>OY979717.1:20581364-21781364 GCA_963855995.1 Muricea muricata | reverse complement strand
TGTTTAGTCTTTTAATTTCGTCTGTTCAAAGGATGAAAAAAACTTGCATCTTCGAAAAAAATTATATTTCGTCCATATTCCGTCAGAGATATTAATACTTTATAAGTGCCTGATTTCATTCAGAAGTCTTTTATCCATCTCATTTCACCATAACCTTCGTAGAAAAGAATTTAAATTCTTGCAAATCTACTGTTTTCTTCCAAAAAAGGAAGCCCAAAAACTTGTTTTTGCTCATTTTGACAATTTTAGAAGAATTTTTCGCGACCGCCCGCAATTTACTGACCAGCGGAGACAAAATTCCCACCTGTTCAGCTTGATGCAAGTGGTCATGCTATTTCGCAACGAGCGCCGAAGGTGAAAGCCCGATGCACATGGGGGGGGATCCGGGGGAACTCCCCCAGAAAATTTTGAAATCTAGACTCCCAGAATCGCCATTTGCGGCAATCTGAGCATGAAATTTGAGGGAATAGCTTGAGCTAATGAGGGGCAAAATGTGGACATTTAAGCATATTTCGGACAACAAGATAGACAAAAAAATAGGAAAACCCCATTAAAAGATATTGATGACATAATAATTCGTATCGCCGTGTACTCCAAAATAATTCGTGGTTTTAGCGCCTGATCAAATTTCATGTCAATATTTATATCAATTTCACTGGAAAAATATATCCCAATCAAATTTTCTACCATTTTGCTACCATTTACATATTATATATTGTTGTAATCGCTAGGGTATGATGAGCATAAATATAGTTGAATGAAATTCATAGTCCGTCTAGTTAAAAAGTTACAAGCGCATTTACGTGATGTTTTTGTAGCGTCTCATCAAATTTCGTGATATGCATCTCAATTCAACTGCTTTAAAATTTCCCGATCAAATTTTGCAGGCACATTGACGTATTATATATTGTTGTAATTGCTAGGATATGATGAGCATACTATAGCCTTTTGTTCGCTTTGATTTCGCGAACTAAAAGACTTTTGTAATAGATCAACAATAACGTCTCGTGTACTGTCAGATACGCTTGGTTGAATCGGATTGATTTCCATATTCATAAAGCTATTTCGCCACCGGAATATGAATAATTCAGAAAATAATTCAGCTTATCATGCGAAATATCATGCGTCAAAGCTCGAGCAGGAGTAAAATGCATATTTTGGCGTGTTTTGCATTCTTAAAAGCTGTTTTAGCCAATGAACATCGTTAGAATTTTAAGATTGTCCTGCTCGCCTGAGTTGAGCAGGACTAAACTTCGGGCAGGCCACCCATTTTTCCTGCTTTGGCCAGCATGCAGGTAAAGACCCGCATTCATTCAAAATAAGTTATTAAATAACGTTCATAATGTATTTCTGTGGTTATAATTTCTGCGCAACGTATTGAAATTAGGAAAATATAAGAAAATGTGTAAAGCTGGGTAAATGTGTTTTCTTATAAAAAATATGTGGGTGAAATAATTCATCATTTGAAATTTTCTATGGCATGCTCAGCAGGACAAGCAGGACATCTGGCTTCGCCACTGCTACCAACTACCATCAACCGCTGGCAATAGTTGCCATGGTGATGGTACCAATTGTGTCAGTAAATGTGTGTTGCGGGGATGCGATTACTGAAGCAAATATAGGAGCCACTCCTCCAGTGAAATAAATATAGCTCACTGGTCCCTTTAGTGTTGTTATAACGTTCGGAACAACTCCAACAAGATATGTTTACCACAACCACGAACAAATGGTATAAAGGAAAGTCTTACGTTTGATAGAGCCCAAATTTGAGCCAAAGTCTCTTTCATCAGACGTAAAAGATTGTAAATCTTTTTCAAGCTTTAAAAGAAAAATTACTACTTGTGTGCTTAACTTGTGTTCATAACATTAACATACCAAACTAGTGTGTAAATAGCAATCACTGTAAATAGCTAATAGTTATACCCAAACTCGTTTCTTATTCAACTGTAGTCTCGTTCTCACTTATCGCTTTCTTGCTTTCATAAATCTACATAATCACTAATCTAGTAAATTCTAAAGGATTATTGACCGAACGTGAGGTCTGTACCGTGAAATATCGGACTGAGGTTTTTTAGTACGGACCGAGAAAGCGCTGCGAACGAGATCCTTCTAATAAACACGGAAGTCCGATATTTCACGGTACAGACCGAATAAGCGAGATCAATAAACTGTTTATTATATGGCTCCAATCTCGTTCCCCGAGCCTGCGATTCCTTGGGAAGGATAATCCGTGATCGACATACAAAAAACTGTATGTCACCCGTACTGCGCATGCGTTGCAAATGAATAGATTCAATAGGCCGCTATGACCTTTTTGGGACAGTATTTTTACTATTTTGTTTGTAATGCCAACGGAAAATATTAGTTTATTTCATTCTGTGTTGGACGAAGCGTTAGAGCGACTGGGTAAGAAGGATCTCAAATTGAAGGAGTGTCAATACGAAGCGGTAAAGGCTGTTGTTGTCGACCGGAAAGACACGATTTGTATCTTGCCTACTGGTTATGGAAAGTCACTTATATAGCAGCTTCTTCTCTTCGTCTTATTGAATCTATTTATTTCCAACGCATGCGCAATACGGGCGACATACAGTTTTTTGTATGTCGATCACGGATTATCCCAGAGCCTCCGTTTCCTTCCCAAGGGATCGCAGGCTCGGGGAACGAGATTGATATGGCTCGCAGTCATTTTCAGAGTTAGTGTGACATTGTGTATTTAAATTACGTCGATCGTGGTTTTGTTAATTAGATTACAAAAAAAGTCGAACATAACAAAACTTTATTTTTTACACATAAAGTTTTCAAACATTAGTTTCATTAAAAAGTATATTGCAAGCAGTAAGAAGTGCGAAACACTGCGAAAAAGCCTGGTCCGAGTACGGGTTTTGCGGACCGTACGTCGACCAATCAGAATACACGATTCTTCCAAGCCATATGATAATCTAAGTTATGTTCTGTTCTTTTATACATGGACACCAGCTTCTGCTGATGATTTAGCTAGCAAACCTGAGAAACTTTCCTACGCATACTGCACTGTATTTTGTTTTGCTATTTCTGAAATACAAAGACCTTATTTTGGTAAAAAACATAAACAGTAACATATGCAGCAAGCTATATTCTAGCTGGATCAAGAGTTCTAATGATGAAGTCCTTTACGGAAGTTTGTTACGGAGCAAGAGTTCTAGATCTAGTGATGAAGTTTTATATTAATCTCTTTCACTCGAAGATTTACTTGAAAATGCTTAATTTAAATAATAAAGGAGATAACAAAATTCGGTTTCGTACAAAAGGTCAAATTTTTCAGTCGTTGTTACGTGCAACTCCTCTTATTATTAATCCCGATATAAGTGGGGAAAAATGTTGCCTAATTAATATTGATATGAAAAAAAGAAAATTTAAAAGCAATCACCAGTATGTCGTTGTTTTCTTGCTTTTTCCAATCAGATATGAGCTGCAAGTGAAGTAAAACATTGTTTAAAGTAGCTATACCACCCTTAATATTGCAAGAGTAAGGGATGGCACGTGCATGGTCAGGCGTCCCATCAAATTCGTAGGCTAGCAAGTCTCTTTTAGACAGACATAACGGTGCCTTCGACCACCCCCCTCCCCCCCCCAATCCCCCCCCCCTCCAATCCCCCCCTTCAAAAAAAATTATTAAGCAAGCTTTTCTTTCTTCAGAGTGCCTGGCGAGAACCGAGAACTTGACTCTATGCGTAGACGGATGGACACGTCCGAAATGGGCAGTCATCTCATTGATCTCGTTCCAGGACTGCTCTGGTCTCATTTAGATGAATATTTAGATGACATTTCGGTGGTTATGAGGAATCTCGTTGTTAACTCAGTCATATAGGCGTGATATTTCTAGCACAACGGGGGGGGGGGGGGGGGGAGGATTAGGCCTTGATTGCTTTGAAATTGATCAAACTTCCCATCCTTTTCAAATTTCAAATTTTTACAATTTGGGGCAGATTTAGGGTTAGGGTAGGGATCAGGGATTAAATTATTTAAATTTTGAAAATGCAAAATCTTACATTTATCACATACTTGTACTTGGGAACGCGATTACGTTATATCATAACTATATATACGTTAATCGACGTTGCTGAGGACTGTATCTCAGTTACTCTCTATTATGTTATACTCTCAGTGTATTACAGTTTAAAATTTCTTTGCAACTTCGGTTTCATGCTTGTTGAGTAGATAATAATTTTTATTATAGGATTTGATGCCTATACATTTTTAGGCTTTTCAGGGGTTTTTTCAGACCCCGGACAAACCGGTACAACATTTCGTCTATATGCAACTCAGCGAAGTTCTGCTATAATATAACTTATATCCAGTTAAGCCATGGATAATTCGGTTATAGGAGAGTTGAGTAGGGCTTAATTAGCACCCTAATCCAGTAAAAAAGTTTTAGCTACAGAAACCAGCCCGCCTTTTGTTCATCGATCAGCTAATAGGATTGATGCATGACGATATATAATGATAACCACATGGACTCTGTGCAAAGATATGTGACAAGCTATTGCTTCGCTGTTTGTAATAATTTTGTAATTTTAATTACATTTAGTATCTAGACAATCTAGAATTCCAAAATGCACGCTGAAAAGCTCAACGAACTTAAAAAGCTAAGAAATTAGCGTAACTTTTGATTGACTATTTACAATTCGTTAGTTTTACTATTCGTTCTTGTTGAACTAGCGTAATCTTATATGAAATTTTTTTTATATATTAATTTTTGCTAGAAACAGCATATCGAATCTCGAATACGTATAGACCTACATTGCGCTAATTAGTTTTGATAACTAATTGGCAAAACCATGGCAACTAGTAATGTTTCCAAAACTAATGCTTTTTTTGAAAGACCCAGTGATGAAAGCTGAAAGCTATTGTTTATGTTATTTGAACTTGAAGTGACCTTGTAATCTCTCAGGTCCATCAGTAGAACAATCTCGATACTCGTGCCCGATAGCAGGAATACAGCGAATGCTATTGGTTAATTAGAACGCGGTTTCTAATTTCTTCAGTATTTAACGATACGTGCTCACTCTTATTCAAACAGTTTAAATGTGATTGCCATAGTAACACGAGGAGAGCAAGTTATACGAAAAAAGTCAAGACCGTAAGTACAAACCTTATTTGAACATAAACCAATGGTTTAATTTAATCATTTGTATAAATACCACTGTGTAGATTTAAGACTAATACATTTGAGCATCCCGTAGAATTTAGGGCGTTTCCGTTCATCTGTTAACAATGTTTCTCCATTTGCCTGATATATTTCGCGGCTATATTAGGTTTGATCCTTTGACCGTTTTGTGACAGAAATTAGTGTGATTATATGGTTGCTTGAGGCTTTCCCTTTGCATATTTGTGACACTGACAGCTGTTATGTAGTATGCTGTATGTTCATCATACGTGTTCATGTATTTATCTAAGTTGGCAAAAACCTTCAGTCAGGGCTTAAAGTTTGGGATTATTTCTTTTTTGTCTTTGATTTCGGTCAGAGATAGTAGATATTAGATTAGTAATGACCCAGGAATGGTGAGGATGCGAACTGAACCTATGCAATATATTGTGAGGAAAATTAACATACATGAAATATCTCAATACCATGCAACATGGCTTCGAAATTTCAACCTGGGAAAATATTTTATCATCGTTAGCTAGCATAGCTTCGATAAAGAATTTTCGTATCTCGCAGGCTGTACGTCGCAACTGGATACGTGATTTAGAGTCTCATATCTAGCTATAAAAGAATTCAACGCGGAAAATTACAAAAGCGCAGTAAACGTGTTGCTGACAAATGGCTATATACCATATATGAGGTCTTCCTCCGTCATAATCCTGTTACAATATCAATTTTTGTATGGCACATGATCATATGGACAAGGTGCAAGGATACATTGAACAGATATACTCGATCATTGCATGCATAATTTTATAAACACTTGGTGTTTTAGGCAAACTAAACTTTTGGAGAGCATGTTGAAATCTGCAACAAACTGAAACAAGCCTAAGGACGCCGGAACCTGAACAGGGCCAGGGGAAACTTCTGTTTGAGGACACCGAGAAAATTCTAAACATGTTGCTGTAAATAAACAGTAATGACGTATAGAATGTGATTAATGTAGGATTTATATAATATACGTATGCATGAAGTATAAATTTAGTTGGGGAAATATGAACTATGAAAAACAGGAACTTTAGTAAATAAGATAATGTAACAAGCGTAACGGAACTTGCGTAGGTTGAATTGCGGTCAACCAAGCGCTATATGATGTGCGGGGAAGTTGTTTTACATAATCTGCTGTCAGGCTTAAACTTCCCCTGGTAAACATTTCTTCAGTTCGAAGGCAGTGGTCAGTTATATATGTAAATGTAAATGATTGTTGAAATAAATATTGAAAACTGAAAGTATACAGTCCCATTGAGAACCAGCGAAGGAATAAATCTCGAGAGGAGAATTTATCACACATTCATGTTAAAGTCCTTATCCGGGAATTTATAGGGTCAGTTGCATTTTTTAGTCGAATATGAGTCCGTTTCCTTCGATTTACAGTGCCACGGATTACGGGTTTTGTTATCACTAAGCTATGACTGTTCAAAATCGAGGCGAAAAAGAATCCAAGCTCTGCTTTCAGTGTTTTATATAATATTCTTTATACTTTAAGAGCACTTTTGCCCCCCTGCCTCTCCCAGCAAAGAGCAAGGGGGCGGCTTCCCCTCCTGCCCCCTAATCCCGGCGTCTCTGAACAAGTTGAACCATTTGGGAAGCATTATGTGATGTGTTGATCGAAAAACAGCATGAATGCGTGTTTATGCACGTGTGGATCGTTCTCGTAGAATAACACGTTCTTATATTTCGAACATAATTAGCTTTAGACCAAATGCGTCATCGTAAAGCTTATTGATAGTTTTTTTCAGACAGACTTAGTGTCAGTGTATCGATCGCAATAGTGAAGAGTTGACTATAGGTGTAGTTTCAAGCAGAGGGCATCCGAGTGCTCTAGATGGTTTAATTTTACTCAAAAACCATGTAAATGATAATATGTCCAATGTTGATGTTTTAAAGAATTTTCATCATTGACCTTACCATAAAGACTGAAAGTTATAATACCTATCGTATTTTAAATGATTTATGGGTAGGTAGGAAGGTCAAAATCTATTTGAAAACGTTAGCCAAAACAATACATATTTACATGGAGGAAAAAGCAGTAACTTACCATGTACAAAAAACTGTAATAATACAGTGGTGAACGGTATTTGACATGGTAAACATCTCATTAAGTATAATTGGTGCCATGTTCATGTTGTGTAAAACCTTGTACTTGTACATGGGTCATGGCTTTATAGGATACCCTTAAGGTCGAAATGTCGAGAGAGCACTAGGACCGAGTAGCCCTTGTGTTTTGTGAATCCCCATACATATAATAGCTATCAATATCGAGTCACTCTTGGGTTGTCGCATTTCACTGGGACTGTATCTACTTCATCACATTTAGCTAAAGAGGGAGCGCGTGGCGCGACAATCATTACTCGCCCTTCGGGCTCGCGCTTTAGCTAAATTTGGTGAAGTAGGTACAGTCCCAGTGAGTGAGAAATACACAAAACACAGGGGCAACTCGATCCCAGTGTTCTCTCGACATTTTGACCTTTAGGGTATCCTATAAAGCCATGCCCCTTGTACATGAGCCTGGCTGTGATCTGAGCCACCTGTTCTTCCAGTGGTTTCCTTGTAAGAAGACCAAGACAAGATTGCCCTTGCTCGTTTTCACAAGTCGTTATAATTCTAGCACTTCTATCGTGAAGCTTTTGTACACTAGTCGATATGAAAAGGTGGTATTAATTGAATCCCAAACTTCACATCAATAACCAAAATGAGGTTGAACTAGCGCATAATAAACAGATCTCAGAGTGTCTTGATTCATATATTCATTAATTCTCTTTAGTGCGCAAAATCGGCAGATATCTTACTCGATATATAATCGACGTGATTTTCACACGTTGAACGTTTATCTATTTATGCATTCCGTCTTGCTGACTACCAAAATAATGCAAAGTTACCGGAACTTTCTTACCGTTGATGTTGCATTTACGCAGCTCGTTACTGGGCATGTATGAACGTTATTGATAATTATACGCGTGTTAAATTTTCTACCCGAGTTTGGAATAATTTGGGCTGGGGGTAAAATCCCCTAGCCATTTTATTATTAAAAATATTAACTTTAACAAAAATGATTTGACTATTAATTGTTTATATATGTCAAAATTGTTTTTCCCAGTAAGGTGAGGGCATAAATTACGCCACAGCATCTTTAGCGCAGCAAAGATAAAACTTCACATCAATAAACAAAATGAGGTTGAACCAGCGCATAATAAACAGATCTTAAAGTGTCTTGATTCATATATTCATTAACTCTCTTTAGTGCGCAAAATCGGCAGATATCTTACTCGATATATGATCAACGTGATTTTCCCACGTTGAATCTTTATCTATTTGGATCCCCAGAGCCTTTGTTACTCGAACTTTTTTTAGCGGCTCATCTCCAACGAAAACACTGGGGTTCAAGACTTAAGTTTTTAAATATTATAGGGATAGCCGATCAAAAGATATTCCGTTTTAACAACGTTCAAACGAATTTGTTTGCTGAAAGCCAGCCGGTAGCATTAGAAACATCAAGATTCAAGGTCAAATTCCTCAATAGATTTACTGATTGCTGTCGTATTCGTGACATCAGCAAATAATCGCGTTATTATGTACTGCAGACAATCTGGCAAATCATTAATATACAGTATACTAAGAACAGAAGCGGGCCATGAATCGATTCCTGGGGAACTTCAAACACTACTCTTCTTGAGGTTTATGTAAACGGTCAGCAAAGTAGGATTCAATTAAGTAAATTAAGGGCCTTATCAACAATCCCGTAAAATATCATTCAATAGTGTACCATGGCTGACGAAATAGAAGAAGTGTACAGAACAGAATAGTAGTTGTAAATAGAAGAATTAATAAAAGAAGTGCATTTCATACATGTTTTACTAAAGAAATTATACTAAGACAATGGACCATTCCCCAATTAGACAAACTTTCAAATTGGAAAACGATTTTAGCACAGTTGGAAAGAGCTTCCTAAATTTAGTGAAAATGTGAAGTTTGGTTGCAAAATATTGTAAAATGTCGAAAATATAGTAATGTAAAGATTGCGAATCTTGTATGCTTTTGTATTACGCGGGAAAAAGCGTTACCACATTTCCACATAATGGTAACGCTTTTCCGTGCGTAATACAAAAGTATACAAAATTCGCAAACTTTACATGACTATATTTTCCACATTTTACAATATTTTGCAACCAAACTTCACATTTTCACTAGGTTTGGGGGGCTCTTTCCAACTGTGCTAAAATTGTTTTCCAATTTAAAACTTTGTCTGATTGGGGAATGGTCCATTATTCGCCTCAGGCTCAGTGATTATGGTGAATACTCACCAAATATTATTAGGTATAATTTACAAGACTATTTTCGTACTTCACATGCACCGATTGAGATTAGCACTGAAATGCTAGATGTCTGTGCTTACAATGTACAGAAGCCTTGATTATTACTCATGAACAGATAATTTGGGTTTAGAATTGTTTAAAACAATCATGAGCATCTACACGAAATGGCGATGATAGCTATACTAGAAGTTTCGCTCAAACTCTATAGACTACATGTATAACGCAACGTATATAGCAATAACAATTGTTACAAAAAATACACAGTAACATAACTATATATTGACCTCGCGAATCAGATCTCTTGTTCATTTAAGGTGTCTGCTTGGCAAAGAAGAGGTAATAATTCCGTGTTCTCAGTACGCGAAATTAATCTCCAATCCATCAAAGTTAAAACATGACAAATAAAACGCTGGTTAGGATTAGGATTTGGGTAAGGGCTTGGATTAAGATTTATATGAGGACACGGAATTATTGCCAAAGAAGAGGTATTATAAAATGGATACTTGACATAATTCAGATTGATTGTATTGCGTATCTGTTTATGTGTATCCCGAATTTTGAAGAGGATGTTTCAAAATGAAACGAGCTGAAACAAGCTGAGGCATTTTGTAAAGCATTAATTTCATATGTTGAAGGACAATTCAACATTAGATTTCTGCAGACGCTTGAGTTTGACCGATGCATGATCTATTCTGACATTTCAACATACAATAGTTGTATAGATGTACGAGGCAGGGGGGGGGGATTAATTAGTCCGGGCAATTGTACTTAAGAATCGGGTAATCTTCCCATTTATAAAAAAAACAGTTTGTCCTTAGGTAGGAAACAAAAGGTCATTCATGATTTCTGAAGTCAGGGGTGGGGCATTTAAGACTAAACACAGCTAGAATAACATATTTCCGAGTTAAAAGAACCTAATTCAGCGTTTGCACCTGGTTGTAAATTATGGCATCCCCAAATCCTCAAACATAATAACTACGCACGTGTCAACAATGCAGTTGAATATTTAAATTCGCCACAACAAATAAATTTGACTACGCCACGTAAATTACTAAATATTCCCAATCAATTTTTGCAAATATTTGAAGCGCTGTTTTTAGTTATAAAAGTTACAAATTCAAAACAAAGACGAGATACATTTACCTCAAATAATTTGTCCTGGCATAGATATGTTTGCAAACAATAAGACCAATTTAGGCATCAACATTGCTATTTGAAAGCCAATAATATAACAAATAAAGAAAGTGTCGAAAACCGTTAGCATGCAAAATCCGGACATCACGGATACAAGTTAGAGTTAAATACCGAGAAGGAGGGATGTATGTCATATACAACCCCCGAGGACGCGCAGCGTCCGAGGGCTGTATATGACATACTTCCCGACTTTCGAGGTATTTAACTAACTTAATTTATTTTTGAAGAGGTTTTCTAACAGAGTCTTTTGACTGTAAACAATTTAAGTCGAGATTCGTCGAGATTTTTCCACAACTTTGATCTAATTATTTATTCAAGGTAAATAACCTATATACAACCCGCGGTACATCAAAGAAAACTGACTCAAAAATAAATTAACTTGGGTTTTAACCCTGTTGCCAGCCAGTTTCCTGTCATTTCTTTAGCTATCCACGAACTAACGACGACCACACATGAAGTTTTTATGTTGTTTACATCTATTTTCTATTGTTCTCGAGATCGAAGTTGCGGCTGTGAGGCTGGGTGAACAACAAAACAAACTCTTTTGTCTTTTTAGGCTCGGTAAGATGCTGCAACTCAAATTCTATGTTGCTCTGTTGTTGTGTCTTCCCGTGATTAATCTCAAGGTAATGTTATAATGCATTGTGATTATTGTCATCTCTGTTGAACTTATATTGTACAACTTATTGACACGTTTTTTTTGCTTTTTCAAATAGCTGCTTAGAATTCGTAAATATTACGATCCTGGCTCCTGCGCAAAGAAAAACCATGGTGAAATTATTTTGGTGAAAGATCGTGAAGACAAGGACACGATTTTAGTTTGCACTGAAGATAAAGGGACATACAGCTGGAAAACGACGGAAGGTACAAGAAGCCTTGCTTGCGTTTTTCATTATGATAAAAAACGACTAGCATTTTGTTAGTGAACGTGAATTCAAACATTTCATTTTGACCTATATATTAATTGCAGTATGGCTAAATGATTCTTTCGCCGTACTGAATAAATTATTATTTTAGTGCACATACAAACAATTGGCATCAAAATTTCGATAACAATACACTGCAAAGACGAGTAAGAAAGCCTGGCTTCAGTTTAAAATATCACCCGTAGTATACATATCATATCCATTTAACAAATAGATCACATTTTGTCGTCGTCTGTTCAGTAATAGATACACGGTATGACGTCATAATGTGGTAAGAATGTTATTGTCACTAATTGCAAGCGGGCTCACTTCATGTATTTTCCTACGGCTTTGGTGTCACGGCCTTTCGCAACCGTGTACCCAGTAATCATGCATCGCGACTAGTTTTGTTTTGGTTTGCGAAAAACACAAAACTCAAAAGAGTGATCAATGCCATATAGACAGAGCAATATATTCAGCACTTAAATGTCATAATGCACATGCGATACTCAGACCGCGTAGCTCAGGTGGTAGAGCGTGACGCTAGCAACATCAAGGTCGTGGGTTCTATTCTAACCGCGGTTAAAGTATTTTTCACTTTCCCGGTTGAGACGCATTCACTTGAGAGCACTTTTTCATAACATTATTACCAAGTGAACAACACCACAGAATCATATATATATATATATATATATATATATATATATATATATATATATATATATATATATATATATATATATATATATATATATATATATATATATATATATATATATATATATATATATATATATATATATATATATATATTTATTATATAGTTGACAGTAAGATACTGAAAATACACCGTAAGATATTTTCCATATCTTCACTAGTGAAGATATCGATCACGTGATCATTTCCCGCCAATAATTTTGTATTTTCAAAATGGCGATATTTGTAAGAGCAGCGAACATATTTTCACCTTTGTTTAAAGAAAAAAAACTACATGTTTGTGCCGAAAAAATGGGAATAATACAAGAAAACACTAAAATGATGAACAGGTATTGTTTTAGCTTAAATAATATTGAAATAAAGCCATGTTTTTAGCATTATTGATCGAAAATTAATATTACTGACTTGGGTCTTAAATTGTTTACAACTATATAATAAACAGAACATTACACGGCGGTGCGAAGATATGAATTTGATCTTCTCGTGGTGAAAACAATATTTTACTCACTCGCTGCGCTCGTTCGTAAAATATTGTTTTAACCACTCGAAGATAAAATTCATATCTTCGCACCGCCGTGTAATATCCTATATATATATATATATATATATATATATATATATATATATATATATATATATATATATATATATATATATATATATATATATATATATATATATATATATATATATATATATATATATATATATATATATATATATATATATATATATATATATAGATATAGATATAGATATATATATATATGTATATATGTATATATGTATATATGTATATATGTATATATATATAGACCGCCAAGTTCGTATATAGTGGCTAGATGGCACAATTTTCTAGTCAAGTCCTGGGTATTTTCAGATTTACCGTTTCAGTTAACTTTAGCTAGCCCGACTTGCACAATACGACAAGTCGCATACGATTCTTATTCTAGAGTGTGTAATTGAGTAAGGTCGTGCGAAGATGTAACATTTGAAATTTTGCGTGTATTAGCGCACACTCGTTTTCATACGCCACCGGGATGACAACCGCACGCGACAAGTTATACATCGTAGCTCAGCCTTTACAGTGCAATGAATGGATCAAAGAGCTTACAGAATACATGCTTTACATAAATGCTCATATGTTTTTACCCAAGGCTCAAAACCACCTGGTGAATATTTCAATCCTGGATATGATTGCTTAGAAATCCTAACACAAAACAGAAAGGCAAAAGATGGTTATTACTGGGTAGACTTTCATCGCTCAGTTCCATTCAAGGTTTGTTGACCGTATATAATCCATCAACTAAAGCAACCTTTAATTAAATACAATTTATATGTTTCTGAAAACGTTCTCTGATCGTAAAATTTATTTAACACTAGCTTTCAAACTGGCAGTTGGAAGCTTGTGCTAAATAAATTTTACGATCAGAGAACGTTTTCAGAAACTTGTTATGAATCCTGGTGGCGCATCGAGCATTTTTAGTGCAAATTATATGCTTTTCAATGTCTTGCCTGTTAATGGGTGCATGTGCATTAAGATGATAAATTAATCTATTAGATTATAAAAACATCTGGCTGATTTAGCTAGTTAAATGCCATATCGTGCGGTGTGACAGATCTACTTTTTAGATTACAAATATCTGGGTGGAAATTCTTGTCAAAGGTGTCGGTTTAAACTCGTATTGTGTCGACGAACCCGTAGAAATTAACAGCAGAGACTACAAGCTTGGTTTCAGGATTATTATTTGCAAAAATCTATAATAGTACAAAATATAATAGTACAAATGATTTACTATATTATGTTACGAAATAAAGTGTATAGCATTCGTTAATGTCAATACAAAAGCTAGATAATCAAACTTACACTTGTCCAAGCTCATATCTAAACATAAACAGTTTCTTTACATCAAGTTACACCTCTAAACTAACAGTCTCTTTCTTTGATCAAAAATGGCGGGCTTTTCTGAAGACATGTTGTTGTTTTTCCGGTACGCTCCGACACTGTCCCGACGGTTTCCCGAACTCAACGACACATTCACCCCCGCAATGGGGTTTCCCCATTCTACTCTTCGTCTTCTTCGGCTTCTTCGATGTAGTACGCAGATTTTCGTGATTTGTCTTGTGTACACTCCGGTGGGCGTCTTCACTTTCACACTTCCTACTTTACCGTCGTCTCCAGGAAATGTATCCTGCACTCTGCCGATGTTCCATTTTCCATGAATTGCATTTGGCTCTGCTACGATTACGACGTCGTCTACTTGTACGTTTCTATTTTCTGTTGTCCATTCTTTCTCTGTAGTAGCTGTGGAAATACGTCACGTGCCCATCTTTTCCAAAATGCGTCGACCAGTTTTTGACAGAATTCGAACCTGTGTCGCGGGTTCTTTGTATGGCGGAATGGATCTTGTGGAACGTCGTTCGTTGCTCGCCCCATAAGAATATCGTTGGAACATAAATATGCTCCATCATCTGGATCATGAGATATCCGGCCGATCGGACGTTGGTTCACCAAATTAGCTGCCTTCCAAGAGAACCGTGTATATTTCGAACGGCGTCAACTTAGTGTCCCCGATTGCACACTTCAATGCCGTCTTTACAGATTTTACCATAGATTCCGCACAACCGTTATGATGCGGAGCCAAAGGGGTGATGAACTGCCACTTGATACCACGATCCGCGCTGAATTCTTTCAGCTTGTCCTTTTCCCAGCCTTGGATCATAAGACGTAACTCGCGTTCTGCCCCGACCATCTGCAAACCATTGTCGGATGACATAAACTTTGGATACCCTCGGTATGAGAAAAATCTTCGGAGTACTTGGAGGAATTCCATAGCACTGGCGTCGGTTGATAATTCACAGTGAACGGCACGAGTGTTCAAACAGGTGAATATAATCCCATAATGCTTCGCACTTTTGTTTCGACTTATTTTCACCGTTATCGGACCGAAATAGTCGCAGGCTGTGTACAGAAATGGAGGGGTATATGGTTGCATCCGTTGGGGGGGTAAGTCAGCCATGAACTGCGTCTGGATTTTCTTTTCCATTTCTTTACAAAAAGCACAATGATCTTTGACGGTTTTGGCGATTTTATGTCCCTTGATTATCAAATATCGTCTACGAGCTTTCGCCGCTGTGGTGGCAACGCCGAAATGGCCGGACTGATGAGCATCTCGTGTTACCAACTTTGATATCCAGTGCTTGTACGGCAGAAGGGTTGGATGTGCTTGGTTGTACGACAATTGAACTTGATCTATTCGACCGCTCACGCGGATTATTCCTTCGCTATCAAAGAATGGTGTCAACGACTTTAATTCACCGTCTTTCATTTTCCTCACAAGGTTGGATTGAGTTGTTTTCAGCCAATACTTCTCCGATCGTTTGATTTCGTCGGCTGTTTAGAGTACCAAGAGTCATTTCTTCGTTGCTTTCGTTACTCGATTTAATGTGCATGTTTCGACATAATCTCATGACATACGCGGTAACTCTTAGCAATCGCCTCCATGTGGAGAACTCTTCACACTTGATAACTGGTTCCGCTTCAGTTGCAGCTCAGGTAATGCGGATCTTTCGCCGTTCTTTTTCTACTTCGTTCTTATCTGGTACATCATGTTCCATTGGCCATTGATCTATGGGCTGCGTTAAAAATGCCGGGCCGTTTAGCCATCTTCCATTGGTTTCTTCGCAGGATATTCCCTTTGTAAGATCGTCGGCTACATTCAGGAGGGTTGGACAATAAAACCATTGATTGGGTTGGGACTTGTCTTGAATTTCACTGATTCTGCTGGACACGAATGGTTTGTAGCTTCGGGGTTGACCTTTGATCCAAGCAAGTACAACTGGCTATCGGAAAAGTAGATTACGGCTTCGAACAATATGCGTGATTCAGTGATGATGGTCTTTCCGAGACGGCTGGCCTTGACTGCAGCTTGTAGCTCAAACCGGGGAATAGTGAGTTCCTTTAGCGGTGCTACTCGCGATCTTGCAGCGACAAATCTGACGCCAAACTTGCCTTCGAACAATTTCCATCTAACGTATGCGCACGTCCCGAACGCTAGTCGAGATGCATCACAGAATACTATCAAGGTAGGATTGCCGTTTGCTGCGGGTGGTGTGAGACATCTTGGGTACTTTACTTGGTTAAGAGCAGCTATCTCTTGGAAAAGCTTTAACCACTTTCGCTGTTCGTCCAGTAAATGTCGTCATCCCATCCTACTCCAAGCTGCCAGAGCTCTTGCATGGCGATTTTCGACTTGACAAGAACTGCCGTAGTGACTCCGATTGGGTCGAATATTCCAGCGATTTGACTGAGAATTCGACGTTTGGTCAATTTTGTCGACTGTGACAGATCTGATGGAGGCGTTCTGAGGATTCTTTGGTAAACGTATCTTTGACTTTGAACGAGAATTGATCTTCATCAGGATTCCACACTGCGCCGAGAACCTTTTCCGCTTCGTCTTTGTTTCCTATTACAATTTCGTTGGAATTTGCATCGTTGATCTCTCCATTTGTGATCCATTTTTTCATGTGAAATCCACCCGAGTCAGGCACTTCGTCAATGTCAGCCGTTAATGCTGATGCTTCTTCTGTAGAACAAACCGAATCGCATATATCGTCAACGTAGGCATTCTTGTTTATAGCTTCGGCGGCTTTGGGCTTACTTTCTTGGTTCATGTCTGCCGTTTTTCGCAGTGCTGTGATTGCCATTGTAGGAGAGGGGCGATCTCCAAACGTTAAAACGGTCTTTATATATGTGTCGGGTTCTCTGTCTGTCTCGAAGCTTCGCCAAAGGAATCGGTGTACATGTTGATTTGCTGGGGTGATTCCAATCATATGGTACATCTTTGCAATGTCCCCGAATACTGCAACTGCGTTCTCACGAAATCGTAAAAGAACACCAAATAAGTTGTTTAGCAAATCAGGACCCTTGTGCCAGTAGTCGTTCAGGCAGTAAACGAGGTGGAGCTATTGAACACGATTCTTACTGGCGTGGACTTCTTCTCTGGACGAACGATGGCATGATGAGAAATGTAGTGGATTGGGCCTTTCCAATCTTCCATCTCTTCCTTAGTGAGCTTTCTTGCAAAGCCTAACTGTTTCATTTCTTGAATTTGTTCATTGTAGCTGTTGGCATATTCTGGTTGATTAACGAGTCGTCGCTCAATGGTTTCGAGCTTTTTCAACACTTGTGGGTAGTTATACGGCAAAGATTGTGGGTCCTTCTTCCATGGATATTTCATTATTCACTTTCTCTCTTGATTTTCCCAGGATTCTTCGATTTCTTTTAGCACAGCTCTTTCTGCAGGAGGTAGCTCTGATTCTTTACATGTACATGGTGATATAGCAACACCCATGGATTCGGTGCTCCAAATGGATGTACGATCAACAGGTGCAGCAACACGGACGTGGAGAATCTGCTTGATGTCCGGTATGACACATTCTGCCTTGGAACCAGAGACAACCCAGCCTATGGGACTGTTTCGCGGCTACCAGATTGCCTTTCACTTTCATTTCTCCAGTATGGAACCTGGAATAATTGTTTCCGATGAGTAGGTCTATAGGTCCTGCTTTCCGTTTTAGTTTGTACTTTGAAATTTCAAGAATGGCGGACAGGTAGTTGATATCTACAGCAGGTGTGTCTCCCGATATCCTTTGAATGCCGACAGCTTCAATAGTTTGAACAATGCTACCATCTTCTTTACATACTGGAACTTTGTATAGGCTAGTATTCATATCTTCTTCTACGCCGCCGACTTTGGTGATGACAATCCTAATTGGCTGGCTTTCGAGATTCAATGACTCTGCAAACTCACTCCGTATCATGCTGATTTGTGCTCCATTATCATAGAAGACGTTGGCTTCGATAGCTTCGTCGTTCGATCCCTTTACTTTCGCTGAAAGGGTGGGCAGTAAAACTTGACTGTCGTCTCGAACACAGCTGATGCGATTAGTAGAGTTGCTTTCTTCCACATGTAGAAGCTTGTGATGTGGTTTCTTGCATAGACTTCCATCTTGTTTCTTCTCTGGACATTCTCTTTTCCGAAGACAGTAGTTGGTAGCTGTGTGTCCTTTGCTTCGCTTCAGACAAGAAAAGCAAGCCTTTTTTTTCCCTAAAGGGTAATGGCAACAAAAATTTTTATTGTCTCATTTAAAAGGTACTCTAAAATAATATATAGAAGTATATCACAAAAGTTTTATATCTGTTTTACTTCGGGATATATTATCACCTAAAAAATCGAACTATCCGCCATCTTGGATTAATTCTTAACCTCATTAACAATGTTTTGGTGACGTCACAACTGGGATAAACCATTCAAAGCTTCTCCCAAATACCTACCACAAATAAAATATTTTTTGAAACCTTTTCAATCCGTGCTGAAATCCGAAACACTTGCCATGTGTGTGGTTATTGGAGAAGATTAATCATTTTGACGTAAGAAAAAAAATTGCGTGACCCCAGTTGTGACGTATTATGCATATCCACAAATATCCAAGATGGCGGACAACTAAAGATTTCAAGTCAAAATATCTCACCAAATAAGGCAGATATAAAAATTCTGTAATAGACTTCCATATATTGTATTGCAGTCTCTTTCAAATAAGACGATAAAATTTTTTGTTGCCATTTTCCTTTAACCATTTTCCACCTTTCGTCTATGGACATGGCTAGAAACTTTGGAAACTCGTCGATGTAGTGTGTGGCGTTGCAGACATAGCAAGGTGCCTTGCTTCGAGTTGATTTTTGACTGCGCACAGTTGCATGCACTGATGATCGAACTTTTCGGATAGTTGCTCCTGAGCGCAATCTAGCACTCATTTCATCTTCCATCCATTTCAGAAGACTCTCCATGGACGGTTCTACCTTTTGATCATGTTGGTGGCGGGCCCAAACCTTGATATCGTCTTTGGTCATTTCTCGTTCGATAAGCGAAATGACATGACTGTCGTTAATATCCTGCGGTCGCTTTATCTTCTTATATTATAAGATCTTCTCACGAGGTTGACCAAATCACAAAATTTGTGGTCTTCTCCTTCTTGGATTGGCTTAAATCTTTCAAGATCAGCGGTTACAGTGTCCGAGATAACTCTTGGGTGACCATAATTTTGATCCAAGTATTGCCAAGTAGCTTTCAAGTTGGTGCTTATACCTTCAACTAACTTAGAGGGCTCTGGACCTAGGCATGAGCGAAGTATGGTGATGGTATCTCTCTCTGAACATTGTGATTCAATTGCACGTTGGAAATCAGCTTTAAAAATGAAATATTTTCGAACATTGCTTAGGAATTGTGGTAACTTACCCCTTTCGTGCTTCAGTACAAGGGGCTTTGATGAGGCTGACTTAACTGAGCTATTTTCACCGTCCTTAATTTCATCAACCTCTTGTTGTGGGACATTTTCATTAATACTGGGGTCATTTCTGGTGTTGCTTGAAACTTTAGGTACTTCATGTAATTCTTCGTATAGTACTTCATTTAATTCTTCATGTGGCATCGCAGGGGTTTCTTTCTTTTCAGTGTTTTCATATTCATTAACATTAATTATAAATTCAGTGTACTGTCATATGTGCATACTTCCATCCAGTGTTCGGCGTCTTCGTATTCTTTGTCATCTAAAAACATCGAGTATTCATCGTGCTTACTCCCCAGATTGTCGTAAGCGGTCTTTGCATCCTTTACTGTAGTTTGTATTTCGGTAGTTGAGCGTTTTGCGTCTAGCATCATTCTTCCGGTCTTGAGCACTCTTGTAAGCGCCCCTTTCGCAGCTCTACGGACATTCTTTGCCTTTTCCTTCTCTTTATTTTCTTGCGACATCATTCTACGAGGCCACCTTCGCGATTGACAGTAAGTTTTCAGATAATGTGGCGACGAACCCGTAGAAATTAACAGCAGAGACTACAAGCTTGGTTTCAGGATTATTATTTGCAAAAATCTGGAACTATGGTAGTACTTTTGTATTGACATTAACGAATGCTATACACTTTATTTCGTAACATAATATAGTAAACCATTTGATTTACTATATTATGTTACGAAATAAAGTGTATAGCATTCGTTAATGTCAATACAAAAGCTAGATAATCAAACTTACACTTGTCCAAGCTCATATCTAAACATAAACAGTTTCTTTACATCAAGTTACACCTCTAAACTAATAGTCTCTTTCTTCGATCAAAAATGGCGGGCTTTTCTGAAGACATGTTGTTGTTTTTCCGGTACACTCCGACACTGTCCCGACGGTTTCCCGAACTCAAAGACACACGTAATGTTATATAATTAACTTCCTGATAGACACATGTATAACCTCTATAACAATAACATGAAAACTGTCCATTTCAAACTTATAAGTATGACCACACAAACATATAAATGCCTGTGGAATATATATTTTGTTTTACCAATACCCAGTTTCCTCTATTCATTAGCATGTAATTATATTACTAAATTTCCCATGTTTTTCTCTTATCTTCATTTGAGACATGACATATTCTACCTAGAGAGCGACCTAGGGCGCTTCATTTTGTAACATCAGAATCGAAAGCATGCAATATATGTCAAGCTTACTTGAAAAACGTAAAATTCTAACTTGTACAAATTCGGTAATCATATATGGTGCATATAGAATAAGGTTAAGGGGCGAGGGTTACTGGGGTCTGTCGGTTTGGTTTGGTTTGGGCGTTCGACCTTTTAGCTGACGTCATTAGATTCCAAATCTGGATTGGTGACTAGGAACATCGCGATTGGCTGACTTGATATATTTTGTTTTTGTATTAGTTACGACCCGAAATCTAACTGTAATTGTTTTCCATTTTGCAAATTTCTTTCTTATCGATCTGGAAAGCAATTTTTAAACAATTTGACTTTACTGTAAATCACAAATCATCTGGGAAAATGCAAATTGTTACAATGCAGGTAGTTCCGGAAGAGAATCAAGAAGAATGCCTGGGAGTACAAGATCAAGCTAGTGGAGAAGTATAGGTATCAATGGTGGCAGATATGATTTAGGTCATTGTCATCTATTAGCTAAGCGTTGAGCTGCATACAGGAGACGAAATGAGGCATGTACGGAGATGGGAAAAGACGAGATGCGAAAGTTGAAACGGCGAGGGATTTCTGCATGTAATGTATTTCTAGTTAAGCAGTATAATAGACGTAGGCATTACGTTTTTTTAAACCTTTTACAGGTGTGGTGTGATATGACGACAGACGGTGGCGGATATATGTTGATTGGACGAATGAATGACAGCGTCACTTGGGATGTGCCATCAGACAACACAACAATAGCACCTTTTGGTACTCCTCAGTGGTCAAGTGCATTTGGTGATGTTGCCATATTGGACTTTCGCGTGCAGGTCGCCGCCGACGAAGAATATAAACAGACTAAAGCACACTGGTACGTTCTCGTCACACCGTTGTGTACTTATAAGTGTTCTGAAAAATGTTTAAAAAATCCATTTTAAAGAATCTACAGTACACGGTCTAAAACGTTTGAACTGTCGTCTGTCAATTTACAAATAGACCTGTATGTATATTTACTAATCTTTAAAGATCATTCTAATTAGCATTCATGGTACTGTATCAGGTACAAAGGAGGCTCACTTGACCTACCTTTATGGTTCACAAAATATGCCAAAAATCGTATTCGGTTTCGATGTTAAAATCAAGATAAATGGATTGAAATATGGAATTGATTTCATATATGAAAATTCCAAATGTGAAACCTTCGTGAATATGTGAAATAATTTCATAATAATTATGTAAAATTTTCCAGTATGAATGTTATTTCATTGACTAATTAAAATTTCATGTGATGTGATTTTTCTGTAAAGTAAAGCTGTATTTAACACTTATCTCCCATTCCCTCCCTTCACCCAGGCAAAGCTAGGGGCATACTGATTTGTAGAAGCTAAGTTTTGCAAACATGCTACAATACTTCAAAACCGTAATCGCTTATTCACATACACAAATGACCGTCAACAAGTCGATCATGTTGCCTTCGTAACTCTAACAATTACGATAGTGCACAATATGCACATGATCTTTAGCTTCAAATGCATAAAACGGCGTTGTCTTTCCGCCGAAAACAGAAAAGTCACTTTTTTGACTTTGCAAAAAAACAAACAACTTAAAACAAGTGATAAAACTAAGAAACTTTGGAAATCTACAGGTGTACTGCTGTTCTCGAGCTCGTAAAGTGCCAGTAATGTTCATTATTAAAGGTTTTTGAGATTCAGCAGTATGAGATTAGTGGAAAAACAAGTATCTAGATCAGTAATCTAACTAGTTTTAACGAAAATAGTATATAACAGCATTTACTAAGATCGCCCAATTACATTAATTGGCATATTAACTTGCTCTTTTCGGCGCAAACAAATAACAACTTACTGGAAAAGGAAGATTCAGTCTTATTTGAATTACGTTGTAAGACAATTAAAAAATATTGTAGTTTAGAAGGAAGTTTAGTTTCTTTTTTATATTCTGCATGTCTAGTTAATCAGAACTCACAATATTGTTCAACAAGCATCTGTATTTTTCAGGTCATTCCGGTTCAAAACTAAACGACTGTTGAAGAATTTAATGATGGTGAATAAAGGTGGATGTCCATTTAATCGACCTGGAATTGGTGACATTTCTTACGTGAAAAATTTGATAACTGAAGAAATTTCTTCAAAAGATTTTTCGTGTTCAGTTTTTGGGGCTTACAGTCATCCTTCGGCTAGGATTGGTTGGGTAAGTAAAATTTGATATATTGCTAGCTATTTTTCCAGTAACCTCGCGGAAGCGTGTAAACTTTAAGTGATTTCTATAAAAACCTAATTTTGAAATCGATTTAAAAAGAAATTAATTGTGCACAACACGAGCATATGAATATGCCCCCCTATATATAGCATATTACACGGTTGCGAGAAGATATGGATTTTATGTTCGAGTGGGATATTGTTCTTGACACGAGAATATAAAATTCATATCTTCTCGCAACCGTGTAATGTTCTATTTATTATATGGACCTTTACAGTGACATAATAATACTTAGACGATAAAAATTAACGTTTTAATAGTGAAAAACAGTTTTCTGACCAAAACGGCGGACGCTAAAACCAGGTACAAAACACATACCATACAACAGATATAGGCCGATATACTTACCATATCGAGGGGCAATTCCATTTTGGTTTATCTTGTCCCTTTAAGGTTAGTAAGTATATTTCTGAATGTTGTTTACACAGAAATTTCTTGTCGGCTCTTGCCAACACGTTTTTTGCCGATATTACTATAAAACTGTATTACTGTCAAAAAAGGTGATATTTCAAGCTCAATTTTAGAAAAAATAACTTGCATCAACAGAAAGCTCGTAAAAATCGAAATATAAGACATTTAAATGGCCACCCTTATTTTTCCAATTCTAAGTGAGTTATTAGCCTTTGAAAGCATATTTTTATACTAGTGCCCAGTTTTTTGCACGATTTTGGCATTTTTTCGTAGCTTGAAGGATCAATAACTTGAAAACCACTTGAAAAATCAAGATGGCCATTTAAATGTCTTATATTTAGTTTTTTACGAGCTTTCTGTTGATGCAAGTTATTTTTTCTAAAATTGAGCTTGAAATATCACCTTTTTTGACAGTAATACAGTTTTATAGTAATATCGGCAAAAAACGTGTTGGCAAGAGCGCACAAGAAATTTCTGTGCAAACAACATTCAGAAATATACTTACTAACCTTAAAGGAACAAGATAAAACCAAAATAGAATTGCCCCTCGGCATGGTAAGTAAACATGCTTTTTGGTACCCCTATCTGCCGGACTAACCTCACAACATGTGAGAAAGACTGATAAATACATTAAAAGCTTAAAATGTTTACTGGCATCGACTTGTTTCGTGTTTATGTTCAACTCTACAAACCTTAATTGGCGGCCATTTTGAAAACAACAACAATAAAAAAGGCGGGAATTTATCGATATGCCACTCGCGAGCGTTACATACAGGAAATATGCCACTCACGAGCATTACATACGGGAAATATGCTGTCGGAAACTGTTAATAACTCATTCGGGAACAATTAGTTTGTTTTACTCACGCGTGTTCCGCGCGTGGAAACCGATCGGAACGTTTCGGAATATACCGTTTTTTGCATGTTGACATGTAGTTTTTCCATCTGTGATTGTGTTTGTGAAACTTAATATTGTAAAGGCGTAACGTTTTTTTGAATAAATATTATACAAAAATTGTGGTTGGGAATTAATCAGGAGGCAATTCTCAACACGTAGCACCTCTACGGACGGGATTTGTGATTTACGCTCGCACTAGAGCAAGAACCTCTGCAAATTTTGAAGAAACGATGTTACGCCGTATTGGCGGGAAAACAAAAACCTGTCTTAAAAGTGATTAAAAAGTGGTGATTATTCTAGCTATCTCTCGAAAATATGGAAGAAAAAGTGAAGGAACTAACTGCGAAATTACGGGCACTAGACTTTACCGTGAAAAGAAGTGACGAAGTGGTAAAAACGAACTGTAGCGAAGCGATATCAAGACACGAACAGTCAATAGTAACAAAGATCAATGCTTGTCATACGTTAAAGTACAGTATCGAGGAAGAAAAAATTGTAAAAGAGGAATCAGAAGAGCAAGTGACAGAGTGGGTGAGTGGCATCGAGCAAAAGCTGAAAACTGCTGATAAAAAAAGGTTTTAGAATTACGAGGAATTACAGACGGAATTGTGCGAAAAACGCAAGCGTTTCAGAAAGCCGAAGGCGTCAAAGAAGAGCTCATGCTTCAGGCAGAAAAACACAAACAAAAATTACGTCAAGAGCACGAGCTATTCGAGCAACAGCTGAGATTTCAAAAGGCATTGGAAGCAAGTCGTCAAAGTCAAGCAAAGGCTGTTTCAACCAAGTTACCTAAGCTTTCTATAACCAAATTTGATGGCAAATACGAGAATTGGCTGCCCTTTTGGAATAAATTCGTGGCGGAAATTGACAGTACTGATCTTCTCCGGTAACAAAGTTCGCATATTTGAAAGAGCTCGTAGAACCAAAAATTCGAGCAGGAATTGACGAACTACCCCTAACAACGGAAGGTTACAGCCGAGCGACAGGAATTTTAGAAAGCGAATATGGCAAAACAAGTGAAATTGTTAATTCATATGTGCAGAATATGTTGGAGCTACCAGTTGTCAAGGGTACCAACCCAAATGAGGTAGATGAATTTTACAAAACTTTGTTATATAACGTACAGTCGTTAGAGACTCTTGGCAAATTAGAGCGTGTCAATGGAATGACAAGGAGTGTCTTAGATAAACTACCTGGTATAAAGAGTGATCTGGTGAGAGGAGAAGAAGGTTGGCAGGATTGGGGCCTGGCACAGCTAGTTACAGCATTGAAATTGTGGAGAGACATTAATCCCTGTAGCGAGGAGAGTATTAAAGACAGGAAACGTAGGGATAGATCAGAGAAAATTCTTAAAACTGGTGCAAAGAAACAGGGATGTGTGTATTGTGATGATGTGAGTCACAAGTCTCGCGAATGTTCACGTGTTGCAGATGTTAACGAAAGAAAGAAAATCCTGGCAACCAAACGGCTATGCTTTAACTGTACGGGATCACGACATCAAGCTTCTGAATGTAAAAGCACTTCCGGTTGTCAACGGTGTAAACAAAGACACCATACCTCAATTTGCATGATGAAAGAGAAGCTGTTAGCTACAACCCATGGTGTATCCAATCGTAAACGTAAACGTAGAGAGAATTGAGTGTCGTGCCCTGCTGGATACGGGGGCTGGAAGCTCCTACGCTTCGGCAGCCCTGCTAGATCGACTTCCAAAACGGTCACAATCAAAGGAAGTGCGAAAGATTGAGATGATGCTAGGTTCTTCAACTCGTGAAGTGTGTTTGTCCAAAATCACTGTTGAATCTGTCGATGGAAAAGAGAGATTGGAAGTCGAAGTCACAAGAGTGGAGCGAGGAAAACTGTTTATGGTTGACAATCCACATTATCCAGATATCACCAAGTCCTTTAAGCATTTAGAGGTAGTAACCATTGTGGACAATGACCCTAAACCCTTTCTACCTGTCCACTTGATCCTTGGGGCTAATGATTATGCAGCAATAAAGACGGCGGAACCTGCACGTGTAGGCGAATTGGGAGAACCTGTAGCAGAGAAAACTAAATTTGGGTGGACTCTAATGTCTCCAGCAAAGGAGACATCATTCGAAGATGTTGTTAACCCAGACAGGCTATACTGACTACGAGGAACTGTGTCGACTGGACGTACTTGGCCTGGAAGATAGAGCTGAACATGATCAAGAAGCAGTGCATGCTGAGTTTTGTTAACAACTTGTACGTCATCCAAACGGCTGGTATGAAACAGGGTTGTTGTGGAAGACGTCCCACCCACCATTGCTCAGCAACAAGCAAGGGAGCTTACGCCGACTCGCCCGTTTACACCACCGATTAATAGAATGGAAGTCACTCGTGAATACAACAAAGTGATCGAGCAACAAAAGGAAAGGGGAATAGTGGAACCAGCCTGTGAACCCCCTGTATCAAAAGAGTTTTACCTT
Source organism: Muricea muricata (assembly GCA_963855995.1). Lineage (NCBI taxonomy): Eukaryota > Metazoa > Cnidaria > Anthozoa > Malacalcyonacea > Plexauridae > Muricea > Muricea muricata. The sequence continues at coordinate 21,754,495 of OY979717.1, read as the reverse complement.
CCCCACAAACCTGTCGTACGTACTGGAGCAGAGTCAACAAAGCTTCGCGTTGTTTATGATGGATCGGCTAAAGAAAACCCACAATCGCCCAGTCTGAATGACTGCCTGTATGCTGGACCTTCCCTCGAGAACAAGCTATGGAACGTTTTAACTCGAATGCGATTCCATCCAATAGCATTATCTGGGGACTTGAGAGAAGCCTTTTTACGAATTAGTATCAAGAAAGAGGAAAGGGATTCTTTGAGATTCCACTGGAAATCAACCGAGCATTCGCAACCAGAAGTACTCAGATTTACAAGAGCACTTTTCGGCTTAACCTGATCGCCCTTTCTTCTTGCAGCAGTCGTGGACCATCACCTGGAAAGCTGGGAACTGAGAGAACCAGAGAAAGTGGCAGAGATCCGACGAAGTGTCAATGTAGACGATCTTATAAGTGGAAAGCCAACTGTCGCCAGTGCAATGGAGCTAAAGAAGACTGCCATCAAAATATTTGACGATGCAACATTCACCTTGCATAAATGGCACTCAAACGAACCAAGCCTGGAAGATGACCAACCAAAACCAGAGTGTGAACAGAAGGAAGTAAAACCGGAGTGGGACAGTAATCAAGTGGAACTCCAAGCTCAACAAACCTTTGCAAAGGCGCAGTTAAGCAAATTCAACCCATCTCAAGCAAGCCTACTCGGGTTAAGTTGGGACAAGCAAGCAGATGAAATTAGCGTCGTAATTCCAAAAATGGCAACGTCTGTAACAAAGAGAGAACTCTTGCGAAACCTTGCAAAAATATATGATCCACTGGGGTTGGTGTCACCCGTCACCGTTAATAGAAAGCACATTTACCGCGAAGCCTGTAAACAAAAGGTACCATGGGATACGAAGATACCAGCACCGCTGTCTACTGAATACCTTCAATGGGCAAAGGGACTCCCAGAGAAAGTGACTGTCCCGAGATCCGTAACAGTTCATAGAGAAAGTATAGATGAGATCGAGCTCCACGCGTTCGGTGACGCTAGTAAAAAGGGAGTAGCTGCTGCAGTGTATGCCATTTCCAAACAAGCGTCTGGTGTTAACGTCGGCTTGGTCACTGCTAAAGCACGGTTAGCTAAACAGGATCTTACTATACCTCGTTTAGAACTTGTTTCGGCGCACATGGCCACAAATCTGGTTTCCAACGTGAAAAAGACCATTAATGATATTCCAGTGATATCCGTATTTAGATGGCTGGACATAGCCAGCGTGGCAGGCTCTTAGGAAAACAACGGAGAGAAGAGCCTGCCCGGAAGCCCGGGTAATTCAATCAAAGAGAAACTGGCCAATCGCATTTCTCGGCCTCTCGCGGCCGAGATGTATGAAAATTACCCGGGCTTCCGGGCAGGCTCTTCTCTCCGTTATTCCCCTAAGAGCCTGCCACGCTGGCTAGGCTGGACAGTACAGTTGCCCTGCAGTGGTTACGTGGCCCTGGAGAGTACAAACAATTTGTAGCCAATCGGGTAAAGAAGGTCCACGAGCATCCCGAAATCACATGGCGCCATGTACCTACACACGATAATCCGGCAGATTTGGGAAGCCGGGAAGGCAGAGTTTCCGGTAATCAACGTTGGTGGAACGGCCCAGACTGGCTGGTAGGTCCAGAACAATGGCCTCCAGACATCGTTACAGCACCGACGCCCGAAAGTGAATGTGAAGCAAGAGCTGTGAAAGAAACATTCAGCGCCGCCGTGGATTCGAAAGATAAGTTCTACGAGCTTCTCGAGAAATTCCCTTTGATGAAAGCTATCAGAATCATCGCCTGGATGCGTCTATTCGTGTTCAACTGCAGAGCAGGGAACGAGAACCGCCACAAAGGGCCACTAATAACCGAAGAGATCAACGACCAGCATACGTTTTGGATACAGCGAGCACAGTCATACCAGAATGACCAAACAACGGAAGACAAGCAACGCCTCAATGTTGAAACCAACGACGTAGACGGAGTCATGTATTGCAAAGGTCGATTGCAAGGTGAATACCCGATATACTTACCCGATGTTCATCCGTACACCAAAAGCATTGTTCGAGATGCTCACGAGCGCACCTTGCACGGGGGAGTGGGCTTAACTATGACAAAGGTCAGAGAGCGATATTGGGTGCCTAGACTAAGACAATTGGTAAAGAAAGTCATAAAGGAATGTTTCAAGTGTCGAAGATTCCAAGCCAAACCAGTCGCAAGACCACCAGTGGGAAATCTGCCGCGAGATCGTACCGAGGGTAACAGACCGTTTCAAGTCGTTGGGGTAGACTTTGCCGGTCCTATAAAATATCGAGTGTCAAAGAAAACACAAGGAAAAGCGTATGTTACGTTATTCGCGTGTAGCCTATGCCGAGCAATCTACTTGGAACTAACGAAAACGATGGAGACCAGTGAATTTCTGCGAACACTCAAACGCCTCATTGCAAGGAAAGGAAGACCGAAAAAGATTTATTCGGACAACGCGGGGACGTTCGCAGCAGCAGCAGCTTGGTTAGCGAAAGTACAGTTTGACGAGCAATTCCAAAACCATTTGGCCAACGAGAAGATTCACTGGCAATTTAACTTGAGCCGCGCCCCTTGGTGGGGCGGGCAATTTGAACGACTCGTAGGGTTAGTAAAACGCGCCCTTTACAAATCCATTGGGAACAGTTGTTTGAGTTGGGATGATTTGCAAGACGTATTGTTAGATATCGAAGTAACTTTGAACAATCGCCCACTTGGATATCAAGAAGACGACATAGAGCTACCCGCACTCACGCTGAACAGCTTACAGTTCGTTGGCACTACCGTATTACCTGAGTTGGAACCTCATAATGAAGAGAATCGAGACCTCAGAAAACGAGCGAAATATTTCAAGAAGTGCAAAGATCATATGTGGAAGAGATGGAGTACCGAGTACCTGCGCGCTTTACGAGAGAAACACAACTTGAAACACCATGGGAAGCCGTCAACGCTCTCAGTAGGTGAAGTTGTAATCATTGCTTCAGATGAACGAAACCGAGGAAAATTGACATTGGGAATAGTAGAAAAGCTTTTTCCAGGAAGAGATGGTATCATCCGCGCTGCAAAGGTGAAAACGGCAAATGGACACGTGGAGAGAGCAGTCAATCACCTATATCCTTTAGAATTATCGTGCGATCAGAGTTCAAGCCAGCAAACCCTTGACCCCCTAGCTCCTGTTTTTCGACCGGTCAGGGATGCAGTGGTGGCAGCACGTTCCAGAATCCAGGAAGTTACCGAAATCGAAAGTGAAGAACAAGTGTAACGTGGACATTGAGACAGTGAACTGGACAATTGTTAATTTGTTAATGTTAACATTGAGTTAGTTTCCTTAGGAACATATATCTTGACAAGATATATGGGGGGAGGGTGTCGGAAACTGTTAATAACTCATTCGAGAACAATTAGTTTGTTTTACTCACGCGTGTTCCGCGCGTGGAAACCGATCGGAACGTTTCGGAGTATACCGTTTTTTGCATGTTGACATTGAGTTTTTCCATCTGTGATTGTGTTTGTGAAACTTAATATTGTAAAGGCGTAACGTTTTTTTGAATGAATATTATACAAAAATTGTGGTTGAGAATTAATCAGGAGGCAATTCTCAACAATGCCACTCGGGTCCCGGATGTAGTGGCATATCGATTCTCCGAGTGTTTTAGTTCCCTATAAAACACCCTTGTCCATATAATAAAAACAATTATTGAATGACGTCGAGTAGGATATGAAAAATTATTAAGGTAGATCGGGTAATTATTAAGGAACCGAATCGGTTTGTCGAGAACCGAATTCAATATTTTTTTTATTTATTTGTATTTATTGCGAACTCAGAAAAAACGCTTGCCTTGTAAAAAAGATGCAAGCTACTGAAGAACCCATTTGCAGTTTCCCGCATAAAAAGAATAATATCTGGCATCATAGGGTCGTATAATTATTTTGAATATACGAACAAATTACGTCATAATTTCGTATATATGTTTTCAATATTCTATAACTATTCTATGACAATATTGTCATAACTCCAAATTTGGTCAACTACCGCGCGGATATGACAATTTCATGCACCGCTCTTAACCAATCAGAACTTTTGAATTATATTGTCAATAAATGATGAATAAAATAAGGCTCATATAATCAAAGCGAACAGGGTAAGGATTTGAAGTTATAAAAAACAGTGGTGCAAAACTTACGAGTTAAACGAGACTCTTTTACCTTTTTTGAACTGTTTTGACGCTGTATTTTAACAAATAAAGTAGTCGCGGATAAACAGTATATACTGATAAAAACCATGAATATAATTGTCGATGTTGACTCCTTTACCTATGCAGACGTTCTAACCCATAACACATTTGTATCCACAAACCATTGGGATTGCTACGGTTAGGATTAAGGTCAGGGTTTGGGTTGGTTGCGATCCTAGCAAGTTCCAGGAATTGTTTAACGAACGTAGTAACCAATAATTTTGTAATAAACTGGCTTACAGCGTGGGGATTGGCTGATTCGTTATCTCAGATTCATCACAAATTTACGCAAATGTAGACAATAAAAATGGAGACAATATGAGCCCGAACAATTAAGTGGATTTTTTTCCAGGCGCAGATTAACTTCAAAAAATACAGAGAAAACATATTCGAGAATGACTGAGACTCGAACATTTTCCTAAATGAAGAAAAGATCTTTATGTTCGTATTTAGACCATGATGAATTCGTGCCTGAAGGAGCCATGTTCAGATGGTTTTGCTTATCACTACCTATTTCCTGCACAGGTTGACTTTTCTGGCGGATTCAGGTAATCTTATTTGTGTTTTATCCAAACAGTTATCTAGGAAAGGCATGGAAGTTATCTAGTTGATTTTGCATATGGGGTTGAAGGAAAGAATGCACCCAGAATCATCCAATTTCCAGTCCAGGCAGATATCCCTATACAAGCCAATTTTTTTCTTCCCCAACTTTTTTCCTAGATTGTTTAAGATAAAAACACCTACTAGTTCGCAAATTTCTGCCACGACGGTTTGGCGATTATTAAAAACAGATCAGCACGTTCGGCAGAGAAAACCAGTAAAGGGCTCTATAAAGTTAAAATATAAACCTTATATAGGAAGCCCAATGACGATCCGTTAAAGATACACAAACACTCCCCACCCACCTAGCAATTAAAGGCAACTTCCAGCATGTATCAACAAGTGGATTTCAATGCTGTCAGCTGACAAACAAGTATTCAACGATGCAGTACAAACATATCAAAACGCACTAGGACATAGCAACTTCGGCCACAAGCGGGAATACATGCCACATGTAACACAGCAACCACGCAGGAACAGACAACGCAACATCATTTGGTTTAACCCTCCATTCAGCAAAAATGTCAAGACAAACATCGCACGCACTTTCCAATAGGCAAAAAGTTATACAAAATTTTCAATAGGAACACAGTTAAGGTCAGTTACAGTTGCATGAGTAACTTTAAGCCAATTATCACAAGCCACAACACGCATAATTAGGAAAAGCCAACCACAAGACATTAGCGCAGACAGCTGTAACTGTAGGAACAAGCATGCATGCATGCCCACTGCAGAACAAGTGCATGAGTAAGGACATTGTTTACAAAGCAACAATTAATACAAGCAACACACAGGACACAAAGCACTACATTGGCATGACCTCAAGCACATTTAAAGAGAGATACGGACACACAAAAAATATTCGAACGAAAGGGAACTTTCGAAAAACGTTTGGCATTTAAAGCAGAACAAAACAGATTTCACCATTAAATGGTCAATAATAACACGTTTGGCACTTAAAGCAAAACAAAACAGATTTCACCATAAAATGGTCCATACTAAAAAAGTCTATTTCTTACACGGGAGGATCCAAAAGATGCAATTTATGTTTGGACGAAAAAATTAGTATTATTAGTATATAACCCACGCGCCCACGTTTCTCCTTGAGCATAAAAGAAGCTCACATACTTTCGAAATTTGTCTACCACATGAAGATTCTTTCTGGATGAAACTGACTGTAGTGGTAAGTTTCTGAGGTGTTTTGCACTGTATTGATGTATATATATGTAATATAAAATAAGCAGGGAGTCAACAGTTGTGAATAAACATTTTTGTTACTAGTTAGTTTCGTGCCACACGTTAATACCGTGTGGTACTCTGTTGACTCCCTGTTTATTTTATATTATATTATGCTCTGGATTTCCATTGAGCACTTTGCCAAGGGTATTTACAACATTTTATGCATTATATATATATATATATATATACAACATTCCATTCCAACATTTCCATTGAGCACTTTGCCAACGGTATTTACAACATTTTATGCATTATATATATATATATATATATATATATATATATATATATATATATATATATATATATATATATATATATATATATATATATATATATATATATACCGGGTGTCCCAAAAAGAACTATACATTGTTTGATTTCATGTAATGTAAAACCTATAAAAGCTATTTCACTAAAATAAAAAGCATTGTATTTAGAAAGGATTAACTTAGCTTTTGATATATAACATGTAATTTTCCGCGCGATATTGGCAGAGATGTTGACGTTTCAAAATTGAACTACCATTTCTGAAATGGTAAAAATTAGCATTAAACACCATATCAAATTCCAGTCTATTTTACTTGTTGATTATTTTTAGTATAGTTTACAAAATGCATTGATGAACAAACGTATTATACCTGATATAAGCTTACTTATCAGTCCTTGAGCCTGTATGCACCGTTGTGCTCTCGAAAACATGCCGTTAAAGGCGTTTTGGATCATTTGCTGATCCAAAGATTCGCATGCAGAAACAATTGCCGCCCGTAATTGCCTAAGATTCGTTGACTGCTGATCAAGCTGTATGTTCCAAATTTTTTGCTTCAGATAGCCCCAAAGAAAAAAGTCACAAACTGCCAGATGATGAGAGCGTTGGGGCCAGGGCCAATACAAATCCAGACTTGTTGGCCTATTGTTAACTGAGGCATCTGTAAGAATAAAAATCTAATCGACAATGTTTATTTCATTGCGATTTTAAATCCCATGAGATGTCAAATGGAACTTTTATTTAACGCTAATTATTACTGTAGTATTCAATCCGTAAGAATTGATTTTTACATAAGTGCAATTTTTATTTTTAAAACTAAATTTGCAAGGGAAAGACCTATGATTGAGGATAAAATCGCTGAGATTGAAAAGAATCCATGCAAAGTAATGAATGCTGTCAATTTAGTTTGATGCGGCGATTTTATCGTTTTTTTCGCCAATTTATAAAACTCCTCGTCGGTTCAAACACTTGTATCTCTGTCAATATCGCACGGAAAATAACATGTTGTATATCAAAGCCTAAGTTAATCCTTTGTGAATACAATGCTTTCTATTTGAGTTAAGTAGTTACGTTTACTTTCTAGTTGAGTTTTGCGTTCTATGTAATCCAACAGTGTATAGTTTTTTTTTTGGGACACCCGTCATAATCTGTATATATGCGACCATGTGATTTTGAATGTCCTAATTCCCTTAATAATTATATATACGTTTAAACGTGATTCGGCTCATAAGCGTAATTACTAATGAAGTTGTATGTATGTATATCCTAATATGTATGTATAACGTGACCATGCATGCATTTTTGGTCCCTCAATTCGATGGAAAGTCAAAACATAATGGAACAACTTGGTTTGACATTATTCCACAAAATTTTTCCTTGGGCAGTTTTGTTGCTGGAAATGACTCTGAAGCAATTCGTGATGGTGCTACAGCCTTTTTTGGTTGTGATAAAGGAAAGGTATACTATATACCTATATAATTGCCTGAATGAATATCTAATTTTTGTAGCTATAGGATATACTACGTATTTTAATAGTGGTACGTCTGATGATATTTGTCTATCTATTTGATGCTAAATGTGTATGACTCCGCCCACTTTGATTCATGTTTTGTAAGAAACAAAAAAGTGTGTCATGAAAAATTGCAACAGCAGTGCGTAGATTAGAATTTAAAGTCGGGAGTATGGGTGTTGAACATCCCACGAGAAGTGATGGGAATCCTTTTTCTTGCTGATGCTTATCGTTTCGTGCCTTTTAATGTGGAAAAGAAAGAAAATGAATATCACAAAACATGAATCAAAGTGGGCGGAATCATGCACACTTAGCGTCAAATAGACAGACGAATATTTTGAGGCGTGTCACAGTTCGTTGAAATCCGTAGTAATCTTTTGTTTTTCCGTCAATTTTCTTTTTGTTTAAGACCCTTCCCATTTGCAAAAACGAAACTTTCTTTCCACATGCATACACGTGATATAAATTACACCATGTCTTCAGTCAAAATGCTATAAATATCTATTTACGTGTGATTATTATATTATATTTTAAAATTTTACGTTAGTGCTGTGCTTGTTATGGACCAGCTGGTGCCAGTGGTATTTACTGTGGAAAGCAGTGTACACCAATAAATGGTGGTACAGTTACTGAAAATGCACATGCTTGGTTCTGGGTGAGATTAAATCCTCCACAAAAGGTTTGGGAAAAATGTATGGAGTACCAGACCGAAGAAGAGAATGGCGATGCCTCATGGTATAAGTTGGTTGGTGATAAAAACACACCTGTGAAGGTCAGAAGTAGACATAAAATGAAATTAGTACAAATTAATGGCTGAAAATAATAGATAATTGTATTTTTTGCTATCACTCGGCAATGGTCTACTATACTTGCTAAACATGCACGGTTATTAAACGTTAATTGAGGAAGTGATTACCTTTTTTTAATTTATTTGTGGGTTGGATACCGCGGGTTTTATCTCAGATAAATACCTTGAATGAATTATTGAACAAATTTTGGTAAACGTCTCGATGAATCTCGACCTAAAAGTCGATTTATGTCATATAAAGTCAACAGGCTCTGTGCTTCCTCGGTGGCTTCATATGACATAAATCCCTCCTTCTCGATATTTAACTCTAACTTTTTCCAACCGGACACCATAAATTTTACACAAAAAACTGCAGAAAAGCGCCATTATTGTCGCTCTGGATAGATTCATAGTTGTGAACCAATAATGATATTTCTGAGTTTGTGCTTGTATTTTATATAATTTTGTATGTAGAATTATTTTTGGGGTAACATTTCACAGAACGATTTTCCGATATTTGACATCCCACATCCGCTATATGAATATACATTTATTGCCTTTGCTAATTAACAAAAAACAAACCACAATCAAGGCGCAATTCTTATGTGTTGAGCATGCTTTCTTACATGCAGGGTCGATGTGGAAAAAGTGAAGCCATTTTAAATGATGGGGTAAGTTCGGAAGTAATTTGCGACACGAAATTTCTAATAATATTAACGGTGAATTAAATGAAATTTTTCAGGATTATTATTATTATTATTATTATTATTATTATTATTATTATTATTATTATTATTATTATTATTATTATTATTATTATTATTATTATTATTATTATTATTATTATTATTATTATTATTATTATTAAAATGTTATTTACGCACGGTATTCTCATCAGGGTTTAACACGCAGAAGGACTAAATACTACTATATAGATGAATATAAATAGTTATAACTTATAAAAAAAGAAGGAAAAGGTAGAAAATATAATACCTGCTTTTCATGAGGGCCGTGTACTAAACTACTCTTCACAATATTCACAAAGATGTTAAAATGACTTGGCATAGCCTGTTTGAAAATTTGTCAAGTTATTTGCTTGCCGTAGCCCAATTGGAAGACTGTTCCATAGCACCGCACCACTATAGCTGAAGCTATTCTTAAGATAGTTTGTGCGAGGCTTAGGAACAGCTAATTTGCGCTCAGTGTTTCTCAGCGAATAAGGATTAATACTGTCACGGTCTACAAACATGGAATGCATATATTCAGGAGCGAGGCCATTCAATGACTTATAAACCATGACAGCCTTCTGGAACTGGCGCTGAAATGATAACTTCTTATTTTAACTTCTTCTTTTAAATTATGTTCAATGGTCGATTTGAGATAGTTAATATGACATTGTTATACACTTATTCAAATTTGCCGTGCGTGGAACTAAGTATATATAATAAAAATAAGAGAAAATCATCCCTTAATGCTTTATAATCCAACCAGTTTTATCTAAGGAACATTTTCATATTTTTAAACTATAAGATAATGCGTTTTCGTTTACTTAAAATTTAATCGTAATTTTCAAAAGGCCAAGATAGGAGAGTGACGCGATGCCCTCTGAATGCAAGTTGAAATATTTTTGTAGATTGTGGTTGTTCCGGATGACGTCACGCATACCAGTGTACCGAATGTCGCTGGATTACTAACGTATCAGATAGACACAGAAGTGCTTCGCTTTAGAAAAGCTGATGCATGGAAAGCCGTGGCGGAGAAGGAGTTGGTGAGTGCTTATACACAATGCCTACCACAAGACCGTCATGTTATCTTACATGGCTCGAGTAATAGTCTAGCTGCTGCTTAGGTATCTTGTATTGGCCTGGCCAATAACAGATAATGTTAAGTTGATGGATGTGATTCACTTTCTACACTGCGTTACAGAAATATTTCTAAATTCAAATTTTAGTGATAACTTTGGCAATATTTAACAAATTTTGGCGAAATTTTAGCATTGACTATACATGTTTACTCTTCTCGCCTACACAGTGTACGAGACTCGTTCAATTATTTTGATTACCACTGCTTTGACAGCTATTTTCCTGATTTTTTGCTGGTCTTAATGTACCACCTCAAAACTTCAAGCCATGCATGCATAATTATCGTCAAACTTTTCATTTCGGTCATACGTTTCATCTTTGTATAAAGCCACAATGACATTTTAAAGGTAATCTTTGGATTTTGACTGCTATCTGTTAGCGTGCATCACCCGCTTGAAGATGATCCACATATCTTAAAGTTGAATTTGTCTCTGAATATCAGGATGGATGATCGTTTTTTCCATGTTTCACTAAAACGAATTTCAGGTATATGGCGTCCTTCATAACCACAAATAAAAACAAGTTTTTGGCGACATTTTGCGGGCCTGGGACAAGAGTCTCTCTCTCTTCCCTCTCTCTCTCTCTCTGTCTCTCTCTCCCTCTCTCTCAACAAGTTAACTTTTGGACACCCTGACTGAATATTTAAACTGAGTTGTGATGTTACTTAAGGAAAATTTAGATATAATTATAGACAGAATGCACAGGTCCTGGTGAAACGCCAAATAATACTATTAAATATAATAATACAATTATAATATAATAACACAAGCATATAATATTATGATGCAAATAAATTGTATTACTTTAATAAAGGTGTTAAAGATTTATAATGAAACTATTTCAAAGTTGGAGATGATGATTAATCTTTTGCATTCTCGTAAGTTGCCTACATCCAAATTTTATTACATATAATTATAGTTCATTCATGGTATGCTCTTCAGAATCGTTTACAAAACACAACTTCACATCTTTTTTAAAAAGGTCTTTAATTTAATTTATCTCGGATGGAGACGAAATGAGTTCTGTCAACTCAACTTTTATTGTTTCTCAATGTAGCTTTTAAACCCCATAATCGCAGAGGCAGTCAGACCATGCGTTCTTGCTTTTCGAAATGTATAGCTATCCGAAACTTAAACATGCATGTACGTCATAATCAAAAAATAAAAGTTTTATATAATCACTCGTATCAAATGTGAGATTATCTGTCATTATCACAGGTGACATCACAGCTTCATTGATTCTAAAGGATGAACCAGCGGAGTTTCTTGAAAAGCTTAAGCAGTGGATCTCATTTAGCAAACTGAATCTCTGTTACCGAGCTACTGCAGATGGGTGGCTTGGGTCCATTTTTCATCTCCAGTGTGGCAATACAGGGAGAACTATAACCCTGATAAAAGTTCAAAACTACATCTTCGGTGGATATTCCACTGCATCATGGGGAGGTAAGTACTTCATACTAAATAGTTTTAACCAATGCAAGTATATAGCAGGTTTTTGGATAACCCACCGTGCTTTTGTTTTACTCGATGTATGAATATTTGAATGATCATAAAGATCTCCAGAGTTTAACAGTTGAACGTCATTTTCCCTCCTGTTATTTGCAGCAAAAATCTAGTTCCTGTAAAAGATATAACTCTGATAAAGATTTCTGTCGAAATGGCATTAAAATAAAATTTTGGTTTGTTCGTCAATACTTGTTCGATCATTATTATACCTAGACAGACGTTAAAAAATAAACAATAAACACGTTATTGACTGACTGCTTCCGGTCTAGATGAGGAAAACCGTGCCCTCGCTTGGTCTTGAAAGTGGCCCTCACCCTATGGGCTCGGGTCGTTTTCAAGATTTCGGGCACGTTTTTCCTCATCCGGACCTTGCAGTCAGACAAAGTAAATATGTATCACCCAACACGGGCTCCAAGTTTTTAGCATCTTAGTGGGGTTCTATCAGTAAATGATTTTATTTATTTGTGGTTTTTTCTAGTTATAAGTAGCAGCGCTTCATATCTATCAAGCACAACCAGCTTCATTTTCTCATTTCGAAACAAAGATAATCTCAGTCCATTCAAGTCCAATGTTTATCAAAACAGGGGCAATGCCATGTACACGCACCCTACTTATGGACCAACCTTTGGAGGAGGGCACGATTTCCAGATTCCATACAATGCAAAAACTTCAAATGGTTACTCAAACTTTGGCCACACATACCTCCCCCCGTCTGGCTACAGCTACGCTAACGCCAATACCAGAAACTTATTGGCTGGCAGCTATTACTTCAAACCCTCGGAAATTGAAGTTTATTATTTTGTTTGACTTCTATGTTATAGTTTAATCGGTGCTTTACCGTGGTGTGATTTGTTTACGTTAGATCATAACTATACGTTAACTTGGAGAACTGTATCTAAAATTGTTTTATATAATCATAGCCACAATATATTTTGGATTTTTTCTATACGCGCCTGTTAAATGGAACAATTAAAATGGATTAAATTTCCAAGCAAATTCATCATGTCTTCGTGTTACGTACGTCATCAGGTTCAAATTATGATTGTGCAGTTTTAGTCAACACCGGACAAGCTGAAAATATGGTTGTTCATGATGGAATTAGTCGAACCTACGACCTACGGAGTTCTATTCTAAATTTATTGTTGTTCTCCCGGAGTATTAGTACTGTAATCTGTATACTGTCATTTTTTTCCATTTTCTTTGTATACGTTTTGAGCCTGAGGCCGGATCCAGTTGTAGTCATTTCAATGTTTCGAACATGTCTTTGTCAGTATAGAATTTTTATACGTATATTTTTCAAAATTTTCAGTTATTTTTTTCAGACCTTACATGTTTTATAAATAAGAGCGGGACGAATTGAAACCGGGACGATTTTGTTTTAGTCACAGTAGTTTTTTAAGCTCAGTTCACACTTGTCGTGAGGATGGACAGCTTGTTGTATGCTTATGTCATTCAGTAAATGCTATACACAGAGAGTGTGCCTTGGGCAAAGCAATCAAACATTCGTCACGTACTCCGTTTCGATAAGTCAGTGGGGGAGGGGGGATTAAAGCCAACTTGATTAAGCTTTTTGGCGTTTTGAGTTGAAATACTAAACGTTACAAAATGGGATGCATATCAAATGAAAGCTATCAAAAAGTTCTATTTGGTGTAAAAATTTTGAGGTTTTAAGTGAAAGACAAACACCTTAAACTTTGAAGGGAAATTTGCTGTATTTTGCAAAAATGCAGTTGTTTTCGAATTTTTGAGGCATTTCTTTTTTGTCTAAAGTATTGAATTTTGTATATTAAGTGTAATTTTTAATAGCTTCAATGTGATGTACTACCCGATATTTAGCGTTAAGTATTTCGTCTCAAAACTCAGGAAAACTAACTTGGATTCACCCATTAACTGAACTTTTGTATTGAGTTAGCGTTCCAATTGTATTGCAGTTCAATGGGCCTACATGATTTTAATTGGTTTTCGCGCCAAAATGAATATTAAGATTTTATACCTTGCAATAAAGGTGTGCATCGGATCGGATTGGAAGTTCCCAATCCGATAATTGGTAAATTTTAAAATCCGAATCTGATCCGATCCGAAATGATCCAGTTCGAATCCGATCCGATCCGAATTTTAAAAACCACTCCGATCCGATCCGAAAAAATCCGAAGGCGGTCTCGGAAGGCATTAAACACGTGTAATCATTCAAATGAACTGTATTTTATGTTTCTAATATATCAAGGTTAACAAGTTTTCCATACATCATAGCAGAAATTTAGTTTATTATTGTGAAATGAAAAATCTAATTTCAAATAATTAATGTCGAAATCATCAATTAACAATAACTGTTTTGTCCAAAGTTTTAAACTTCATCGTCTTCGACTTCGTCCATACGTAAGGCGCTCCATGCTTCCTCTTTTAGAAAATTTCTTATGCAAAGTAATGCGTTGACATTCTTGGGCGCGAGTCGTGTACGGCGAACGTTGACAGTCCACCCAGCTTGTGAGAACGATCTTTCAGCCGGCGCACTGCTTGCAGGGCAAGCCAAAGTAAACCGTGCTACCCTCGCTATTCTAGGGTAAAACTTTTCATGATCCTTCCAAAATGCTAGGAGATCAAAATGTCCGTCAAGGGATGTAGCTATACTTTTTGGTGTCGACGTCGCTTTTACAAAACCTTTCCATTTCTTTAACAACTGACGAAACTCTACTTTTCATCTTGTAGAAGTCAACTTCGAGGTCGTCAATTTCATCGCATGAGTTTTTCTTTTTGGAGCTAGAAGGCGTCAGGTCGCTGTCATTCTCAGATGGGCTGCTCTAAAATTATAATAATATAAACAAAAGTTGCATTTATGGTGTAGTAGCACATTCATACCTAAACAACGAAATTACGAAACTACGGATAACTTTCATTTTCTTGATTGCTTCTAGATCTTTCTCATTTTCACAAAACGCTAACTTTAACTTCGCTTCCCAGAATAAGACTCGATGTAGCGTAGGTTTCTTGTCTTGTTCTAACTCAAGACCACAGTTATGAAGTGGTTTAAGAGCGCGTGACGTTTGAATAAGGAGTATTTTGTTGATATCCTGCCAGTATTTCAACTCGTTTCTGGCATCCAAAAGACATTCCAATTCCTCCCAGGCTTCAATGACACTGCCAATCATTTCTCTATATGTGTAGAAACGAGTGGAAACTGTTTGTTTAATAGTTTTAGTCAAGCGTGATTGAAGATTTGTTTGTTTGATATGTACAACAAGCCTTTTTGCAGCTTCAACGTTGCTCTTTACTTCCATGGCATCTTCAGACGTAACGCTTTTGCTAATATGGGCAATGCAACCAATTTGATCATCGTTAGGAAAGATATCGAAAAGCAGCTGGCATTGTGTTTGTGTTGTCTGTAGCAACAAGCCAATTTTGGGCATCAGGTACATTCTCCAGGTAAGACTTGCCAATATTTGCAGCCGTATGATCATCGAGATTGTATTCGACTGTTGACCAAATGAAATTGTGCAGACACCAGTCAGGAGAAATGTGATGTAGTGTAACTGATATATAGCTTTTTCCTGTATACTTTTCTTTCCAAAGATCAGTTGTAGTGCAAAATGAGTCACCATTTAAAACCTCTAAAATTTTCTTTCGAATCTCTTCGTGGCGTTTGGGTAAATAACTTCGAGTAAGGGTGGTTCGATGAACAATATGCATGCTGGCTTAGATCAAGATGTTCACCGTACTTGGCACCAAGCCGCACTGCTGTTTTTAGCAACTGTTTAATTCCGTCTTTTCCATAGCTAGATAACGGATATATGTGGATATAAGCCGGACGCGGACTGCGGACGGTGAAACGCGGAGAATTTGACGAAATGGAAATGGCGCACGTGGCTTTTTTTAAGCGCAATTAAAATGAACATTTCAGAAATTGGGGGCCAGCTTTTCCAGGAGTTTTATTTACATTTTAAACTGTTCTCATAGTAGCCGAGATTTAATCCACACAAAAGATTAAATCCTCACAATAAGTCACAATAACAGTGCAAAAAATCCATGAATTTGTTACTCACAACAATGTCCATGCTGTTAATTAACTAGCGCCACCATCTATAAGTTACTGTCGCTCTTGCAGGAACTTATTAATCTACACGCAAAGTACTGAGTACAGTGCTTATTAAAGGACATTCTCGTATATTTACTGTCGCGGTAATACCATAAGAACGAAAAATTAACGACACAAACAAAATAAAAAGAGATGAATTCAAAAGCCAATTCTTGGTTTAATGAAATGTAAAATGAATTATATTACATAAAGAGTTGCGAAAAGGATACGTAAATAGTCAATCGTTGTTAGATTTTATCATCAGATAATGACAACTTGTAAATTAATTGATGTTACGAAATACTGTAAATTGTTTCAACGTTTGTTAAATTATATCATAAAAGCAAAAAATTCTTTCCGAGTTTCCTTACAGTTATAGAAACACTAGTCTTGTAATAGTTTAATATAACTCAAAATATCGTGGTAAACTCACTCTTCGTTTTCCCACTCACATTTTCGCTCGTTCTTTATCTTCATTCTCTCGACCTTCTCTCCTTAGATATCAAATGTCTTTCGTTGTGTTCAAGATTTTATATTTCTAGCCCAAATTCTCTGACAAAGAGATAGTGAGCTGGTGTCATCATATCTTTGATCACATATGGTATTTGCACCTGTGATGCCATGAAATATGTTTTTTCATGCACCCGGCGTTTACATGGTAGTACACATTTCCCGGTCTCTCTGGCAATTGTCCCGCCCTGTCATAATAGGACCTTTTTGCATTTGAAACAACAACCAAATCATATGGTGGTTCTCCAATTTGGCCTCCTGGTTTCATTGTCTGGCCACAACCAAAACATGTTTTCACTTGTGGCGGACAATGTTTCAGGAAGTATAACATATATGCCTCAAAAAGTGGATTAGGGTATCCAGTAGATAATGGTGCGTCGTAGGCGGTGTTACATTGCAGCGACTGTTGATCTTGTGAGGTCGCACTACAAAGTGATTATTGGACCTGATGTTGGTGTTGAGCATGTTGCTGTTGTTGTTGCTGTTTTTGTTGCTGTTGTTGGTGCTGCTGCAGTTGTTGTTATTGCAGTTGTTGTTGCTGTTGTTGTTGTTGTTGTTGTTGTTGTTGTTGTTGTTGTTGTTGTTGTTGTTGTTGTTGTTGTTGTTGTTGTTGTTGTTGTTGTTGTTGTTGTTGTTGTTGTTGTTGTTGTTGTTGTTGTTGTTGTTGTTGTTGTTGTTGTTGTTGTTGTTGTTGTTGTTGTTGTTGTTGTTGTTGTTGTTGTTGTTGTTGTTGTTGTTGTTGTTGTTGTCGAAGTCTTTGCTCTTGTTCCTGCTGCCACATTTGTTGTTGTCGCTGTTGTACATGTGGTTATGTGGTTGTTTTTGCTGTTGTGGTGTTAATGTCGTTGAGCGTTGTTGCTGTTGCCCGTCTTGCTGCTGTTGTGCTCGTTCTTGCACCATTATCTCCTGGATACCCTAATCCAATTTTGGGACATATATGTTATACTTGCTGAAACATTGTCCGCCCCAAGTTAAAACATGTTTTGGTTTTGGCAA
Source organism: Muricea muricata (assembly GCA_963855995.1). Classification (NCBI taxonomy): domain Eukaryota; kingdom Metazoa; phylum Cnidaria; class Anthozoa; order Malacalcyonacea; family Plexauridae; genus Muricea; species Muricea muricata. The sequence continues at coordinate 21,736,901 of OY979717.1, read as the reverse complement.
GACACTGAAACCAGGAGGCCAAATTGGAGAACCAACATATGATTTGGTTATTGTTTAAATGCAACTGTGACTGTAGAGAAATTCAGAAAGAATTTTTTGCTTTTACAAATTGTCATTATCTGAAAATAAAATCTAACAACGATCGACTATTTACGTACCTTTTCGCAACTTTTTCTGTAATATAATTCATTTTACATTTCATTAATCCAAGAATTGGCTTTTGAGTTCATCTCTTTTTATTTTGTTTGTGTCGTTAATTTTTCGTTCTCATGGTATTACCGCAACAGTAAATATACGAGAATGTCCTTTTATAAGCACTGTACTCAGTACTTTGCATGTAGATTAATACATTCCTGCAAGAGCGACAGTAACTTATACATGGTGGTGCTTGTTAATTAACAGCATAGACATTGTTGTGAGTAACAAATTCATGGTTATTTTGCACTGTTATTGTGACTTATTGTGAGGATTTAATCCTTTGTGTGGTGTGGATTAAATCTCGGTTACTATGAGAACAGTTTAAAATGTAAATAAAACTCCTGGAAAAGCTGGCCCCCAATTTCTGAAATGTTCATTTTAATTACGCTTAAAAAAAGCCACGCGCGCCATTTCCATCTCGTCGAATTCTCCACGTTTCACAGTCCGCTGTTCGTTATCCGCCGTCCGGCTTATATCCACACCCCTTCTCCCCAGTGTTTCTACTGTCTAGACTCTAGAGTATAGACTGCATGTCTATTGTCTAGACAGTAGACACTGATAAATAAATACTAATTTATAGTCTAGACAGCAGACGTATGTCTGCTTGCTCTGCTATATCGGTATATGTAGAATGATTATAAGACGACCAAAAGACAAGGCCAGGTGCATCTACCTTCACGCTCGAACTCTCTTTTTCTAATTCCAAAAGCTGGAAGTCGGGTTCTAATCCGATCTGATCCTACTACAAAACAACTTTATCCGATCCGAAATGATAAAACGAAAAAATCGGATCGGATTCGGATTGGTTTCGGATCGGATTTGCACACCTCTACCTTGCAATGACACTCTCGCTCTCTAATTGCTCATGAAGAGCGCCACTTTCGCATGGCATATTACCATTCCAATAACAATATACATTACTCTACGTCTCTACATTAGCTATGCAAATTAGATTTAATTTATTTCAATTCCTACCAATTTATACAACGCTAATACTATTAAAATATTCTAAAGCGCTTAATTAGTTACAGACATATAAAACAGCTAATCAACAACAAGACTGCTTTTGTCATAGCAGGAATCTCGTTCGTATAACCATCTTTATGCATAAAATGTCTTAAGGTTTATCTTAAATGAATTGAATAAGATGAAAACCGATCTCACATGGCATCAAGTTCCAAAGAGCCGGTCCAGGTTGGTACATGAAGCAGGCTCCTTTCATCAGATCTCAAACAATAACCATACTTTGTTAATAACTCAACATGTCACAAATATTTTTAGACGCTAAGCCATGCAGAGCTTTATAAACTAATAGTAAAATCTTAAATATCAAACGATATCTAACCGGTAACCAGTGCAGGTTCATTAATGCCGGCTTGATATGGTCAAATTTAGATACAAGACAAACTACACGAGCAGCCGTATTTAGAGCACGTTACAAATTTGCAATCGATCTTGTTGATATTTTGGAATATCATACAATAACGAATTACAATAATCTACTGTATATGAGATGTAAAAGAAGCATCATGGATTAAAATTTTTGTAGAATTAGTGGTCAGACACTTCCTGATTTGTTTAAATGGTGAAGGCTTCGAAATGCCTTGCTGCAAATTTTGCCAATATGAATATTCATAAACATGTATGTATCCAGCAATAACCCAAGACAAGAACAGCGCTTACTGGAGAACTCATTACTTCTCCTACTCTTAGTTAATCAACCAAAAACCTTCGATAGTTGCTGACGAGAGTCAATGATGATAAACTCTGTTTTGCTACTTTGAACAAAAAGTCGATGGGCAGACATCCAGTTCCGAATCTCATCAATACAACCTTTCATTGCTTTAATAGCTGACTCCTAAGATAACGAATTCTGAGGTTTAAAAGAGTCTTACAGTTGTGTGTCATCTGCAAGAGACGATGAAAAGGTAGACGTTTAGAAACCATCTCTGAGAGGCTAGATACGTACAGCAAAGTTAGAACAACAGGCAACAGCCAACCTTGTGAGACTCTAGTAGCAACCGTAAATTCAGAGGACACATCGGTCAATAACAACCAGCTGCCTTCTATTTGCAAGATGTGATCTAAACCACTGAAGCGCATTATATTGTCAACTATTCCAAAATCCTTCTTTAGAATGTCAATGAAAATGCTATGGTCTATACTGTAGTGTCAAAAGCAGCGCTCAAATCAAGCATAACCAGCAATGTAACCTCTTCGTTTCCATATTCAATAATCATAAGTATGTCGTTGTGTACTTTTAGAAGAGCTGTTTCAGTTATAGTCCGGCAGAATAGTGCAAAATTTCACAAGAATTGTTCACATTGTGATAAAAGCACCAAACTTAGCACTACCGTAGTTTAACACATGCTGAACAATATTGGATAGATATGGACCGCAGCCAAATCTACCCCATGCCATAATTCCAGTTACATGAGGTTTATTTTTTATCACCTAGATGTGAGCATGGAAACAAGGCTCGCACAAAATTTTGTGAGTATTTGCTGTCTATACTTTTCCAAAGTCCCATAACACTATCAGGAGAAAGAAAACATTGGAAAAATAATACTATCTGGAAAAATGACACACAAATTCTTAGAACTTATGACTATCAGCTACACTTTTATACTCATAATGTAGAAAAAAATATAAATTTGAGTTGTTTTGTCTTTTAATGCTTTTCTTAGTTTTGAACCTGTTATCTCAGCGCTTTCTAATGCATATACATTTTGGAATATTTATATATTTTATTTGAGTTAATTTTTTTAATAGCATTTCTTGGGGAGCTGTGCACAGTAGTGCCTGGTTACCCAGCTGACGTGTTTTTCTCTCGTGATTCTTTTTATGAACAAAGAATACCGTAATTCAACTTTATCTCGACTAAAAATATGGTAAATCGAATTTTCTCAACAAAAAATATCGTAACTCATTTTTTTTTAAAGTAAAAACATTGTAATTCAACGGACTGTCACTTGGTGATCAAATGTACAATGTAGTATGAAGGTAAAAAGTCTAAAGCTGTTTATATTATGAAATCTGTGTGTTTTTGAGTTCTTTGATACATAAGTTTGCTGCCTGGACTTTCTTAGAATTTGATGAAAAATGACGACGGGTAACTTGTTATGGGTATATGTACGCGTGTACACTTTTCCTATACTTGTTAAGCTTTTGTAAACATAACATTACACTTTTCCTGCTGAACTTTTCCACAGTCTTCATGTATGAGCAAAACAATATCCCCTGCAAGTATACGGACTGGTCAGAATGTGTTTTATATCAAGAGGTCACCGAAGAGCCTTTGCAGTCCCCAGAGAACACACTCCGGGTTGACACTGAAGCAGGCTACCATACTCTGGCGAAGAAAATTTTGCGATTTAACGAAATTAATTGCTTGCCAATTCAAATAGACATTGCAAAACTGGACGAAGGCAATGGGATTGCAGCAACGTTTATCACACGGAAGGCAAAATGGCACAAGTCCTGTTACAATAAGTTCAACAATCTAAAATTGCATGCAACTAGCGGAGAAGAGAAAAAGATCTGACAAAAACGACTGTTCTTTGCCAACCAAGTTTACACGAAATAGTTCTGGTTCCAAATCGGCCGAGAGTAGCAGCAGCAGTTGTTTTTTCTGTGACGACGCGTCGGGTACTCTTCACCAAGCCTCAACATTCAGCATGGATGCAAAGGTTCGACAGTGTGCGCTTCAACTTGAAGACAGTGTGTTGATTGCAAAACTTAGTGCTGGTGATCTCATTTCCCAAGAAGCTGTATATCATTCAAAGTGCTTGGTCGCACTGCACAACAGGGCTCCAAATGATGAAGGTGACGCTGAAAACAGAGATCAAATGGTTTTTCAGGGCATTGCTCTAGCGCACTTAGTTGTGTATATAGAGGAAACAAGAGTTGAATCAGTTGATACAATTCCTGTTTTCAAACTAGCAGAGCTGACTCAGATATCATATTAATCTGACATTGCAGAGAACAACGAAAAATTCGTTGTCTCGAGCGGGATTCGAACTCGCATCTTCGGGTTTCTAGACCGCTGCTCTACTAATTGAGCTATCGAGTCAACTGGGATTGGTAACGAGTTTTATCCAATTTAAGTGCACGAAATATTTTCGTGACGACTTAACGCTTGTCCTTGAGGACGCGCAGTGTTTCAACCCGAAGATGCGAGTTCGAATCCCGCTCGAGACAACGAATTTTTCGTTGTTCTCTGCAGTGTCAGATTAATATGAATCTAGTTTTTCATATCTCTGAGGATGGTTCTGAAATAGAATTGACTCAGATATACTCTACCCGATTGCAACAGCTTGGAGTAGCTACTTCTACGAGAGTTAACTCCACACGTTTAAAGCACATAATTTTAACAAATGTCCCAGGGCTACAAGCGTATAAACAAGAACGAGACGTGATGCTTGCATTCAATGATGGTATAGGACAAGCTCTGAAAGACCTCCACGAGCATGATTGATTATGAATACAAAGCAAAGACTCTTTTGAAGGCTGCTAAGATCATTCGCCAGGAGATTTTGAACACAACGTGTAGGTTTAAAGGGGAATTTGATGTCAATTTTCAACGCGAGTCAGTCCCAGAATCTCTGAAGACGTTAGTTGGAATGATTTTATGCGCTCCGGATATTAAGACTCAATCCAGTAACATGATAGAAACGCAAACCACTGTTAGCATTTCCCAACTAACACTCTTCAATTCGACTAAGCGAAGACGAAACAGTGAGACACGACCCTCTCGCTATCATTCCACTACCAGTGCTACCTCCACTGCCAGTGTACTTGGGTCTAATGTCACACGCAGAGACGAGGAAGCAGGCTCTAGTTGGTGAACTTCATAGCCTTGGGTTGTCCATCTCATATGACAGGGTTCTGGAAATCTCGTCTGAAATGGGAAACGAAGTGTGTGTACGTTACGAATCTGAAGGAGTTGTGTGCCCTCCCAAATTGAAGAGAATGTATTTACAACAGCACCTGTGGACAATATTGATCACAATCCCAGTTTTACGACTGCACAAGGGGCCTTCCATGGCACAGGAATGTCGTTATTTTAACACCCAAGTGAAAATGCAGCTGGTGAAGATCGAGACATTATAAATGTTGACAACACAAGCAAAAAGCACCTTTCTCAACTTCCTGAGGCGTACACTACCGTACAGCTCGACATTCTTCCGATGAAGGAACCACCTGTCACAATCCTTCAAGGTCCGTTCATTTTAAATAGCTGCTTACAAATGCCATTTGCCTTTGTCACAGAGTACAAGTGGCTAGACAACGTAAGAGAGTGCCTTAACCAAGAAATCCCCAAATGCAATAACATTTTGAATTTGTCATGGGCAGCCTATCACGCAAGTCAGATATTTGTTGATCACTCTCGTCAGCTCAATCTGACTTCACTGATGCCACTGCTCCAAGAATCTGCACATTCCGCCGCCACGATACGCCACGCAATGGAAGTTGTAAGCCAAGCTGTGCGCTTTCTCAAACCAGGACAAGTGCCCGTCCTTGCATGCTATGAGCCTCTTTTTGCAATTGCTAAGAAGATCCAGGGGAACTGGCCAGCAATGTATGGTGAACAAAAGCTTGTAGTTATGTTAGGGGGTTCCACACCGAACTGGCTGCATTAAAAGCACTGGGAACGTGGCTCGATGACAGTGAATGGACTAACGCTTTAGTGCAAGCAGAGGTGACAACTCCGGGAACAGCCGACTATATCGTTTTTGAAAGCATCCCATGTATCACGAACGGGACACGCTCATCAAGTAACCGTCAGAGAGCTAGACCTCCTAATGCACAAGGAATATGATGGCTACTGCGGGAATCTTCCTAAAGAAGTTGAACCCTTGGCATTCTGTCCATGGCGTGATCAACGAGAAGCTGAAAGCCCCAGTTCCTTTATTGGTCACTCACCATGAAGTTTCAGCTCACGATCTTGATATTCGTGAGGTCGTTGCGGGAAGGAAACTTGCAAATGTATATAGAAGCTTATTCAGCTCTTGCTCCATGGTTCTTTGCACTAAACCACACGAATTACGCAAGATGGCTCCCAGTAACTGAGTTCCAGAGTGGACATTTTGTTGTACAGAAATCACACCGTGCCTTTTCTTCTATTGCAATTGATCAAGCCCATTAGCAAAATAACAAAATCGTCAAAGGTGGCGGAGGAGCAGAGGGTCTGACTGAGAACTCCTCCCAGCTGTTGAGCTGGATGGTGTCAGGACCAGAAGTTGCAAGAGTCATCGATGAATTCAAATCGTCTGAGGAGCAAACGAAGAAGCAACAAAGTGAAGGGCCAGAATTTCGTCATCACGAGCAAATGGCTGGGGTTCAGACAGCATTTCAGAGGCAGGTAAAAAGTCCTTGTGCAACACGATCGAATAAATGGGAAATCCTTTTGTCGAAGAAAGCGATGACCTGCTGGTGCTCGACAATATAGGTGCTCGTAATATACTGGACGCCAGTGTTGTGGAAACGATAAAAATGATCGAAGAATTGGGCAAGATGCAATATGAAGCGTTCGTAACTGAGAGATTGGAAAAACGCACAGCATCATTGTATGAACCAATCAAAAGAAGTAAGTTAGCATTGTTCAGTAGTCCACCTTCATGCAAAAAGAAATCCAAGGACAAAATGCAAATAGGGTCTCTTAAGAGCAATTGCTCTCTCTTCGCGTGTCTTTATGTTTCTTGTCAAGTTTGTGATGGAGATTTAGATGGGTTTTTCAGTAACGAAAATCAGAGTTTTCCTCCGGCCTTAAATCAATTTGGAGGCCTTAGATCTGGCACGAAATCCGACTTACTATCCTGTTTTGAGAAGATCGGCCCTGTGCAAACAGAAGCACTACAAGTGGAGGCCTTGCTAATGGACGGCGCTGCAATATTAATTGTAAATATGCTGACACCTGGTGCATCACGGACATTCGAAGAATACATGCAAAATGTGTTTCTTCCGTACGTGAAAGCTCAACTTGTAAATGTCACAAGAGTGGATGTTGTCTAGGACACATACATCGAGGGTAGCCTGAAAGCGAAAACCCGTAGCAAGAGAGGAAAGGGAATACGTCGTCGTGTCATGCCTGACAGCAAAATCCCGGGGAACTGGGCAGCCTTTCTGAGGATTGACAAGAATAAAGAAGACTTGTTCCACTTCCTTGCTGATCAATTGGGCACAGTTGGAGTGCAACATGGTCAGGTCGTGTCAACAAAAGGGAATGCTGTGGTCTGTAATAGAGAAACAGATTATACATCTATCCTGCCACCATGCAATCATGAGAAAGCCGATACTAGGCTATCGCTCCATGCTGCTGATGTTGCAAAAAAACGGCCTCAAGAAGATAATGTTGCGGACTGTCGATACTGACGTTGTGGTAATTGCCGTGTCAACATTTCAAGAACAGGGTTTGTCTGAGCTATGGATAGCATTTGGAGTCGGGAAGCATTTTCGCTATATTGCAGCACATGAGATTGCTTCTACCGTGGGTCAGCAGAAATCAAGAGCTCTTCTGGCATTGCACGCTTTCACCGGCTTTGATCAGACGTCTTCGTTTAAACACATCGGCAAGAAGACTGCATGGGATGCCTGGTCAGCGTATGATGAAGCTAAGTGACAGGTTTTCCGGTGCTTAAGTTCTGCCCCTTTGATTAAAGCCCTTACCAATGCTTTCCCTACTAGAGCGTTACACCGTAATCATGTACGACCGCACAAGTACGTGCGCCTCCGTCAACGCTGCACGAAAAGATTTATTCACGCGCAAGGGAAGAGAGATAGGTAATATACCACCAACAGCTGATACCTTGTTACAACACGCAAAGAGGACGGTGTTTCAGTCTGGTCACAGTTCGGGAAACTGTTTGGAAGAGTCGCCACAACGTCCTTCTCCTAGCGAATGGGGTTGGGTTAGAGATTGTACACAAGGATGGGAACCATTGTTGTCAACCATTCCAGTTGCCTCACAAAGCTGCCAAAGAACTATTAAAATGCGGTTGCAAAAGTGAGAAAGGATGCACTGGGCGATGTAAATGCGTTCGTGCCGAGCTTCCTTGCACAGCGCTATGTAATTGTGGAGGATTGTGCGATAGAACATAAGAACAATAAAAAACATTCAAGAAGTACTTATACTTTAAGTTACAACAGCTATAAGCGTTGATTTTGTTAACATTGGTAGTAAATGACAGGAACCGTTTCTCCTGGTGAATACTCATATATTTATTTGCACCAGATTTAGTTTTAATAAAACAAAAACCAACAACTTCGACCTTTGATATTCTTAGCTACCTTAGTTTTCAGTTTATTGCGTTTGCCTCTTAGCAAGCACGCGTCAAAATGTAACACCAGAAGCAATGCCAGTTCATATAGCTTTATTTCAATCGCCTATATAAGTCATACATTTGAGTGGTTATTTAGCCTCATTTTCATCCTGGCCGATTACCTCACTCTCTTTAATTCATCGAAACTGACTTCCATCCTTTGCATTTATACTTCTTAAAGTGTCTATCTATTTTTAAACACAGAAAAGTGTTGATATAAGACATATTCTGTGTGAGCCTCGTTTCCATGCTCACATCCTGGTGATAAAAAATAAACTTCATGTAACTGGAATTATGGGGTAGATTTGGCTGGGGTCCATATCCAATATTGTTCAGCATGTGTTAAACTGCAGTTGTGCCAAGTTTGGTGCTTTTATCACAATCTGAACAATTTTTTCACGATCCTGCCGGACTTTCATTACACTGATTAAGTAATAGACCATTCCCCTTTTGGACGAAACTTTTGAATCAGGAACACTCATTAGCACAGCTGGAAAAAGCTTGGTAAATTTAGTAATATGATGAAGTTTGGTCTCAAAATATTGTAAAGTGTGGAAAATATAGCCCTGTGAAGTTTGCAAATTTTGTATAATTTAGTATTATGCACGGAAAAGTGTAATCACATTTCGAATTCTGATTACACTTTTCCGCGCATAATACAAAAGTGTACAAAATTCGCAAACTTCTCAGGATTTAATTTTTATAAAAAAAAAACCCCAAAAAGTTATTGATTACACTTGAAGGTACGATATTTACTTAAAATCAAAGTTTCTTGAAAACTAATTTATTTTAAATTATTCAGCTTTAGCTTCTAATATTTGGTAATAATTCCGTGTTCTCAGTACGCGAAATTGAATTTTAATCCAAGCCCTAAATCTAATCAAAAACATGACAAATAAAACGCTGGTTAGGATTAGGGTTTGAGTTAGGGCTTGGATTAAGATTTATATGAGAACACGGAGTTATTAGAATATAATTGTAAGAGGTACAAATGGTACCTAGGAGTAAGGTTCTGGTACGCGACTGTAGGACACATAAGGATTAGTAGACGTCTTTTGTTTGTAACGTATGGGCAGGGGCCCCAGGGTTGGGGGGGGGGCACAACCCTGGCCTTAAGTTCCAATTCGGTTGGGTGCTAACGTTGCTCGAGTTTCAGGCGTCGTCAACGACAGTTCATCGTCAGGCGATTAGGCAGAACTACTGTAATTAATGAAAGATCACTATAAAATGTAAGACTTTAGATTTGTTAAGCTTGTTGTCTTAACACTCATGACCATCTTTTTATCTAAACTAATCTGAATACATCTCGTTTTGTGCGTGTTCGTTATTGTTAATTACATTTGTTCAAGACAGTTATGAGTAAATGGGAACAACACTAACGATTTCAAACGTGCAAACTTCCTATGTGCAAACTTAATGTAGCTAGATAAGTTAGAATAAGGGAGTTCATCGTCTGAAACAGATCTAGATATACAGACCATCCGACAATAGAAATTATTCGATTAAAATAACGCACACAGCAAATTGCGGTGTCGCATAGCCGTAAATAAGAAACTAGCCGTGTTCGATTGTCGTAAACACAAAATGGCGGTGCCTGAATTAGTGGTATGTTTTACTACCAGAAAATTGTATATATAACCACGGATGCAACCATCTGACTAGCAAAGGGCAAAAGCTTGTTTTGAAAACTTTAATCACTATATCTCAATAACTAATGGAAAATATTGGAAAACGTTGGTAAGTTTAATTATAAAAATAGAACTTAATTATATAAATATGATATATACCATATAGTGTAGATACTATAGTATATTTCTTTGCAAGTTTGCAACTATTTAGGATAGACGTACCTGGTTCAAAAACTCAAAATAAAATAAAGTTTATGTACCTTTTATGTTCCAATAAAAACAGCATAATAGTAGAATATACTAAAATGTATTGATCTTGAAAAAGATCATTTTTTATTATGGTTATATGTACAGTATTTCTGTATGTTTTGTATTTCCAAGTACTGTGAAGGCATCAATACGAAACTACACCTGCACTATAAAGCCAAGTATAGATCTTGAAAAAGATCATTTTTTAATCATGGTTATATTTTCAGGATTTCGTTATGTTTTGTGTTTGCAAGTTCAGTGAAGGTATAAATATGAAACTACACGAGCACTGTAAGACGAAGTATAGACCTTGAAAAAGATCACTTTTCATCATGGTTATATATACAGGATTTCGTTACGTTTTGTATTTCCAAGTACAGTTTAGTTCGGCTGTTTAATTACTAAACTTGTCGCTTGTACGCGCTATTCAAATAATAAATGCAATGTCTTTGACTCAGTTATGATCTTTGTTATGTCGCGGTGCTTTATCTTGGTTTTTCTTGCACATTTAACACAAAGAATATGTGGTGAATGTGGTCTAAAAATGTTTTTATTCAGTTTATTTTTATAGATCAACGAATAAGTTTTCAAATTAGGTCAGCGGAATCCCCACTAGTTGCATCTGTGGTCATGTATACCAAAAAATGGATACTATACATGTATCTGAATTAGAACCAAAAAATGGTAGTGCCGCATATCCGAAAAGAAACTAGCCGTGTCGGATTGTCGTAAACACAAAATGGCGTTGCCTGAATTAGGAATGGCGATGCCAAAAACACACCCAAAAAATGAGACTTGTTGACAATAGAAAAAAGGGGATCTTTTTCTGTTCTCCTTTTTTCTCTTTTTCTCTTTCCTATTTTCTTTTTTATTTCTTATATATTCTCTTTTCTCTTTTTTTAGGAGAGAGAAGAGAAAAAAAGACAAAAAGAGTAGAACAGAAAGAAGAGGGTTTTCCTCCGGGTCCTCCGGTTTCCCTATAAAAAATAAAAAAAAGAGCAGCTGTGTTTGGGACCATTTTAGATGATAATTCTCATGCATTTTCGTTCATGCATGAGCATACCCCCCCCCCCTCCCCCCCCCCCCCCACATGTCCATCATTGAGAATGCATCTATATCAGTTGTCAGGCTAGAAATCAGTTGTCAGACTAGAAACTTGTTCCAAAACTTTAAATTAGCAATTACAATTGTTTTTACTTTATTACTCTGGTTAATAAACGATATTGATTTATGAGAAGTTCTTATGCTCGTGTATAACTAGGAACAGGTGAGGATATGAGTTTTAATGATCTGCAGTCTTCAGGTTAGATTCCTGTTCCACTCGAAGTCCAGGGAGTGTTATGTATCTCAGATGATCAGATAACTCCAGGATTGCCATAAATAATTTATGTAATGTAATTTTTTGTTAAACACGAATTTTATACTATGACGACTGCAATTCCTTCCTAGAAACCAGGTTGCTATGACTGCTGCTGTGTGCCAAAACTTGCTCGGTATACTTCGGTATTGTTCGGTTTCCGACGCTGCTCGAACAGTTCCCGAACTTTTTTTAAATTTTCGAATTCAAAACGCTGAGTTCCTGACGCAACTTCACCTCGAATTTTCATCAATCTAGCTATGTTTTAAGGTAATATGGTTTATTTTTTGATAGTACTTGTACTGAAGTACTTAGCGTGCTCGTAGAAATAGATTTTTGCAAAATTGGGCGGGAATTCGTTACAATATTTGAGTACAAAGTTCGTCTGTCCATGCTTGCAATGAATGATCGCTTTTCAAAATAAAGGCTACAGTTTTTGGTTGAAATTTATAGTTGACTGATAATAATGCCGTGAAATGCGCTGCAAATACATGGTTGGATCTTAATTGCCAAGATTGTTTGAAAAAGTAGGCTCAGACAGTTCTATAGATTTGGATCCTAAAAAGTGACCTTCAAATTATATTCTATACCGGTATGTAGTTTAATTTTGAGTTCCTTGTACATTTGCATGGTGAATATCAAATGAAAATATAACTTTTTGAAACACCGCATAAAATTATTATTTCAAAGCTTTCGATCCGTAAGCTTGTAAGCATTCTGATGATAAATTTATGTGGTGTTTCCACAAAATTATATTTTATTTTTAGTTTATTCAGAGTACCTACTGGAAATGGGCCATAGATATAATAGGCCCTAGATAGCATAGAAATACTTAGTGCAGGTCTCACATGTATGATGAATCCAAGATGGCATTGTCAACCGGCAAAAAACTAGGGAATTCTATTACGAAAAGCAGGTTTTTGGATGCTGAGAATGCCGTTCAACTAGACTTTTTGATCACTATTATATAAAATAGGTGATTGTGTAAAGTCTGCTGACAAAGTAATGCAAATATAAAACAAATGAAATAAGTACATGTATGAAAGAAACCCATGTTTTGATGGGTTGCTTTTTATTTATGATAATTTATATCGGTTGAGCAGCTAACTTCATCAAAATCAGGTTTTGTGTCATCAAAATTCAAAAAATAGATGGACAGCTTGGTAGAGTTAAAAATACAAAGTGATGGTTGCCAAAGTGATTCTGATTCTTATTCTGATTACAATATTGCAATTTACACAAGAAAATCTCACAATTTGTTAACCAGTTGTGCCTGTGACAAATTTGTTGCAAAGATGTAAACAACTTGTGAAATACTGTGATTTTATAAAGCTCCTGCAAGCTTGTTAACAAGACATTACTTATCTGAATGCTTGTAAATGTGTGAGAATGTAAATACAGTTTTGGTAAGTCAATATATTATAAAATCAGGTATGCTGCTGGCCTGCTACAGAGATGCTTAAGTACAACTTGTAAAATTAACTTTTGCTAGGTATCAAATTATATTTGTAATAAATATGGCATTCCTGCGAGCACAACAGAACTGCTGCATGCCCATTATTGGGCTTATCTCAAATCAAAGTCGATCATGATGCATCCTGGAAAACTTGTAGTTACATGTACCTAAGGACAAATTTTGTGCAGATATTCATTATAACATTTAATACCAGGCAAAAATATAAATATGGCTCAAATAGGCAACTGCTCTCCAGTTTACATCTAAAACATCCGTAACAAACATCCTTTCTTAAATATATGCAATCAATCTCGAATCCACGCAAACATATGAAACCGGTCAAAACGTCTACTTCTTGAAATATTTATCGGACGATAATTTTATAAGGATCAAGCCCACTCTTCTCATTTTATGTTCAAAACCTCTGCAATGGTGATCTATTTAAAAAAAAGCCCAGTTGAACAGCAGCAGTTAAACCATCAAAAATGTCCAAAAACCTGCTTCTTGTAATAGATCTCCATGGTTTTTTGCTCTGTTGATGAGGCTATCTTAGATTCATCACGTGTGATGCCTGTGCTAGGTATGCTTTGGCTATCTAGGGCCTACTGTACCTATGGAATGGACAGTAGGGCCATTCAGGAGTGCAACAGGGTACCCTATCTTTATGCAGTTTACTGGCTACCACCAGCCAGTTTAGCATTCTCATTGACCAGAAAATGCAATTGACTAGCTCTCATAATGGTAGCACAAACTTCAATTAAGTGGCTCTACTGTTTATTCTCTATACTGTGGTTTAATTTTGTTTTAAAACAGGATTTTTCAATAGGTTTTTTACATTTATTTTAGCAACTTTTCAAACATTTTTACTGCCCAGTCGTGGGTGCATATGGTAAAGGGGCGAAATGTTGTTTCTAGATTAATGTTTGAGTCAGTAAGAATGACCAACTGGCAGCTTCCTACAGCCGCTGTTACACTATGCAACTTGTCTTGCTGCAACTTTATTTTAAGAATTGAAGTTGTATGATCAGAGATTTTACACTATGTAATGTTTTTTGCAACTTGTCTCGCAAAGGTTATGTCGGCTTCTCAACAGAAAAATTGTGTGACAAATTGCTCAAAAATGTGTTGCAGCAAATCATTGTGAATAGTAGAACCTGTTTTAATTCTACTTCATGCAATGCTTTTGGCAATAAAAAAGTTGCATGACTTTGTAACGTTGCATGAGTGTAACAGAGTCTTAAAGGCCTCAAAGATATGTACTTTATTCAAACAATTGAGTCACAGTTTGCCCGGATAAAATCTATTCTAATTTCATGGAACATTCTCAGTACAGAGGTTAGGATTACAAGCTGGCCAAGTATTATATAACTATTCCATAACTTCATTAAGAATAATGGCTCTTGGTTTTGTAGCAAATAATATTTTTTTTGGCACCAAAATCAGGCATTTCCTATGAAAAAATATTAGCCAATCATGGCTCACAAAAATGCCCTTCAATAGTGTTCCGAGGAGGGTTTATTAGCCTAGCAAAACTACCAAATATGGCTTTTGACAAATAGATGTCATCAGTCAATTGAGGACTTGTTCTGTGATGGGGGCAATACATATATGGGATGGGAATAGACTTTTTTAAAATATCTGTTGAAATTATCTGTGATTGATTGGAGGAGGTCAGTGATGCAGTTTCAGTAGAGGACATGATTGAAGGATAGAATCCATTTGTTAATGGCTACTAACTCAACTAGTGTGAAAATTCCTTGTGTTTATATAAGCAAAAGGAAGGCAAGGCCATTTAAAGAAGATTACTGACTGCAATATAGGGTACAATCTGTGTACAATGAGTTGCAGGTCACAGCCCTAGGTCAAAGGGGGTGTAAGGTTTATTATCCAGGAGCATACCAACCCCTTCCCCTTATTAAGACTGTGTGGAGATATGGAAGTTTTTTTATATATTTTTAAGTGACATTATTTAGTTCACAGAACTTGCTTAGTTATCTTTTGTATTTTGTTTACCATTTTAGTTATTCATATCATAGCTCAATTAAAGAATTCTCTGAAATTTGTTTATAGATTGACAAAGTGCCCCACCTCTCAGTAACTGACACACTATAAAAAGTTAAGTTATAATTTGTCATCTGTCAATCTAGGTGGATAAATAATTTCTCTAAACATGGTTTAATAAATATCGTTAACATTTACTTTTTTCATATTTTTCTAGGCATCTGTTACAAGTTCCATTAATGCTTCATTTGAATTCTCTACTGACATCCTCGTGATCACCACAAACAAACATTGTCTTGAATGGAAAGTATGGAGAAAGGTCTCAAACTTCTTGTGCGACTTTAAATGTTTGTTTAAAAGTTTAAAATGTTCATTTGAAAATCACAAAGATGGTTATGCAAGCTCCAGTGCTTTTAAAATTTATTTCTTATCTATTTCTTATCTTATTTATTTCTTATTTTTGGCAAACCTTACACCATGATTGACTTTACTCATGAATGGCAGTTACATGTTGATGGATTAATTCCTTGAGAACCCAAAGTTCATGAATTCTAGTCGTAGGCTATCCAATGTATTTGCCATAAAAAAACCCCCAACCAAATTGACTATGGCTGATTGTTAGTTATTTTTTACAAATGTAAATACCATAATGTTAGAATCTAGCCATCTATTATGGGACTTTAATTCCCATTACCTGTACAAAACCTCAGCTGTTGCATAATTTTGAAAAATGGTTGCCCTTTGGGGCAGGCAACACTGACAGTTTGGTTGCCTGAGGTTATTCCTCACTTAAACCTACGTTTAACAGGCAAATTTATATTAATATTGTATAATATAAATGAATTAACTAATAAAGTGGTCAGACCACTCGCCTTTCACCTTTAAGGTTCCAAGTCCGATCACCAGTAAGATGGACTCGAACCCAATCCTCATGTGAAAAGAGTAAAGTCAAGGCTCTGCCGAAAGTTGTGGGTTTTCTCCGGGTACTCCGGTTTCCTCCCACAGGGAAAGTTGACAGGGTGGGATAGGTACTACGGGCCCACAGTAATTGGCTCACGCTGTTGTGATGACCCTGCCCTTGTGGTAAAGCTAAATAAAAAAAAAGCAAAACCAGTGCATGATGAGTAATCAAAACACAAAATGTGGTGATTAGTCAGGAGATTTTAGTTGCCTAACACAAATTTTTAGTCGTGCAGATGATTTTGCAAGCACTTTTCAGTGGTTGTGATTTTCAATGGTATTGTATTCAACTTTAGAACAAACAATTACGGTCAAATAAGCTAGTAACATATTTTATAAACTAAACTTTGCTGGATTGCAAAGTGGAGCTGGTTTGAATCAAATGAACTGGTGCAATTTTTGTTAAAGTATAATATAAACAGAACACCAACCACAAGGTTGTTCTCAATGAGACTACAAGAAAGCCCCCAAAAATGTAATGAATTGTTCAGTGAATTAATATATGTTGCATACTTGCATGTAGCATTTCTGAAATTTATGCTAAATAAAAGGTTTAGAAATGAACAATGAATTAAGGAAATTGTTCCAAATTTTGATGATAACTGTGCTGAAACAAAAGTTTATAACAAAATCTCTGTAGAGTTTGTTTTTGTTGTGGCATGCGAAAGTGTTTTCTTCAAAACTTTTAAGTTTGAATCAAATTTTTGACATTTCAGTTGTCTACTTCTCTAAACCACTCGGGCAATTCTCTTAGACTTGAAAAATAGGTTGTTACAGAATCTCATTAAATGCAACAGTTACAAAGTGTTCTTTTGTCAATTTTTCATTCTTTTTTGGCTTGTTCATTCTTGTTTGGCGATGGAAATTAACTTTTTAATGTTTGTGTGTTTCATTTTCTTGGCTTCAGTTCAATTCTATATTCAAGCAGTTCCACTTTGTGATTATAATAATAATATAAGAAAACAGGTTTACATGGCTTTTGAACATGGTCTTTTCAACAAGTAAGTAAAGATAAGTTTATATACTTCAAAGAGATCTGCTTTTTAACCTGACAAGAACATTGACAAAATTTAGTTTTTTGGACGTTCCTGCTTGACACAAATGCTATATCTAAACTGTGTTTGTAATTTGTTTTGGCTACTCCAAAGTGATCAAACTGCAGTTTTAGTTTGCAAAATTCAGAGAATTGAAAGGAAATTCTAAGAATTAAGTGTTGCACACTAAGTGATATGTAAATCAATTGAGTAATTTTTTCTACCTTTGCCTACGTTTGTTTTTTGACAAATCAGAATTCTGAAATTAAAATTGTAGAACGTTTCCTTTCTGCTGAAATGGTTCTTTATATTTAGCATCTGAAAGAAAATTTTTGTGAGCAAAACAGGTACATTGAAATTGTGTTGGAAAATACATAGACTTTCATTTAAGTTTATAAAATTTAAAGAAGGTATCAAAAAAGATGTAAAGAAGCATTCGAGACGTTACTTCTTGTCAGGTTAAAAAAAGTAATGTGAGATATATGGCTTGTAAGACGGAAATGATTTCTTTCAAAACTCTTTCACAACTATAGACAAAAACAGGGATGTTTCTCATAAGATTTTTACTATACAATTTTTCGATACGTTTTCTGAAGTACACTAAAGAATACATTAGCAAAATGTTAAGGCAATTTAGAGATTATTTCAGGCCATTTCTAACTCACCTCAAAAGACTTGGTATATCGTTGTATTTCAGCTAGTCCATTGCTTTTGGTACTTGAGCAATAACTACCATAATTTTTATAAAATAGACCATTTGTATAAAGGACTCTATTTCGTGAGAAAAACAAAATAGTCTTCGTATTTCTATCCGAAACAAAAAAGCAACCAGTATTTTTATTTAGTTCTTTAAATCTTTGAGCCATATATTTCTTAGTATTATTATGAAACAACTTGGAGTTACGTTTTGCATTTCTATGTTAAACTCGATCCCGTTACTAGTTGTTTTGTAATTGATTTATCTTGGAGTATAAACATTTTATCTTCAAAAGACCAATTTCATCTAAAATTGCCTTTTCACTTGTATTTATTCACTTGTGTTAAATGCAAGGTTAATTTTTTTGCCATGCTCTGTTTTCTTCTATTTTTAATTAAATACGTACAAGTTTGTGGTAGTTAATCTTTTTTTATTGTTATTTAAATTGTAATTTTTACAAATTCTTTTCAATAAATTGTTTACAAAATTTACATGTGACCCCTTTTAATTAAAAATTCAATTCCCATGGGAATTGAGAAATTGAATAAAAAAATCCCCCTACCCTGGCCAGCTCTCCAAGTGCTACTTCCACCTAAGTAGATGTACTCATACATATAGTACAAGTACTTCTACTTATTTACGGCAGATAGCGCTTGGAAAGCTGGCCAGGGTAGCGAGGCAAAGAGAAAACCAACCTTGCAAATGCTAATACAAATTGCTAAGTTGATTTTCTCTGAAGAGCAGCCGCGCATACCTGACAAATTAAAACAACAAATGTTAGTGACTTAGCATGCAAATTTGATTCCCGAAGCCAAATGACAAGTGCCCCCCTCTGATCCTACCAGCTGCCTACCTGCCTAAGTTCTAAGCTGTCTTCCTCGGTGCTAAGCTCCTGCATTCCATTCGTTACCCTCACTTTCCTCACCATCGCACAGTCACTCACAGCTGATAAGCCTGCATGCACCGCCACCACCCCGACTGCCACCCAAATTCGAAAATTAAAAGAATTAAAATTTTAGTAAAGAATGCCGGCTTATTTTGGTTTAATTTGTTGTTTTAGGCCAAAACGTCGAATATAAAATACCAAAGCTCGAATATATAAACAGGTAAGCTGACGTTGTACTTAAATTTACCTTGCAAATCATGCAAAACTTGACCCAAATAAAAGTTTAAATAATAATTCTAGACTAATTTAGTTGATGTTGACAACTTTCTCCAAACTGTTTGTGAGAAGTAATGGTAGATTTTGGTTTAGGCATACTTTCAAAAATTTTAATTCCTTTAATAAACCTAACCCCATGCAACTTACGCACGGCTTACACCCTCGCAGTCCATACATTTAGCTAATAAATTACGTTATAAAAGAAAAAAGCAAAATAAAAAGATAAATTACGTTATCTCTAGCTACTTAAACCCACTTAGACTGAGTATTTGATTGAGTTTTCAAACGTAAAACCTTAGCTGAAAGGGCATGGGCTTTTCGTTATGTTAAACTAGTCCGAAGAAAATATAAACCTGATACTTACCAAAGTTTAAGGCTGGCTCAAATAAGCATGAGAATGCAAAGAGTATGAATCTTTTTTCCTTTAAGACTCAACTAGAAATTTAAATCCTGCACCGTAGTTACCATGCATTTAATCTCCCTATAGCTGGTACCGTTACTCTATATAGTTCAAATTAATGATCGGAACATTTTAAAACTTTACTGAATTCTCATACTTATTTAACCGAAACGCCTTCATTTGCATGGTACGTCGCAGCTGCTCTCTTCCGTAATTTGCTTTGGTGCACACAATCAATCGATTTATTGTTCGATTGTTTATCCTTGCCAAAATCTTTCCAAGGAACAAAGATACTTATTATATTTATAATCAAAGAGGAGTCTCATTATACAGTCACGTTTCTGCCATGAATCGACAGATCACCATGAAAACAAAGCTTGCTCTGTTCCCTTGGGAATTAGAAATAGGCAAAAAAATAATAAATCCTATTGTTTTAATGTACGTATGAATCAAATTAACTAAGAAATAGAGAAACAGTATATTCCCCTGGGAATTAGAATTAAAAGTTGAGTCTTATTACCTCGTTTTTTTTTAAATTGTATGTTAATGATGGTAATAAAATAAGGGACTGATTATATGGTCCCGCTTACCCGGGATTAAGTGAAGGGTAAAATAATCTTGAGGTATTGAAAAATGTCATTTTATGAAACGAAGCGACCAAAGTTCGAATGCTTTCAGCATTGATTAATACAAAGATAGATTTAACAAAAATTAATGCGATATACACCATTTTGTTTACTTCATATTTCGGCAAAACGAAAATCTCAAGTAATTAAGGATTAAGCATTCTTTACAACGTAAACTATGACTCAATTTCAATACCTCAAAATCATGTTACGCTTCACGTAATCCTGGGTAAGCGGGATCATATAATCAGCCCCTAAGCCAACATAGTATTATTTCTTGAAAGTTGAAACAGATTTTTGTGTTCAATCTTACATATCAAGTGACATGCGTTATTTCGTTTTGCTTTTAGAAATAGCCACAATCCAAATGTTATTTTTTTACAGTTTTGAACTCGAAATATGAAACAAAAGAAAGTGACATTACTTCAAAACTTCGAAATTTCGTGCGATTTTTTTTAAGTGTTAATTCAATCCTAAATTCCTTGCTTTTTTCACAATGAGAATCAGTGATTTTATTCGACAAGAAAAAATAAAATTTACTTGAATCCTCTTTGATCTCTAAATAATTAGTATCTTGTTTCCACTAACTTGTAAATTACCACTACTTTGTATTACAATGTAGTGTCTTCTCTGTCTTTTGGATTGTTGTTGATTTGTGGGTCCATCTCATCCAGTATCGTTTATTCTGGTCTTTTTCTCTTGCGTTTTTTCACACCCCATCACCTTTCGAAATCAAAGAATCGTATCCGTTAATTTATTACAATTAAATTGTAAATCACTTTATTGCAAAAAAGAAATACGAAGTTCTAAATGTGACTGATTTTGCACCAAACGAGACGTAACAAAATTTCCTGGTAACAATTTTTGAAGTATTCGTGTTAACTTTTCGCCATGACGCAATCATTTCCAAATAAAATTTACAAACAGGCCGTGATTTTTGCTTTATGATGAAGGTAGTGTGATATTTTACGCGACAAAAAGTGGTTCGTGACTAGTTTATTGGCAACATTTGAGAAGTCTATACTTATTGTACGTTTTTTAATAGTAGTTTTACTTGGCTAGCTCTGGTTGTGACATCACCAAAATCAACGTTAATTAATGAGTAGTTCATGGATGGCGGCTAGCTCAACTTATTCACAAAATATTTTAGGAAATAAGCGACGTAAAAATGTGCAAGAGAGGTATAATTTTTTAAAAGGATATGGCAATATATTTCTTACAGCAATTGGAATATCCCGTGTTAATTTTTCCCAATATTCTTACTTTAACAAGTCGGAGTTGACTCGATATTAAAGAATTCGCAATACAATATAATGAAGGAAAATTCCTTTTCTTGGAAAAAAATGAATTAGACTTTTAGCAAATACAATTTTGAAGGAATTTTCTAAGAAGAGTACGAGAATTTTAATAGTCTCCGTTTTCGAATGTCTACGGCGAAAACGCTTTAGGAAGTGAACATTGGTTCAAATAGCTGCGCCCTTCATGGTCAAGAGCATGTATTGTAGGGTGTCACTTGTGGGTATGTGGGGGTACCTAGGATGGAATACCTACTTAGACAATGTGCACACTAGTTAAAGTTTCCGGACGTTTTCACAGCAGTCAAAATGAAAACGATATGAACTATAAGACTATTCGTTGTATGAAGTTTTTAGTTTTTGTCCTTAGACGAAGTTTATGCTGGTTTTCGTTAAATTATGTCAACAAGTCAGGAGCTTTTTGAAATAATTCGGAATGAAAACCCTCAGAAACGACATCGTGTGCACGTAGCCTAGTTTATACTTGACTTGAAAATGAATACTATACTAGATAATGCAGGCCTTGGATTCGGACTTAAATGCACGAGACTTGTAGTTACTGGACTACAACACTGCTTAGTCTCTGAAATATTGAAAGAGAAACACACCCTCCGCCGTTTTGTTTTATAATTATCTCTATTTGAAGGACGTCACTACAGCGTAGACTTTATAAAACTTACCGTCAATGAGTTAAATCTTAATGAAACTTTGTTGAATATTCGCAATTTAAGAAAGAATTATATACATACAAATATAGATGTTAAACATGTTTGCTAATTTTTTTTTACCCTGTTCGAATATTCAAGATGGCGGATGACTAGTGTCTTTGCCTTTCAATATTTCTGAACTTGACCACGTTATCAAAAGTTTAAGGTTCCTATCGATAAGTCAAATTTAAATTTATGTGAAAATGAGACAAACAATACATAGTGGTGACTACTGACTTCTCGATGAGAACCTTCGCTTGAAACGTCGAATTCTGTTAATATTGTTTCAGATAATCAAAGAACCGAGCATTTTGTGTGCTTTGATTGCACGACCGAGGCTGGAAACATTAGTTCGAGTCTTCGAGATTTTTATGCCTATTGCCATATCCCTCCCTTTAATGGCAAATTTGCGATAGGTTTGCGAATCAAAGAACTGAAAGCAGCAAAATGTCAGCCTCGTACCCGGGCGTCTCTTAGTGCAAAGTAAAAGAGCACATAGTAATTCAACCTGATTCTCAGGGTCTTCACCTCCGCTACCCGCGCTACGGCGAAGACCCTGACACAGGCTGGTGACGTGGCACCCAGATTTTGGGTGCCACGTGAAGCGGCTAATCGTGGGAGGGGTGGGAAAGGATCTTTTGTTTATAAATGCGTTAATTATGAGTTGTATGTCAAAAGCGGTCATAATGCATTCAAAGTTGGAACAGTTCGGAAATAAATATTTACATTTATAATACTTCACTCGCTTTTCGTCCATGTGGACGTAAAGTTAAGAATGCTTCGAGCATTAAACAACGACTTTCCCAAACTCAGGACTCGCTTGCAAAGAAAATTAGAGCGAAGCGATGCATTAACGTTTCTCCTTTTTTGGGGGCAACCTCAACAAAAAACACGCCATATCGCTGCAAGACAAAGCCCTTAATATGAAACATTTTTTGGTGGGTTATCTTTCATTTCACCTGACCAGAGTCCAAAAGTAAAATACATTTGTTTCCTATCGCGATTATTATGTTTTTATCATTTAGCAATTTATAGCCAGCAATATTGCTACATGTGTACGCTGCAAAAATAAGCGCAGTATTTCAATGTTATTATAAAGGTTGCTACATGTAAATTATTCTTTAAGAAATACGGTATTTGAGAAAGGAAATATTTATATTACGATAATGTGTGTATCAAAGGGTCATTCGTTGTCCGGCCTTTAGAAAACGTATTATATTGTGTCCATATCATTAGTTTTGCCTGAGTGTTCACGAAACAATGAAATACGCTACGTTTTGCTACGATACGGATGAAGTGGAAAACGAGCTTTAGAGCCATTGTTGTTTGACAATAATAAATTGTGATAACGCGTTTTTACCTACGCCTGCTAAGTACGAATGCCAAGCACCCAAAATCTGGGTGCCACGTGACCAGCCTGTGTCAGGGTCTTCCCCGTAGCGCGGGTAGCGGAGGTGAAGACCCTGAGAATCAGGTTGATAGTAATTAAGTAATTTGATATATGCAAGATATAACGACGACGCAAGGAATTATGGGGTTACTGATCTGCATGTATGGCACTGGATTAACTCATGACATTTTAATTGAACTAAAAAGTGCCTGGGTACGAGACGGGCAAAATGTAATCACTTACTTTTACTCTATCCTTGGATCGTCGTGGCTTCGATTGGTCTAGTTCATCATATGCTGTTCATGGTTTCATCTGGTTGGCATTCTCTCTTCAAAGAACATCACGCCGGTGTAGTTGGTTAACAAGCTCTCTCAAATCCAGTCAACCATCATAAAATAAGGAGAAAATTCGTAATGTTACAGAATATTTTTGAATGTTGAAAACGAAACTGCGGAAATATGATTGTAAATCACTTTGACAAACCGTACATTGCGATGGTATTTTCAACTTGACATTTTCTGATGGACAAGCGATTCACGTCTTGGATCAATATTAGTTCTTCTCATCTTGTTTAATGAATTGTCTGGTGTATTATATTCGCTCTTTCACTTGATGTCCTTTGATAAAATAAATAATTACGGTGTTTGAAAAATTCGTTCTAGGATAAGCAAAGAAAACTACGTTAACAAGCATTGAGGAGGATTAAGTAATTATGTAATAGGTGTTGCATGTCACAGAGGATAGTTAATGGACAAAACTTCGAGATACTGGGACAAAACCTAGCGCAAAACAAAATAGCGGAATTGGAATGAATTATTTGGTGTCATTATCTCTTACTTACGGATTTCATTTTTTGTTTTTTATTTTGAAGAAAAGCTGGACGAAAATTTTGAAATAAACAGTCGTCGAAGAGTATAATTTTATTTATAAGATTTATTAAAACACTGGATATATGTAAAAAGATTTAAAAGGTATTTGACAGCGGACGTTAGAAGACGAACGCCTAGGAATGCCCGCAATTTGGGTTACATTTTTTATACCTTAAGAAATTAATAAAATATCAAATGGTTTTCTGCTCAGAATAACGACATCCAAGCGCGTGGGCAATCCCAATTCCAAATACACGAATAACGCTTTCCTGGCAGAAAACTATTTCGTAACTGTTTTATAAAGAAATTACAGTGAAACACAATACAGCGCGATAGAATTTAAATTTCTCGTCCAGGATTGTTTGATCATACGCAGTAATCACCAAGTGGCGCAATCGCCAAAGCAAGCGCCTGCCGCCTCTGGGATCGTGAGCTCAATCCCCACTTGAGATTCGTGGCACTTATGCGAGAAGTTAGTCAACGCTCTGTCGACAGTCGTAGGGCTATGGTACACCGGTTAGGGTCTTAGGAAAAGGGTGGTTAGAATTGTAAAATATCGGTATTCAACCGGACTCGGGCAACTAGTCAAGGCTGTTATAGCTAGATGACGATGAGGTGGTAAAATAAATGAATAAAACTAAGTATTTCAGTGTAGTTATCATATAAATATCATTGTCAAACTGAATGGATAATTCCAGTAACCACAAAGGAGGAAGGAAGGAAGGAAGTAAAGGATGTAATTGGAATGAAGGCAGGAATTAAAACTAGTTGTTAACAATATTCGCACGTAACGAGTTCTCACTTGACCCTAACTCGGAATTCCCTTTGAATTAGAGCTAAAAATCTGAGTTTCCTGTTTCTTGTACAGATTGCAGTGTATCAGTGGACAGAAGAGGGTTTGAAGAAAAATAACAACGACAGAAGAGGAAAAGTAAGTTACAATAAGTTTATAAAGAAATAATGAAGAAACTATCGATACAACGCTCGATACATAATAATAATCATCATCATAAATGCTCTATTGATCCCCATACAGTGGGTGTGGTCTTGCTGGGCAGAAAGGTTTGAAACGAGAGCACGATTACTTCATTACTTGTGTTGCAAAATAATTTTGATCGTACATGAAAAGATATTTAAGCAGAAGGAAGTTTTAACGGATAGGGGTTAGAATAGAGAATTTACAATTAATGACAGTAAGTGTATTCTAATATTCGGTTTTCTTACCACTAAATGCTCTTGAACGTCATTGCATCGAATTTGTCACGTGGTAGTCTCGCGATACCTCTGGAATATCTAAAATGTAAAACAAAATATGTCGGTTAGGAATAAAAACCTCAAACAAAATTGATATCTGAACATTTTAGACTGAATCAGTTGTGGAGGTAAATGACCCAGAATTAAGATAAAATTATTTTACCTTGAAAAGGTCCTGTTTTAATCAAGTCATCGTTGTTCCATTTCGAACAATTCCCTGACGGCTTAGCTAGAGAGAGAAATAGAAGCAAAATCTTATATACCAGTGCATTAGACTGAAATTTATGAAATTATGAATTAAAATTTCGACCTGGTGAGCAAACCGAATTTTCGCCAAACAAGAGAACATTTAACAACTAATACATACGCAGATTAGTTACAGAATACTTACATGTGTAATAAAATTTCAATATTGTTGATGTCCAACTACACTGAAGCAATTTTCGTTGCGTCTTTAGTTCGGAGAAGAAGACCGACGCCATTTTGATTTTAAATTTTCTCGACGACGGCATATGTTCGTCCTCAATTTTTTCCCCATTTCTTCGACATTTTAGCTCAAATTTGCCCAAGATGTCTTCTTTGTGTCTTCGTCGCCATTTATGTGGAATCCCGCGCCATTTCTGTGGAACTTTGAAGACTTTTGGTGTCTAAATATTTGGTGCAAGAGGAGAGATTTTTAGTGAAGCTTCGTGTTAGAGGAACTAGCAACAAATGACGTCAGATGACCATTGTATGCCAGAAAATACCCGTATGTACAATGTTTGATCATCTATGTACAAAGGTGAAAATAAGTTTTTATTACCCGAATGAGGTGTTTTTGCCATTATTTCTAACTCAGGTCTTTCCTCTACTTCTTTACTTTAGTTTACTTAGTTATTTCGCCTAAAAACGCCTGTAGGGACGTTTTTGTTAATTTTTTTTATTTGCGTGCTCATGAGCAAGAAAAGACCCCTTTGTGATGTCGTTGGCAAACATCTTTCCTTCCGTGGCCAAGAGGTAAAGGTAACTGTCTTCCGAATTGCACGTATCGTTTGACATTGATTTTGGGCGGATCGGGAACCGTTCAAGCTCAACAGAGGTTGGGCTTGATCGGTCCTCGATCCACCCAAAACTGAAATCAAAGCTGGGCGTGGAGTGCAGGAAAACAGTAGGCAGTACCGCGAAGCCCAGGAGGCAAACGTTATTTGCCTGGCGTTTTAACTAATATTTAAGCAAATTTCTTTCTCTTGACTGTTGGGGACAGACCTGTGGGGTTGGTGTATTGAAGACTTCTCGCCGTTATTTCCCTTCGTTCGAGAGGACAAGTTGTCTTCGATGAGAATTAACGACAAGAAGACGTCAAGGCACCATTAAACCACCACACTATAAAACTACAGTGTAGTGGTACACTGTGCCAAATATATGGGGCGGACGTCTTCCCAAAGCTTACGGTACAAGCATGGATGGCAAAGTTGCGCAAACACATTAAAGCCTTAAAACAAGCGTTTTCTTTCGGGAATGAAGACGACGCTAACTAAATCAACGCTTTCTGGTCATGTTTTAAGTTGTATAGCTATGTTTAACGATATTTATGGTGAATTCTTTGCGAGAAGGAAAGTCGGAAAAATGCGCAAAATTAATAGCTGCTGTCTTTGTTGACTTTCCGTCGGCCGTTTTCTTCGTGATCGAGCTTGATATGCCATTACGTTCAGTGCCCTTGATATAGGAGTCATTTAATTTATATATGGCCTTGGGTTTAATTCCCAAACACTGAATGGCAGAACACTGAATGGAGATTAAAATTCAACGCCTCGAAATGCAAAGTATAAAGTATTACAAGAAAACACCATCCTTTAGTGGCTGACTATGTCATCAACGGTAAAACTTTAGAGCACGTCAATTCCCAGGGGGATCTTTGTGTTATAATTTCTTCAGACCTTAAATGGAACAAACAGACATACGAGCAAGTCAGCAAGGATAACCGTATGTTGGGAATGATTAAACGCTTCACTATTCACGTGAAAAACTCGAACACCAGACGTTCGCTTTACCTCACACTAGTGCGATCTCATCCTGCGTACGCCTTACAAGTCCACAAACCATCACCATGTGTATGGAACTCGAACGAATACAACGCAGAGCAACTAAATTCATACTTGGTTTACCTTTTAAAACGGGCACTCCGTACGAAACAAGACTTGCTTCTCCGACGATGCTGCCCCTTTGTTACTGGCACGAATACCTCGACATCCTCTTCTTGTTCAAGTGCGCCCATGGATTAATTAAAACATAGTGCCTGAACAAGTTGCAAATCAAGCCATAAATCTGAGATCAACAAAAAACACACTTGCCTCTTACAAAATCCCAAAAGTAAGAACGCTGTGTCATCAAAACAGCTACATGGTTCGTGTGCCACGCATATGGAATTCTCAATCGGACGAACTTCGCAATCCAGATATTCCTTCATGACTTTCAAATCTGCTCTGTTTAAATATCATCTTTCTGCAACACTGACAATGTTCGATGTAGAAGTTCCACAGACGTGGAAGACAATCTGTCTCAAGTGTCACAGTGTTAGGCAACTTAACAGCAGGAATATCTGCTGTTTCTAGCTACAGCCATATATAGTTCATTCATTAGATGGGTAGCTGTTGTCTAAATAGCCCAATGTTATTATCGCATGTTAGACTACTAGTTATTATATAACTCACTTAAACTTTCTATTACTTCAACTAATTTACCCTTAAGAAATGAACTATGTTGGAATTTATCTTTTTTATCTTTTTAGACTTATTCTACAGTGTTATTCTACTTGTTCATTTTTAATTACTGTCAAAGAGGACTAACGTAATCGGCCCATGCTGTGGTAGTTTTCCTAAGCCATTGTATATGTGTATATAGTGTAATTATCTTTATGGCAGTTTTTCTGTTTGTGTTAATGGCAAAGTTAAATAAATACATAAATAAATAAAAGTCTTTAGCTCTTTCAACTAATGAGATTACATTGCAACAAGGTGGCACTGCGTTATGACTTTGCGCTATGTCACGCCAGTAACCATCTTCTCAACACGCTAAACAACGACAGAGAAACACAATGTTCATACTTTATACAAACTGAATTGCAGAGGTAACTTAGAACAGCTAACAGGGTAATTACAACACGAATGGCACTGCTCTATCACTGCCTAATCGACACTATGTCACGCCTGTAACCAAGCCTTAACAGCTTTTAAAACAACTGCGAGGCACTTAGTTTACTTGTGATGTTTAAAATGCACGGTTATATACAAACTTTGAAGGTCAAGCTTTCTCGTTGACACAAACTAAATCGCGGAGTTCAGAGCCAAGGCTTACAGAATATATTATGTGTTTGTCTGCAGTTTAGGCAAAATTATCGATAACCCTGTACCATCTAGTGGCAATGTTATCTCGTTACTTGAAAGAACTAAAGACTGCCATTCAGTGTTTGGGAATTAAACCCAAGGCCGTATATAATTGACTCCTATATCAAGGACACTGAACGTAATGGCATATCAATCAAGCTTAATCAAGAAGGAAACGGCCCACAGAAAGTCAAAAAAGACAACAGTTATTAATCTTGCAAACTTCGATTTTCCTTCTTGCAAAGGTCTTGCCATAAAAGATTGCTAAACATAGCTAAACAATTCGAAACATGATTACACACGGCTTTGATTTAGTGAGCGTTGTCATGTTTGACTCTTTCCTGAATATAATCCCAAGTCTCAGAATCTAGAGAGCCACTAGGTTGTTTTGTTGGTGAAAGATTCTGATGAATTTCAGTGTTTTAAAATTTTGATGAAGAGTTGAAACCATAGGACGACAATCTATCGTCAAAAAGAGGGGGGGGGGGCAGATTCGAGAGGAAGCAGTTCTACGGGTATATGCTTCCAGAGGCATGAGCCACCCAATGACCGCACCCCACCGAAAACCAATGTTTCACATGAGAGAAGGCTCAACAGCGCGAGCCAATTAATGTGCGCACGGGCCAGTATTAGCTAACTTACCCCGTCAACCTTCCCTGAAACCGGAGTTCCCGGAAAACTCAGGATCAACAAAAATTAAATACTTGTTATCTGCATTTGACACGCGCCATCATTGATCAAACACAAATTTACAATTTTCTATGGTGCGTGTGCGCGTGTGGTATATCAGAACTGTAAAGTCTAAAGTCTTTTTGTCACAACAAACCTATGCTTGATAAAAAGGGACAAAACATCAAGTTTCAAGTACATATGTATCAAGATTCAAATATATATATCAAGATTTAAATATATGTATCAAGATCACATCAATAATAAAACACATCAATAACAAAATGATCCCAACATCAAACATACCCACGTTCAAACAGTCATATATCTCGTTTTAAATCCGTTCTTTCTCATCACTAATGACATCACAAGAAAGTAGAAGGATTGCTCCACAAAAGCAATGTGTTTTCTTTGTCCAGCCGAATTTTCCTGCGTTATAAAGAGCGATTTGAAACAGTTTTAACGATGTTTAATTTCCCGCATGCATTCCTGCCCGAATTTGGACGTTAAAACTGTTTCAAATCGCTCTGTATTGCGCATGACAAATTTAGTTGGACAAAAATATCACATTGCTTGTGTAAAACAATCTACTGTACTACTGTAATGTCATTCATTTCGAAAAAGAACGGATTTAAGGCAAGATACGACCGTTTCAACTTGGGCATGTTTCGTGCAAGTCTCCAGTCTCCATTTACTTGTGTAGGACAACAACACACAACACACGTGGCCGAGGAATATCGCTGAAAACTGCTTTAAAATACCTTCAAAGGCGTAAATATCACACTGAAAGACTTTACTGATACATAGTAAAGTTCTATTTCATAATTATTAGCCATCTTTAATAAGGACAAATATGTTCATTGATAAAAAGTTGATTACAAATCAATTGAAGACAGATTACAATATTACGAGTTGGTGGTGCTGTGGCTATACTTGTTAATGTTGTGACCCACTTGTTTCAGTTGATGTAAACTTTTTCTTAATGTTGTGAGCGATTTGCTTTTGATCTGAAATATATTTGTTGATGCTGTGATCATTTTGTTATTGATGTGAGCTATTTGTTAATGCTGTGAACAATCTATTTTAAAATGCTGTGACCAAATTGTTAATGTTGAGAGCGAATTGCTTTAGATGTGAGCTATTTGTTGATGTTTTCACTTTTTACCATTTTGTTATTGATGTGATCGCGATACATATATTTGAATTTTGATATATATATTTGAATCTTGATAAATATATATTTGACTCTTGATATATGTGTCTGAATCTTGATGTATATATTTATCACATACTTGTGCCTTTATCCGGGCGATAAAACGGTGACATAAAAACGATATGTCCCGTGATATCGTTTTTTGTCCCGCGATATCGTTTTTTGTCCCGCTCAAAACAAAGATGGCGTCCGATTGAAGGATCGATAGAGAGATAACAATAAAAATATAAAATAATACAAGGAAAATAACACAAAGAAATTTGCAGCTATTAAAAGATAAGTTATTTTTTGTTTGTTTTTGTAATTTCTACCTGTTTACCGTATTTTAAACAATAATTTTGAGTTCATTTTAAAATGTACTCGAAGTATAAATAATTTGAAAATGTAATTTGGTTTTTGCTCTAGATAAAGGCAAAAGTATGTGATAAATAGGTTATCACATTCGAGATTCGGTAATATCAGTTTTATCGCTCGAGAGACGATATCATATTTTGTCACGAGTGAGCGCTGCGAACGAGGGACAAAATATGATATCGTCTCTCGAGCGATAAAACTGATATCACCTCGCCTCTCATATGATAACCTATACATACATATATATATATATGAGCACTCTGCTCAGCCGACAAGACTTATATACAAGACAAGACATATATGACAAAAAAGAACGACTACGTTTCAAAGAAGTTTATTAAAAACTATATATAAAATACAAAAACTAAATTTTCGGCTGCATGCCACAACCTTCTTCAGAGAAGAAGGAGAAGGTTGCCACTCTGAAGAAGGTTGTGGCATGCAGCCGAAAATTTAGTTTTTGTCTTTTATATATAGTTTTTAATAAGCTTCTTTGAAACGTAGTCGTTCTTTTTTGTCATATATATATATATATATATATATATATATATATATATATATATATATATATATATATATATATATATATATATATATATATATATATATATATATATACATACATATATATATATATATATATATATATATATATATATATATATATATATATATATATATATATATATATATATATATATATATATATATATATATACATGTATGTATGTATTTGAATCTTGATATATATATATATATTTCTTGATATATATATGTATATTTAAATCTTGATATATGTATTTGAATTTTGATATATATGTATTTGAAACTTGATGTGTTTTGTCCCTTTTTAACAAGCATACAAACCCAAGTTAATTAGTTGTTTTAGTATGCGCTCAACTTAGTCTTGTATTACGTAACCTTATATGACCGTAGCTTCTATTGTGGCAGAAAATAGTAATCAATATAATTTGGTAACGTTTTAAGGAAGGTCCAAAATCTCAATGCTCAATGTTTAATAACATGCGACCAGTAATATATACATATATATATATATATATATATATATATATATATATATATATATATATATATATATATATATATAATATATATATATATATATATATATATATATATATATATATATATATATAATATATATATATATATATATATATATATATATATATATATATATATATATATATATATATATATATATATATATATATATATATATATATATATATATATATATATATATATATATATATATATATATATATATATATATATATATATATATATATATATATATATAGAGGATATTACACGGCGGCGCGAAGATATGAATTTTATCTTCGAGTGGTTAAAACAATATTTTACGAGCGAGCGCAGCGAGTGAGTAAAATATTGTTTTCACCACGAGAAGATAAAATTCATATCTTCAAACCGCCGTGTAATGTTCTGTTTATTATATAGTTGTAAACAATTTAAGACCCAAGTCAGTAATATTAATTTTCGATCAATAATGCTAAAAACATGGCTTTATTTCAATATCATTTAAGCTAAAACAATACCTGTTTATCATTTTAGTGTTTTCTTGTATCATTTCCATTTTTTCGGCACAAACATGTAGTTTTTTTCTTTAAACAAAGGTGAAAATATGTTCGCTGCTCTTACAAATATCGCCATTTTGAAAATACAAAATTATTGGTGGGAAATGATCACGTGATCGATATCTTCACTAGTGAAGATAAGGAAAATATCTTACGGTGTATTTTCAGTATCTTACTGTCAACTATATAATAAATATATATATATATATATATATATATATATATATACCTATATATATCTATATATATATATATATATATATATATATATAATATATATATATATATATATATATATATATATATATATATCTATATATCTATATATCTATATACCTATATATCTATATATCTATATATCTATATATATATATATATATATATATATATACATATATATATATATCTATATATCTCTATATATATATACTATATCTATATATATATATATATATATATATATATATATATATATATATATATATATATACATATATATATATATATATATATATATATATATATATATATATATATATATATATATATATATATATATATATATATATATATATATATATATATATATATACAAGTAATAATCAAAGTAATATAATCAAATGTATGCGAAGCTAAATGTGTGTCTGTGTTTGATTATTACTTGTATATTTCTGCTCTACCAAACGGTATCGAGCACTCTGGCTATACACAAACGGAACCATTTCAATTCTGCTACCATATATATATATATATATATATAAATATATATATATATATATATATATATATATATATATATATATATATATATATATATATATATATATATATATATATATATATATATATATATATATATATGTAATATTTAAAACACGCGCAGGAGTGCTTTATCAGACATACAACGCGAGGCGAAGCCGAGCGTTGTATATCTGATAAAGCGCGAATTGCGAGTGTTTTAAATGACTTCTAAATCGATTCATTTTATACCCATCTTGTCTGTTTGTATATAAAAGAATTTTCAATATAGATGTTGTATAAGCCGAGAAAATCGAAGTAAAAGATTTGTGAAAATCGACATGTGTCTTATCTCGTATATAGACTCTAGTCACGGCTATGATTTCCTTTGTGTTTTTCGCATGTATAGGTTATCATATGAGAGGCGAGGTGATATCAGTTTTATCGCAGCGAACGAGGGACAAAATATGATATCGTAACGAGAGCGATAAAACTGATATTACCGAGTTTCGATGTGATAACCTATTTATCACATACTTGTGCTTTATCTAGGGCAAAAACCAGATTGGTTTTGTCAGTATGGTTTTGTCACCTAAATGATTTGTCAGTAGGTCTGCTAACATTTGTTCCGCGGGACAATAGTCCGGAATAAGTTCTTTCTTTGCTACTTGTCACGGATAAAGTGATATTCAGATGTTTCGTTCTTATGGATGATACTTTGGATTTTTGATAATGCAATAGTTCCTAGATTATCTTCGTTAATCACCGTTGGTTTCTTTTGAACAA
The DNA here is from genome assembly GCA_963855995.1 of Muricea muricata. Classification (NCBI taxonomy): domain Eukaryota; kingdom Metazoa; phylum Cnidaria; class Anthozoa; order Malacalcyonacea; family Plexauridae; genus Muricea; species Muricea muricata. The sequence goes on along the minus strand of OY979717.1, from coordinate 21,702,553 downwards.
AACTTATATCTCCGATTAACGCTCGTAGCTAAATTACGTCTTCACTTGCTAACGATGCAGCTACATATTGTGCTTCAGTTGACGAAAGTGGGACAACACTTTGTTTCTTACTTGCCCAACTGATCACTCCTCCGCATACTGTGAAAAAATATCCTGAATGTGATTTACGACCATTTGGATTACTTCCCCAATCATCATCAACATAGCCTTTTAACTCGACATCGGTTTCTTTATTTCCATCGAATGTGATACCATAATCGATTGTTCCTTTGATGTATCTTGTGATGTATATGTCATACGTCACCGGTGACCGATTTTCGTAAGGCATGTCGAGAAGGTGTTTTAATGTTTGATGTCATAAAAAGTGTTGGAAAGAACAGCGCTCTTTTGAGATGGAGTATCAATAAGGAACGTGCTGTTGTTGACGTCTGTATGGTACTATCATCTCTCTAAGTTTGTCAGAATGACACATGTTCAAGCCAATATGCGGGCAGACTGAAGAAAACTGAAGGCTGAAGATATTGTAGACATGTAGTAATGATCATGCTAGATCATGGAATTCTTCCACTGTGCTGTGTGAAAAAAACGATACTTATTTAAGATGGAAATGTCCTCTTGTGGAGAATGAAAGAGACAAGCCTGTGCTAGATAAAAATTCGAAGGCATTAGAAGCACTAAGAAGAATGGTGATTGATCTTCGATTCCTAAAACCAATATGTTACCTTTAGGTATGAAAGCTTAACCAAATGGAGAATTGAAGTTTAATTTGGTTAGGTATACACTTCAGTTGGGTATTGCTAGATTTGAACAAGTAAAATATCTGGTATTAGACAGAGTAAGAGCCTATACAGGGCTTAGAAGACCAATGGTTGAAATGTCAAAATATAATACACAAAACTATATTCTAGCATAGAACTAACTCATTTACATTTTTTTAATCTGGACACAAAAGTAAGTCAGAGAACTTTACTCAATGTTGCTAAATATACCCCAAATCGTGTAGATTTCCACGAAGTATTAGAAAGAGTTTATCTTAGTGAACAAGATGTGCAAAGATACGCAATTTGACACAAATCAAAATACTCTTGCCGGTTTGGCATAGTGCAATTTTAATCAATTGCTTTGTATAGGGAAGAGTCTTTCCATGCCAGAACATTTCTTAATGCAATAAATCACAGCGACCACCTCTACCGGCATCCAGATCTGAAAGGAACAGATTTGAAACACAAGAAAGTTTTCAGTAAGCGATCGAGCAATTGGAGAGTTGGTGTGGTTATCAGTGGCAGATCTAGCGTAAGTCAAAATAAATTACCACAGCTCATTGTAGGATATATTTACATTTTAAAATATCTTCAAAGCAACTACATTGGCTAGATTCTTTTGAAATTCATAACCTATGGCAGTGTTATAAAGTTATTTTGAATTTAAAATTGAGCTGCTATATTTATTTTGACTTACCCTGGATCCGCCACTGGTGGTTATGGAAAACAAAACGTACCCTTTCTGGCCTACTCTATTGTCAAGCATACTGCAAAGAAAAATCGATGATGAAAAACTGTTTTACGCAAAATCAAAACAACAGAAAGACATCCAAAGCATATCTCGCCCTTTATAGCAATGAAACCCATCCAAAAACAACTGAGCTTGTGGAAAGGTTTCTCTCCCGTTTTTCAAGGCCAGAGTGAATAACATATGAAGACAAATCAGCATCATGTGGTGTTGTTAATGAGACAAATTAAAAGAACCTAATTTTGAAATGCAAGTAATGCTAGAACTTGTGAAATTAAAAAATAATTAGTGTTTAGTATATCATGTTAGCATTTAAACCAGCTAATTAATGAGTGGTCACAGAGATGGATCAATTCTTATCTACCAGCCAGGAGGGGTGCAGGTTTTCCTTGGGAACGTTGGTGTGCTTCCAAGAGGCTGATTCAACTTTCTTCATCTTCTGTACCTTTAAACAGTCATGTACAGAAAGTAATTGATAAAAGTAAGAAAACACGAGAAAAATTAAAGCGACAAGGAAAGCAGAATAGTGGTGGACAAGGAAACTATAAGAAGCGTCTTGCATGCTGCCACAAAATCCTCTTCAAGTACTCCCTCAACACTTCATCTCTAACAAATGTGTTTGTCGTGTACGAACGTTTATCAAATGCTTGTTTAGCCTTGTTATGAGGTACGATAGTGACGTTTTACTGTTTTTTATCCATTTTTATTTATTTTTGATGAAGCGGTTTCGGCAATAAGCGAAACGCAAAAAGTTTATTTTGTTCATATATTTAACGCCGCAATACAGGCTGAAGTAATTCGCAAGACGCACCCAATTTTATATATAACTATTGCTCACCAAAAGCGCTACAAGTGGCGCCCCTTTTATTAGTTTCCCCAGTGAATTACGTGCAGGCCAGTTAATGAAACTCATTAGATGATATTTCCTTGTCAAAGTATGGTTGCTAGATTATTTGCTGATCAGGGTGGTTAGTTTTCATACAACCCTGCTTAACGTCATGCTCACCAGCACAACCTAGACAAAAAATTCAGACAACCATGATAATGCTAAAAAAATTCAGTTCACTATTGTTTAGCTGTATGCTTAGTATTAGTTGAATGCTTTCCTAACTGGAAATATGAATAAATAAACCTAAAATAATACACCGCTCCGGTTTGCTGTTGGATCAGCAGGACGCAATTCCTTCAAAATTAGCAACACTTTTAGCATAATCTAAAATTCCTTTACCAGTTGGCAACAGCTCTAGAAGAATGTCGTCCTTTTGGCTTTTGGTCAAACGCCCAATAAATTACAACAATCATTAGCTATTTATGTGGATGTATACGTACACTTCCAGAACCACAGAACAACGACGATAGGTGTTTGATAATGCTGTCAAATCTAATGCATAGACCAAAACATGTACACATAAAATATGGCAATGATGACAGTTTTAGAGCAAGTAGGAAAAAACCAACGTGGCATAATCAAGAATAACAGTACATAATCATGCAAATAATACGCGCATATATGCAAATCATGCATTCAGCAAAAATAGCACTAGTATTGCATGCTCCCAAAATGGCGTACAAAACGAAACATCGCACAATAAAGAACACTGTGATGCCCCTACGGCTATGTTGTATCTTTCAAACACTGTATGAGCGAAATTTGTAGACGATGTTTTAGTAGTAGCTGACGTTTCCTTGTTTTTGCGCGCAGCTTTTTTTAATAACGCAAGAACCAAAATCCACGCAACGCAAACCTTCGTCTCGACATGGACACTCTCGTTTTTTTTCTGCCGCTACCCCGACTCTTTTTGCATTTGTAGAACTAAAATTGAATATATATTCTTAGATTATAGGCAGAGTTGTTACAATTTCTTTGAAAGAAAAAGGAAGCAATCTACTTACTTCTGTGCGAGTGGATGTTGTAGTTTCGACACTACAGTGCGACTCACGATATTACTTTTATGAGATATTTATGCCGTACGTATTCAAAATGAGCATTGCTATTCATTAAAACTTACGAACATCAAAACAAAGTTGTGAGAAGATCTTTACGATGTTGATATTTAAAGTTAGTCACATGACTGAACAAATATGGCGTTGTTCCATATTTGGGGTGGACCACGCTATTAGTTTTAAAAATATAATAACACGACAGGACGTCGTTTTTAACTTAATTGGAAGTGGAAACGAGATTCTTTAACCAAAAACAGCATAGTTAACAACAAGAGAATGTTTTAGCTAGAAAATAAACGAACTTGGTGTCATAGTTGAAGGATTTTTCAAAGATTACGTGGAACGGTGGAAAAGAGAGATTCTAGACTTCTAAAATGGATAAGAATGGAAGGTATTAGGCGTTTGAAGGAGAACTGTTCGTAAATTATCACGATCAACGTCTATCAACATCTTGAGAAAGTTTGCTTTGCCATATATCTTCAAAACTAGCAATGATAGATTCCTGGTAAGCAATAATAATTCTAAAAGTACCTCCACTGGTGTCGTGGAATAAACGTTTGGAACTGGATTGAGGAAAAAAATATGCTTGAGAGCACAACAAGTCGAGAAAGACAAGACAGACAAGTCGAGATCAACATGATAATGCCCCTAATGCTGGGAAAAGGAACTTCTGATGAAAGGTTTTAGGTACCTGCCAAAGAAGTAGTAGAACGATCATTTAGATCTGTATTATTAGCAACCAACATGTCTTCATATGTGCCTAAATGTGCAAAAGAGACCTCTGATCCCTATTTCCGCTGTTACCAGCAGAACTCGTTTACTTTGCCACTTTTTTGTTGACTCCTTAGCCTCGCTTGTCACATACCATCATTGAATATCAATAATCTAACCCATGTATACATTTTCCAAGCTTTATCATGCTGATTTCGTCTGCCCGTCAAAAGGACTAACTTCTGTTGTGCTCTCAAGCATTTTTTTGCCTCAATCCAGTGCCAAACGTTTATTCCACCACACCAGTGGAGGTACTTTTAGAATTATTATTGCTTACCAGGAATCCATCATTGCTAGTTTTGAAGATATATGGCAAAGCAAACTTTCTCAAAATGTTGATAGACATTGATCATGATAATTTACGAACAGTTCTCCTTCAAACACCTAATATTTCCCACTCTTATCCATTTTAGAAATCCAGAATCCCTCTTTTCCACCGTTCCACGTAATCTTTGAGAAATCCTTCAACTATGACACCAAGTTTGTTTATTTTCTAGCTAAAGCATTCTCTTGTTGTTACCTATGCTGTTTTTGGTTAAAGAATGTCGTTCCCACTTCCAGTTAAGTTAAAAACGACGTCCTGTCGTATTATCATATTTTTAAAACTAATAGCGTGGTCCGCCTGAAATATGGAACAGCGCCATATTTTTTCAGTCATGTGACTAACATCAAATATCAACATCGTTAAGATCTTCTTACAACTTTGTTTTGATGTTCGTAAGTTTTAATGAATAGCAATGCTCATTTTGAATACGTACGGCATAAATATCTCATATATGCAAGTAATATCGTGAGTCGCAGTGTAGAAGGGAAAAATCATCGCTAAGTTCCGTCTATGTCAACTACAGAAATATCCGACAGTAATCATTGTAACAAGAATCTGTATTGTTCAGGCAAATGTTTGGCATTATTATCTGCATTGATGGTAATAGCAGTGTGCCATGATTCCAATGTTCTTCTGTGTCCAACTTTGCATTTTTTTACGTCTCTAATATGTTCTTTCTTCCTTGTTTGTAAAGATCTGCCCGTTTCTCCAATGTACTTCCATGAGCAATCAGCACAATTAATTTGATAAACAACGTTCGTTTGTTTTTCTTCGGATGGTCGGTCTTTGGGTGACGGAAGCATTTAGTTGAGTGTCCGTAGATTGCCCCGTCAATGATTTTGCCAATTGCAAAATCATTGACCGGGCAAATTTTCGACACAGAGGAACATTGGAATCATGGCACACTGCTATTACCATCACTGCAGATAACGTACAATGCCAAACATTTGCCAGAACAATACAGATTCTTGTTACAATAATTATACTTTCGGATATTTCTGTAGTTGATATAGACGTAACTTAGCGACGATTTTTTCCCTTCTATATGTAATTTTACACCGTATATATATATATATGTCATAGTATCTTTAGGCGTCTATTCATATCCATTTTAATATAACCCGTTGAAAGCTGCAGACTGCCAGCCGAAAGCTTGTTAATAAACAATATCTAAACCAGAGAACGTCTATAGATTCATTATGCTTAATCCTGGTTACGCATCTAGCATTTTTAAAATAAAAACAAAATAAACCAGTTAGAATTTATATCAAATGATGTTAGTGTCACGTGATCAATCACATGATTAGAACAGAAGTCTGTATAATGTCAACAGAGCTGATCCACGTTATATCGCTGAAGCTGAGTTGCACAACCAGTAGGTACTTACATGTAATCATCTCCACACATGCCCTTGGGATAGCATCAGGTGTCATGACGACTGGCACTAGCTTATCATCTATAAGTTTCCCACTACATTCCTCGTAGGCCGTAGGATGAGCGTCCAAAAGATGCAATTCCGTTGCACCCCTCGTGGAACTACATAATTTTCACACGAATGGATAGATAAAAACTCACTTTATTAGAATCCGCTGCTCCCCAAGCGAAACAGGTGCACAATTGGGAAAAAATTCCCTCCAAAGTTTGTTAATTTCGCGCTTTGAAATATTCGAACCGCCATTGTTTTGGTGACAAATACGCATGCGCACGTCATCCAAACTCCCACTGCGCACGCGCATATACAAAAATGAATTTTCCCTGTGGGTTTTCCCCCATTTACTATGTTAAAACCACAAATAAAAGACTCGGAATAGAGCTCAAAATTTGTAGTATTAACAAATAAACACACACTTTTAAATGTTTCCCAGAACGCACTGAAAACTACGCTTGCTTGTATGCTAAATTATTTCCATTGATTTATTGAAATATTGGTTTTAACATTCTAAGGGACTGGTCATAAAGTATAAGGGGGGGGGGGCTATAAAATTTTAATTATTAAAAGGCTAATTTTGTGTGGCCCACCCCCTGATTTTCCTACAAAATATACATGACCCACCCCCTATTTGGCACTAGAAATCCTTAAATATCCCCCCAGTATATCCTTAAAATTTTCAAGACCTACCCCTATTTGTGACTTGAAAAATTCATGACCCACCCCTCAATTTTCATAGCCCCTACCCCCCTATACTTTATGACCAGTCCCTAATTCAGTACAAATTTGTGTGAGGTAAAAACCCACATGTATCAAACAGGATGGATGATAAATAAATATACATACAACTGTAAATAATAAATATATATACAATTCCCACGATCAAGGAACAAATTAAATATTTCGATAAACTAAATCTTCAGCGGCTCAAAGGATTTCCTATTATTTGATGCAGGGGCGGTCAACGATCGATAATTGGGGCATGTGTATGTGCTAATATCATATATTTGTGTTAACAGACTGTAAAAACAATTGATTTAAAAATAGATAAATAATGCAGAACACGAATATAAATAATACGACAAACATTTTCACGCAACAATGTTTCCCAGTTTGTCCCAGGCTTTAAGTTTTTTAAAAAACCTCTGGCTGAATCTTTAATGTATTATTGAATAACTATGGAAGATATGTTTGGCTCAATTTAAATTGCGCATTCCATCTATCACAAGTCTGTTCCATGGATACCAATCTTGAATTTCAATTGATGTTTGTTTGGTGGTGTTCTTTCCCTCGATTGGTACATACTCGCCTAAAGTTGGCTCTGAAGAGAATCCGCAAGTCCAAGCCAACATATCATAATGTTCACATGGGACTACTTTTTACACATTATCCATTGTCAAATCAGATGCCCATGGTGGCCAAGGAAGATTTACTTTTGGTATTTCTTGGACTTTTAATGAAGAATCATTGCAGCATTGTATAGAATTTGTAACTCATTAACTTATAATTGTTCTCAGTTTCTGTGTCAGAGTTCAGATTTTAATCAAGAATGGTGCAGTTTTCTTTATCCTTGTTTTCAGACTTATTTGACATATGTTCTCCAACCAATTCAGAAGAACCCAAATTTTCAAGATATACAATCATCTCACAAACATTTCTCATTTTAGAAACACAAAATACAAGTTGGGGGTAGCTTTTCATTAGTCGTTGCTTGAGTTTAAATTGCTCTATATTTAGATGCATCCACATTCTCGATAGCTTTTGCAATGGTAACAAATTTCTCCAGAATGTCTTTCATGTACATTATTTTCTTGTCTCCAATTATCTCTGTCTCTATTACTTCCTTACAGAAAACATCATCTTTGTGATAGCAGACTTCCAGTGCTACACAGTCTTTCCCCCGAATTTGCACAAGTATCCATTCATCATTCTTTCTCTCGGCAGCTCTACGTAAAAGACCAGCATCAGTTGTTTCTTACAACATGAGTGATGTTCTTCTTTTCTTCTTTGTTACCTGGTGTTAAAACAAATGTATTAAACAAATTACCTAGTAATAACAATGCTGGATATTCACAGCAATGTTATCCCCATGTCCATATAACGCTACAATTACTGTATATATACCTATCAAAGTGCCCCTACCTTGTCGAATGAAAACCAAGCTAAGAAGCGTCTCTCCCACAAATAATACTTACATATCTCTGGAAGCACATGCGCGTTTCTTTGTGGCAAGGTGGCTCTACTTCAGGTGATACTTCGGTAGAAGTTGGGCCTTTGCCCTTTACAGTATGTATGTATGTATGTAAAACTTTATTTCAACACGCTATCTTCGTCAACTATTTACATCAGTTGGTTTCCACGAAGGGCGTACTATGTACATTAAATCTAAGATATGTTACGAAACACACATTAATTAAACTTTTAATTACTAAAATAAATTTAACCAAACCCTTCCCTTAACCATTAATATTGCCAGGCTTCCCCCTCCCCCTTCTTCCTAATCTGCATTTACCCAATTATCCTCTTCATTCTGGACATGAAATTAGCTTAGATGCAATTTCACCTTTGTTTTAAAGGAAATTAGGGACTCTGCCATCTTGACATCTTGCGGAAGACTATTCCATAAAACTGCTCCACTATACCCAAATGTTTTCTTTAGAAATTCAGTTTTCGGTTTTTTAATCGAGAGATCAGTTTCGCTATTACGCAATTCATAGCTATTCTGTGATACATTTCTTCGAGAAAATAGATCTTTAAGGTTTGGTGCAGTGTGGTTTGCGAGTACTTTATAAATGAACACTAATTTATTTAGTGCTCGTCTATTAGCCAGTTTTTCCCACCCTAAGGTGTTTAGCACTTCAGAAGATCTTACATCGTAGTCAGCTCCGGTGATCACCCTTGCTGCACGATTTTGAAATTTTTGCAATTTGTCTTGAAGTCCCAAACCACAATTATCCCATAGCGGAGAACAGTAATCGAAATGAGGTTGTATCAATGTTTTGTAAACATCTTGTAAAGTTTTGTGTGGGACATAAGGTTTTATCCTTTTCATTGCCCCTATTCCAGCACTAATCTTATGACATACGGAATCAATGTGTTTCTCCCAATTCAATTTTTGATCTAAATCTACCCCTAAGCACTTAAATGTACTAGTCTGCGGGACTGGAATTTTGTTCATCTCAACAGTTCTATTCCCAACTTTGTTATTTAAATTATGCAATGATCCAATAAACATAACTTTTGTTTTTTTTGCATGAGACTTCAGTTTGTTTTTAGCAAGCCATTTTTGAATATTGGCAAGGTCCATATTCAAATTCTCAACAAGTGTGTCATAATCATGTGAGGAGGAGAATATTTGAGTGTCATCGGCATATAGGCCTGGAGTTGTCTTCTCTAAGATGTCAGGCATATCATTGATATATAGCAAGAACAATAGCGGACCAAGTATTGATCCCTGTGGAATTCCACATATTATTTTCCTTGCAGAAGAAGTTTGTTCATTAACAAAACACACTTGTTTCCTATCCTTTAAGTATGATTGAAACCATTTTAGTTCAGTATCATGAATACCAAATTGGGTTTCAAGCTTTTCTAATAATATCTGATGGTTCACCGAGTCAAATGCTTTACATATATCAAGAAAAACAACTCCGTTTATTTTGCCATCATCCATGTCCATTAGCCATTGATCACACATTTGTATAAGAGCGGCCAAGGTTCCGTGTTTTGGCCGGAACCCAGATTGGAATTTTGAAAGTGCCGCATGTCTATTTAAAAAGCCATATATTTGACTAAAGACCTCACCTTCAAATATTTTACTAACAACAGGGAGGACTGAGATTGGTCTATAATTTTCACATTTACGCTTATCCTCAGATTTATAAATTGGTATAACCCTAGCTAATTTCCACTCATCTATATAAATACCAGTCCTGATGGATAAATTAAATATGAAAGTTAAAGATGGTGCAATAAAGCCTGCTATCATTTTTAGAATCTTTGCTGGTATACCATCCATACCTGTGGCTTTTGAGGCATTTAGTTTTTGCAAGCGTATGAAAACATTATCTATGGTAATATCTGAAAAGTGAAAATATTCTTTAGGAGGGTTGACATTTCTTTCAGAATTGCATGTATCAGTACTTTGATTTCCTGATTCAGCAGCCATTTTCATACCAATATTTATGAAGTATTCATTAAACTTTTCAGCCATAATTTTATCGTCAGAAATAACCTTGTCATTTATTATCAATTCATTAATGTTTGCTCTCTTACCCTTTCTACCTAAAAGGGTATTTATCCAGGCCCATCCATTTTTACTATCTTTCATTTGAGAACAAGTCTCAATTTTATCACAAAAGTACTTAGATTTTGCTTTCCGCATGTCTATGTTTACTTTATTCCGTACTGTTTTATACAATGCCCACTGGGTCTCAGAATCATGTTTTATGGCTTGTTTTTTGTGATAATCCCTTTTTCTCATCAGTTGTTTAATTTGAGGGTTAATCCATGGCACAGAGTTATTCCTTATTCTTTTGTGACAAATAGGGGCATGTCTGTTAAGTGCATCTAATAAGAGTGATTTCCACACTTGCCAGCATATATTTGGATCTACAAACTGATAGACTATGTCCCAAGGCAATTGAGACACATCCTGGATAAAATCATTCTCTATAAAATTTTTGAAATTACGAACTTCGCGAGTTTTTTGTCTTCCTTTTGGTGGGATAAATTTTCTCACAGCATAAATAAGGCTATGATCTGAAATTCCCAGGTGAATAACACCTGATCTAGAAATATTTTCTGGAGTATTTGTCAATATTAAATCAATTAGTGTAGCAGATGTAGGAGTTAGTCTTGTACACTCTTTAATAAGTTGGTCTATCTGATAGAGAGAGCATAGAAATTGTAACTTACATGTGTGTGCATCAGGCACATTCTTACTGACATCGCAGTTTAAATCCCCTATAAGAATTAACTCCTTATCTTCATTGTCACATTTTGATAAAAAGCCTGTCCAAGAATCAAATATATTCATATGGGAATTTGGTGGTCTATACCATGTACTAATTAGCAGAGATTTATTATAGGGTAAATTTAGTTCAATGCAAACCATCTCAAGACCATCAGGGATTATATCTTTCCTATCTGAGAATGATATGGTGTCGCGAACATAAAGAACCACACCTCCACCAAACCTATTTCGATCTTTTCGGATTATATTGAAACCATGTATATGTATCTCATCATTTGAAATCTGATTATCAATTTTGGATTCATTAATTGTTAGTTCTTTCGCCCTTTTTAAGGGCGAAAGTTCAGTTAGTTCTTTCGCCCTTTTTCTCCTTTCTCTGTTGTCTGCGGATCTTCCCTTCATCACAAAATGTCTTCCAGCATTTCATATGATGGAACCATTCTAAATTAATGCTGTCAGATTCTTCTCCATGTGCGAAGTGATAGATCCGTCATCGATGTTCTCATACGATTTTTTAGCTATTTCAGCTTGTTGACAATTAAGTTTGGCCCATTTGGACCTACACTCAAGATATTTCTTAAGCCTTTTGCGTGTAACTTTGCAAAGTTCCTCCGTAGCGCCATCAAAATGCATAAAACATGAGGATATCCGAATATTACAGATATCTTCAGCCATGATTATTTTGCATAACGCAATTAACGCAATTCGCACGTCGTGTGCGCTTGTGCGCGTGCGCAGTGAGAGTTTAGCTGCTGTGCGCATGCGTATTTGTCGCCAAAACAATGGCGGTTCGAATATTTCAAAGCGCGAAATTAAAAAACTTTGGAGGGAATTTTTTCCCAAGTGTGCACCTGTTTCGCTTGGGGAGCAGCGGATTCTAATAAAGTGAGTTTTTATCTGTCCATTCGTGTGAAAATTATGTAGTTCTACGAGGGGTGCAACGGAATGCGTTTTCTAAGCATCTTTTGGACGCTCATCCTACGGCCTATCGGGCTTAGGCAGAATTTGCATCGGACAATTTTGCGCTTGTCGCCACACCATTTGCCTGATAGTGGGCCCTCATCGTGTGATACTTCAAGGTGTCGCTTGTTGGGAGTTTCTCTAGAGTACCAACTTTAGGAGAGACGATACGTTCGTCTTGTAGAGTCTACAGTATGTTTCTGCTCGTTTTTAAATTTCTTCACTTACTCGTAGTTAGATTTCGGCGCATCAACATCAACAGTCATATCCGAGCAACGTACCTCCTCTTCTTCCTTGAATCCACGAAAAACAATAATAACCTTGTCTTGAGGTGCCATCATGATCATCTCTTCTGACAGGAAACGAGATAAGTCCGCTTTGTTATCGACAAGTGTAAGAAATATCTTTCAGTTTGATGGTAAAAGGATATTAGGATAAATCGGCTTTCGATTACTTTTCGAATGGTACGCACATCCTGTGACCGTCGAGTTTTAGTTAAGGTTAAGATAGACTTCTCTCGGTATTTATCAAACACAATGTCCACGCGTCTGTACGCCGCGCCTTTATTCAAACCAGCGCTTAGAAAAACATCTGAAAAGTCACTAAATGTTTTTGCCTTCTCCGGTTTGCTTATTGCTGCTAACAAGGCGAATCCGTCTATTAGAGACTTTTAGATTTCACTTAACGAATTTTCCCGCGAACCGCAAACTGCGGTTTGCCGCTTGCCGTTTGCGGCTGGCGGTTTAGTAAATAATTGCTTTTAGTTTTGCACGAATTCTCCCGCGAACCGCGACTTGCAGTTGTAATAGCTTGCCATAATTAGAAAGTTTGTTTAGTATATGAAATTAATATGGCGAGTGCAAAATGGTTAGTTTCCAAGCTAGTTTTTTTGTTTTATTCTTTTTTTGGAACGAGTACTAGTATTTGTCGACAAGGACATAACACAAATAAATGACTTTTATAAATATGGTTTTAATGAGATATTGGTCATAATGATGTATAGTTCTGATAGCAGCTCAAGCAGTTCAAGTTGCGAAGATGAAGATTATCTTGATTTCTTACTTTTGGATTCACTTTTTTGTACCATGCAAGAAACTCAAGGTACAATCGATTTTCGTACTCTAAACAACACAGAGTTTGTGAAAAATTTCATCCGAGTAAATTCTGGAATACTTAAATTGTCAAAACAATTGTATGTGTTTTTTTACTCTCAGAACGGCATCTGAAATTCTTTATTGTAACCTTAGAACTTACGTTTTTAGAATATACTAAACGCTTTTTTCAGGAAACGAATTTTTTTTAAACAGGAGTCACATAGTTTTCTTTCTTTATCTAAAAGATATTGGTTCGTTAATGCGTAAAGAATGCCTTTAATTTTGCAAGTTTCGAAAAAATGACCTAGAACGCCTTAGTAGGGGGTTGTGTTTACCTGACAAGTACACATGTATACAAGGAACACTAGCGACGGGCCTGAAACACTGATGATAATGTTAAATGGTTGGCGCATCCTAACTGGTGGTGGGATGTAGTTTCATTTTTCGGGAGAAATGAGTCTGAAGTAAGTCTCATTTTCAACATGGTTAGTTAGTTTCCTTTGCTTCACTTCCTTTTTTAATCAACCATTTGAATAGTCGGAAAATATCCACTTATATTCTATTTTTTAATTGTAAATGATATTTATGATCAGTACAAACATTTACTAGAATCTTTAAACTTAGTCTGGCTACATCTTGACCGTTTTGCGGATGTAATTTACGCCAAAAGTGCTCCTCTCGACAGATGTTGGGGTTTTATTGATGGGACTGTGAGACCAACAAAGGATAATGTACAGTGGCTATAAAAGACTGCACTGCATAAAATTCCATGTGGTCCATGCTACAATTAAATTGCACTTTGTGGTACATTGTAGTATGTAATAAACCTTTGTTTCTTTATAGTCAATCCATGCACCTAATAGACTTATCGCCCATTTGTACCGCCTTATCGAGGGAAGAAGGTATGGTGTTTCATGCACGCTGTAAGTGGTATTTGCGAAAAATTTCAACAACTAGAAGATGTAAATGGTGATGTTTTCGTTGTGTTCCACTCTGCCTATGGCCTCAACAGAAATATTCTGGCTCTTTTTTCGAGGAACTGATTTGACAGAAGATGAGAAGAGATTCAATAGAGCGATGAGAAAAGTTCGTGTCAGTGTGGAGTGGGGCTTTGGCAAAATTTGCCAATATTTTGCTTTTTTAGATTTCAAAAAAATTTTGAAAGTTCTTTTACAACCTGTAGCTAAATACTATGCAGTTGGAGCTCTGATGACCAATTGCCACACATGTTTGTATGGATCCCTTACAAGCACATTTTTTGAAGTGAATCCACCATCTCTTGAAACATATTTAATGAACGAGTGAAACTCTTTACTTATATTGTTTGTAAGAGCATTTGAAAAGAGTATAAGTTAAATTCTGAAATTGTTCAAATAGTCGAGTTAATGAACTACTTCTTAGTTTTGCATCTTATTTCGCAGTTTGAGTTTTCTTTCATCCATTTCCATTTTAAATCGAATTTTCTTTCCTCTGATTCTTCTTCAAATTTTCTTTTCTGTAATTCTATTTCCATTTTTTTGATTTCCAACTATTTATCCTTCAACTCAGTTTTTCTTTCATATTTTTGATTTAACATTTCCACTGCAGACAATTTGCTTGCCCTTTTTCTTGCCTTTTTTCCTGAGCAAATTAATTTAAAGACATGGCCTAGTTTAGGGCCACACTAGTGTTTTACCCATGTGAGTTCTTGTCACAGTTATGGAGGAGTGCCCAGCCAATTCAAAAATTTTATGTATGAGAATACTCAAAATAGGTTCACAGGCATACTCCTGGTTTAGGGAAACATATAAAAACTATAATCTCTAAGGGAGGATATCAACAAAAAAATATTCATATGAAGCTTAATCGAGTAGAACATTTTAACTTCGCTTTTCGTATGCTGTACAACATCACAATTTTCATCACTACTTGATGAACTTTTTGGTTCATCTGAACTTTGCTTTTCAATAAAGCAAGAAATGAAAAATAAACAAGAATTCTTTAACTCTGTGTGGCACAAATAAATCTCGACAGCTCGATCTTCCACTTTATCTCCACTGGCTTGCCAACTGTTCTAGAAAACAAGCTTTGAAGACCAATCGCAATGGCTATCAGGCTATCAGGGTTATTTGCTACGACCTCTTTGGCCAAATTGATATCGTTTTGCACGACAGGACACATAGTGACCTAATGAAATACACGAACAGAAGAATAAGATCAGAAAAAAATAGACAAACAAAAAAATGCTTAAATTGCAACTGATTTTAAAGTTTTATAGTGTTGCACAGTGTTGTGCAATTTTAAAAGCAAATCTAATTATTACGCTATTTTCAGCTCTTAAAAGCATTATCTATGCTATTCTGGTCGGTGGCAAATGTTTAGAACTTTTGTGCTTCGCTGTGATTGGTCAATTTTACGAGTTCTGAAATCGACAAAGAAACAAGAACGACAAAGTGAACGAGTAACACTTGTGTCTATTTATAACAATATTTTTCGACTCTACCACAATTAATACATGGTTTATTAAGCTTATCGAGGGAAAAGATCTTCAAAGTTACACCCATATCGATTTAAGCGAAATACGTACGTTATTTAATACATAAAATGTCGATATTGAAGCACCAATTTGTAATTCTTCGTGACGCCACTGACATCAGTTGGCAACATGAAGTTGTGTATTACACTACTTTTTTCATCTTAGACGTCGTTTTTATCTCTGAATTTCTATCCTATTCGGTGGATACCTTCTTGAAGACTATTGACTGTTAATTGTATGCACTACAGTGGCTGGAGTTGAGCAAAATAGGTACAAAACGAACAAGGGATGTATTAAACATTTGCCACAGACCGGGCTATTTTAAACACAGGAAAATGTCAATATTCAAAGTACACTTATGGCAGCCATGTTATAAATACGAAAGCCTTTACGTTTGTTGTTTTAAGACTCTACTACAAAAAACCTACTTACATGTAGTTATTATGTACAGCGAAAGATGAAGGTACAGGGCTTCTCATGCACATGAGAGCTGTTTCCAGATCGTAATGTTTGATCGGTTTCAGCAATAGAAACCGGAACAGACATGAGCCCGTGCTTCAGGATATCCTGCATATTAACTTCGCGGCCTGCTACATACGCGGTAATCAGTCGGTAGATAACATTTCTATCAGCAGTCAAATTTTATTTTTTTCCGTTGATGAATTTCCTCTACTAACTTCGTAGAGGCTTGCAAACGTAAAGGGCCTGTTCTTAGAACAGAACATTGTTTTTGGGCTATCTT
Source organism: Muricea muricata (assembly GCA_963855995.1). Taxonomy (NCBI): domain Eukaryota; kingdom Metazoa; phylum Cnidaria; class Anthozoa; order Malacalcyonacea; family Plexauridae; genus Muricea; species Muricea muricata. The sequence goes on along the minus strand of OY979717.1, from coordinate 21,686,289 downwards.
TCCGGATTGTGAACAAGTATATCTTTAACAAACTCGCCTAGTTGCGATTGACCGAAACTGAGTGCATTTGACAATGACTGCTCGATCTCCGAGGTTGCCAGATCATTGGTTGCGATATTCTGCAAACATTAAAAAGCATTGAGCCTCTGTAATGTCAAATACAATGCATTTTCTGATCTATTGTCGTGACTTTTCCGAAAACTGTGAAAAACGTCACCTCAAAACAAAATAGGTTTCAGTTTATTCCTCAAAAAGTTGTTGACCGGTTCAGTACCGCAATCTTCAAAAACACAAGGACAAGCATACAAAGCTTTCGCTTGCCCGTATCTTCACAGGTAATTGACATATCCAATAACAAAAATACTTTAAAAAAAAGACGCTAATTCATTGAAGGAAGCGCAAGGAATTCGCCTGGAACCTTTTTCAAGATTACGGGATTTTTGACCTAACAACAAATAGATTGAAAAGTTTTATGCTAATCGTGACATTCTCTGGCTGTGTTTAAACCTTGAAAGCCAAGACATAATCTTTCTCATAAAAAGTGGTTTAAATGGCTTTGTTGTAAACTGTGAACTTGTATGCCTACCGGAAAATGTATGCTATGTCTGGACTTCTACTTGGGATTTCAGGCAACGAAAAGTGGACTGCCCACGCATTCATCGCTACGGACTTAATCGGCAAACAAATCGTACGCGACTTCATGTTACTTTATGTATTCTACTGGCTGGTGATGTGACGACAAATCCAGGTCCTGTTTTTTCTTCATCAAAACACCGAACAGTGAAATGTCTTGCACTTATTGCTAGAAGTTTAATAAGCGTACACGGTATAAACAACTGCGAAGGAAATTGTAGTAGTTTGGAGCGCTTCCAAAATTTAGTTTACACTAAGAACAGTGACATTGTCTGTGTTAACGAAACCTAGTTGAGGGGGTGACATTGAAATCTTGCACTCTATATTCAGGAAAGACAGGAAATCTCGGGGCGGCGAAGAACTGTTGGCCCGCCAAGTTGGCCGTAAAGTCATCTTCTTTTAAGTCAGTTCGTGAGCTAAACTAACGACTTGTTGCTTCATGTTATCGTCCACCAAATAATGATTAGACATGGCTGGAAAGATTCAGTAACGTTCTCAGGGGTGTTTGCTCGAACAAAGCAAATATATACTCGCAGGCGATTTTAATCTACCACAGATTCCATGGAACTTGCCGGAAACGGCTAAGGGAGTTATTGATACTAGCTTCATCGAACTTCTCCATGACTATTTTCGTTCAATTTATCAACACAGCGCCTAGAAAAGACGATATCCTTGACCTCGTTATTACGAACACCTCGGACCCAGTATAAATATTCGAAGTCTGGTCCCCCTGAACCTGGTTTATATATGCAAAGTTTGGTCTCCGACCACAACGTCATCAACTTCAGCCCCGTACATCATCCCAAGCGTCCACTGAACATGCGGAGAACTGTATGCGACTACCGCCGAGGAGACTTTACTGCTCTACGATCAGCTCTAGAATCTTCAACCTTCCTGGGAGTATCTCTACTGAGGGTGACATCAACAACGATTGGTCAAATTGGAAAAATATTTTCTAGACACATTGTTACGCAACATTCCATCTACAAACGTACGAATTCGAGATTATGTGCCTTGGATAAACACATCAAAAAGAAAAGTTTTGTACGTCGTAAGCTTAAAAAATCCAAATCACCAAAAGAACACCTTGCAACGAAAATCAAAGAACGCAGATTTGCCATCAAAAAATGTTGTGCGACAGTCTGTGTAATGTTTGTGTAGATTGCAGTAGTAACCCGAAGCGTTTTTGGTTTTTGTTCAAATTGAAATCTGCGCAGAATCGCCAGAAGCCGTCGCATCTATCTTCAACTCCTACTTCACGTCAATCTCCAGCAGAGACCAACCTAACACGGAAGCAGAGTTGATACAGCACTGCTTTAGGCTGTGCTTAAGGCTTTTTTTAAGCGTTTTCACTGGTCACCTCGTTTACGACTCGCATTGGTCAGTTCGCCATACAGGATCTTTTTTGGGAGTCTCGATGAAGGCATACGGACGAGATGGCGGCCCGATGGAGCTGATTCATGGTAATATAAGACTCTATACTAGTGACGTTAGCCTCTTCTAAAACACTGCTGTTCGTTCGCCTGTCTTGCTTGATGTGGAGAATACAGAAAGACAGCGCTGATGATACCTCTCAAGACTTTATAGATGGCGGCTGTAGGTTGTCCAAGCTTCTGAGACATACAGCAGGGCTCGTAATATTATGGGTTTTATTCCTTTATCTTGGTGTTAGTGTGGATGTTTCTGTTCTTCCATTGCTTTTAGACGGGCTTGAATTTCAATATCTATGCAGGTATGCCTTGCTTGAAAGCAAGTTCCAAAATTATGTAAATCATCTACAGACCTACGGAATTGGTCTCCAACTGTGATATCCGGCTGTTTTCGCTCGTGTGTGTAATCAGGTGATGGTTGGAAAAGAACTTGTGTCTTCCGAGCATTTAGTGTGAGGCATAGCGCATCATAGGCATAACTGAAGCCTTTTAAAAGCAGCTGCTTGAAGGTCTTCCTCTGTAGGACACTAGGGCATTGTCATCAAGCTCTTGCAACTCGAGTATAGCCATGTGAGTGGCTAACGTCATTGCCTTTATTAATCGCCGTAAGAATAACAGCTTGCCCTCTATCCTAAACTCTGTATTTATGCTACGAGGTGAAATACCAGAAATGAAAATCAAGAAGAGTGTTGGGACTATGATGCATTTGCTCTGCACCCTAACCCTAACCCTAACCCTAACCCTAACCCTAACCCTAACCCTAACCCTAACCCTAACCCTAACCCTAACCGTAACCCTAACCCTAACCCTAACCCTAACCCTAACCCTAACCCTAACCCTAACCCTAACCCGATTTCAGAGAGCATTTTGCACAGTGTTGGCCGATGTACGGAGTCAAATGCTTCAGTAGGATCAATGAAAGCAATGTAAAAGTCTTTATGCTGTTCCCTGCACTTTTCCTCAATCCGTCGTGCTGACTGAGATTCAGGAAGGGCCTCTCTAGCAATGGGGAAGAGACGCAACGCAAGGATTTGAGCAATGATCTTCCCAGCAGTAGAAAGCAGGGATATACCTCTATATATAGTTTTCACAATTAGACTTACCACCTGACAATCTGAGCCTCTTACAACTGGTGACAATCAGAGCCTCGCGGAGATCGTCGGAAATTACTCCCTCGTTCCAGATTCGCGTAGAGAAGACATGCAGTTTCTCAATGAGAGCTGGGCCAGCCGCCTTGTATACTTTCGACGGGATATATATGTTGAGGGACATATCAAAATGGCAATGAGTGATAGCGGAATTAGGTACGATTAAATTAGATTTAGCAGTTATATATTATCAATCCATTGCTGTTGCCGTTGAAAATTTTAAACTACTCAAATTTATTTTGCTGTATCGGCAAATTTAAATCGTATGTCCAGGCAGTGATCTAGCCCTGGATCAGGCATTTGATCTTCTCTAGAGATTTCATAAAATTGTTCTGGCTCAGTTCCAATGTTTATTCCAACATTGATATAATACTCGAGCTCATTAAAGGATTCAGCGATAAGTTATTTATCTGAAATTATAGTATCATAGATATAGTAAGTTAAATTACTCAGTTTTTGTTTTCAGCCAAATTTGTATTTATTAAAGACCATGCAACATCTTTAGAGTGTGAACAATTTTGAATTTTGTCGTAAAAATATTTAGACTTTGTCCGGCGGCTAATAGTTTCTTAACGACAATGACAAATATGTTATGACGAACGCATAGAACCGCACCCACAAATCTGTTACGATCATTTCGAATTAAAACATGTCCTATTACATGATTTTTAGTATCGGATATACTATTTTAGATTCATTGATTGCTAGAATATCAAAGATATATTTCTATCATAATAAGGAATGAATGTTTTTAAAACTTTTCAGATACATGAGCAATTGCCGCAAAGCGCAATAGGGGAAGGCATGCTGTCATACTAAATTAGGCCCGATTTGAATAAATAAGGATCACAACGATTTGCCGTGAGTCCAGAAATAGTTATAATTCTCCACAGACAAAGAAAATTAGGCTGTCATTTACGTATTGTTTCTCAAATTCTAGATCAATCTAAAAGTATGCCTTGTAATTAAAGTTTCTGTAACATTTTTATTCTTGATAAAATCAACCCTACAAGCCTCTGTACGTAGACTCTAGTTTTATGTCTAACTGAAAGGTGGACGATTTATCCATTAATTATCATTTCAGAGCTGAGTGGTTAATTGGTAAATATGTCGCAGACTCGGAAAATTTCTGTTTTCAGATAAGATTATCTTCTACTACAATAAAGTCCCGCCCCTCGCAAACTATATGTTGCGAAATTTCCTCTTTCGTAATGCTATATGTTACTATGTTTGTTAAAATTCTTGGCAAGGCAATTTTGCAGCAGAGTACTAACGAGACTATATACAGTTACCAGTGTTGCGCAGACGTTTATTATCTGTGACATATGTTTGATTTTTTCGCCGATCTTATTATTTGCTCTCAATGTATGTCTTGCAATGTATGATTGCAAGGGTAATGTACACATATTGTAAAGCGGTATTTAAAGATGTGTAAGTCTTTAAATCGCTCGATGGAAAACAACAGTGGAGTCCTGATACGAGTATAATCAATAATTTGCACTCATTTTTAACTGAGTGAATCCAGTTAAAACTTAAAAAGTTTTGCAAAAATCTGTGATGATAGTAATTTCATCAATATTGTGTGCAAACAAGATGCCAGTCATGGTTGGCAAGTTAATTCGTTAAACGCTCAGCAAATTAAACAAAGAGTTTCATGCGGTAGTTGAATTAAGAAAATACGATGTACGAAGTATACTTCTATAAATATATATGTCAATGTGTAATTGCTTGTCATCAATTAATTCCACCGCCTTTTTTGGACACACTTTATGTCCGAATATATTTAAATTTTGGCACTATACCACTGTTTGAAGTCGAAAAACCCACTCTCGTACCCAAATATATTTGTTAAACGTTAATGAACTGTTTTTAGCAAAATAATGGCATCGCTTTGTATAAAGCTTTTGTACATATTGTAATACTTTTTTGCTCTGAAGATGTTGCAAGTATAGCAACGAAACGTTAGCTTCATTAAGTCTTCTATCTTAAAAATTTGTTTTGTTTAGTTATGTTATGGATTTATTTATAGCTGTTGTCTGGGCTTTAATAAGAAAAGTAAATTTTAAATGCAGGGTATCTGAATTCGCCTAAATGTCGCTGAAAATCATTAGAGTTATGACAACCACTGACTCTATAGTTTCTACTAACTTCCAGCATACGTAAGTGCCCTTGTAAATCCACCATATTGAATTTAAGCAGGAGTTAAAAGTCAGAGTGCCTATAGACAAAGTTCACCAGAAAAAAATAATTGTCTGCTGTTAAGTTTACAATTTATTTTAACTACAGTCTGCTCAAGCTCTTGCAGCTCGAGTACAGCCATGTGAGTGGTTAATGTTTTTGCCTTTAATCGCCTTAAGATGAACAGCTTGCCCGCTATCCTAAGCTCTGTATTTATGCCACGAAGTGAAATACCAGAGATGAAAATCAAGATGAGTGTTGTGGCTATGACGCATTTGCACCAGTCTTCACTTCAAAACTTTCAGTAGACTCGCCATCAATAAGTAGTCAAATGCTTCAGTCGGATCAATGAAAGCCATGTCAAGGTCTTTATGCTGTTCCCTGCCCTTTTCTTGAATCCGTCGTGCTGAGAATATTAATTATGTCTGAAACCACACTGAGATTCAGGAAGAGCCTCTCCAGCAATGGGGGATATGCTATAAATTTACCGCCTTTTTTGGACACACCGTATATCCGAATTTATTTAAATTTTGGCACTATACCACTGTTTGAAGTCGAAAAACCACTTTCGTGCCCAAATTTATTTGTTAAACGTTAATGAACTGTTTTTAGCAAAATGGCACAAAATGACATATGAAAATAATAAGAAAAGTAAATTTTAAATGCAAAATAGCTGATCCGGCTGGGCATCTGAATCTAAGTTATGACAACCAGTGACTCTATAGTTTCCATTAAAATCCAATATACGTAAGTGCCCTTATAAATCCACCAATTTTCTTCAATTAGGTATGCACGAAGCAATATAAGTTTCAAAAAATGACAGGAGAGACCGGTGTACTTCAAAATATTCATGCATGTGGTGCCGAGAATGCTATACTTATAGCTTCATGTATATATAATTTACCTGCTGCTTAATGTTTTGCTGCTATTTTTCAATCAATTAGCCTTTCTCACGACCTGTGAACAGGTGCATGTCCGCCATGTTTGGGTACCGAGTAGCGCAAAGAGCGAGATGGAAAACACGACAAAAGTTGTTTTTTAAAAGCAAACTACAATGTTGGAGTTGAAGTTTTAAATGGTTAAAAATAAGCAGGCAGTTTGATCTTTTGTTGGTAAGTAAAAAGTATAGTTACTTTCATCCTGGAAAAATTCTGGTGTCAAACTTGCAAAATACAAAGAGAAAAAGGATTTTGAACGAGCGAGGACCAACTCACGGTGAGAACTTGTTTGTACTCAATTGCTGGGTTTTCAAATTCGAGCTATGTCAATTCTACTACACCTAAGGCCATATAATTTGGTACATGTTATCATGGACCGTTTCTGCATCTGGATTCGGCAAAAACAAGACACTAGTACAAAAATTTAAAGGTTTTTTTTGTTGTTTTTAAAACATGATCGCGACACGGCCGTATTGACTCAACAAGTTTCATGATGATTTGACTCTGGCTACAGTAAATATTAGCTAAAACTTATCAAAAACAAAGGCTAAAATAGAAATAAACAAGGCTGCTGACTTTCCTTTGTTAAAGACTATAAATTACCTGCTTACTTAGTCATAAATCTGCATTTTTAGGAGTAAGTGTACGAAATTTTTGACGTTCAAAAACGGGCTTTTGTAGTGATAACGCCAGCAATTATAATCTTTGCAGTAGGCGGTACATGTACTCCTTTTGAAAGTGCTCAAATTTGATGTACGTGCAATAGCTCACATTTAAGAATTTATAGAAATTTTATATAACCACTTACAACCTTTTTTGGTGCTTATTTTGCTTGGGTTCAGAAAATATTAATATACGAGTAACAAAACGTTAAATCGTCGAGTTAATATCGCGATCATGTTTTAAAAACAACAAAAAAACCTTTAAATTTTTGTACTAATGTCTTGTTTTTACAGATGCAGAAACGGTCCATGATACCAAATTATATGACCTTAGGTGTAGTAGAATAAACATAGCTCGGATTTGAAAACCCAGCAATTGAGTACAAAAAATGTTCTCACCTTGAGTTGGCTCCTCACTTGTTCAAAATAATTTTTCTCTTTATATTTTGCAAGTTTGACACCAGAATTTCTCCAGGATGAAGTAACTATACTTTTTACTTACCAACGGAAGATCAAACTGCCTGCTTATTTTTAACCATTTAAAACTTCAACTCCAACATTGTAGTTTGCTTTTAAAAAACAACTTTTGTCGTGTTTTCCGTCTCGCTCTTCGCGCTACTCGGTACACGAACATGGCGGACATGCACCTGTTCGCAGGTCGTGAGAAAGGCTAATTGGAGTCTTTATGTCACTTATCTCGCAAAGGCATTCCTTGTCTGAGAAGATATCTAATGGAAGATACCTCCTTTTCTAGCAATCTACAGTGCAATGCTTGAGACGTTTTAAGTTGAGTTGTTAGTTGGCTAGTGACTGAAGGTTGACGCATTAGGATACGTTTCTCCATGCTTTCCTTATGGCCTTGGCTGCTCTCGTGTTCTTTAAACCGCTGAAGAGCTTTTTTCCAGTTACCAAAACCATCCACAGTAAAGGCTTTCTCTTGCTTTGAACTTAACGTCGACAATCCTTTTTGCTTAATTTTCCGGCAATAATGGCAGAAGACTAAATTGCTTGTGGTACATAATGAAATCCAAAAATAATTATTATACCAATCAACTTGAAATGTCCTTGCCCGAAAATTTTTTTCTGCACCTGAAGTCTGGGATGTTTTTTCCAGAATACTCTTAGAACGTGGTTGAAATGGTTCGCTTGAGTCTTCTACACAACATATATTTAAGCATTTAGCACTAGGACCCTGAAAATTGAACTTAGAAATTATAAGCCGGATTCCCGATTCCATATATGATTAGCTAACATTGAGTATGAAAACTAGCATAAACAGATTTTTTTGTTTAAATTTCGTACAGATTAGGCTGCACTTAACAGTGTTTATTGATACAGAAATTTTGTATACCTGATGATCGTTAACTTTTTTATCCAAGGCTTTTTTATCGCTTCGGAATCTTCAAAAAAATTTTCATCTTAAAATGAAAAATAAATCTTATTCAGAATGTTCTCTACACTACTGTTAATATAAATGCCAATAACCACTTCTTTTTTTCTCTTGTAGGTCTATTTCCTACTTTTCAATATTTTGATAAAGAATTACTGCATCGGAATAGATAGAACAAACAGATTTCTTGATACTGTTATGGAATACAATTGAATACAAAATAAATTTGAATTCAAAATTAAAAGAATTGCCCAAATATAGCCGGGATTGTTTGAAGTTCCTTTGAATTTGCGAATTGTTCGAAATCGCAAATCGCGGATCTCGCCCGCATCACGCCACAAATGTTCCATAAATCCTGTGTCCCTAATTTAGACAAAATACCACTTCTCGAGTGATATTCATATTCTTCTTATAAAATTTCCGCATCCCGTCTTAGTTTTTGGCCAATCCCGCCCTCCCGGAAAACTGGTGCACACCCCTCCAGCCCTCTTTACTGGCGCAAGGAGAATACTACTAAAAATAGACAATTGGTTGAGTCAACTCATTTACTTGGAAAAAATATTATAATTCTATAAACCCAAAACAACAAAGGTAAAAGCGCTTACCTTGATTGGAATAGTCAACTCCTCTACGTTCGCTTCCTTCATCAGAAAACCCGGAAGGAGTTGGGTTGTCCTTCTCCCGTAAACAGGACTCCTGCTGGCGGCTTTCTTTGCGTGTAAAAAAACTCTTTAATAGCACACGAACGATTTGCGCTCATGTTTTATTCATATTTTGCTTCCAGTAGCGCTAAATGATAACGTTTACCATAGCTACTGCCGCTGCCTAGCTATCACTTTAAAATATATTTCATGTAAACTTTTAGGCATATAAATTTTAAATTTATGATTTGTTTTCAAATGCTTACACATTTTTTTTTTGGGGGGGGGGGCGAAAGGTATTCCGGCCCCCGCTCAAATAATTTTGGGGAGGTCTGTATATATATATATATATATATATATATAGAGAGAGAGAGATTACTTCATGGTTGGTGAGTGCGTACGATTTTTATTCACGAGTTGTGAAAGATCGTTAAACGAACGAGTGAGTTTAGCGATCCTTCACAACGAGTGAATAATAAAAATCGTACAAACGAACCAAACATGAAGTAAATTGTTTATTATATGAGTGTAAAGGTGAGTATAGAGATACCAAATATTTGATATACTGACGGACAACAAAATACAAGCGAAATATAAAAACAAAATTTCTTACCATTTAACGATTTGTTTTCGTGCAGAAAACACAACCATGAGGTTTATTTCACGTTAATGAAACCACAAATGTATTTCTTCATGATCTTTCGAGATTTTTTGCAGACAAAATATTATAAATCTCTCTCCTCAGTAAGTTGACAAAAATGGACTCCATGTTTACTTTAGCCTGCAAACAGGCGTTGAATTTTTGGGTAAGAAAATGTCAGCCAATCAAAACGCTCATACGACTTTTTTCACATGTGAAAAATGTCGTACAACCAATCAAAACGCTCATACGACTTTTTTCACATGTGAAAAATATAGTACGCAGTGAAATACGAGTTTTATTTCAGCCGAATACTACCCGTAAATCTCCATACTCATACAATAAATATATATATATATATATATATATATATATATATATATATATATATATATATATATATATATATATATATATATATATATATATATATATATATATATATATATATATATATATAGTGTGCTGTGATAATTTGACGTACGTTAGGCATGCAACTGTAGCTTAGCTTCAGTGTATTTCTGTTGAAAATCTTGTATAGGCAGTGGTTTGGCGGGAAGCATTCGTCGACAGCTTGCAGGAATTTGTGACCAATGTTTGTGGCGACATTGACACTGTAAGGTGGATTGAACCAGATCGCGTTCCTATTTCTATGGCGTTTCGGTTTAGGTGGCTGGGGGTTGTACTTGTAATCGAAACCGCTTTTTTTCAGAGCCAACAAAAAGTGTGTCAACTATCTAGACAATACTCTTGACCTCAGATCGTCAACCTACAAACCATTCATGAAACCCGGAAACACACCGTTATACGTCAACTACTAGCAACCACCCTCCTTCAGTATTACGCGGTCTACCTGACGCCATCAACAAAAGGCTATCAAACATATCATCAGACAAACGATCCTTCGATTCGGCTGCTCCCCCATACCAAGAAGCTCTGAAAAAAAGCGGTTTCGATTACAACCTCAAGTACAACCCCCAGCCACCTAAACCGAAACGCCATAGAAATAGGAACGTGATCTGGTTCAATCCACCTTACAGTGTCAATGTCGCCACAAACATTGGTCTCAAATTCCTGCAAGCTGTCGACGAATGCTTCCCGCCAAACCACTGCCTATACAGGATTTTCAACAGAAATACACTGAAGCTAAGCTACAGTTGCATGCCTAACGTACGTCAAATTATCACAGCACACAATAAAACTATTCTTGACAAGCAGACCAAAGCCTCTGAGAATCCAACCAAAGAGTGCAATTGCCGCTACAAAGAGTCTTGCCCCCTCCAGGGTAAATGCCTAACAGAAAGTGTCGTGTACCAGGCCACAGTAACAAGAAAAGACAATCAACAGAAAGAAACCTACGTTGGACTGACAGAAGGCCCATTCAAGAGAAGATACAACAACCACACGAGCTCGTTCAGAAACGAAAAATACAAACATTCAACGCAACTGAGTAAATATATTTGGCAGTTGAAACAATCTAGCGTTGAATACTCTATCCGTTGGAAAATCTTAAGGAAATGTAAGGCCTACTCAAACAAAACAAAGCGCTGCAATTTATGTCTACACGAGAAGTATGTAATAATTTATCACCCTAAGCTTAGCTCACTTAACTTAAGAAACGAGCTTATAACAACATGTAGACACAGGAAAAAATTTCTGCTCTGTACCCAGTAATTCTCTTTAAGATTTCCTGTGACGCCGACCATCCCAGATCAAGTTACCTTTAGCTTATTCATAACACCATGAAAATACGCGATATAATCATTCACCTGATGAGTGTGGCAAGCTCAGCTTGTCATACGAAACAAATTTGTCGTGAATAAATGTTTTAAACGAAGTGATTCAAGTTTCTTGCTTATATATATATATATATATATATATATATATATATATATATATATATATATATATATATATATATATATATATATATATATATATATATATATATATATATATATATATATATATATATATATATATACACAAATATCCAGTTTTGAATCATATAAATAGAGTGCTCAATACCGTAGTAGAGCGTGTACAGAAGAAGAAAAGACAAACTTGAATTACTTCATAAATTTTATTCACTACAATATTGTTTCGTATGGCAAGCGAGGCCTGCCACACTCGTCAGGTGAAAATCGCGCGCGTTTGTTATTGCTTCTAGAGACACTTGAGACGTTATATATTTACATGGTTAGCGTTGGTGAGATGTTAGGTTTAGAGTTACAGTAAAGACGGATATCTATTGGCTAGAGAGGAGGAATTTCTTGCGATGTCTGCAGGCAGACAATAGTTCATTTCTAGAGTTGAGTGAGCAGAGTTCTGGATGGTATATGATTATAAATTTCTCGTGCAAGCATAGATTGCAACGTTTAGTGATGTTTGAGTAACTTTTACATTTTTTTAATAATGTTCCATTTGGGCGAATAGTCAACGTTCAATTCCTTTAGCTGCCATATGTGTTTGCTGAGCGCGGTTGAATGTCTGTGTTTGGCATTTCTGAATGAGTTAGTGTGGTTGTTATATCTGGTTTTGAAACTTCCCTCCGTGTGTCCGACATAGCTTTTCTCATCACCGGTGTCTTCTCTTTTCACGATCGCTTGATAATCAACGCTCTCGGTTAGACATTTACCAGATAGCGGGCAGGAATCTTTCTGTCGGCATGCAGTTGCATTCTTTGGCATTGTTGGTTTCTGGTTGAGTGTGCTTTGCGATAACTTTCTATTTCCTGGAAATATTCTGCCAATAATTGCATTTATTGGTGTTGTTTTAGAATAGGCAAAAGTCGTTTTGAATATTTTTCGTAAAGTGAGAGACTAGCCTCATAAAATGTGGTACTTTCAGACCGGTGGTGAATGTAAACAAAGTAGCCCTATTTTGTTGTGAAATTTTCCATTACTGGGACAAAACTGAAAAACACTGCAACAATAACTGAAGAGATCAAGGTTTGAATGGCCTATAACTGCAATAATATTCGCGGCTAGTATTTTGTTAATAAATATATTTTATTTGAAACTTCACCATTTTCACTTAAAGCCGCCATTATCAACATAACGTTCACAGTTCTGAAAACGTGTGTGATCGCCAAAGCCGGTGAAGACAAACTCGCCAGTTCGCTTTCCGCGACTCAAACGGCACACTTATTGTTGAATTATAATAATCGAAGCAAACAAGCAGTTCCTTTGTGCCATATTCACATTACAAATAATGCAATATAAATAGCTTATCCTTTATAATGTTTCAAGAAATCAAATAAATCTTTGACTGAGTTATACGTTGTCATTCCATGATGGAAATGTGCTTCGAGCTCTGCAAGACACATACGATCTAGATAAATGATAACAAGTATTAACCCAGGGCGCTGTATAAGCGCCCTGGTATTAACTATAGTAATAAAAACAGATTTTGGGTTCAGTAATTGTTTACATTGCATCATCGAATTTTACTTCCGCTTTCTTTATGCCGGAAATAATCCAGCTTCTATAGCTAACTCTGCAGAAATCTAGCAAACTCTGCAAACTAGCAAAAATCTTATTTTATTTATAATCACAGATATGTTAGGTGTACAAAGCAAGCTTCTTACGTCACGAGCGAAGGTCCCCTCGGGAAGTTCACTAACGTCGCGACGAGCGGTCTGGTTTTTGTTCGTACTATTAAATTCTACTCTGAAAAGCAACTACATTCTTTTACTAGTTCTTCTACCTTAAGAAGAAGCTTTGGTTTTCGGTCAGTAGCATCATCTTGAACTTCAAAGGCCGTCAGCATTTCCTTGAGTAAAGCAACAGTAAGATGCAGCAAGTCTGGAAAAAAATCCTTTAATTTGAGTAGCTTTAAGCCATTCCTCTCTTGCAAAAATTCTTTGTCCATAAGAATTTTTCGCTCTCCGCATTTCGGCCTCAACGACAACGGGATCTGCTTTTCTACCAGTTTCTTCACCTTCATCAAACTTTGCAATAAGGTAATCTCTCACATTATCGGGAAAGCGACCTGAGACCGACGATGCATGAAGAGCCCATCCTTGAAGAGATTCTGTGGATTCACCCACAATCAAGCTTTCATTTCCACTTTAGACGTGCTTGGCAATTTCAAATTTGAAATGTTGGCAAATTTGTTTGCCCAATCTCTTCTAATATTATCATACAAACTTTCCGATTCAGCTTTTGTATCCTGCTGATGGCTACCGAGGTCAAGATGAATTTCTAATTGATTAAAATCAGCAGAATACAAAAGCTGAATCGGAAAGTTTGTATGATAATATTAGAAGAGATTGGGCAAACAAATTTGCCAACATTTCAAATTTGAAATTGCCAAGCACGTCTAAAGTGGAAATGAAAGCTTGATTGTGGGTGAATCCACAGAATCTCTTCAAGGATGGGCTCTTCATGCATCGTCGGTCTCAGATCGCTTTCCCGATAATGTGAGAGATTACCTTATTGCAAAGTTTGATGAAGGTGAAGAAACTGGTAGAAAAGCAGATCCCGTTGTCGTTGAGGCCGAAATGCGGAGAGCGAAAAATTCTTATGGACAAAGAATTTTTGCAAGAGAGGAATGGCTTAAAGCTACTCAAATTAAAGGATTTTTTTCCAGACTTGCTGCATCTTACTGTTGCTTTACTCAAGGAAATGCTGACGGCCTTTGAAGTTCAAGATGATGCTACTGACCGAAAACCAAAGCTTCTTCTTAAGGTAGAAGAACTAGTAAAAGAATGTAGTTGCTTTTCAGAGTAGAATTTAATAGTACGAACAAAAACCAGACCGCTCGTCGCGACGTTAGTGAACTTCCCGAGGGGACCTTCGCTCGTGACGTAAGAAGCTTGCTTTGTACACCTAACATATCTGTGATTATAAATAAAATAAGATTTTTGCTAGTTTGCAGAGTTTGCTAGATTTCTGCAGAGTTTGCTAGATTTCTGCAGAGTTTGCTATAGAAGCTGGATTATTTCCGGCATAAAGAAAGCGGAAGTAAAATTCGATGATGCAATGTAAACAATTACTGAACCCAAAATCTGTTTTTATTACTATAGTTATTTATTACTATAGCGCTTATACAGCGCCCTGGGTTAATACTTGTTATCATTTATCTAGATCGTATGTGTCTTGCAGAGCTCGAAGCACATTTCCATCATGGAATGACAACGTATAACTCAGTCAAAGATTTATTTGATTTCTTGAAACATTATAAAGGATAAGCTATTTATATTGCATTATTTGTAATGTGAATATCGCACAAAGGAACTGCTTGTTTGCTTCGATTATTATAATTCAACAATAAGTGTGCCGTTTGAGTCGCGGAAAGCGAACTGGCGAGTTTGTCTTCACCGGCTTTGGCGATCACACACGTTTTCAGAACTGTGAACGTTATGTTGATAATGGCGGCTTTAAGTGAAAATGGTGAAGTTTCAAATAAAATATATTTATTAACAAAATACTAGCCGCGAATATTATTGCAGTTATAGGCCATTCAAACCTTGATCTCTTCAGTTATTGTTGCATTGTTTTTCAGTTTTGTCCCAGTAATGGAAAATTTCACAACAAAATAGGGCTACTTTGTTTACATTCACCACCGGTCTGAAAGTACCACATTTTATGAGGCTAGTCTCTCACTTTACGAAAAATATTCAAAACGACTTTTGCCTATTCTAAAACAACACCAATAAATGCAATTATTGGCAGAATATTTCCAGGAAATAGAAAGTATTTTAATTTTTAAACGTCCTTGAACTCAGATCTATATGTAGCTTTTCAAGACAGCGTAATTAACGATTTCCGGTTTAACGTTAAATCGCTTAAAAAGTCGAAGGATTCGAAAAAATCAAAATTAAAAGATCGGTTTCGAAGATCGCTATACAAGGTACTGTTCGTTGATAAACCATTAGGAATATCAAAATTTTGAGCAAAAATCGTGTGACTGGTTTTTACAGACACAGCCTCTTAAGCTTCATTACGACCCAGAAACACCAAAGCAAAAACGCACCCGGTCCAAAAAAATAATATGGTTTAATCCCCTATATAGCGCAAATGTAGCCACCAATATCGGCCACAAGTTCCTGAAAGCAATCGACGAGTGCTTCCTACTAAGCCACCCCCTACACAAAATACTCAACAGGAATACCCTTAAATTGAGCTACAGCTGCATGCCAAACATGCACAACCTCATTTCCACCCACAACAAATCGGTTATCGCAAAGCACGCTCAACCAGAAACCAACAATGCCAAAGAATGCAACTGCATGCCGACAGAAAGATTCCTGCCCGCTATCTGGTAAATGTCTAACCGAGAGCGTTGATTATCAAGCGATCGTGAAAAGAGAAGACACCGGTGATGAGAAAAGCTATGTCGGACACACGGAGGGAAGTTTCAAAACCAGATATAACAACCACACTAACTCATTCAGAAATGCCAAACACAGACATTCAACCGCGCTCAGCAAACACATATATATGGCAGCTAAAGGAATTGAACGTTGACTATTCGCCCAAATGGAACATTATTAAAAAATGTAAAAGTTACTCAAACATCACTAAACGTTGCAATCTATGCTTGCACGAGAAATTTATAATCATATACCATCCAGAACTCTGCTCACTCAACTCTAGAAATGAACTATTGTCTGCCTGCAGACATCGCAAGAAATTCCTCCTCTCTAGCCAATAGATATCCGTCTTTACTGTAATTCTAAACCTAACATCTCACCAACGCTAACCATGTAAATATATAACGTCTCAAGTGTCTCTAGAAGCAATAACAAACGCGCGCGATTTTCACCTGACGAGTGTGGCAGGCCTCGCTTGCCATACGAAACAATATTGTAGTGAATAAAATTTATGAAGTAATTCAAGTTTGTCTTTTCTTCTTCTGCACACGCTGGTTAGGGCTATTTCAGATCCGTCAGAGCACCTAGTCACCTAAACTCAGGTTAGGATTAGGGATGGGGTTAGGGTTAGGGTTTAAATACAATTTTTGATTATTTTCTTTTAGCGAGCGTCCTTGGCGCAGTGGGTAGAGGTGTTGCGTGCCACGGCTTGAGTAGCGCTGGTTCGAGAACCCGTGGGTCGCTTTTTTATTTGTGTTTTTTTTTCACATTGTTTTCAAAGTTTTTCTCGTCCTTAAAATTTTTTCTCGTTTATAACATATTACTCATCCTTAAACACATTTAAAAAATATTTAAAACGAAAAAAGCCGTTGAAATAGTTGTTACTAGTCAATATACAATTAGCCTGCGGGCAGGAGGTGCTCTGACGGATCTGAAATAACCCTGACCGTACACGCTCTACTACGGTATTGAGCACTCTATTTATATGGTTCAATATATATATATATATATATATATATATATATATATATATATATATATATATATATATATATATATATATATATATATATATATATATATATATATATATATATATATATATATATATATATATATATAACAACAAACTGAAACATGCTGAGTCATTTGGTAAGTATTATGTGATGTGGTGATTGACAAACAACATAATTGCGTGTTTATGCACGTGAGGTTTGTTCTGGTAAAAATGGCATATTCTTATACTACGAACTTAATTAGATTTTAACTAAATGCGCGTTCGTAAAATTTATTAAAAGTATTCATCAGACAGACTAGTGTCAGTGTATCGATCACAATATTAAAGACTTCAGCAAGGCGCAGTTGCAAGCAAAAGAGTTCCGAGTGCTCTAAGAGGGGTTGCTCAAAAATCATGTAACTCTGATAACATGTCCATTGTAGTTGTTTTAAAGAATTTTCATGACCTTACCATAAAAACTGAAAGTCATAAAATCTATCTTCTTTTAAACGATTTATAGCAGTTCAGCAAGTAGAAAAACGGATTAGCTAGCAAAACTTGGTCTCAAATGTGCTCACACTTAATCAACAGGCACAATTAAGATATTCTTGTAATAACAAATTGCAAACGAGGAGAGTAAGTTTTAAGAAGATTATTTTGTTACTCTGCATTACTGACATTAACAGGCTAACTAAATGTGAATCCTGATAATTTTTGTGTGACTAAGTTCTTGTCGTTCGATTATTATCTATGACTCTTTTGGGGGCACTTTCAGTTTCATTAAAGACGAAACTAGAGTGATAATAGGGGAGGGAGTGTTTCTTCACAAATTCGAGTTTTGCCCGACGAATTGTTTTTACAATCGCATGATAATCGCGTTTTGCCCCATACGAATTCCTTTTGACATGATTTTGCCAAAATAAAGAGGCTTAGATTGAAGGAATTCACTAAAAATTTTGGCGCAGGTGTCTTCATGTGTAATCCATTATACATTCTAAGTACCTCTAAATTTTGAGATGATATTGACTGATTGATTGATTTATTAATTGCGTAATGTATTTTATCTGTTGACTGAGTAAGTGCACGATTATGCAAGAGTCACTCTCATAAAAAATATAATTTTTATTAGCATAATTTGTTTGATAAACAATGGTCTTTATTCTTATTTTGATTGGTTGATTTACTTGTAAATATAAGTCATTATTTACTAATTGACATTTTTTCAATATGGCTGACCATAAAAGTGGTTTTGATTTTTATACTTTTGCCAAAATTAACAAAGGAAATCTTCTAAAGTAAACTGTATTATATTCATAAAAGAAGTGCATTTCACACATGTTTTACTAATGAAATTATACTAAAAAACAATTATTCGTTTCTGGCTCAGTGATTATGGTGAATATTCACTGAATATGGTGAATATTCATCTTATTAAATACTGTTGGGGATTGCCTCCCTTTTTGTTCGCCCAACAAACCACTAAATCACTCGCAATAAGTTTTAAAATTGTATTAAAATAGAAGTTCACAATCACGTCACCGTTCACTCACTTATGAATAATGTATAAGAGTACACCGGCTTTTATACAAACCGTTGCACCAACTTATGACTTAATTTTCTAAAACTATGTTATGAGGTAATGCTGATGCAATACTGTGAGACCAAGCGAATTCCACTAGGAACCAATCGCTAGCTACAGCGTGTTGGATTACATCATCACGTAGGGGCAAGGTATTTGCATTCTCATGCAATCATGCACAGTGCTTCCACTTTGAAGGAAATTTCCTTTTGAAAGGAAATTTTGAGAAAGTGAAGGAAAATTGAAGGGAAAAAAAATTTGAAGGAAAAGTGAAAGAAATTTTAAAAAACTAAGGGAAATTTGAAGGAAATTGCAAAACGTTCAAAAATATAAAAAAATCCCCTGCAAGAATCACGCGCGTATTTTTCATTCATACGCACGTGATTCTTGAAGGGGAATTTTACAATCAGGTTAATTGATTTTAACGGGGAAAATGTTACAACGGTAAATTAAATAACTGTAAGACTGCGATATATTGAAAATTGTTAGCTGTCGTTAGTGTGTAATCGAAAGAAATTTTGCATAAAGTCGTTGTATTGTCTTATTGGAGTCTATTAAAGAATTTTTCGTATGGACTGTGAAGATTTGGTTTCGGAGAGTGAATCAGATGATGAGGAAAGCCATGAAACACCATCGGGATCCAAAAAGCGAAAGCTTCCACCACGAGATCAACCATTCATGGATAACTGGCTCGGCGTTCCTGAGTTTAAAGGTTGGCTTACCAAAAGGTTAAGTGGCAAAAAGATGAAACCTTACTGCAACCTGTGCGAGGAATTTCTGACGTGCTCCAAAACTGGTGTAAAGCGTCACATGGTTAGTAAAAAGCATCAGGAAAAATCAAATGAAAAATCAAATGCAAAATCAGGAGCAAGCTCCATCCTCAAAATGATGAATCAACCTACGACTGCTGATGCTTCAACATCCATGGAGGTGAAATTATGTGCATTCGTCGCACAGCACAACCTGCCATTATCTCTTACGGATGATATGGTACAATTATTTCGTCCCTTTGTCCGAACGATGCAGCGCTGAAAAACGTCAGGTTGGGAAAACAAAAAGCGACGAACATCGTCCGCCAGGTTCTCGGCTTCAACTACTTAAAGGAAATGGTTTCATTGCTACGGCACAATTTTTTCAGCATTATTATTGACGAAACCACCGACCAAAGTACAAAGAAGCAGCTTGCCATCCTTGCCAACTTTTTCAATATCGAAAAATTTAAAATGGATTACTGGCTGGTGGATATGGTAGAGGCCGATGATGGAACTGCCTTGGGAATTTACTCAAAGTTGAAGGAGACGTTTGATGACCTGCATATTGAGATGACTCGTATCATTGGCTACTCATCAGACACCACTAATGTCATGTTTGGACAACATAACTCTGTTGCTCAGTTGCTTAAATCCGACTTCAACTTTATTCAAGTTGTGAAGTGTTCTTGCCACCTAATTCATCTAGTTTCCTCTTATGCTGCGTTAAAACTGCCAAAAAGTGTCGAAGATCTCTGTCGGGATTTGTATGCTCATTTTCACCGCTCGTCAAAAAGGCAAGATGTCTATAAAGAGTTCCAGGCCTTTTTTGGCGTGGAACCACTAAAGATTCTGTCTCCTGCTCAGACGCGATGGTTATCTCTCCAAGAATGTGTTAACCGTATTTTAGAACAATACGAAGCGTTGAAGAATTATTTTGTCCTTACCGCAAATGATGACCCGTCCCATACCAACGATCATATTTCGGCATCACTGCAAAACCATTTCACTCAAGCCTTGGAATTCCTCAGCTACCAACTGGAACGTCTGAATGACTTTAATCGCTTGTTTCAAAGTGAACAACCCCTGCTTCACAATTTGAAACATGAGATTGAAGGCCTTGTGAAATCCATTGCAAGTGACTTTATTGATCTCGGCATTGTGAAAACAACTCAGGTAAAAGATCTTGATCCCTCCGATCTCACCAAACACGTCCCATTACAGCAGACGTACGTAGGAATTGCTGCAACTTCAACTATACATTCAATAAAGGACAAAGCAAAGGATGAGGACATCAACAAATTTTTTATCGACTGCAAAAACTTTCTGATAGAGAGCATTCTCCAGATAAGAAGCAGATTCGACTTGAATGCAGAATACCACGACCTCGTTGAATGTCTTCAGCCACAAAGTGCCGCCAATCTTAATCCCAGGTCATTGGCAAGAATCTGTGAGAAAATGCCTTGTCTTAAGGAAGTTTTGGAAACCAGCAAGCTCGACTTGGAATGGGTATTACAAGCCCTCGACGCAAAATTAAACGCGAATCTTTCCTGGGAGGAATACTGGTTAGCTGTGCGAGATGCCCAGTCCCCAATGGGTGACCCGAAGTACTCCAATTTAATCAAATTCTTTGCTACTCTTTCATCTCTACCTTTCTCAAATGCAGCTGTGGAGCGGGTGTTCAGTCAGCTCAAATTAGTCAAGACCGACCACAGAAATTCTCTGAAATCGATGTCCTTGGTTTCATTACTTCAAAGCAAATTAAGCTTGAAAAATCAAGGTGTCACTGCTGCGAGTCTGCAGCCTAACAAAGAACTTTTAAAGCTGGCGCGGGATGCAAAATCGGATGCTACCGAAGAGCAATTGAAAGGATTAAGAAAGGAATTCTTAAAAGACATCTGAAATTCCCTGATTCTAATAAGCTGAACTTCCACCACAGAAAAACGTTTTGAAACTTTCCGAACATTGACATACTGTTCCTGACTTTTTATGTTCTTATGTTATATTCTCATTGCAAAGTATGTTGTTCTAAAACATTTGATAGCAAAATGAGTAGTTTATTGAAGGGACGTTTCCATGATGAAAGCGAAGGAATTTACGGTTCATTATCCATAAGCTTGATCAGTGTATTAGTTAACTTTTAATGTGCAATTTCTTTATATTCATAGTAAAATACAGATTTTCTTCCATGAGAGGTTGCTGAATTAACACCGCTGCATCAAAATTTGTGAAGGAAATTTGAAGGAATTTTTGCTCTTTTTTGAAGGAAATTTCGGTCAAAAAAGAGAAAAAATAAGGAAATTTCCAATTTTTGAAATGGAAGCACTGGTTATCGTTTACATGGTTTTTGAGTAAACTCTCAGAACACTCGAATGTCCTCTGCTTGCAACTACACCTATAGTCAACTCTTTAAAATCTGTGAACTGACACTAAGTCTGTCTGATAAAAGCTATTTTATCACTTATTTATTTATTAAAATAAATTTTACGCATTTGATTTAGATCTGTTTATGTTCGAGACAAAAGAACATGCCATTTTAACGAGAACGAACGACACGTGCATAACACACATTCAGTCATTCATGTCGTTTGTCGATCAACACATCACATAATACTTACCAAATAATTCAGCATGTTTCAGACATGAATTTATTAATTTACAATAAGTGAATTTATTAAAGACAAGCTTTTCTTAGGATCTTTTGCGTTGGCACAATCACGAATTTTATTTACGTAATATTCGGATTTAGTTTTCCGTATATTTGTATTTACCTTAATATTACATGATATTTTATACATTTCCCAATGGTATTTAGAACTATGCTTAATTGCTCTCTTTTTACGGTAGCTAGTCGCTGTTTCTCATTTCATTTTTGATACTGGCAGTGATCCATTTAACTTTAATTTTCCTCCGGCATAAACTAGACTATGATCAGAAATTCCCACATGAATAACTTCAGAGGAAGGTATGTTCTCTGGAGCATTTAATAAAGTACGATCGATTGTTGAAGCTGACGTTTCCGCGACTCTAGTGGGTTCATTAATGAGGTTGACCACTTGATAAAAAGTGTTTAATTTAACGAAATCATAAATTTTATTTGTGCATGTATCAGAATGTAATTTATCAAAGTCGCAATTTAAATCACCTTTATAATTATTTCATTATTCAGTATCGCATTTGAAGGGGATAATTCATACCCATTTAATACTTAGAGTCCGACTTTGGAGGTCGATACCAGACGTTTATTTAAAAAAATTTTACAATGCGGTCGATCAATTACAATACAAGTTTTTCAGAAGCTAAGTCATTCCTGTCAGTCCGCCCGACGAGCGCCCTAGCCACAAACATTCTGGGTGATTTTTTTTCTTTTTTTGATGTTTCGTTGGTTGGAAAGAGGAAGTTGTTTTTAGAAAAATTGCCCGACACTCAAGCACAATTAGCCGGATTAATTAATGCTGTTTCTGGTCAAAGTCCCCCGCTCCCCGCCTCGTACGTCTTCGCTAGCTCGTCTAGATTTAGCCCATTTCATGCATGCTGCATACAACTACTATTGTGTATTGAAAGATTAGAATACATCATGACTCTGCATAACGTAAGCATCTGTAAAGACCTAATGTTGAATTCTCCTTCAACATAAAAATTAATTCTTTACTAGATGCCTCAAATTCTTTCAAATCGTTTCATTTTTAAACATCTTTTTTAAATTTTGGGATAAATCGCACAATGAACAAAATATGGAGTAACACATGAATAGAGATGTGATCCACGTGGTAATTATACAATTTTGTTGCTATGAATTTTATATTATATCTATTTTATAGTTATATTTCATTTGTTTATTATTTGTATTATATTGTCGGAGACTGTCTTAATCATATATCATATCACTTATTATATATTATAGGTTTATTATAGGGACAACGAAATACCGCGTTAATTAGGTATGATAAACAATATATATATACAATAAAATTAACTCATCCTTTATGAAGAGACAATCTTCTTAATATTATTATTGTGTTTGGATGAACACAGTTGAGAAATATAGTCGAATTGACTAAATCATGTAACGAGAAAGTATACCACGTGAGACTTGCATGACCAGTGCTTCCATTTCAAAAATTGGAAATTTCCTTATTTTTTCTCTTTTTTGACCGAAATTTCCTTCAAAAAAGAGCAAAAATTCCTTCAAATTTCCTTCACAAATTTTGATGCAGCGGTGTTAATTCAGCAACCTCTCATGGAAGAAAATCTGTATTTTACTATGAATATAAAGAAATTGCACATTAAAAGTTAACTAATACACTGATCAAGCTTATGGATAATGAACCGTAAATTCCTTCGCTTTCATCATGGAAACGTCCCTTCAATAAACTACTCATTTTGCTATCAAATGTTTTAGAACAACATACTTTGCAATGAGAATATAACATAAGAACATAAAAAGTCAGGAACAGTATGTCAATGTTCGGAAAGTTTCAAAACGTTTTTCTGTGGTGGAAGTTCAGCTTATTAGAATCAGGGAATTTCAGATGTCTTTTAAGAATTCCTTTCTTAATCCTTTCAATTGCTCTTCGGTAGCATCCGATTTTGCATCCCGCGCCAGCTTTAAAAGTTCTTTGTTAGGCTGCAGACTCGCAGCAGTGACACCTTGATTTTTCAAGCTTAATTTGCTTTGAAGTAATGAAACCAAGGACATCGATTTCAGAGAATTTCTGTGGTCGGTCTTGACTAATTTGAGCTGACTGAACACCCGCTCCACAGCTGCATTTGAGAAAGGTAGAGATGAAAGAGTAGCAAAGAATTTGATTAAATTGGAGTACTTCGGGTCACCCATTGGGGACTGGGCATCTCGCACAGCTAACCAGTATTCCTCCCAGGAAAGATTCGCGTTTAATTTTGCGTCGAGGGCTTGTAATACCCATTCCAAGTCGAGCTTGCTGGTTTCCAAAACTTCCTTAAGACAAGGCATTTTCTCACAGATTCTTGCCAATGACCTGGGATTAAGATTGGCGGCACTTTGTGGCTGAAGACATTCAACGAGGTCGTGGTATTCTGCATTCAAGTCGAATCTGCTTCTTATCTGGAGAATGCTCTCTATCAGAAAGTTTTTGCAGTCGATAAAAAATTTGTTGATGTCCTCATCCTTTGCTTTGTCCTTTATTGAATGTATAGTTGAAGTTGCAGCAATTCCTACGTACGTCTGCTGTAATGGGACGTGTTTGGTGAGATCGGAGGGATCAAGATCTTTTACCTGAGTTGTTTTCACAATGCCGAGATCAATAAAGTCACTTGCAATGGATTTCACAAGGCCTTCAATCTCATGTTTCAAATTGTGAAGCAGGGGTTGTTCACTTTGAAACAAGCGATTAAAGTCATTCAGACGTTCCAGTTGGTAGCTGAGGAATTCCAAGGCTTGAGTGAAATGGTTTTGCAGTGATGCCGAAATATGATCGTTGGTATGGGACGGGTCATCATTTGCGGTAAGGACAAAATAATTCTTCAACGCTTCGTATTGTTCTAAAATACGGTTAACACATTCTTGGAGAGATAACCATCGCGTCTGAGCAGGAGACAGAATCTTTAGTGGTTCCACGCCAAAAAAGGCCTGGAACTCTTTATAGACATCTTGCCTTTTTGACGAGCGGTGAAAATGAGCATACAAATCCCGACAGAGATCTTCGACACTTTTTGGCAGTTTTAACGCAGCATAAGAGGAAACTAGATGAATTAGGTGGCAAGAACACTTCACAACTTGAATAAAGTTGAAGTCGGATTTAAGCAACTGAGCAACAGAGTTATGTTGTCCAAACATGACATTAGTGGTGTCTGATGAGTAGCCAATGATACGAGTCATCTCAATATGCAGGTCATCAAACGTCTCCTTCAACTTTGAGTAAATTCCCAAGGCAGTTCCATCATCGGCCTCTACCATATCCACCAGCCAGTAATCCATTTTAAATTTTTCGATATTGAAAAAGTTGGCAAGGATGGCAAGCTGCTTCTTTGTACTTTGGTCGGTGGTTTCGTCAATAATAATGCTGAAAAAATTGTGCCGTAGCAATGAAACCATTTCCTTTAAGTAGTTGAAGCCGAGAACCTGGCGGACGATGTTCGTCGCTTTTTGTTTTCCCAACCTGACGTTTTTCAGCGCTGCATCGTTCGGACAAAGGGACGAAATAATTGTACCATATCATCCGTAAGAGATAATGGCAGGTTGTGCTGTGCGACGAATGCACATAATTTCACCTCCATGGATGTTGAAGCATCAGCAGTCGTAGGTTGATTCATCATTTTGAGGATGGAGCTTGCTCCTGATTTTGCATTTGATTTTTCATTTGATTTTTCCTGATGCTTTTTACTAACCATGTGACGCTTTACACCAGTTTTGGAGCACGTCAGAAATTCCTCGCACAGGTTGCAGTAAGGTTTCATCTTTTTGCCACTTAACCTTTTGGTAAGCCAACCTTTAAACTCAGGAACGCCGAGCCAGTTATCCATGAATGGTTGATCTCGTGGTGGAAGCTTTCGCTTTTTGGATCCCGATGGTGTTTCATGGCTTTCCTCATCATCTGATTCACTCTCCGAAACCAAATCTTCACAGTCCATACGAAAAATTCTTTAATAGACTCCAATAAGACAATACAACGACTTTATGCAAAATTTCTTTCGATTACACACTAACGACAGCTAACAATTTTCAATATATCGCAGTCTTACAGTTATTTAATTTACCGTTGTAACATTTTCCCCGTTAAAATCAATTAACCTGATTGTAAAATTCCCCTTCAAGAATCACGTGCGTATGAATGAAAAATACGCGCGTGATTCTTGCAGGGGATTTTTTTATATTTTTGAACGTTTTGCAATTTCCTTCAAATTTCCCTTAGTTTTTTAAAATTTCTTTCACTTTTCCTTCAAATTTTTTTTCCTTCACTTTCTCAAAATTTCCTTTCAAAAGGAAATTTCCTTCAAAGTGGAAGCACTGACGATAACATGTCCAATGAAAATGTTTCAAAAATTTTCATAACTGACCTTACCATAAAAACTGAAAACCCTAATACCTATGGTTTTTTACACGATTTATAGCAATTCAGCAAGTAAAAAAACGCATTGGTCTCAAATGAGCTCGCGATTAATCAACAAGGACAATTAAGTGATTCTTGTAATAGCAAGTTGCAAAAACGAGGAGAGCAAGTTTTAAGTTCTAAGAAATGGATGAAGAAGTTTATTTTGCTATTCTTCATTAGCGGGATTACGGTACAGGCTAACTCAGGCCCAGAGTGATTCCTGATCGATAATTTTTGTGTGACTAAGTTCTTATCGCTTTTTAATTATGACTCGATTGTTAAGGTCAACATGAGTGCACTTTCAATTTCATTAGAGGCGAAACTAAAGCAATAATTGGGGGAGTAGTGCTTGTTCATATTCGCCTTTTGCCCGAAAAACAGGATTTCGCAAAAATAAAGAGGCTAAGGAAGGGAATGCAGTCATAAAGTTCATAATATGCAACCATCATATATTCTAAGAACCTCTAAATTTGGAGATGATATTGACTGGATTCATATTAATCTAAGTATATCACGTGTCGAGTGACCAAGTAAACTACTATTTATTTATGCATGATTCACTGTGATATTACATGATAATTATAATTTCTATTAGACAGCATAATCATCGATATACATCCGGGACTTACGTTTGCCCCCCCCCCCCCCCCCATTAGATTTGTTCAATTTCTATTCTTTTATAATCTCTATGTCCTCGTCAGCGTTGCGTCGTGTTTGCTAAACCTCTGTATTATTCTCAAGAGGCGAGATATAGTATATCTTGAAAATCAGACGAGTGACATCTGCACATACCCTATGAGAAATAAATATGAACAGAAATTTTACCTCACGAATACAAAAACAATTATCATGTAATATAGGTTACACACTATTTACAGCAACACTTCTATGAATATTCTTCGCTTGACAATTTTCAAGTACTGTCTTCCTCTATATATACAACAAAATTATTATTTGCTTTGCATTGCCTAAATGCAAGCACGTGCAGATGCAGACTCTGCACAACACATGCAACATTGTTGAATATACGCGTATTAGCCTTTCACTTATCTCAATTCAAATTTGCGCGGATTTCTATTGTTTCCAGTAGGTACTAATTGAGTAAGTTTCTAAAAGCAAGGGAAGGTATTTATTTGATCTTTCTCTCGGGAAAAGCGGGATTATTAATATTTTCCTTGACTAATTCCGTGTTATTATTCAATCGGTGTTATCGTTTACCTCATATTATACGGTATATATCATAACTATATACGTTATTGATATTCGACGTTGTAGATAACTGTATCTAAATTACTCTCTAGTGTATTGCACTTTCTGTGTATTACAGCCTCAAATTTCCCGTCAATTTTTGTTTCATACTTTTTGGGTAGAGAATAATTTTTATTAATAATAATTAGTTTGCACTTGCAAGCACGAATGCAAACCGGTACAACATTTTGTGTATATGCATCGCGACGGAGTTCTGCTACAATATAATTTATATTCATATTTATATTTATTATATAGTTGACAGTAAGATACTGAAAATACACCGTAAGATATTTTCCATATCTTCACTAGTGGAGATATCGATCACGTGATCATTTCCCGCCAATAATTTTGTATTTTCAAAATGGCGACGTTTGTAAGAGCAGCGAACCATTTTCACCTTTGTTTAAAGAAAAAAACTGCATGTTTGTGCCGAAACAATGGAAATAATACAAGAAAACACTAAAATGATGAACAGGTATTGTTTTAGTTTAAACAATATTGAAAGTATTGGGACGATATGGGCGGTCATGCATTCTTAGTGTCTATGTCGTTTGCAATTTATATCAAAATCTTTATTTACTTGTACGCAAATAAAGATTATATTAGATCTAACGAGTATTCTATATGTGAATCATTTAAAAATAATGGAAGCTGCTGCGGCAATGGCTTGGAGAAGTATTCCTGTGACTTGGATCTTTACACGACTACAACGACAAACTTTATAATTCGAAGATCGAAAGCTAATAAAATTAATTGGTGGGCACATTCCGTACTATGCGAACTCGGTTAGATCATTCAGACTGTTGATTATTTGTGGCGATGTTGAACTAAATCCAGGTCCTAATTCCCAAGATAATGAAGTTAAAACAAGATGGAGATACCCATGTGGTGAATGTCTCAAATCGGTTAAAAGCAATCAAAATGGCATACGTTGTGCATTGTGCTCAAGTTGGTTTCATGTCAAATGTATAGGTATGTCGTTAACAATGCTTAATTCGTATTACTTGCGACATCCTGAAGTCGACTGGGAGTGCTTTAACTGTGTATTTAGAGATTTGTCAATTTCGTATTTTGATGAGGCTAAGATCGAAGGAATATATGATAATGAATTTGACACCTTCCTGTGCAGCAACCGTGAAGTGAATTTATCAAAGAGCGAATCTTCATCTTCTAACGATCAATAAAAACATTAACAGTTATTATAAATCGAATTTGAAAATTGCACATTTAAATGTGAACAGTATATACGGTAAATCTGATGAAGTACTTGAGCTTTTAAATCAATTCCGTTTTGATATTTTGTTTATCGGTGAAAGCAAAATCGATGACTCTGTATCTAACGATTTAATCTCGCACCCTCAATATCGAATACTACGTAAAGACCGTAAGAGAGGAGCGGGAGGAATGCTGGTGTATATTAGGTCAACGATCACAGCTTATCGTAGAGTTAAACTTGAACCTGTGGGAATTGAATCGATTTGTCTTGATGTTAAAGGAAGTCAAAATGTCTGGTTCCTGATACGCGCTTGCTACCGATCGCCTTCTAAATGTAAATTTGGAGATTTTATAACATCATGCACTACTGCTGCGGAACATATGTACGCAAAACGAAAGGAGATCATATTTATTGGTGACTTCAATATGAATAAGCTTTCTAGCAAGCATAGTACACCTAGTTCTGAATTGTCAGATTTTTGCGATAAGTTCTGCTTGAGTAATGTAATTGATAAACCAACCAGAGTAACTGATACCACAACTAGTTTGATAGATGTGATTTTGGTTTCACACGTGGATAGAATGTCCACGAGTGGAAATTTACATCTCGGCGTAAGTGATCATGATTTGATCTATGTGATTAGGAAACAAAGATTACCGAAGCCCAAAGCTAAAGCAGTTGAATTTAGAACTACTAAGAATTTGGATGTTAATTCTTTCGTGAAAGACCTAGAGGAGATCCCGTGGGACAGTGCTTATGCATACGATAATATTGATGATATATGGCATCATTGGGTTACACTCTTTAATCAAATTCTCGATAAGCATGTGCCTTTAGTACAAAGGAAGATAGCTAATCGCCAAATTCCGTGGATTACTGCACAGATACGCAAAGAGATTCGCAAAAGAAACCAGTTACATAAGAAATTCCGCAGAAATACTACCAACATGAACTGGATTAAATATAAATTAAAAAACAGCGGAATCTAGTTACTTCTTTGAAGAGAAATAGTGTTAGAAATTTCTGCCTAAAAGCATCTTTGAATAAAAATAAACCGGGTGAATTTTGGAAGAAACTAAAACCTCTTCTCCCTTCCAGTAACTCAAGTTCTGATAACTCTATTCACCTTATAGAAGGGGATAAGTTGATGACTGACTCTTCATCTGTTTTCAATGAATATTTTAGCTCCCCTGTAATTGATCAGGAAGCTTTAAAGCATACAGAAGACCACTTCTTAAGGCACACTAGTGTTTTGGAAATATTTAACCAAGGAGCTAATCTGAATTTTTCCTTCGCTGTGATCAACTCAGAGTACTTAACGGAACTATTATTAACATTGGATGAGAAAAAGTCTTGCGGTCCGGATGGAATTTCTCCTAAAATTCTTAAGATCTCTACACCAGCAATTGCAATTCCTCTCACTAAGCTATTCAACCATTGCATTGATAACTCTATATGGCCTAGTGAATGGAAATACAGTAACGTTATTCCAGCATTTAAGAAGGATGATCCAACAAGTAAAACAAACTATAGACCTATTAATCTATTATCCGCAATCCCAAAGGTATTCGAGAAAATCATGTTTGACCAACTGTATTCAGCCTTTTCTCCTATTTTCTCTTAGAGTATGTCAGGATTCCTACGAGGACATTCGTGCTGTACTGCTCTACTAAAGCTTACGGAGGATTGGAGATTTGCCCTTGATGACAAAAAGAACGTTGCTGTGGTAGCTATAGACCTATCGAAAGCATTTGATTCGCTCTGTCATAATTTGCTATTGGCAAAATTAAAGTCGTATGGCGTGGATACTTCCGCCATAGACTTGATTCGGTCTTACCTGTATGGAAGAAAACAAAGGGTGAAGTGTAATGATGCCTTCTCTTACTGGCTTCCGGTCCAATGTGGGGTACCCCAAGGAGTTTAGTTGGGCCGACAACATATACGTGAATGATATAAACTCATTGGTAACCAGTGCTTCCCTTCGTCTCTATGCGGATGATACTACCACTTATGAGTCAGACCAATGCTCGGCTAGTCTGGAGCTGTCTATAAACACGGGTGTGAAAGAGCTGGATCGTTGGTTTTGTGATAATTATTTAACGGTGAATGCCGGTAAAACGCAAGCTATGCAGTTATGGGAAAAACGGACTATCATTATGATCTAAAAGTAGGTGACACCTCTATTCAAATTGCAACGGCTTTGAAAATACTAGGGGTTACTCTAGATAAACGGTTAAGTTACGAACACCATATAAAGGAAATATTGAGGAAAGTTTACGCTAAAGTGGCCGCCTTACGAGGAATAAAACGTCTGATCCCTGTTGAAGTAGCAGTTAAATTGTATAAAGCCTATATCCTACCACATTTGGAATACTGTGGTCCCCTTCTCCTGGGTATTGGAAAAGGTCTTCAAAGGAAACTAGAGTCAGGCAACTATTATGCCTTAAAAACCCTCTTTAATATGGGTAATACGGCAGACTATGATACTGTTTTGAAAATGGCGTCAGTACGATCACTAGCAGTAGCGAAGCCAGCCCGACAATTTGGTCTGCATGCTATGCAAATTTAAATCATTATCATTATTCATTTCTTTAGAAATTGATCCTTATACGGTCTATAAACACTGAAAAATTTGCATTTGCATGACCAAATGTCGGGCTGGCTTCGCTACTGATCACTAGAACAAAGACGGTATGAACAGTCATTAATCATGTTTTTCAAATGCTCACGTCATCAAGGGCCAACATACATTTCAGACATTTTTAAAGCACGGACTTCATGTTATAACCTTTGAAATACTGGTATGAATCTTGAACATGGGCTCGGTATAATACTTTATACCTACACAACTCATACTCGTATATCATTTCACATATCTGGAATGAGTTACCTAATTATATAAAAAATTTGGAATCGTTATCTGAGTTTTGTAGTTTAATAACAAATATAGATTTTACAGACAGAAATAATCTTGGCTGTTATTGTGCAAGATGTATTCAATAATGATAAATTGTAATCATATATAGTAGTTATATATAAGAATTAATTATTGTAACCAGATTTTTAAATGGTTTAGATGCTTGTATATATTGATGTAAATAGTCGGGCATTTTTAACATGAGCCTTTGGCTCGGGAGATTGAGTAATCACTCCTTATGCGACCGACTTTAAATAAATTGATTGATTGATTGATTGATTGATTGATTGATTGATTGATTGATTGATTGATTGATTGATTGATTGATTGATTGATTGATTGATTGATTGATTGATTGATTGATTGATTGATTGATTGATTGATTGATTGATTGATTGATTGATTGATTGATTGATTGATTGATTGATTGATTGATTGATTGATTGATTGATTGATTGATTGATTGATTGATTGATTGATTGATTGATTGATTGATTGATTGATTGATTGATTGATTGATTGATTGATTGATTGATTGATTGATTGATTGATTGATTGATTGATTGATTGATTGATTGATTGATTGATTGATTGATTGATTGATTGATTGATTGATTGATTGATTGATTGATTGATTGATTGATTGATTGATTGATTGATTGATTGATTGATTGATTGATTGATTGATTGATTGATTGATTGATTGATTGATTGATTGATTGATTGATTGATTGATTGATTGATTGATTGATTGATTGATTGATTGATTGATTGATTGATTGATTGATTGATTGATTGATTGATTGATTGATTGATTGAAAGAAAGCCATGTTTTTAGCATTATTGATCGAAAATTAGTATTACTGACTTGGGTCTTAAATTGTTTACTACTATATAATAAACAGAACATTACACGGCGGTTTGAAGATATGAATTTTATCTTTTCGTGGTGAAAACAATATTTTACTCACTCGCTCGTTCGTAAAATATTGCTTTAACCACTCGAAGGTAAAATTCATATCTTCGCACCGCCGTGTAATATCCTCTATTTATATTCAGTAAAACCCTGGGTAACTCCGCTATAGCCCAAGGGTCGAGCCAGGGTTTAATTAGCACCCCAATCCTGTAAAAAATTTCCAGCTACAGAAACCAGCTCGCCTTATGCTCATCGATAAGCTAATAGGATTAATGATGAAAATGACAACCACAAGGACCGTATGCAACGATATCAGCAAAAAATTTTGATTTATTGTTCGTAAAAACTTTGTAATTTTAACTACATTTAGTGCATGCTGAAAACCTCAACGAACTGAAGAAGACATTTGCTTAACTGTTGATGAATAATTTATGATTTATTAGCTTCATTATAATAATAATAATAATAATAATAATAATAATAATAATAATAATAATAATAATAATAATAATAATAATAATAATAATAATAATAATAATAATAATAATAATAATAATAATAATAATAATAATAATAATAATAATAATAATAATAATAATAATAATAATAATAATAATAATAATAATAATAATAATAATAATAATAATAATAATAATAATAATAATAATAATAATAATAATAATAATAATAATAATAATAATAATAATAATAATAATAATAATACGCCTAAGCCCGATACGGGTAATACACATAACTATTAAAAATAAATAAACTTGTTCTTGATCAAAAAGTAACAAAAAGTATACACTAAAACTCTGTTGCGGCTCTCTTTATGATTTATTAGTTTCATTATTCGTTCTTGTTGAAATAGTGTAAACAATCTTATGTTTTCAAATAATTACATTAAGAGGTAATACTCGATAAACATGTGCTCCTTTAAAATATTTTTCCTAGACAATTGCAAAATACCAAAACTCCAAAAGGTCAACACCAATTACGTGGTGCTAATTAAGTGTTTCTGTCAAAAACCATGACACTTAATAAAATTTTCGAAACTAATGTAAACCAACGACCCAGCGATGAAAGCTGAAAGCTATTGTCTATAGTATTTGAAGCGACCTAATGACTTCTTAGATTAATAGCGAATACTTTTGGTTAACTAAAACTCAGGTTCCAATTTCTCAAATATTTATAACGATACGTGCTTACTATTATTCAAGTAGTTTCAATGTGATTCCCATAAAAGCACGACGAGAGCAAGTTATACGAAAAAAAATACTGTAAGTACTGTACAAACCTTATTTGAATATAAACCAATGGTTAAATTTAGTCATTTGTATAACATCACGCATATTTAAGAGTAATACATTTGAGCATGCCGCAGAATTAGGGAGTTTCCGTTTATCTGTTAACATTGTTTCTATTATCATTTGCCTGATATGTTTCACGGTTGCATTATGTTTGATGTTTCAGCGAAAGAAATCTCTGTGGTTATGTGGTAGCTTGAAGCTTTATCTTCGCTTATTTGTGACACTAACAGCAATTATGAATAGCAGACTACATGTATTTTCATGTATTTAACTAAGTTACTAAGTGGTCTAAAACCTTTAGTCGGGGCATAACATTTGGTATTATTTATTTCTTGTCTTTATTTCTGTTCGTTACTAAATATCCGATTATATTAGTAATGACCTAGTGTGGGAGAAAGTGGGGAGAATACGAACCGAGTCTATGCAATATATGGTGAGGAAGATAAATAGGCGTATATAT
Source organism: Muricea muricata (assembly GCA_963855995.1). Lineage (NCBI taxonomy): Eukaryota > Metazoa > Cnidaria > Anthozoa > Malacalcyonacea > Plexauridae > Muricea > Muricea muricata. Next base: position 21,651,845 of record OY979717.1, on the reverse strand, counting down.
GAAACATCACACTTACTAATACTAATTTCAATACCTTGCAACACAGGGTTTAGAAATTTAGCAGTGCTATCCGGGGAACATATTTAATTCATAATCAGCGAAAATCATGTTATAGAAAATTTTACTAGCGTTAGCAAGCATGACTTGGCTAAAAATTTTCGTGTCTCTAAGGCCGGAATTCGCATGCAGCTGGATACGTGACTTAGTCAATTTATTTCAACACGGAAAATTACAATAGAGCAGTAAACGTGTTGCTGACTAATGGCTATATACGACGTATGTGGTCTTCATCCATCATAATCCTGTTACAAATTTAATGATCATATGGAAAATGGGCAAGGACACATTGGAGTGACAGATATAGTCGATAATTGCATGCATAATTTTGTAAACTCATGGTATTTAGGCAAACTAATCTTTTAGAGAGCTTGTTAAATCTGCAACAAACTGAAACATGCTGAATCATTTGGTAAGTATTAATCGATAAAACAGCATGATTGTGTGTTTATGCGCGTGTGGTTCGTTCTCGTAAAATTATTGATGGAATATAATTAGATTTTAACCAAATGCGCGATCGTAAAAATTATTAATAGTTTTCATCAGACAGTCAAGTGTCAGTGAATCGATGGCAATATTAAAGAGTTGACTTTAGCTAGGTGCAGTTGCAAACAATGGACATCCGAGTGCTCTAAGAGATTTTGTTCAAAAATCATATAACTATGATAACATGTCCATTTTAGATGTTTTAAAGAATTTTCATGAGCGTGCCATAAAAACTAAAAGTTATAATATCTATCGTGTTTTAAACTTTTTTAGCAGTTCAACAAGTAGAAAAACGCATTAGTTAGCAAAACGTGGTCTCGAATGTGCTTGCACTTGATCAATAGGCACAATTAAGCGACTCTTGTAATAACAAATTGTGAACGAGCAGAGTAAGTTTTAACTTCTAAGAAAAAGACTAAGAAGTTTATTTTGCTATTCTGCATTAGCGACACTAACAGACTAACTAAGTGTGATTCCTAACCTCACAATTTTTTATGAATAAGTTCTTGTTGATCGATTATTAATTATTACGCGTTTGTAAAGATAAATAATGAACGCACTTTCAATTTCATTGGAGGCGGAACTAGAGTGATAATTGGAGGGGGGAGGGGGTGGGGGGTGGTGTTTATTCACAAATTCGAGTTTTGATGATCGCATGATAATCGCGTTTTGCCCGACGAATTTCCTTTGACATGATTTCAAAATATGTGATGCCAAATGTCAAATGCCAAATGCCAAAATAAATAGGCTAAGAGTAAAGGAATGCTCTCTGGCGCAGATGTCTTCATGTGTAATTCATCATACATTCTCAGTACCTCTAAATTTTGAGATGATATTGATGGACTGATCAATTAATTGGGTGAAGTATTTCATGTGCTGATTGAGTAAGTACACGATTATTCTTGAGCCACTCTTATAAAAATAGATTTTTTATTAGCATAATTTCTTTTGTAAATAATGGTTTTCAAGCATTTTCATTGGTAGTCTTACTGGTAATATGAAGCATTATTTACTAATTGTCAATTTTTTTTAAATGGCCGACCATAAAAGTTGTTTTTGATTTTTATACTTTTGCTATGGTTATATACCATATATGAGGTCTTCATTCATAAAAAATCCTTTACAATATCAATCTTTGTATGCCATATGATCATGATTATGGACAACGTGTAAGGATACATCAAACAGATGCACTCGATCATTGCATCCATAATTTTACTAACTCATGGTATTTATGCAAATTAATCTTTTAGAGATCATGTTAAATCTGCAACAAACTGAAACATGCTGAATCATTTGGTAAGTATTACATGTATGTGATGTGTTGATCGATAAACAGCATGATTGTTTGGTATGCACGTGTGGTTCGTTCTCGTTAAAATGGCATGTTCTTATGTCTCGAACATAAACAGATCTAAATCAAATGCGTAAAATTTACTAATAGCTTTTATTAGACAGACTGGAGTCCCAGTTCACCGATCGCAATAGTAAAGAGTTGACTATCGGTGTAGTTGCAAGCAGAGGACATCTGAGTGCCCTAAGAGGGTTTACTCAAAAATCATGTAAATGATAACATGTCCAATGAAAATGTTTCAAAGAATTTTCATGATTGACCTTACTGAAAGTCCTAATACCTATGTAATCCATCATATGAACTCTATGACTGCATTCCCTTACTTCGCCTCTTTGGATTTCTGCGAAATCCTGTTAAAAGAAATTTGTCGAGCAAAACGCGAATATAGGAATAAACACTACTTCCCCAATGATATAGCGCTCTAGTTTCGCCTATAGCGAGCGTATCATTTTAAGAACCTTTAAATTTGAATATAATATTGACTGGATTCATATTCTAGTTTTTCATATGGACTGATTGATTCATTAATTGCGTAAAGTATTTCACGTGTCGATTGACTAAGTAAACTGCTAGTTATTTATGCATGCTTCATTCTCATATTACATAATATAATTTCTATTAGACAGTATATTTTCTTTACTAAATAATGGTTTTTAAGCATTCTGACTGCCCGTCTGGCTAGTTAATATGAGGTATTATTTACTAATTGACATTTTTTTTTCAAAATTGCCGACACTTATGAATTTCAAAGTAATTTTGATGTTTTATTCTTAACCTCCCAAGCAAAGGGCAAAGACCCTGGTACAGGCTGGCCATGATCACCTGGCTCTTTTAGTGGTTACTTAATGTGCTAGGGGAAGTATAGAATTACATGCTTCCACGTACAAGTTATACATTTCAATTGCAAGGTGTGAGAAATAATGGTCGCGAAAGATAATATAAATTTTGTGATCTGAAATCATCTATCTTTCCATGTTTTTTGTTGTCCGTTTTTGTGTTATATTTATTTGTTTTTGTCATCGTTTTAGTTCCGAAACCACGATTATTTCATTAACAGTTTAAAAAAATTAAGTACTTGGGACTCGGCAAGTGGTATCGGCACGCGATCGTAAGTTTATAGCCTCTGATGTCTTTCATCGTCGTGTTTATTTTATCAGATTGTGTGTGCAACGACACAAATATACAGTGTGCGAGCGTATCATATGCGTATCATACTGTATGTTTATCAAGGGTGGAGGGTAGGGGGTTGATGAAAACCTGATATTGAATTTTTTTGGAGCCACCCTAAACGAAGCGTGTTTACTTCCAGGAAACCTTCCCCTACTATCTATAAAATTTTAGCCCACCCATCCCTCAAACACCTAATTTGTTACAAAGGTTCAATTTTATTAAATTAGTGGCTCCACAATTGTATCAAAAAGTATTCTTGAAAGGATTAAAGTTTTAGTTTCCATGTGTTTATTTAGAATATTTTTTTACTAAATATGTCACATAAATTATGTGTCCCTTGTCTTTACATTCTTCAGTTTGAGGACGCCCCCACTTTACGCTAAAAGTATTTCAAGTCGGCCATTTTTCTTACCTACGCCCTCCCCTCCCCCGAATAACTGATCCCTAAATAGGTGAATCGTGAGTGATTTTATCTTGATGACCATGTAAAACAACTTTGCTAAAACGTCTGGGCCACTTGTTTAAAAGGGCGAGATTCCGTATTACTGAAGAATTCTGGTAGGCGAAGCTTAATACAAAAAGGTGAATGGCCAACACTGGCGCCATGCAATAGAATATATATCTGCTTTTTCGCCTTTCGTAAACGAAGTTTGTACATGATCCATTTTTATGTTATATATATTCTGTGGCAAATGTTTAGAACTTTTGTGCTTCGCTGTGATTGGTCATATTTACGAATTCTGAAATCGACAAAGAAACATGAACGACAAAGTGAACGTGTAACACTTGTGCCTATTTATAACAATATTTTTCGACTCTACCACAATTAATACATGGTTTATTACGCTTATTGGGGGAAAAGATCTTCAAAGTTACACCCATATCGATTTAAGCGAAATACGTACGTTATTTAATACATAAAATGTCGATATTGAAGCAGCAATTTGTAATTCTTCGTGGCGCCAATGACATCAGTTGGCAACATGAAGTTGTGTATTACACTACTTTTTTCATCTTAGACATCGTTCTTATGTCTGAATTTCGATCCTATTCGGTGGATACCTTTTTGAAGACTTTTGACTGTTAACTATATGGACTACAGTGACTGGAATTGAACAAAATAGGTACAAAACGAACAACGGGTGCGTCAAACATTTGCCACAGACCGGTATATTATTCTTCTTATCATTTGGCCTCTTATTCGGCAGTTAGTGAATCGAACAAAATAACAGCATTAATGTCACAGCGAAAGTTAAAAATAACGAGATCCTTCTTGGGTAAATTGATATTGTCTTCAAGTTGGCACTATCGCTGTTTAAATCGCGACAGTGCCATATAGACCATAGTCATACTGTCGTAGTCATAGATATCATTATCTTATAAACAATCATAAAATAACATGTATATAACGCGTGCTCTGATTGGCTGAAAGCCGTGTTTGGATCAGGCCATCCAAATACGAAAATCAAAACTGCTTTCGCGGGAATTTTTAAAAAGCTGTTATTATCGAGTTAAAAAAAAGCGCGCAAAATGACTCGCCTTCGGCTCGTATTTCGCGTGTTTTTCTTAATTTTCGCAACTTTCCCGCGTGTTTATATAACAAAAAGTATTTTTTAAACAAAAAGTATTTTTGAAAAAAAATATTGGCAATTTTAGTTGTTTTTGTCACAAGAGTTCAAAAAAGTACAAGAATTAAAAAAACCCCGGATATCAGCCAGAAAAAATACAACCATTGAAAACAGGTCACTAGGACAATCACTGACATACTTTATTATACTGAAAAGCCATACACCTGATGTAATCACCCAGAACTTTAAGCATTTACCTTGAAAATGACGCTCGTGCTTTTGTACTTTTTCCGAAAACTGTGGCAAACTTCTTCTCCTCAAAACAACAAAACATTTCCAGTTTATTCTCCCAGAAATTGTCGACTGCTCAGACACAATCTTCAAAGACAGAAGGCCATCCTTAGAAAGCATTTCCTTGTCCATATCTTGACAACTGATTGAAATATCCAACGAAATAAATAAGCGGATGAAAACACAAAAATGCTTACAAAAAGACAAATCTGACGTTCTGGGTCAAACCGGAGGTATAGATACTGTTGCCTGTACACGTCATTTTCATGTCCTCGTCTATATATTCAGACAACGGCAAAATGTTATCTATTAGTTTCATATAATAAGAATGTGAAAAATTTTGTCAAAATAAGCTGTGTAGTGCGACGAAAAGACTTTAGCACGCCATTGACGTGATCACGATCTATACAAAACAAAGCACGCCATTGGCTGTCCATAATTCTAAAATTACTGTGATTCGCTTGTCATTGATTATGTTAAGGATTGGTGCGGGATTGCCTTGAACGTTTGAATTTTGAGTTTAGAATACTAGCCGTGATAAAGTTGGTATCTTTAATATTCAGTATTTGTGAACGAAAATGCAATTTTTTGTTCGAAAAATCAGAAGAACACACTTTAAATGTCATTAATACATCGTAGTATTGTTGTTCTACACCTTGTTGCACCTCCCTAAGAAATCCCCTAAGAAATAAATATGTACAGAAATTTTACATCATGAATACAAAATTAATTATTATGTATACGTTACACACTATTTACAGCAACACTTCTATAAAATTAATATTCTTCGCTTAACAATGTTCAAGTACAGTATTCCTCTATATATACAACAAAATTATTATTTGCTTTGCATTGCCTAAAAGTAAAGTTTAACCACATGTAACATAGGCACGTACAGATGCAGACTCTGCATAACACATGCAACATTGTTAAATATACGCGTATTAGACGAGCCTTTCACTTATCTGAGTTCAAATTTGCGTCGATTTCTATTGTTTTCAGTAGGGTACTAATTGTGAAGTTTCTAATAGCAAGGGAAGGTATTTGATCTTTAATTCTCTAGGGAAAAGCGGGGTTATTAATATTTTCCTTGACTAATTCCATGTTATTATTCAATCGGTGTCATGGTTTACTTCATATTATACGGTATATATCATAACTATTCGTTATTCGACTTGTAGATAACTGTATCTAAATTACTCTCTAGTATATTGTACTTTCTGTATATTACAATCTCAAATTTCCCCGCAATTTTTGTTTCATACTTTTTGGATCGAGAATAATTTTTATTATGAGATATTATGCTTACTTTTTTAGGCTTTGGACTTGCAAGGATGAATGCAAACCGGTACAACATTTTGTGTATATGCATCGCAACCGAGTTCTGCTACAATATAATTTATATTCATATTTATATTTATTTTCAGTAAAACCCTTGGTAACTCCGCTATAGCCCAAGCGTCGAGCCAGTGTTGATTAGCACCCCAATCCTGTAAAAAATTTCCAGCTACAGAAACCAGCTCGCCTTATGTCCATCGATAAGCTAATAGGATTGATGATGATAATGATAACCACGAGGACCGTGTGCAAGGATATCAGCCAAAATATTGATTTACTGTTCGTAAAAATTTGGTAACTTTAATAACATTTAGTGCATGCTGAAAACCTCAACGAACTGAAGAAGACATTTGCTTAACTGTTGATGAATAATTTATGATTTATTAGTTTCATTATTCGCTCTTGTTGAAATAGTGTAAATAATCTTATATTTTCAAATAATTACAATAAGAGGTAATGCTCAAAAAACAAGTGCTCCTTTAAAATATTTTCCCTAGACAATTGCAAAATACCAAAACTCGAGAAGGTCAAGACCAACACTGTGCTAATTAAGTGTTTCGGTCAAAAACCACGGCACTTAATTAAATTTCCAAAACTAATGTACTTCAACGACCCAACGATGAAACCTGAAAGCTATTGTCTATCGTACTTGAAACGACCTAGTGACTTTTTAGATCAATAGCGAATGCTATTGGTTGACTAAAACTCGGTTTCCAATTTCTCCAATATTTAACGATACGTGCTTACTATTATTCAAGTAGTTTAAATGTGATTCCCATAATAGCACGGCGAGAGCAAGTTATACGAAAAAAATACTGTAAGTACTGTACAAACCTTTTTTGAGTATAAACCAATAGTTAAATTTAGTCATTTGTATAACACTTTCCAGATTTAATAAGAGTAATACATTTGAAAATGCCGCAGAATTAGGGAGTTTCCGTTTATTTGTTAACATTGTTTCTATTATCATTTGCCTGATATGTTTCACGGTTGCATTATGTTTGATGTTTCAGCGAAATAAATCTCTGTGGTTATGTGGTAGCTTGAGGCTTTACCTTCGCTTATTTGTGACACTAACAGCAATAATGTAGCAGACTACATGTATTTTCATGTATTTAACTAAGTTACTAAGTGGTCTAAAACCTTTAGTCGGGGCATAACATTTGGTATTATTTATTTCTTGTCTTTTATTTCTGTCAGATACTACGTATCCGATTAGTAATGGGTCAAGGCTATTTCAGATACCTTGAAGCAGATCGGTCCCAGTACTTTCGTTAATTTCACACGGCCAACACAGTGGAACTAGACGTAAGTGTACTGTTTTGCTATATTAAACTTTACTAGCAAAAGGTATTATATTTAAGACTATTCTCACTCACTGGGACTGTATCTACTTCACCAAATTTAGCTAAAGCGCGAGCCCGAAGGGCGAGTAATGATTGTCGCGCTACGCGCTCCCTCTTTAGCTAAATTTGGTGAAGTAGATAAAGTCCCAGTGAGTGAGAATAGTCTTAAATATAATACCTTTTGCTAGTAAAGTTTAATATAGCAAAACATTACACTTACGTCTAATTCCACTGTGTTGGCCGTGTGAAATTAACGAAAGTACTGGGACCGATCTGCTTCAAGGTATCTGAAATAGCCTTAACCTTAGTAATGACCTAGTGTGGGAGGAAGGGGGCCGGGAGAATACGAACCGAATCTATGCAATATATGGTGAGGAAGATAAATAGGCGTATATATGAAATATCACACTTTCTAATTACTAATTTCAATACCTTGCAACACAGGGTTTAGAAATTTAGCAGTGCTATCCGGGGAACTTATTTAATTCATAATCAGCGAAAATCATGTTATAGAAAATTTTACTAGCGGTAGCAAGCATGACTTGGCTAAAAATTTTCGTGTCTCTAAGGCCGGAATTTGCATGCAGCTGGATACGTGACTTAGTCAATTCTAGTATTTCAACACGGAAAATTACAATAGAGCAGTAAACGTGTTGCTGGCTAATGACTATACACCACATATGCGGTCTCATCCATCATAATCCTGTTACAAATTTGATGATCATATGGAAAACGTGCAAGGATACATTTGGAATGACAGATATAGTCGATAATTACGTGCACAATTTTGTACACTCATGGTATTTAGGCAAACTAAACTTTTAGAGAGCATGTTAAATCTGCAACGAACTGAAACATGCTGAATCATTTGGTAAGTATTATATGATGTGCTGATCGATAAACAGCATGATTGTGTGTTTATGCGCGTGTGGCTCGTTATTCTCGTAAAAATTACATATTCTTATTGATGGAACATGATTAGATTTTAACCAAATACGCGATCGTAAAAATTATTAATAGTTTTCATCAGACAGTCAAGTGTCAGTGTATCGATGGCAATATTATTAAAGAGTTGACTTTAGCTAGGCGCAGTTGCAAACAATGGACATCCGAGTTCTCTAAGAGGGTTTGCTCAAAAACCATAGCATGTCCATTGTAGATGTTTTAAAGAATTTTCATGAGCGTGCCATAAAAACTGAAAGTTATAATATCTATCGTGTTTTGAACGATTTATAGCAGTTCAACAAGTAGAAAAACGCATTAGTTAGCAAAACGTGGTCTCGAATGTGCTCGCACTTGATCAACAGGCACAATTAAGCGATTCTTGTAACAACAAATTGTGAACGAGTAGGGTAAGTTTTAACCTCTAAGAAAAAGACTAAGAAGTTTATTTTGCTATTCTGCATTAGCGACATTAACAGACTAAGTGTGATCCCAGTCCTCATAATTTTTTGTGTATAAGTTCTTGTCGATCGATTATTAATTATTACTCGTTTGTCCCCGAGCCAACGGCGCGAAGCGCCGTTCCGGGCGTAAGCCCGGGGCGAGGGTTACTAATTCCGTATTAGCGGAGTTGAAAGTCGTTGCTCGTGATAGGTAGTAAAAGTGGTATGTCCTCACTGATCTCAACAATATGGCGGACTATCATGAATGGCTAACACTGATTGGCCAGATTTAAGATTTATTGTTGATTGATTAATCACGAATTCAACTGACAGCAAATATCTAAATTTGCTTTTTGCACTACAATATTTTGTATTTTTGCAAAAAGATTTGGCAACTTTCACAACCAACGAAGGGTGGTCATCGACTCTTGAAGAGAGATTAATTCTGGGAAAATACAGAGAAGCGCCAAGAATTGACTACGGCGTGAAACACAAGGCAAGTTTGTTGATAATGCGCATTTATACTTGTGTTTTAATGCTTTATAAAGGCCGCCGTAGCCGTACTCCTCCAGTCTATTCACTGTTTATTGTTTAAATTCCAGAGTAAGTTTATGTTTTGTAAATGCAAGACTCTTCTTATTACTGTAAAAGAATATGAGCAAAGATACAAAATTGGCTTGAAACGGTTTTGTTTCAAACTCAAAGTTTATGTAGATAAAAATTTAGTTTCATAAATATTTCAAAACGTCTAATATATGTAATTAGTAGGTCGTATTTTATACCAAATTTAAGCTTACATTAGGCGTAATAACATACCGATGACAAATGTTGTGCCATTTTAAAAAATTGTCAAAAAAAACAAGGATTAAAAACCCAATATTTTGTCGTTTTGAAAAATTAATATAAATAACAATTGCCGTGTTGCTATGACAACAACCTATAGAAGTATTTCATGTAATTCCGAAAATATAGTTGCATGCTCTTAGTTAGTGGCGAGGGGTTGCTGCATGCATGTATTTCTAGTAAAGATAAATAATGAACGCACTTTAAATTTCATTGGAGGCGAAACTAGAGTGATAATTGGAGGGGGGGGTGGGGGGTGGTGTTTATTCACAAATTCGAGTTTTGATGATCGCATGATAATCGCGTTTTGCCCGACGAATTTCCTTTGACATGATTTCGCCAAAATAAATAGGCTAAGAGTAAAGGAATGCTCTTTGGCGCAGGTGTCTTCATGTGTAATTCATCATACATTCTAAGTACCTCTAAATTTTGAGATGATATTGACAGATTGATCAATTAATTGGGTGAAGTATTTCATATGTTGATTAAGTACACGATTATTCTTGAGTCACTCTCATAAAAATAGATTTTTTATTAGCATAATTTTTTTTGTAAATAATGGTTTTTAAGCATTTTCATTGGTAGCCTTACTAGTAAACATGAGGCATTTAATAATTGTCAATTTTTTTATACTTTTGCCAAAATTAACAAAGCAAATTTTCCAAAGTAAACTATATTCATAAAAGAAGTGCATTTCGTACATATCTTACAAAGGAAATTATACTAATGAACAAAAAACTATTCGTTTTAGGCTAAGTGATTATGGTGAATATTCAACAATCAACAATGATGACTTCGCCTTCGGCGAATAATTATCAAATATAATAATATAAATAAATAGTAATTGCAATATAACTATGAAAAAAATATAATATAGAATACGTAGTAACATAATTGTTTATTTACCTCTTGGATTAGATCTCTGTTCATTTGTTACTCAATATTTTGTCCATGCATTGTGCGATTTATCCCAATTTTTGAAGATGTTTAAAAATGAAACGAGTTTAAACAAGCTGAGGCATTTAGTAAAGTATTAATTTTTATGTTGATGGAAAGTTCAACATTAAGTCTCTACAGATGACATCTGTAGAGACTTAATGTTGAACTGCCTGATGATTAAGTTTTGCAGATGCATGATCTATTCTAATATTTCAATGCACAATAGTTGTATACAGCATGCATGAAATCGTCTAGATCTAGAGGTAGCAAAGGCGTAAGGGGGGGGGGTGTTGACCAGAGACGGCATTAATTAGTCCGGGCAATTGTACTTGAAAGTCGGGCAATCTTCCTGTTTATCTAAGGGCCTGTTTTCATGGAAGTAGGGTGACCCTAGCAAAAGAGTGACCCTAGCAAGCAGGGGCTGGTTGTTATTTAATTTTGACTTATCCACCGTTTACGCTAAACGGGCTTCGGACAACCGGCCCCTGGTCAGAAAATAGTGAGCGTTTACATGAGGTAGGGTAACCCTGCAGCTAGGGATATGTTGCCCGATAGGGTAACCCTACATGTGCGTGGTCGCTAAGCCGTTTCTTTTTATGCAATTCATATTCCTCTTTACTTATGTCGCGTGGATTTATATGTGTTCACTCAAAGCCTGTGGACCAAATTCACATGGGTCTTCTGTTGCCACACACGAACGAAGTTCCGTATAAAGGCTCTGTAAATCGGCTTCGAAGACGATTCCGCTAAACTCGCATTGAGTTTTGTAATCCTTCATATAACCCAACAGTTTTTTGACAAGTTCAGCTGACCAAAACCATTTTTTTTTGGGGGGGGGGGTTTCCGTTCTCTGCCGTTGCTTTCATAGATTGCTCATCCGTTGTATTTTTCTGGTATCTTTTAAAATACTCGCCTGGCTGGTATGTATAATCTTGCGACGCTATATCCTGGTTTGTCTATTCTAGCAGTCACAGTAAAACGCATAAACCTGACCCTCTTGCTAGGGTAATCCTACCTAACGCGTTTACATGGCTTATGTAAACAAAAAGATAGCCCTACTGCTAAGGTAACCCTACCTATTTGATTGGGTTACCTTACTCCTAGGGTAACCCTAACGCGCATGTAAACGGGACCTATAAAACATATTGTACTAGGGTGACCCGCCTGCTAAGGTCACCCTACCTTCATGTAAACAGGCCCTAAAACCAGTTTGTTCCTTCCAACAAACGAGACATTTAAAAGGAAAAATTTCTTCCTCGAAACTCGCGCCAAAAATTGCATTTGCCAGACTCCCCAGGACCTCCCAAAATGCATGTGGCTAGGGCACTCGTCGACCGAACTAACGTCCTAGCTAGACCTTTGTTGACCGATGTAAAATTTATCAAGTTCTTTGTATTCTTTAAAAAAAATAATGATAATTTTGATAGTAAAAATATTGCTCTCAGGGATTGCATATGTGTGATTTAAGTGTGGGACTGGTTATATTATGGTGTGGAACTATTGAATTGCCCTATTTATTAAGCAATTATCAATAGTAGGCCCAGGCGTGGTGGTCACGAAAGAGGTAAAGATTTGAATACATGTCTATCCATAGAATTAGGATTTTGTCACTGGATGTTTCTTTAATAGTGGTGATTTTCATTTGTAATAAATTTCTACTAGCCCTAGACTTTGTGGTGATTTTCATCAATAAATTGCTATTAACCAAGACTTTGTTTCTGTTGCCCTTTTTTTTCTGGCCATTCAAAAATTGAACCAACAATGATTCATGCGTCTACACTCTCTATGTTCATACATCCCACTCCCGTTATTTTAAGCCTAGTTCACTCTTGTCGTAAGAATCGGGAACAGGCTGTAGGTATACAAATATGTATTAACGTGTATAAATTACTATTTTTGTAATGTACAAACAAGATGATTGCTCAGTAGCAAACTTAAATGTCAATATAGTTGTTTGGCTACATAACATGGTCGCCAGTTTTTCTTTATTCTTTAGAACCTTTCAAAAAAATTTTTACACAGGGTCTGCTATGAAAAAAACTTCCGACAAAGCTTCCAACTAAAAAAAAATTCTTGCAGAAAAATTTTTCGCCCCCTTCCCAGGATATCTAATGGTCCGCCTCTAAGCTGCCAGAAAGGGCAGCACAAAAGTAACGAACAAAAAGAATTTAGAACATTTGTCGAACGCTTATGAAATCATATTTAGAACGACCATGCATGAGCTGCCTTTTTAATTAAATGGACTCTGTCAGTTCAGTTAAATACTATGGTAGGAAATAAAGGTCATTCATGACTGGACACAGCGAAAAGAGCATAAATTAGCGTTTGTACCTGGTTTTAAATCATGACATCTCCATGAAAATCCTCAAATATTATAACTATGCACCTGTCAATAATACAACTGAATATTTTAATTTGCCACAGCACATAAGTTTGACTACGTCACTATACTATAAATTACTGAATTTTTCCTGTCAATTTTAGCAAATATTTCAAGAGCTAAACAGCGAAAAAACTATCAAAAGTTTCATTTAAATCAACTACATTTATTTGAGCGCTATTGATATAGCTATAAAAGTGAAAATTCAAAACATAGATGAGGTACATTTAACTCAAATACTTTGTCCTTGCATGGGCATTTTCGTAAAACAACAAGACCAATTTAGGAATCAGTTTTACTATTGAAAGCGGATAATATAACAAAAAAGAAAATAAAAATATAATTTTGTGCAAACACCATGCACCTAAATTTGTTGTCGCAATGATAAATTTACGTGATGTTTCCACAAAATTATATTTTAATTTGATATTCACCATGCAAACATACAAAAAACGTAAATAAAGAAAATGTTGAATAGCATGCAAACTGCTGATGTCACGGATACAAAGTAGGTTTCAACTCTGACGCAAGCTAGTTTCCTGTCCATTTATATAACCATCCATGATTTAACGACGATGGAATATGAAGTTTTTATGTTGTTTAATAAATACAGCGAATCTATAACATCTATTTTCTATTGTTCACGAGGTCGAAGTTGCGGTTGTGAAGTTGAATGACCAATTAAAACAAGTTCTTTCGTCTTTTTAGGCTCGGCAAGATGTTCCAATTCAAATTTTATGTGGCTGTGTTGGTATGTCTTCCCGTGATTAGTCTGAAGGTAAAGTTATACAATGCAGTTTGATTATTGTTATCGCTGTTGAACTTATTATATTGCACAAATTAATGACACTTGTTGTTTCATTTTCAAATAGCTGCTTAGAATTGGTGACTATTACGATCCTGGCTCCTGCACGAAAAAAAACCATGGTGAAATTATTTTGGTGAAAGATCGTGAAAGCAAGGACACGATTTTAGTTTGTACTGAAGATAAAGGGACATACAGTTGGAAAACGACGGAAGGTACAACAACCCTTGCTTGCGTTTTTATTTTAATTTCAAAAGGACCAGCATTTTGTCAATAAACGGCAATGCAAACATCTTATTTTGACTTATATATTGATTGTAATATGGCCAAATGATTATTTGGAGTAATTTCAGAATACCCGGCCAAATGTTCGCGCTTTCTTTGGATCATGAGACATGGATACATAGCTACTTTCCTTCTATCTGTGTCTTTTCCGACCACATGCTACGTGGCTACATGACTACGCAGCTACATGGCTACTGGCTACATGACTACGTGGCCACATGGCTTCGTGGATACAAGGCTACGTGGCTATATGGCTACATGGCTTCGTGGATACATGGCTACATGGCTACCCGGCTACGTGGCTACGTGGTTACATGGCTACGTGCAATATCTAAGACTACCTTAGTACCTGACTACCAAGAGGGAGCGCGTAGCGCGACAATCATATATATACACACAAAATTTGCTGTGTATATATACTCGCCCTTCGGGCTCGCGCTTTAGCTAAATTTGGTGAAGTAGATACAGTCCCAGTGAGTGAGAATAGTCTTAAATATAATACCTTTTGTTATAAAGTTTAATATAGCAAAACAGTGCCCTTACGTCTAAGTCAACTGTGACATATTTGCTAGTTATATGAGTATGGGGATACACAAAACACGTGGGTACCCATATCACTGTGACACCGGTTGGTATCACACAACAACAAAAAATAATAAATCAATATTAGTTTATGTAGCTACATTATGCATGGTACTTATACTGTAGCCACGTAGCCAGTAGCCATTTGCTACACAGCGTCTTCTCCCTGCCCGGTATTCTAAAGTTATGCCGAAATAAACAGAGTGTATGTAATTTAATATCATTCCTGTAGCCGAGTAACCATGTAGCCATGTAGCCACACATAAAATTTACTACACTTTGATGGCCAGGTATTCTGAAATTATACCGATTATTCCGTCGTACTGAATAATTTATTACTTTAGTGCTAGCTACATGCAAACAATTGTATCGAAATTTCAATAATAATACGATACAAAGACAAGACAAGTAAGAAAACCAGCCTTTAGTTGAAAATATCACCAATCTATACTTTATGTCTATTCAACAAATCGAAAACATTTTGCCGTTGTCTGTTCAGTTATAGATACGCGGTATGACTGTTACTAATAAGAAGGTGACGTTAACCACAAAATAACTCATTCGAAGGGTTTGCTTCATGTTTTTTCCTATGATTTTGGTGTCACGGCCTTTTCCAACAACTGAACCAGGAATCATTGATAGTAATTAATAGTAACATAAAATCCACTTTCGTTGCGAAAAGCAAATTGAAATCTCTTGAAGGAAAAGCGTGAAGAGAGAAGGTAATTTTCGTTTCTTTCTTGTTAATGTTTTATAGCTATATCAAAGTTTGTTGCTGTATTTGTATTTTTTGAATACATTTTACATAAAACACGATGTTACCTGACCATCAAAACGACTTTCTTTTGCAACCACTTTGAGAAAAAAGAACAATTACTGCTCGGAACAGGGCAAGTTACTGCTGAGTGCACCCTTCAGAATGCTTTAAAGAATGGTTACTAAAGAATTTATGCCTATCGAACTGAATGCAAATTCACTACATAGCATAAAAATGACTGTCAACATGAGATTAAGCCAAGCCAGTTCTTGTGAATTGAAATATTTAACGTTAAGACGTACATCAAATTGATACTGCAGTACTGTCCAGGAATAACCTAACAAAATCCGGAATAAATGGAAAAATTAATATAAATTTCAAGACTTAAGGGAAAAAAGATATAAGATCGATATGCGAAAACTGCCAAAGATTTGTAGCTAGATGGCACAAATTTCCAGTCATTGTCAAGTATATTTGCTGATTTATAGATCTCAGTTAATTTCAGCCCGACTTACGTAACACGACAAGTCGCGTACGATTCTTATTCTGGCGTATGTAATTTCATGTGAAGATGTTACATTTGAAATTTTGTGTTTAATTACCACTAATGGCGTTAGCGCGCAGTCGTTTTCATAAGCCACCAGAATGACAATCGCAAGTCTGCCTTCACAGTTCGATGAAATAACTTACAGAACATATGCTTTACATGAATGTTTATATATGTTTACCCAAGGCTCAAAACCACCTGGTGAATATTTCAATCCCGGATATGATTGCTTAGATATCCTAACTCAAAACAGAAAGGCAAAAGATGGTTATTACTGGGTAGACTTTCATCGCTCAGTTCCATACAAGGTTTGTTGACCGTATATAAATCCAAATATCCATATCTAAATATCATTATCCAAATATACGCTTTTGAGTGTCTTGCCTGTTAAAGGATGCATATTAGTGCAGCAACACAAAATGTGAAGATGTCAAATTAATTGCGAAAAAAGATGTCTGAATTAGTTAAATGCTATAACGCACGGTGTGACCATTCACATAAATACATCTGGACTGCCTGCATGCAATATTTTTGCGTGCATTTTGCGTTATCGATTGAAAATCAGGAAGGCAAACGAATAACGACGAATCTCTGACGAATATGAGAATATGAACATCGCTGGCTCTTAAATCATACCAAAAATACTGGTCAGCAGTAGCTTCATGAGCAAACACCTTCGTATTTCGTTAATATTTCATAACGCTTTTTGAAGCAGAGAAGGCAGTCCAAATGTATTTATGTCAATGGGTGTATCAGACAAAACTTCCACATTATAAATTTGCGGGTGGGGGGGGGGGGGAGTTGGTAAAACGTAACTCCGTGGAAAGTCGTGTCAAAACTAGCGGTTTAAACTCATATTATAAGAAAAAAAACATACTCTAAAGAATAACATCTTGTAAACTCAAGATTGTCTTGTTTGTTCACGTGTCACATTCTGATAAATGTTTAAAAATCGAACTTTTTTGTCGATCTGCATGAGTGTTCGGATAATCGAGTCGCCAATTTTTTTTTCTGCTTTACCTATGTAGGAGCTGTTGCAACCAGAGCCAGTACAAAAATTCATGAACTATATTGCTACGAGAAGTGTTAGGAATTTTGTCTTTTTCAGGTAATAGAGATTCTGCTGTATTTTCGTTTTTTATCCAAAATTTTTCCTGCTTGCCCAAGAAAGGTATTCTTATCCATATTTTAGGCTTAGGATTATCAGGAAAACACAACACCAATGAACTACCATCACAAAATTATTTTTTTGATAATCCTAGACCTGAAATCTGAATAAGAATACCTTTTTTGCGGAAGCAGCGAGAATTTTTAACTAAAAATCTTTTTAAGAAAATACAGCAGAATCTCACACAACCGGTCAAATTTTTCGTAATCTATGGCAGAAAAGATATATCATATTCATTACCTAAAAAAGACAAAATTCCTAACACATCGGGTAGCAATATACATTGTGAATTTACTTGCCCCGTTTGCAACAGTTCCTACATGGCCTAAACAGAAGGAAATTTGACGGCTCCATTATCCAAACACTCAGAACCTAAAAATTGTTCGATTTCTAAACATTTGTTGGAATGTGGACACGCCAATTATATCCCTAATTTCAATCACACATTTTAATAGGAAATGACAATACACAGGCGAACCGGACACACCTCGTTCTCTTCACAGTTTCACATGGCCAACACTCGAATTCTACGCACTCATGCATACCAATTCTAGCCTTCTCATATTCCTTGAAGCTTTGTAAGTTGAATACAGAAAGCTAGTGCTAAATAATGGGTTGAGAACGTCTAAAGACTCGTGGTTTTTTCTTAAGTGTTATTATATGTCAACAGTGCAGTAATGTTTCTAATACGCCATCTCTTCCAGTTTCTTTGTATATCATATTATAGCAAGTTTGTAAATAGGTTACTCTGGTTTGACAATGACTTTGAAATAGAGTAGAAATGTCACCGCAAAATTATTGTCTTGTTTTAAAAGCTTACAAGCTTAGAGTATGTTTTTTTCTTATATTTTATTACGTTGTCGGCTTGTAGTGGTTTTTTAAAGTCGCATTGTTACATAATCAACTTCCTGATTGACAAATGTATAACCGTTACAACACTAACATGAAGATTTCCTATTTCAAAATTACAAATATGACCCAACGAAACGTAATTGATATTCCTGTAGAATATATGCTTGTTTTACCAATACCCAGTTTTACAGCCGTTATGCTTAAGTGTTCCGCTATTCATTAGCATGTGATTATAACGTACAGCATGATGACGTTGCGATGTACTACATCGTTTTGAAACCATTTACAGGTTTGGTGTGATATGACAACAGACGGCGGCGGATATATGTTGATTGGACGAATGAATGACAGCGTCACTTGGGATGTGCCATCAGGCAACACAACAATAGCACCTTTTGGAACTCCTCAGTGGTCAAGCGCATTTGGTGATATTGCCATATTGGACTTTCGCGTCCAGGTTGCCGCTGATGAAGAATATAAACAGATTAAAGCACACTGGTACGTTCTCGCCACAAAATTAATCCATATTGACGACAATACATTACAGGGTCTAAAACGTTTGAATTTTCACCTGTCAATTAACAAATTAAATAAACTTGTATCTATATTTACTAATTTTTAAGGGAGTTTAAATAATATTTAATGCACGAGACAGAGCGCTTCATCATGTTTAAAACGTGAAGCGCAGCCGGACGTTTTCGATATGATAAAGGGGGTTGAATGAATATGCTGCATTGCAATTAGCATGGAACATTTCATAAATGATACTAATTTATATATTGCGTCATTTTAATCAGCACTCAATGTACAGTATCAGGTATGAAGCCCTCAGGTATAAAGCCATAAATAAATTGAAATATGAAATATGAATTTTATATGTGAAACATTCATATGCGAAATTGAATTCAAATTGAAAATTTTATATATAAAGGGTTCCTGTTCCGCATAGTCATCTCACCGATGGGAAATTCACATTACTGTATGTGATTTTTCCACTTACCCTCTCCCCCCTATCCCTCACCCAGACAAAGCCAAGGGCATACTGATTTCCAGAGGACTCAGTAAGTGCTTTATTGCATACAAAATATTAAAAAAGGAAAAGCAAACAATGGACAAGACAAAACGCTATATTTTGCAAAAATACTACAATACAATTTAAAGTAGCACTACGACGAGCAATCGTTTATCTTGACAAAAACTTTTATCAAAGTAAACGAACAAGGCGTTGCTAGTTTTTCAATAACTTGTCTCGTTCGCCAGATATTCACTGTTTTAAAACATGCAAATAGCTTGTGATGTCATCTTCTCGCGCATAATAAACTCCAGATAGATCATGGGAACCAGAAATATAATAGAAACTTAAGCAGAAGTCATTGAAACTTTACAGAAGTATGGGAATGTTGTCAGTGCTTAAGCGTGCAAAAGTTCCATAAATTCTGCCGGCCTTTTTAGGGATATTCTTCGTTTACAAAGACCCAGCAACATACAGATTCGTGCTCGGGATCCAGTGCCTTCGATGAGGCAGCTGAAGTTGTTCAGAAATGTTTTTATTGATATTGGCAAAAGCATTGATATAGCTGCCAGTCAATTATATTTTGATGTGATAAAATCTTTTTTTAGAAAATTTGCAACCCAATAACGCGAAAGTAGCTAATAGCAAAAATTAAGCGCGATGTCGAATATAGGTTTTTACTAAATACTGTGAATTTTTGCTTTTCCTCCAAAAAAATATTGGTTCCTTATTGCTTCCAACATGTTTTTGTTCCTTTTGACAATTGTTTTATTCTAAAAATTAGGCTAGTTGCACTCTGGCACCACAGAGGCACACAAAATCAGGTTGCTTTAAAAGTTTTGAAAGTGATAAACAATTATAATCATGCGAGCAGTCACCCAAACCGTATCTTTGATACCGAATAATTATGTTTTCCAGCAAATGCGAAAAATCGTATCCAATTCATTGGTGCGTTTAGTCGATTGATTAATTGACATTTTTGTACTCTTAATTGGTCGAGAACGAACTTTGACCAGTTAAACTCGAATTTAAAACAATTTGCTTTTTCCTACAAAATGATTTCAACTGAAACTTGATCTTGATGTTTATGTCTAATTGCTTGATTTGTTGGCCTATTTTTAAAAATTGACCTAATTAAATGTCTATTAGCCGAATGAAAATCTCGCAATCAAGATTCATTATATGACTTTCAATTCTCCCGCAACAATCTCGCAATTTTCACGCGTCCACTCAGGCTTATCACGCGCATGCGCAGAAAATTTCCCAGCTGCTCTAAGACCCCTTTATCCGGTGCTGGATCTGCATTGTTACGATATCAAACTTGATAGTTAAAAGACGACTGTACTTCTTGAATTTATGATATTGTAATAATGATATTATAATATTGCAGAATTTAATAGCCACTAATCATAGGAAAAGTGGTAAGAGTAAATGTGACCGCAAACTGCCTGAACTCGATGTCGTGACCATGCGGATCCGGTACTGTGCAGACCGGGCTTAAGTCTCATTTCGAATGCGTCAGAAGATGACGTCACAAATTGTTAGGAAACTGAAAGCATCTTAAAAATGTGTATTCAAATTATGTCGGATTAAAATTAGACAAACGATTTTTTCATGATATATATATTTAACAGTTATTCTACAAACTCGAGTCGTATATGAGCTGATAGGCGACGAGGTGCGTAGCACCAAGTCGCCTATCGCTCATATACGACGAGAGTAAGTAGAATAACTGTTTTTTATACAGACAACAACTGCTACCAAAACTTTCCTGTGCAGTTATATTTTCATAAAATATACTTATTAGTCAGTTTAGCGATGTAAACAACTTCAGCTAATACCTCATAAAACTCTACTTATCATTATCTAAAATTATGTTTCAAACAAATTTTTCCAAAAGGTTTAAATTCTTAAAAATTATAACTGTTTTGGGGCGAAACAAACGCTTGTTGACCTCAAAGTTGAGCACAGTCATCGCCATCTATTTCGGTCATTGAGCCCGTGATGCGTTAGCGGATATCCCCAATAACAAAAATAAAATGCAATAAAGTTAATAGGAATAGCGATAAAAACCTCAAATTTAGAAAAGTTAGAACGAATTTATAAAAGCTTAATTTAACTGTTCGTTCTGATACATGATTTTTACTAGCGCTGGCCTAAGCATTTACATACAATTAACACTAAAAATCAGTCAAATGGGCAAGTTTACTGCCTTTTTTCTTCAAATTTGAAAATGCTGTATAATTTGCGCAATTGGATTTCAAAACAAGTGTACCTCTGTAACGTGATTCTCGAATATCGTTTTTTAAAGAGCTGAATATCCTTTTCGTTTCGTTCTGCAAAATCGCACTTTTTCATCTGTCAACTTGTATATAGATATATTATATATATATTATATAGACTACCATTGAATATTAAGTATTCTGTAATCTGATTGGCTCGCTAATAGTAGGATATTAGATCATATCCTACTAGTAGAGAAAACAAGATGGCAGCCGAAAGTTTTTCGATCGGAAGAAATCTTGTTTTCAGCATTTTGGCAGCCTTTCTTGGCCATACGTACAACACATAATCTTAGAAAAAGTTTTTGAAGGTTAGTACTTGATTTAAATGTCACCTAAACAAGCATAAAATACAGTTTTTTACGAATTAATACTGAATAAGTCTTTCGAAAGCTGGAAAAGATTATAATTGTTTTGAATTGCTATAACAACAAAAACTGTACATGTTCTCAATTTTGAGGTCAACAAGCGTTTGTTTCGCCCAAAACATTTATATTTTTTAAGAATTTGAAACTTTTGGCAAAATTTGTTTGAAACATAATTTTTAATAGCGATAAGTAGTGTTTTATGCGGTATAAGCTGAAGTTGTTTACATTGCTAAACTGACTAATAAGTATATTTTATTAAAATATAACCGTACTGGGATGTTTTTTGGTAGCAGTTGTTGTCTATATAATAAAACAGTTTTTCTACTCACTCTCGTCGTTTATGAGGGATAGCCAACTCGGTGCCACGCACCTCGTCGGCTATCAGCTCATATACGACTCGAGTTCGTAGAACAACTGTTAAATATTCACACATACAATTGATTGTCAAAAAAGTCATGTACCTTCGTAACCATAGTAATTAAGACAGTGTACGATAATCACACAATCTTTTGACTTCCCATAGAACAGCTCGGTCGAACTCCGAAAACAGAAAAAATAACTTTGAAACCTGATAGATACCTTCTTTTTTAACCACGTAAGCATTGGTAACATGGTCACTGTTTGACATCACAAAAGCCCAAACAACTCAAAACAAGTGAAAAAATTAAGAAACTATGGAATTATGCATGTCTACCGCGGTCTCGAACTCGTATAGTGCCAGTAATAATAATTATTGAAGGTTTTTTAGCTTCAATGGTATGACAATATTATGGAGCAACAACTATTTAGATCTTCACACAAATAGTATACAACAGCATTTACCAAGATCGCCCAATTACATAAACAGGCATATCAACTTATTCTTTTCGGGATACAAAAATAATGACTTATTAAAACAAAGATTCAGTTTTTTTAGTTACATTTTGAGTAAATTCAAACAATCTTCTAGTTTAGATTTCGTTTCTATATCCTGCATGTCTAGTTAATCAGAAAGGCACCACATTGTTCAACAAGCGCCCATATTTTCCAGGTCATTCAGATTTAAAAATAAACGGCTGTTGAAGAATTTAATGATGGTGAATAAAGGTGGATGTCCAAATAATCAACCTGGAATTGGTGACATTTCTTACGTGAAAAATTTGATAACTGAAGAAATTACTTCAAAAGATTTTTCGTGTTCGGTTTTTGGGGCTTACAGTCATCCTTCAGCTAGGATTGGTTGGGTACGTAAAACTCGACATACTGCTAGCTATTTTTTCCAATATACCCGCAGAAATTTCGAAGAATATTTCGCACCATTTTGTGTGTAAGCTTAAAAAGTATTTGTTTATAAACCTTGTCTGCAACATTTTGAAATCGAATTTTGAAATCGATTTTAAAAGAAATTAACTGTACAGAACACGAACATGCGAATATGCTTCCCCCCCCCCCCCTATAAACAATAATTGAATGAGGTCGAGTAGGATATGAGGAGCTATTAAGGCAAAGATGTGTGTTATCCAGAACCGAATCGGTTTGTGGAAAACCGAATTCAATAGTTGTTTTATGATTTATTTGTATTTATATGGGACTCAGAATAAACGCTTGCCTTGCAAACAAGATGCAAGCTACTGAAGAAGCCATTTGTATTTTCCTGCATGTGGCATAAACAAAATAAATTAGTGTGACACGTAATTGTTTTCAACATTCTACGGTCACAGATGTCATAAATAGCGAACGGATGACGATTTTATCCACTGCTCTTAATCAACAAATTATTTTCAATAAATAATAAATAAAGTTCCTATAATCAAACGTAATATCATAGGTAAAGATTTGAAGTGATAATAAACAGTGGTACAATGGTTATGAGTGAAACGAGATCCCCTCACTTACTTGAACTGTTTCAACGCTGTGTTTACACAACCTTGTGGTTCTACCGCAGTTTAATTTCAAGAAATATAAACAAAACATGTTCGAAGATGATCGAAACTCGAACGTTTTTAAACGCTATAGATTTGCTTCCCAGATTTACCAAAAATCTTTATGTTATGTTTGTATTTAGACAATGATGAATTCGTGCCTGAAGAAGCCATGTTCAGATGGTTTTGCTTATCACTACCTATTTCCTGTACAGGTTGACTTTTCTGGCGGATTCAGGTAATTTTTTTGTGTCTTATCTAAACAGTTATCAAGAAGAGGCAAAGGAAGCTATTTAGTCGATTTTGCCTATCGAGCGGAAGGAAAGGATGCACCCGGAAGCATCCAAACTTGCTATCAAAACTTGCGCATGCTAATTAGTTTATAATAGTTTATATAGAACACTTTAGCTTGACATTATTCCATGAACTTATCCTTTGGGCAGTTTTGTTGCTGGAAATGACTCTGAAGCAATTCGTGATGGTGCTGCAGCTTTTTTTGGTTGTGATAAAGGAAAGGTATGCTATATACCTATATAAATGCCTGAATAAATAATTATCTAATTTTTGTAGGATATACTACGGATTTCAACAACCTGTGAGATGCCTTAGAATATTCGTCTGTCTATTCGAATTTAAATTAGAACAACTCCTCCCACTTTGATTCATGTTTTGTAATAAACAAACGTGCTTTGAGATGCATTTGCAGTGGGTCATTAAATTGCAACAGCAGTGCGTAGAGTAGAATTAATTAAAGTGAAGTATGGGTGCTCAGCAACCCAGGAGAAGTGATAGGAATCCTTTTTGTGGCTTATGCTTATTGTTTCTTGCGTTTTGCTAATTGTGAAAAAGCAAGAAGATGAATATTACAAAACATGAAAGGAAGTGGGCGGACCATGCACATTTAGCGTGAAAAAGACAGACGGCGTGTTACACTTCTCTGACTCCGTAGTGATCCGTTTGTTTACAGCCCTTCCACTCGAAAAAACTAAACTTTCAATTCTGTCTGGAGAGGGTGTCCACCTGCATACACATGATATAAATAATACCATGTCCTTGGTAAAAATTCTATGAATATCTATATACTTACATATTCTTTCTGCATATTTTATATTTTACAATTTTACATCAGTGCTGCGCTTGTTATGGACCAGCTGGTGCCAGTGGTATTTACTGTGGAAAGCGGTGTACATCTATGAACGGAGGCACAGTTACAGAAAAGGCACATGCTTGGTTTTGGGTGAGATTGAATCCTCCACAAAAGGTTTGGGAAAAATGTATGGAGTACCAGACTGAAGAAAAGAATGGCGATGCCTCATGGTATAAGTTGGTTGGTGATAAAAACACACCTGTAAAGGTACTAAAGATATACGGAAATAAAATGTACAATTTCTGACGCCTTTATTTTATATGTTTTGATATATGTGCGATTTAGCGATGGCCTAACTGTGTATAAGAACTCAGTGTTTCAACAGTTATAAAAATATTTAATCAACATGAAATTATAGCTACAGATCTTGGGTTGCCATTCCCAAAAATGATCTTTGACTTTTGCTTTTTGGGGTAACATTTCGCCAAGCGGCTTTCCCTGCACTTATCCGACATTTGAAGTCCCAGAGCCACACTTTAAATGTCTATTCGCAGAAGTGTTATGTATTGATACTAATTATTAAATGTAGGGTCGATGCGGAAAAAGTGAAGCCATTTTAAATGATGGGGTAAGTTCAGGAATAATTTGCTACACCAAATTGCTATTTTTGCTTAAACTTAAATCCTACAGCATGACTGGTATTTTGAACTATTTTCAATCGTTGCTTGCATATGATTAACAAAATATGTAATATAACTTGTTCAAATTTCTTCTCCGTGGAAATAGAAATTGAAGAAAATGCTAGACATTGAAGAAAAAACTATTGTCTACATGCGTGTCTTATATGCACGATAGGAATCGACGTTTATATATATTCTCATTTTAAAAATAGCTATACTTCGAAAATGATTATATTTTCGCGTATGTCTGGTCTCTAAGACATCTTCTCATGTGTTCCTAAGTCTCCATAACAGGCAAACGTTTCTTTTAGTTGTGTCTAGTTTGGTCTTTAGCTTTCGTCAAACAACGTGTGTAAAATGAGACAGAATCAATTGAACCCTAAATTAATGTGGTATAATCAATATGATCTTCAGAGAAAATGCTCAACAAATGTAGGGCATTCTAGAAAAATCGAAGTGATTCAACCAGTCATTCCTAAGGAACATGTTGATCTCTGTATGAAATTAAAACTATGTTCATTTTATTTCAACTGTAAAAATTGAATCGTAATCAATTTTTATGTTGAGAAGATTGAATTGTTAACAATTAGTCGCCGAAGTTGAGGCGATTAGTCAAATAGGCTTGAAATCACCGAGCCTGAGGCGACAAATTGTTTCAGTATACATTTAATATTCAGTTGTTTACAAAAGATTTTCAGCAACACTTTATAAAATTCTTGTAGATTGTGGTAGTTCCGGATGGCATCACTCATACTAATGTGCCACATGTCGCTGGATTGTTAACGTATCAGGTGGACACCGAAGTGCTTCGCTTAAGGAAAACTGACTCATGGAAAGCCATGGCACAGGAAGAGTTGGTAAGTGCTTATATGTAATACCATATTATGTCCTCACGCCAAGAAACTTTAAGCTTTCTAAAGTACCATAAAACTCTTTATTATTGTCCACCTATCGATTTTTGTGTAAACAACCGTAATAGCTTAGCTTTATCGATGTTAGACTCATCTATGTGCTCATTCATGACGATACAGAATACACATAGAACTAGACAGGACCGATTAATATTATAGTTTTGCATAAACTTATCCCAACAGTAGTGCTGCTTGATCAGTTTTGCGAAGGAAGTATTTAATATTCAAATGTAGGATGTGACGTCATCATGGATAACGTTATAAGGAAAACGTTATATGTTATGGAATGATGTCACAACAACATTATAATAGTCTTATTCCACAGGGTATTTTAACCTACTATTCAAAATGGCGTCAGATGATGATGTCAGAAGGATTACGTTATGAGGATAACGTTATGGCGATAAGGTTATGATCGTCTTAATCCGTAGGGTGGTTTAACTCTACTATTCAAGGTGATGGCGGATGCTGATGTCATATTCTGAACGTCTTTATTTCTACAGTGTGTGCGTACGGGTTCATACAGTAGGGATTGTACGTACATAGGATTGCGTCATGATTGATCAGTATGTGAATGGTTGGTTGTGAGTATAAATAAACGAAAGCAGCCATAAAAGATTATTATATTCAAAGTTTTCAATCTTAAGAGCGTACTGTTTATAATTTTGACGGAGATAAGGCTTTTAGATTACCAATTTAATGAAGAAGAACATATTGCGGTTACAATGCTTGTGGAATAGGCTATTGAATCCTAAGTTTGAATCATTGACTTCTAAACTTGAATCATTGAATTCTAACATTGTATTATTGATTGAATCAAGATTGAATCACTCAAGATTGAATCAATCAAAATTGAACCATTGATCCTGACTTTCTTAGCTTAGCAAGACCACCACAGGCGAAGACAGGATCAATGCTTCATATCTTGGGATTCAACGGTTCAGTCTCAGGATTCAATGATACAATCTTAGGAATCAAAAGTAGAATCTTAGGATTCAATGATTCAATCTTAATATTCAATGATTCAGTTTTAGCATTCTTCAATGTTGCTAGAAGCGAACTTTCTCTAAGTTTCATTTAAAATGTAATATATGTGTATACTAAAAACAACCAGTTGCATTCACAGTTTTAACCAGTTGCATTCACAATTATAACAACGTTTCGGAGTTTACTCCGTCATCAGGTTACATATATTCGAACCTTAGGATTCAATGATTCAATCTTAGAAATGAATTATTCAATCTTAGGATTAAATTATTCAATCTTAAGATTCAAGAATTCAGTCTTAGAATTCAATAATTCAATTTTAGGGTTCAATGACTCAATCTTAGGATTCAATGATTCAATCTTAGGATACAGTGATTCAATCTTAGGATTCCATCATTCACTCTCAGGCCTCAGTCACAGATTAGGGATACATAGATGTGCAACTGGGGATATTTCGCCTGTGATTTAGCTTTCTTACGGATTACGTCATTTCCACACGCATTTCAGGCAAGTGCATTTGTTCGAATTTCAATATAAACATGTATTATAGAAAAATGGTTTCTGCCGTTTTATAAGCGACCAAGACAAAAACATAGCTAATTTCATTTGTTGCTTGAAATGTACCTGGCAACTTTTTTATATATTTATGTGAACCAAGACATTCTCTTATCTAATTCCTTATAAAATCTCGCATGTGTATTGTACTTGCCAGAAATGAGCGTGCGTGTGACGTACTCAAGCGATCCAGGTAAGACAAGAAATACCCGAGAAATACCAAGAGGTTGGTCAAGTGTTCAGAATTTCTATTCACAGATAGTATCTCCCCGGCCTTAAAAGATGAGGTGCTCCATGTCAGTGTTATTATTGTAGCATTTATCACCTGTTAGCACGTATAGTTACTGTTACTGTAACAATTAACTGTCAAACACGTTAAAAACTTGATTTAATACAATACCTAAAGCTATCTCATAAAAAAATATGGTAGGGGGAATGCCTCAAACTAAAATTTGAATTCTGTTATATAATTTATGTAAACAATAAGTCTCTGTGCACAGTAAGCTGCATTTATTTACAACATATTTTAGAGACTTATGAGGTGAGGGTGGTTGTTGAGGAGATGTGTGGTTGGGGAAGGGGGGAGTTTAACAAAAAATATCAGTATTCAGGCAATTTCTACTGAAGCAATTTGATAACAAGGTGTAAAAAAATTAATATGTGTTTTACATTAAATTAAATGGCTCAAAATGCAAGAGCTTGCATTTTAAGTTGTTAAAATCTCAAAATTATCTCAAAACAGCAGGCATACCTTGTAGTTGCACATGCTGAGTAAGCATCATTTTGTCCCAAAATTTGTAATTGTAATGTAATTTTGTTTACCTACAGGTGCACCTATGAATATAATGATGAAGGTTCATCTGACTACAGTATAGACACACTGCCATAAGGCCCATAACATATTATGAAATTGTACAGTTCTATAACATAGTGATTGCAAAGTTATTTGAATTATGGCCTTCAAATGGCATACATTTTCAGGTTTAATCCAGGAGATTCAAGCAACCAAATGTTACAAGTTCCTTACTCTGAGCACAAGCATGAAAAAATTATCAAGCCAAAACACCATAAGTCCTAAAATCTATGCATTGATTGGCTACCAGACAGGTACCAGATGAGCTTTCTCCGTTAATGTTTGAATGATGGATGATGAGCTTAACCTTTAACTAGTAGTCTCGGGAATTGTATTTTGCTTCTTCAATAAAATGGAGTGAAATTTATAAAAAATTATGACCCAAAATTCGACGTGCACTTTATACTTTTTAACATCATTAGCTCCATACGAGAAAGATGTGTTAATTATCGATCCTAGCATTATCTAACAATTACTTGGAGTGTAAAACGGTAAAATGTTTATGATTTTAACTGTACAAAGTTGAAAACGACTTTTATGCTGAAAATAATCAGGAAATACTCAGTAAACAATGTTTTTGAACAGTCTAAAAAATATACAGCTCAACGTGCTGCGAACTATTTCGTATTTGCTCTCATCGTTTGAGAGTGGCGAGGTTTGTGATTACTTTGAGTTGATGGACTACTTTGAGTTGATGATGACAGCTCCAAAAAAAATTTCAAAAATAGCAAAGATTGAAAATTCTATGCAAAAACTTTAAGCTTTGAATCTTTTAGTGAAAACCAAAAAGCAGTTTTCATGTAGACTGTGTCAATGGACATCAAAACTGATCCGCCATGTTCTTGAAAATACTTGTTTTCGCTCCTCCAGTAAATTTATAGCTCAGTTACGTACATTCTGTACGCACACCCTACGTACACCATATGAGCCTGTACGCACAATGTTTCGTACACCTGTACGTTTAGTCTATGATTTCGCCACCACCGCAATAGCACGGTTAAACCACGCTACGGTTTAAGACTATAATGAGGTTATTATCATAACGTTATCCTTATAGCGTTATCCATGGTGGCGTCATTATTCGCCACCATTTTAAATATCAATTACTTCGCTGAAATGGTATAAACAACATCGTGATAACGTAAAAAATATGTAGCCAGATTAACCATTTAGAATAACAATGTTCTTATTTAAACCAAGGTGATGAAGATTAACAATGAAACTATTTCAAAGTTGGAACTGATGATTCAAATACTGCACTCTCGTAAGTTGCCATATGTATATGTATATGTATACGTATACGTATACGTATACGTATACGTATACGTCTACGTCTACGTCTACGTCTACGTCTACGTCTACGTCTACGTCTACGTCTACGTCTACGTCTACGTCTACGTCTACGTCTACGTCTACGTCTACGTCTACGTATATATATATATATATATACAGGGTGTATAAAAAAAAAGTAGACAAATCTGAAATCGCTTTCTGCTTCGCGAAGCGCCTCAATATACGATGTTTTTTTATTAAAAAAGATTGTTTTGGTACTTATAATCTAGAATAAACCGAAAAAATAAGAAATTTAAAACTTCAATACCCGGGGGGTTCTGTCTTTTACGGCAATATAAATATGCCTTGCGCACAAAACTTAAATGCTTAAAAGTAATTTTGACTTGGTAGATGGAAAATTTGTCGGGTGTTGTATTGCTGTACAAAATTTCAAAAAATTTGCTCGAGTCTAAGCCGTTCAAAACGTCGCGCGAACTTCCATATTTTTAGCAAAATTAGCTTTGTGCATGTTTAATTTATGTATTTACTTAAATTGCATACAACTCCTAAGGGACATTTAATTAAAATTGGAACATTTTTTCAGAAAAACGATTCTTATTGAGAAAAAATATACGTTCGCGCGACGTTTTGACTGGCTTAAACTCAATCAAATTTCTTGAAATTTTGAACAGCAATAAAACACCTAACATACTTTCTACCTACCAACTCAAAATTACTTTTAAGCCTTTAAATATCGTGCGCAAGCCATTTTTAATGTGCTTCAAAATACGCACACCCCTGGGTTTGAAACACTTAAATTTCAGAATATTTTCATTTATTCTACACCGTAAGTATCCAAGCAATGTATATTAATAAAAAACTTCATACTTCAAGCCGCTTCGTGAGGTTGAGAGCCGTTTCAAAATAGTCTACTTTTTTTTGATACATATATATATATATATATATGTGTATATGTATATATATACTGTCAATCCCGAAAAGGTTGTCCAGATGAAATATACTGTAATACATATATATCGATCACGTGGTTACTGTAATATATGCGTCAACACGAAGATTTTATCATGCGTGTTAATTGCGCGTTCGATTAGTGTGGAAATTAAAACCTGTTTGCAGTATATACTGTACACAATGTCGAGACCATATTCGGCGCATGATTTGCGTTGGAGAATGGTTTATCAAGGACTATTTTATCAAAGGAGGTATAAAGAAATAGCATCACAGTTATTTGTTTTCCCAAAAACTGTGTACCGGACGAATTACGTTTTTGAATAGCGATGATGTGAAGCCGTATCGTCTTGGTCGGCCTATTTGAAGCGCGAGTTTATTCGATCATGAAGGGTCTATCCATAATGGATTGTATTCTTCGAACCCCTCAGATACGGCTACATGAAATAGCCAACTACATCACCAGTGCTACTGGCTCTTCATTTCGTCCAGAGACATTGTGTCAGGCTGTTCACATGCTTGGAATGGCCCGTAAAAATGTAGGTCATTGAACGGATTGAAGTATTGAACATTGGTTGGCTATTGACTAACATTGCAAGTTGTTTTATCGTCAGTGTAACTAAAATATTAAAATACTACAGATACAACGTATTGCTCTTCAAAGAAATGATGACTTCAGACAGCAATTTAAAGCCGAAGTAAGCGTATTCAATCCAAACCAACTCGTATCCTCGATGAAACAGGCATTGTACGTATTAAGGAACGATCTATACCGCTGTCATAATATATTTTGATGGTCAACATTTTTATACATTGAGTTATACTTTTTGTTGAAGGATAAACGAATTACTCGTGGGTTGTGAGAGATTGTACTGTAAAGTGAGTCCCTCTAGAAATGATACTATTGTTGTTAAATGTGCGTTGCTATGCCTCTGTGAATTTAAATTAGCTTCTACATGTAAAACGAACAGCAACACAATAATTACGTCAAATTATAACAATGAAAATACTTCTGCCATTCATGTAGACAATTCGTTTAAATTCCCAGAGGCATAATAACATAATTTAATATCTTGCATAACCCACGAGTATCCATACTAACGAGTAATTCGTTTATCCTTCAACAAAAATTATAATAATGTCAATACTTCAATCGGTTCAATGACCTACATTTTTTCGCGTCATTCCAAGCATGTGAACAGCGTGACACAATGTCTGTGGACGAAATGAAGAGCCAGTAGCATTGTTAATGTAGTTAGCTATTTCATGTAGCCGTATCCGAGTTGTTCAAAGAATACAATCCATTATGGATAGACTCTTCATGATCGAATAAACTCGCGCTTCCAGTAGGCCGACCAAGAACGGCTTCACATCACGGCTGATTCAAAAACGTAATCGTCCGGTACACAGTTTTCGGGCAAACAAATAACTGTGATGCTATTTCTTTATACCTCCTTTGATAAAATTGTCTTTGATAACCATTCTCCAACGCAAATCATGCGCCGAATATGGTCTCGGCATTGTGTACAGTATATACTGCAAGCAGGTTTTAATTTCCACGCTAATCGAACGCGCAATTAACACGCATGATAAAATCTTCGTGTTGACGCACATATTACAGTAACCACGTGATCGATATATATGTATTATAGTATATTTCGCCTGGACAACCTTTTCGGGATTGACAGTATATATTATATGTATATATATATATATATATATATATATATATATATATATATATATATATATATATATATATATATATATATATATATATATATATATATATATATATATATATATATATATATATATTATTTGACCGTCACGAAGTGACACGACTAGAATTACACAAAGCTAGTCCTAAACCAATCTTGCCTAAAATTCTAATTTTCAGCAGCAACTGGCAAGATACAGCTAAATTGATTAAAATTCTTCCCAAGGTTGGAGAAAATATTATTTCACTTGTCCCTAGGACCGTAACCTATTTTAAGTTAAAGAAAAATATCTTTTTGTTTTGAGTTTGTACCGGAGCAAAAGCGATTGTAGTTGACCATTTTTGGTCTGGGAATAGTTCCTTGTTCTTCTTCCCCCTAGACTTGCCCGAAGTTTCACTCGATGGGTTTTTATAGGGTCTATTCCGTTAATTATGAGATCAGTTTTGAAACAGACAACAAGCGAGTGTTGTAAAACCCGGTACACATTAGTATCATTGATATGAAGACTGCACAGTATATCGTAATGCAAAACCAAAAATAAAATTAAAGTCAGAAACACGTCATATTTTGAGATCGGCGGCCATGGTTGAGCGACCCACTTCAGTAAATCAACGTAGTTTCTGCTAAAAAACTAATTTTTAGAAATCTGTGCCTTTAAACGTAAAACTTTTGTTTCAAAACGAAAGCTATACACCCTGTAATAGAAATCTTCGATGCTCACTGAGTGGGGCCATCCAACATGGCCGCAAGTCTAAAATTGTGAAGGTGTCTATAGAATGTGTGAAATCGGTCATTAGATATAAACAGTTTGAAGTGAATACCATGCAAATTGTGGCACTGTGAAATCTACTTGTTTTATTTCTCAAGCGACGGGTTTTGAAATATACGCTGTATATTAGTCATTTACTTACGTTTACGAAGAATTTCAGCTGCATCAAATGCTGCATGTGCACGTATAATAAAAAATTTTGGAAATTGTAATATCCAAGTCTACAAAAAGCACAAGATTCTTGTAAGGCGGGAATATGGAGTTAAAGTATGTTGACAGTATTCCGAGTACGAAGAAACTTAGCGGGTACAGAAGGCTCTGAAGAGAGCCTAAAGGATTGCTCAGTAATTTTAGCATCGCCCAAAGTCATGCTGAAAAAAAAAATTAATTAGCTGCATGAGTCAGAAAGAAAATAAAAAGGCATTAATACTGAACTAGTATTGATGAAGTTTACTGTACTGTCAATTAGTAAAACAATGTTAATACTTTAAAAAACAATGACAATTACAACTAATTATTTACTGACAATCTTATTGTCTATAGCTAGAAAATGTTTACAGTATTCGTGACAAAGGCTTGTTCAGCTTGGTATACATTAGTGAATACAATGAAGTTCACTTCAACGTTATCAACATTTTTGAGAAACACATACTTTGGCTTCATTTCAAAGGATCAAATGGGTGAACCTGACGTTATCTAATGTCCAGTAATTGTTTAAAATGATTTAAATTTAGTCTGAAACATTATTCAATGCAGAAAATCAATATCTTGTTGTATACTTTTATTAGTGTAACATGCAAATTTTGAAATTTTAATGAAGGCCATATAAGTTTTCACGCACCTGCTGTTGGATTTATGCGTTGTAAAATGAAACTTAATCCGTGTATATCATTGTTGTTTCTACCATTCGCGAACAACCGTTAAACTGATATACCGCGGATTTTGGGATTTGAGAAAAAAAACAATCTTTACTCTGCAAGCGGATTTTTAGAGTGTCTTATTCGGGTATTCACTCTAAGCTATCCAACCTAATGATCGATTTTACAGAATCCATTAACTTTATTTTTTCATAGTTTATTGGCTATTATTAATCCGCTGCTAGTTTATTGTGTATGGCGTCACCGGACAGAATTCAGTCCGGTGAATTGTAATGAGTGCAGAATTTCACAAGTCTCGCTCGTCCTCCGTTTTATGTTTATGTCATAATTATATAGACCTTTCTTCCAGGGACAACCATATGCAACTAAATTGCAGAATAGGGGACGTTGCATAATGTCCGTAACTTAATAATATAGTGAACGACTTAAAACTGAATGTCTGAATCTAGTCAAATATACGATACACTTGTGACGATAAAGACAACTTACACTTTGCTACAAGGGTGGATCAATCGTAAGGCAAAGATAATTACTATTATTATGTAGTTTCTTTATGCGCTGTGATTGGTCAATTGCATGCAGATAAATGCGACTATCACGCAATTTGCAGGATATGCGGAATCTGCTAGCAGATAAGTGAGTTACCTGCATGTTGAGCCTACGGTGCAGATTATTACAGTATGCGGCATTCGTTGGCGTCAATGGTTGGCATGACAAAAACATTTTTTCTCGATATTTTCTGTTTCATGTTATGGCATCTCGCCGAAGACGAAATTCGTCAATTGCTCGAGGAAAAAGACTCCAAAAACACATGCAAAAAGAACATACAAAGTCGCTTAACAAGTGTTTCATGAATATTTGTTGGAAAAGGGAATTGCAGAACCAACAGAGAAAAGCGAAATTGCTCGAGTTTTAAAAAGGTTTTAGAAAGAGAAACCTATTCTTTCGTTACCATGTTTATTTTCTCCGCTTACAATGTATAACAAAACAATTATCGGATTCAGTTTTTGTGATATGCGGAATTATATCAATGTCGAGGTAAGAGTTATCTGCCTCGCCTTCGGCTCGGCTGATAACTCTTACCTCGACATTGATAATTCCGCATATCACAAAAACCTCCTCCAATAATTGTTTATTATTCATTGTACGTACTATATTCCTGTATTCTCGTTGGTTAAGAGCCTACAGATAACTATGTGTATTTCGGCGCAGACAAATGTAACCTCGTATCTGTCAAGGTCAAATTTTGAACTTGACAAATACGACATTTATTTGTCAAGGTCAAATTTTGACCCTGACAAATAAATGTCGTATTTGTCATGTCCATACGGTGCCCGCGTATTTTTTCAGCAGTATTTCCCTTGAATTTCAAAAGTGCCGTTATTTAAAAAAAAGTTAAAAACTACAATCATTTTCAAAAGTGTTGGGACACTTGAGAAAATTTTTCATTTTTCACAAATAATTCATTCCCCCGCGCGCCCCCTTCTCAATGTTGTGACCCACCTAGCATAACATATGCGTTAGGGCGTTAATTGAGGTTGGGAAACCAACATTGATTGGGGAGGCGGGGAGGGGAAAATATGGATTTTATAGATATATCAACGGTGTACGTTGATTTTTCATGAAAAAATGCTAGTACCCCAAGTACTTTTGAAAATGACTGTATTTGTTTTTTACTTGTATTCGCATCGCCATTTTTTCGTGGGAATGAATAATAAAAGGATTATTGAACATCCTGCTCAGCCTCATCCAATAATTCTTAATTATCTTATCTATTCTTTTCAGGAGATATTTCAGGTTCGCTGATACTGAAAGATGAACCAGCAGAATTCCTTGTACAACTTAAGCAATGGATATCATTCAATACTCTGAATCTTTGTTATCGTGCTACAGCAGATGGATGGCTGTCGACAGTTTTTCATCTTCGATGTGGTAACACTGGTCAATCTATAACCCTAATAAAAGTTCAAGAATACATCTTTGGCGCGTATTCCAGTGTGTCGTGGGGTCGTAAGTAACATGTATATTTTCGATTTTTTTTATTGCCATATGACCCGGCAAAGTTTTTTTTTCTGCGACAATGTATATAAATATATACATATACACGCTTTTTTTAATTCATTACATGCATCAGACTGAATAGGAAAAAAAAACAAATCATGCAGAAGACATGTCACTCGGGGTGTCGTGTCGATAGTACAGTGAGGACTAGTAACTGATAAACAAAATTTTTCAATTATCACCTGTTTTTCTTTAGGTTTAGGTGACAGCAGTGAATACAGGTCCAGTTCGTACAACTTCATCTTCTCATTTCGTAACAAAGATAACCTCAGTCCGTTCAAATCTACTGTCTATCAATACAGCGGCAACGCTATTTACACTGCCGACACTTATGGACCAACATTTGGTCGTGGGCATGATATCTATATTCAGTACAATGCCAAACGGAGTACGTCACAAACAAACTTTGGTCGCACATACCTTCCTCCATCATCGGACTACAGCTATGGTAGCAGTAATACCAGAGAATTATTGGCCGGACGTTATCAATTTTATCCTTCTGAAATCGAAGTTTATTACTTTTCATAAACCCACCTACAGAACCACAATAAATTACTCCTGTCTAATGTGTTTTTTTTATATAATTTGTAAAGATGACAAACTACTATATAGCTGTATGCATAATTAGTAATCTCTA
The DNA here is from genome assembly GCA_963855995.1 of Muricea muricata. NCBI lineage: Eukaryota > Metazoa > Cnidaria > Anthozoa > Malacalcyonacea > Plexauridae > Muricea > Muricea muricata. The sequence continues at coordinate 21,614,749 of OY979717.1, read as the reverse complement.
ATTAAGTATTAATCTCTTTTTTATGTTGTAAAAATATGAAACACTCGTCTTTGTATTTGTAAAGATATTTTATATGAAGTTTCTGCTATACAGGGTGTATCAAAAAAAGTTTACAGTTGGAAAAATTCCGCTAATGTAGAGAGTGCTTAATGTTTTTATGATCTGAAGCAGTATTACAGCTTCATCTGAAACATCTAGCTATATGTTTTTACAAAACTAATTTATTTGTCTTAAGGTGGTTGGTTATAAAAGGCCACTTTTTAAAAACTTAATTACGCGCAAACATACATTTCTTGTTTAAAACGGGTTTTGAGCGCATAGTGTTAAAATGTGGAGCACACATTATAAGATTTCAATGTTTTATAGATATTTTGATGCTCGCACAATCAACCAGTGAAAATTCAAAAACTGCTTTCTACGCTAATATGTTGGTACTTTAATTTATTCATATAGGTATAATCATGCACAAAATTAATTAATGATGAGACATAAACTCAATCATGCGTAACAAAATGAGCAAAAATAGCGGAAAGTTCGCATTTGTTAAGAATTTTGAGGGTTTGTTCAACATATCCCTTACTCTTATCGTTTTAACTTATAACTGCTTTTCGTAATGAATGAAGGAAGATGTTTTATGTACAAAGAGTGCTCAATGATAGTGAAGTAACAGCGCCAAACTATTTATTTATTTATTCATTTAATATAATGTTATTAATTTGTGCAAATGATCACTACTCGTAGTTACACGCTAATGCGATTGGCAAGCGATTGTCAACTGCTAATATTCTAACGGGTTCGTTTGATTTGCGTTTTGCTTACTGAGATGATCCTCTTGCGCTTAAAATTCCACACGCTAAATTTGTTTCGATGACAACACCTTGAGAACAGTTCGCTTTGCTTGTTCAGGAGGTTCTCTGACTTTGACTTAAGGATCGATTTGAAGCTTTCGCACGCTTAACAATTGACCATTTAAGATCAAAATCCTTACAATTATTCTTCAAATTCCACACATGTTTTGGTAGTTCAGTTTCTGAAAAGAGGGGTAGTGATTTAAAAGACTTTACATGGTTACGAAATCGTTCCTTGAATGTGTTTGACGTCATTCTTATGATATAATTTGACAGGAGCTCATGGATGGATTGGAGATAGCTGATTTGATGTTTTTGGCAAGAAAAGGCTTACAAGATCGCAGATCTCCGCAACATCAAAACTGCCCATCGTGACGTCAAACATGGAGTCATTGTTCTTTTTCGCCCAGGTAAAACTCGATGATGTCGACGGAGAGGAATCTGCAGTTCAATTTGTTTTTGAGCGAGTTAAGCCATTCAATTGCGGAGTACGAATTTTTCCATTGATTTACATTGATGCTATATATTGCGGATTCTGTTGTTGATATCATCTAAAACAACTTTGCTGACTTTGCCCAGTTCTGTTTTTGCAGGGTTGATAAGACGGAATTTTGGATTTGCTCGGAAGTTTCCTTTGTGGTCTTGTAGCGTTATGTAGGAATTTCTTTGTGCTATGATATCGATCTTACTACTCATCCCAAGTTTATATTCGTAATTGTTTTTAATTCTTCGTTAAGGCTCTCCGTTACAGTTTCTTTTGCGATTTTATACGTTTTAGTGACATTTTCGTGACAATTTGTTGTAATTATCGACAGAAGTCGCATAAATATTGGTTGATTTATCCGCAAATACATAAACGTTTTTCGATGCACGGATGCTTTTTTTGATGTAATTCCATATATAAATTCTATGCGGTGAAAGTTGATGAGGTATATACTCATATTCAACCGCAACGCAGTGAAGGTTAGCTACAGTTGTATGCCAAATATTAAGCAAATATTGACAGACACAACAAGTCCAAATTATCCAAATCATCTTCAACTGAACGAAACTGCGTGCAATTGCCAAAAGAAAACTGAATGCCCTCTGTCGAACAAGTGTAAGGTCAAGTCATATATCAAACCACAGTAACAACCACCAAAAAACTTCGACAAGCCTGCTCAAACATATATTGGACTCACAGAAAATTATTTTAAAACAAGATACGCGAACCACAAAGCGTCGTTTAATTCCTGCAACATAATTTCACTGAGGTATGCAAGTATGTCTGGGAGTTGAAGAACAATAATATTGACTATAAAATTAACTGTCTGGAAAATACTTAAACGAGCTAGATCTTATAACCCAGCTTCAGATAGATGTAACCTATGCTTGTGGGAGAAATGCTATATCATATGTAAATCAACGATGGCTACTCTAAACAAACGAAACAAACTAGCAGACATTATAAGAAACTTCTCTTAAAAAACATTTAAATATCAATATTATTAAAATCAAATCATATCGTCAAGTTGTGTCTTTTCAACATGATTGAATTTTTTGTAACGGTAGTTATGATGCTTTTGTGTTCGTCATTATGTGTACGCTCATGATGTTGTAAAGTTTTTAATGGTTAAAAATATAGAGTGTAAAGTTTACAAATATTTTTGGCTTGAACAATATTGCATGTAGTCGTATTTAATTCCGCTCAATCTGGATCAAACAACAAACTCGTTTTTAAAACAGCACAAAAACTCTTTCGCGAACTTGCCATTTCAGCGTTTTATCCATATTTCAGCGTTTTATCCCCATTTCAGTATTTTATCCCGATTTCAGCGTTTTACCCCCCTTTCAGTTTTCGTTTTCAGTTTCCGCCATTCAGTTTCGGCGTTTTATTCCAACCCACAAAGAAACGGAATATGAAAAACAGTGAAATACGAAGATAATATCTTTATTGCATGGTCTTGCATGTGAGTCTGGGTTTGTATACCCGTTGTCTTTTAAACCAATTACCGAAATGAAACGAAAATGAAGTACATGAGTGCACAAAGTAAAGAAAGATTATGTATAGAGGGTTCAAAGGGAAAGGTTTAAAAAGTTTAAAAAAATCTGCGAGGAATTACCAATATTTTAAAAGCCAAGGTTGGAAGAAGAGGTCCTTCGTCTGGACGTCAGTACTGGTAGTTGTATATCTTTTAGTGTACAGCTTTCTTATTAAAGAATCTCGTTGGTGAGAGTTAGCTGAATAAGTTCAACATCTGTACTGATCTAGCTATAACTTTTAATTTTTATAAAAAACCCAAAAAGTTATTGATTACACTTGAAAGTGCGATATTTACTTAAATTCAAAGTTTCTTGAAGACTAATTTACTTTATTCAGCTTTAACTTCTAATATTTTGAAATTTCAGTGCATGAAGTAAAATATAATCCTAAGCGTTACAAATGGTACCTATAGGAGTAAGTTTCAGGTTCCGCGAGTGTTGGACACAGAAGGATTGGTGGACGTCTTTTGTTCGTAACATTTGGGCAGGGGCTCCAGGGTTGGGGGCCGCAACCCTTAAGTTCCAAATCGGTCGGTTACAAACGTTGCTTCAGTTTCAGGTGTCGTCAACGACAGTTCATCGTCAGGTGATTCAGTAGAACTACTATAAGATCACTATAAAATGTAGGAATTTAGATTTGTTAAGCTTATTTTCATTTAGTCTTAACAGTCATGAGCACCTTTTTATCTAAACTAATCTGAAGATATCTCGTTTTGTGCGTGTTCGTTATGGTTAATTACATTTGTTCAAGACAGTTATGAGTAAATGGGGACAACGCAAACGATTTCAAACGTCGAACTTCCTATGTGCAAACTTAATGTAGCTAGATAAGTTAGAATAAGGGAGTTCATCGTCTGAAACAGATCTAGATATACAGACCATCAGACAATAGGAATTATTCGATTAAAAAAACGCACACAGCAAATTGCGCTGTCGCATAGCCGAAAATAAGAAACTAACCGTGTTCGATTGTCGTAAACACAAAATGGCGTTGCCTGAATTAGGAATGGCGGTGCCAAAAAACCCCCCCAAAATGAGGCTTGTTGACAATAGAAAGAAGGTATTCTTTTTCTGTTCTCCTTTTTTTCTGTTTCTCTCTTTCCTATTTTCTTTTTTATTTCTTATTTTCTTTTTTCTTTTTTAGTACAGAGAAGAGAAAAAAAGACAAAAAGAGTAGAAGAGAAAGAAGAGGGTTTTCTTCCGGGTCCTCCGGTTTCCCTTAAAAAATAAAAAAAGAGCGGCTATGTTTGGGCCCATTCTAGATTATAATTCTCATGCATTCTCGTTTCATGCGTGAGCATATAAGCCCCTCCCTCTCCCCACATAAAAGGTCTCAATAACTGAGAATGCATCTATATCAGTTGTCAGACTAGAAACTTGTACCCAATTCTTTAAATTAGCAATTACAATGTCTGTCTTTAGCAAAAACAATCGTTTTCGTTTTTTACTTTGGTTAATGAAAGATATTGATTTATGAGAAGTTCTTATGCTCGCTATAGCTACAATCATTTTCAAAAGTGTTGGGACACTTGAGGAGATTTCTCATTTTTTACAAATAATTCGTTCCCCCGCGCCCCCTTCTCAATGTTGTGACCCACCTAGCATATAACATGTTATGCGTTACGGTGTTGAGGTTGGGAAACCAAGATTGATTGGGGAGGCGGGGAGGGGAAAATATGGATTTTATAGATATATCAACGGTGTACGTTGCTAGTGTCCCAAGTACTTTTGAAAATGATTGTAGGAACAGGTGAGGATATGAGTTTTAGTGATCTGCGGTCTTCAGGTTAGATTCCTGTTCCACTCGAAGTCATGAGAGTGTTATGTATCTCAGATGATCAGATAACTCCATGATTGCCGTAAATAATTTATATAATATAATTTTTTGCTAAACACGAATTTATACTATGACTGCAACCTAGAACCCTAGAAACGAGGTTACTATGACTGCTGCTATGTGCCAAAACTTGCTCGGTGCACGTCGGAAAATACTTCGGTATTGTTCGGCTTTCCACGCTGCTCGAACAGTTCCCGAGCTTTTTTTAAATTTTCGAATTCAAAAAACAAGTTCCTGAGTTCCTTACAAAACTTCACCTCGAATTTTCATCAATCCTAGATTTGTTTTAAGGTAATATGGTTTACTTTGTGTTAGTGCTTGTACTGAAGTACTTAGCGTGCTCATACAAATAGATTTTTGCAAACTCGGGCGAGAATTAACTACAATATTTGAGTATAAAGTTTGTCCTGTCCATGCTTGCAACAATGACTGGTCGCTTTTCAAAATAAAGGCTACAGTTTTTGGTTGAAATTTATAGTTTGCTGATAATAATGCCGTGAAATGCGTTGCAAATACATGGTCGGATCTTAATTGTCAAGATTGTTTGAAAAAGTAGGCTCAGACAGTTCTATAGATTTGGATCCTAAAAAGTGACCTTCAAATTTTATTATATATGTAGTTTAATTTTAAGTTCCTTGTACATTTGCATGGTGAATATCAGGTGAAAATATAAAATTCTGAAACACAACATAAATTTATTACAGCAAAGCTTTCGATCTGTAAGCTTGTAAGCTTTGTGATGATAAATTTATGTGGTGTTTCCGCAATTTATGTGGTGTAATCACAGTACCTACTGGAAATGGGCCATGGATATAGTAGGCCCTAGATAGCATACAAATACCTAGCGCAGGTGTCACATCTATGATGAATCCAAGATGGAATTGTCAACCAGCAAAAAACTAGGGAGTTCTATTATGAAAAGCAGGTTTTTAGACATTTTTGACAGTTTAACTGCTGAGAATGCCGTTGAACTAGACTTTTTGATCACTATTAAATAAAATAGGTGATTGTGTAAAATCTGCTGACAAAGTATTGCAAATATAACAACAAATGAAATAAGTACATGTATTACAGAAACCTATGTTTTCATGGGTTGCTTTTTATTTATGATAATTTATATCAGCTGAGCAGGTAACTCCATCAAAATCAGGTTTTGTGTCATCAAAGTTCGAAAAATAGATGGACAGCTTGGTAGAGTTGAAAATTCAAAGTGATGGTTGCCAAAGCAATTCTGATTCTGATTCTAATTACAATATTGTAATTTACATAAGAAAATCTCACAATTTGTCAACCTGTCGTGCCTGTGACAAATGTGTTGCAAAGATGAAAACAACTTAATTGTGAAATACTGTAATTTTATGAAGCTCCTGCAAGCTTGTTAACCAGACATTACTTATATGAATGCTTGTAAATGTGTTAGAATGTAAATACAGTTTTGATAAGACAATATATTATAAAATCAGGTATGCTACAGGCCTGCTACAGCGATGCTTAAGTATATAACTTGTAAAATTAACTTTTACTAGGTGTCAATTTTTGTTTGTAATTAATGTGACATTCCTGCAAGCACAACAGAACTGCTGCATGCCCATTATTGGGCTTATCTCAAATCAAAGTCGATCATGATGTATCCTGGGAAACTTGTAGTGACATGTACTTAAGGACAAATTTTGTGCAGATATTCATTATAACATTTCATGCTAGGCAAAAATCTAAATAAAGCTCAAATTGGCAACTGCTCTCCAGTTTACATCTAAAACATCTGTGACAAACATCCTTTGCTAAATATATGCGATCAATCTCGAATCCACGCAAACATATGAAACCGGTCAAAACGTCTACTTCTTGAAATATTTATCGGACTATAATTTTATTAGAGTCAAGCCCGCTGTTCTCATTTTACGCTCAAAACCTCTGCGATGGTGATCTATTTAAAAAAAAAGCCCATTTGAACAGCAGCAGTTAAACCGTCTAAAATGTCCAAAAACCTGCTTCTTGTAGTGGAACTCCCTAGTTTTTTGTTCGGTTGACGATGCTATCTTAGATTCAACACATGCGATGCCTGCGCCAGGTATGCTTTGACTATCTAGGGCCTACTGTATGGAATGGACAGTAGGGCCATTCAGGAGTGCAACAGGGTACCCTATCATCATGCAGTTTACTGGCTGCCAGCAGCCAGTTTAGCATTCTCATTGGCCAGAAAATGCAATTGACTGGCTGGCATAATGGTAGCACAAACTTCAATTGAGTGGCTGTACTGTCTATTCTCTATACTGTGGTTTAACTTTGTTTTAAAACAGGATTTTTCAAGAGGTTTTTTACATTTATTTTAGCAACTTTTCAAACAGATTTACTGCCCATTCATGGGTGCATATGGTAAAGGGGGAAAATGTTGTTTCTAGATTATTAATATTTGAGTCAGTAAGAATGACCAACTGGCAGCCTCCTACAGCCGCTGCTACACTATGCAACTTGTCTTGCTGCAACTTTATTTTAAGAATTAAAGTTGTATGATCAGAGATGTTACACTATGTAATGTTTCTTGCAACTTGTCTCACAATCTCGGCAGATGCTGGGATCTTTTTTTAAATAAAGAAGTTATGTCAGCTTCTCAACAGAAAAATTGCGTGGCAAATTGCTCAAAAATGTGTTGCAGCAAATCATTGCGAAAAGTAGAAATTGTTTTAGTTCTACTTCATGCAATCCTTCGTGCAATAAAAAAGTTGCATGACTTAATGATTGTTAGGTATGTGTCTAGTGACTTGTGTCTCAACAAAATTTCAAGTTGTAAGACAAGTTGCGTAGTGTAACAGAGTCTTAAAGGCCCCAAAGATATTTACTTTATTCAAACAATTGAGTCACAGTTTGCCAGGATAAAATCTATTCTAATTTCATGGAACATTCTCAGTACAGTTATTGATAGTTACCATACCATGTCACATTGAGTTAGGGTAAGTGTTAGGGTTTGGTTTAGAGTTTGGGTTAGGATTATAAGCTGGCCAAGTATTACATAACTATTCCATAACTTCATTAAGAATAATGGCTCTTGATTTTGGAGCAAGTCACATTTTATGGCACCAAAATCAGGCATTTCCTACAAAAAAATATTAGCCAATCATGGCTCACAAAAATGCCCATTAACAGTGTTCCGAGGAGGGTTTATTAGCCTAGCAAAACTACCAAATATGGCTTTTGACAAATAGATTTCATCAGTCAATTGAGGACTTGTTCTGTAATGGAAGCAATATATGGGATGGGAATAAACTTTTTTTCAAAATATTTGTTGAAATGATCTGTGATTGATTGGGGGTGGGGTGGGGAAGGGTGGGGAAGGGTGGGGAAGGTGATGCAGTTTCAGTACAGGACATGATTGAAGAATAGTAACCCTACTAGTGTGAAAATTCCTTGTGCTTCTATAAGCGAAAGGAAGGCAAGGCCATTTAAAGAAGATTACAACTGCAATATAGGGTACATTCTGTGTACAATGAGTTGTGGGTCACAGCCCTAGTTCAAAGGGGGTGTTAGGGTTATTATCCAGGAGCATACCAAACTCCTCCCCTTATTAAGACTGTGTGGAGACATGGAAGTTTTTTTATATATTTTTAAGTGACATATTATTTAGTTCACACAACCACTTGCTTATTTATCTTTTGTATTTTGTTTACCATTTTAGTTATTCATATTATAGCTCAATTAAAGAATTCTCTGAAATTTGTTTACAGATTGACAAAGTGCCTACCTCTCAGTAACTGACAGACTATAAAAAGTTAAGTTATAATTTGTCATCTTTCAATCTAGATGGATAATTAATTTCTCTTAGCATGGTCTAATAAATATTGTTAACATTTACTTTTTTCATATTTTCCTAGACATCTGTTACAAGTTCCAATAATGCTTTATTTGAATTCTCAACTGACATCCTCGTGATCACCAAAAATGTACGTTCTCTTGAATGGAAAGTATGGAGAAAGTCTCAAACTTCTTGTGCTGAAATTGACTTTAAATGTTTGTTTAAAAGTTTGAAATGTTCATTTGAAAATCACAAAGATGGTTATGCAAGCTCCAGTGCTTTTAAAATTTATTTCATATCTATTTCTTATCTTATTTATTTCTTATTTTTGGCAAACCCAACACCATGATTGACTTTACTCATGAATGGCAGTTACGTGTTAGTGGATCAATTCCTTGAGAACCCAAAGTTCATGAATTCTAGTCGTAGGCTATCCAATGTATTTGCCATAAAAAACCCCCCAACAAAATTGACTATGGCCGATTGTTAGTTATTTTTTACAAATGTAAATACCATAATGTTAGAATCTAGCCATCTATTATGGGACTTTAATTCCCATTACCTGTACAAAACCTCAGCTGTTGCATAATTTTGAAAAATGGTTGCCCTTTGGGGCAGGCAACACTGACAGTTTGGTTGCCTGAGGTTATTCCTCACTTAAACCAACATTTAACAGGCAAATTTATATTAATATTGTATAATATAAATGAATTAACTAATAAAGTGGTCAGACCACTCGCCTTTCACCTTTAAGGTTCCAAGTCCGATCACCAGTAAGATGGACTCGAACCCAATCCTCATGTGAAAAGAGTAAAGTCAAGGCTCTGCCGAAAGTTGTGGGTTTTCTCCGGGTACTTCGGTTTCCTCCCACAGGGAAAGTTGACAGGGTGGGATAGGTACTACGGGCCCACAGTAATTGGCTCACGCTGTTGTGATGACCCTGCCCTTGTGGCAAAGCTAAATAAAAAAAAAGCAAAACCAGTGCATGATGAGTAATCAAAACACAAAATGTGGTGATTAGTCAGGAGATTTTAGTTGCCTAACACAAATTTTTAGTCGTGCAGATGATTTTGCAAGCACTTTTCAGTGGTTGTGATTTTCAATGGTATTGTATTCAACTTTAGAACAAACAATTATGGTCAAATAAGCTTGTAACATATTTTATAAACTAAACTTTGCTGGATTGCAAAGTGGAGCTGGTTTGAATCAAATGAACTGGTGCAATTTTTGTTAAAGTATAATATAAACAGAACACCAACCACAAGGTTGTTCGTAATGAGACTACAAGAAAGCCCTCAAAAATGTAATGAATTGTTCAGTGAATTAATATATGTTGCATACTTGCATGTGGCATTTCTGAAATTTATGCTAAATAAAAGGTTTAGAAATGAACAATGAAGTAAGGAAATTGTTCCAAATTTTGATGATAACTGTGCTGAAACAAAAGTTTATAACAAAATCTCTGTAGAGTTTGTTTTTGTTGTGGCATGGGAAAGTGTTTTCTTCAAAACTTTTAAGTTTGAATCAAATTTTTGACATTTCAGTTATTTACTTCTCTAAACCACTCGGGCAATTCTCTTAGACTTGAAAAACAGGTTGTTACAGAATCTCATTAAATGCAACAACAGTTACAAAGTGTTCTTTTGTCAATTTTTCATTATTTTTTTGGCTTGTTCATTCTTGTTTGGCGATGGAAATTAACTTTTTAATGTTTGTGTGTTTAATTTTCTTGGCTTCAGTTCAATTCTATATTCAAGCAGTTCCACTTTGTGATTATAATAATAATATAAGAAAACAGGTTTACATGGCTTTTGAACATGGTCTTTTCAACAAGTAAGTAAAGATAAGATTATATACTTCAAAGAGATCTGCTTTTTAACCTGACAAGAACATTGACAAAATTTAGTTTTTTTGACGTTCCTGCTTGACACAAATGCTATATCTAAACTGTGTTTGTAATTTGTTTTGGCTACTCCAAAGTGATCAAACTGCAGTTTTAGTTTGCAAAATTCAGAGAATTAAAAGGAAATTCTAAGAATTAAGTGTTGCACACTAAGTGATATATAAATCAATTGAGTAATTTTTTCTACCTTTGCCTACGTTTGTTTTTTGACAAATCAGAATTCTGAAATTAAAATTGTAGAACATTTCCTTTCTGCTGAAATGGTTCTTTATGTTTAGCATCTGAAAGAAAATTTTTGTGAGCGAAACAGGTACATTGAAATTGTGTTGGAAAATACATAGACTTTCATTTAAGTTTATAAAATTTAAAGAAGATATCAAAAAAGATGTAAAGAAGCATTCGAGACGTTACTTCTTGTCAGGTTAAAAAAAGTAATGTGAGATATATGGCTTGTAAGACGGAAATGATTTCTTTCAAAACTCTTTCACAACTATAGACCAAAACAGGGATGTTTCTCATGAGATTTTTATTATACAATTTTTCGATACGTTTTCTGAAGTACACTAAAGAATACATTAGCAAAATGTTAAGGCAATTTAGAGATTATTTCAGGCCATTTCTAACTCACCTCAAAAGACTTGGTATATCGTTGTATTTCAACTAGTCCATTGCTTTCGGTACTTGAGCAATAACTACCATAATTTTTATAAAATAGACCATTTGTATAAAGGACTCTATTTCGTGAGAAAAACAAACCAGTCTTCGTATTTCTATCCGAAACAAAAAAGCAACCAGTATTTTTATTTAGTTCTTTAAATCTTTGAGCCATATATTTCTTAGTATTATTATGAAACAACTTGGAGTTACGTTTTGCATTTCTATGTTAAACTCGATCCCGTTACTAGTTGTTTTGTAATTAATTTATCTTGGAGTATAAACATTTTATCTTCAAAAGACCAATTTCATCTAAAATTGCCTTTTCACTTGTATTTATTCACTTGTGTTAAATGCAAGGTTAATTTTTTTGCCATGCTCTGTTTTCTTCTATTGTTAATTAAATACGTACAAGTTTGTGGTAGTTAATCTTTTTTTATTGTTATTTAAATTGTAATCTTTACAAATTCTTTTCAATAAATTGTTTACAAAATTTACATGTGACCCCTTTTAATTAAAAATTCAATTCCCATGGGAATTGAGAAATTGAATAAAAAAATCCCCCTACCCTGGCCAGCTCTCCAAGTGCTACTTCCACCTAAGTAGATGTACTCATACATATAGTACAAGTACTTCTACTTATTTACGGCAGATAGCGCTTGGAAAGCTGGCCAGGGTAGCGAGGCAAAGAGAAAACCAACCTTGCAAATGCTAATACAAATTGCTAAGTTGATTTTCTCTGAAGAGCAGCCGCGCATACCTGACAAATTAAAACAACAAATGTTAGTGACTTAGCATGCAAATTTGATTCCCGAAGCCAAATGACAAGTGCCCCCCTCTGATCCTACCAGCTGCCTACCTGCCTAAGTTCTAAGCTGTCTTCCTCGGTGCTAAGCTCCTGCATTCCATTCGTTACCCTCACTTTCCTCACCATCGCACAGTCACTCACAGCTGATAAGCCTGCATGCACCGCCACCACCCCGACTGCCACCCAAATCCGAAAATTAAAAGAATTAAAATTTTAGTAAAGAATGCCGGCTTATTTTGGTTTAATTTGTTGTTTTAGGCCAAAACGTCGAATATAAAATACCAAAGCTCGAATATATAAACAGGTAAGTTGACTTTGTACTTAAATTTACCTTGCAAATCATGCAAAACTTGACCCAAATAAAAGTTTAAATAATAATTCTAGACTAATTTAGTTGATGTTGACAACTTTCTCCAAACTGTTTGTGAGAAGTAATGGTAGATTTTGGTTTAGGCATACTTTCAAAAATTTTAATTCCTTTAATAAACCTAACCCCATGCAACTTACGCACGGCTTACACCCTCGCAGTCCATACATTTAGCTAATAAATTACGTTATAAAAGAAAAAAGCAAAATAAAAAGATAAATTACGTTATCTCTAGCTACTTAAACCCACTTAGACTGAGTATTTGATTGAGTTTTCAAACGTAAAACCTTAGCTGAAAGGGCATGGGCTTTTCGTTATGTTAAACTAGTCCGAAGAAAATATAAACCTGATACTTACCAAAGTCTAAGGCTGGCTCAAATAAGCATGAGAATGCAAAGAGTACGAATCTTTTTTTCCTTTAAGACTCGATTAGAAATTTAAATCCTGCACCGTAGTTACCATGCATTTAATCTCCCTATAGCTGGTACCGTTACTCTATATAGTTCAAATTAATGGATCGGAACATTTTAAAACTTTACTGAATTCTCATACTTATTTAACCGAAACGCCTTCATTTGCATGGTACGTCGCAGCTGCTCTCTTCCGTAATTTGCTTTGGTGCACACAATCAATCGATTTATTGTTCGATTGTTTATGCTTGCCAAAATCTTTCCAAGGAACAAAGATACTTATTATATTTATAATCAAAGAGGATTCTCATTATACAGTCACGTTTCTGCCATGAATCGACAGATCACCATGAAAACAAAGCTTGCTCTGTTCCCTTGGGAATTAAAAATAGGCAAAAAATAATAAATCCTACGTAAACTATGACTCAATTTCAATACCTCAAAATCATGTTACGCTTCACGTAATCCTGGGTAAGCGGGATCATATAATCAGCCCCTAAGCCAACATAGTATTATTTCTTGAAAGTTGAAACAGATTTTTGTGTTCAATCTTACATATCAAGTGACATGCGTTATTTCGTTTTGCTTTTAGAAATAGCCACAACCCAAATGTTATTTTTTTACAGTTTTGAACTCGAAATATGAAACAAAAGAAAGTGACATTACTTCAAAACTTCGAAATTTCGTGCGATTTTTTTTAAGTGTTAATTCAATCCTAAATTCCTTGCTTTTTTCACAATGAGAATCAGTGATTTTATTCGACAAGAAAAAATAAAATTTACTTGAATCCTCTTTGATCTCTAAATAATTAGTATCTTGTTTCCACTAACTTGTAAATTACCACTACTTTGTATTACAATGTAGTGTCTTCTCTGTCTTTTGGATTGCTGTTGATTTGTGGGTTCATCTCATCCAGTATCGTTTATTCTGGTCTTTTTCTCTTGCGTTTTTTCACACCCCATCACCTTTCGAAATCAAAGAATCGTATCCGTTAATTTATTACAATTAAATTGTAAATCACTTTATTGCAAAAAAGAAATACGAAGTTCTAAATGTGACTGATTTTGCACCAAACGAGACGTAACAAAATTTCCTGGTAACAATTTTTGAAGTATTCGTGTTAACTTTTCGCCATGACGCAATCATTTCCAAATAAAATTTACAAACAGGCCGTGATTTTTGCTGTATGATGAAGGTAGTGTGATATTTTACGCGACAAAAAGTGGTTCGTGACTAGTTTATTGGCAACATTTGAGAAGTCTATACTTATTGTACGTTTTTTAATAGTAGTTTTACTTGGCTAGCTCTGGTTGTGACATCACCAAAATCAACGTTAATTAATGAGTAGTTCATGGATGGCGGCTAGCTCAACTTATTCACAAAATATTTTAGGAAATAAGCGACGTAAAAATGTGCAAGAGAGGTATAATTTTTTAAAAGGATATGGCAATATATTTCTTACAGCAATTGGAATATCCCGTGTTAATTTTTTCCCAATATTCTTACTTTAACAAATCGGAGTTGACTCGATATTAAAGAACTCGCAATACAATATAATGAAGGAAAATTCCTTTTCTTGGAAAAAAATGAATTAGACTTTTAGCAAATACAATTTTGAAGGAATTTTCTAAGAAGAGTACGAGAATTTTAATAGTCTCCGTTTTCGAATGTCTACGGCGAAAACGCTTTAGGAAGTGAACATTGGTACAAATAGCTGCGCCCTTCATGGTCAAGAGCGTGTATTGTAGGGTGTCACTTGTGGGTATGTGGGGGTACCTAGGATGGAATACCTACTTAGACAATGTGCACACTAGTTAACGTTTCCGGACGTTTTCACAGCAGTCAAAATGAAAACGATATGAACTATAAGAGTATTCGTTGTATGAAGTTTTTAGTTTTTGTCCTTAGACGAAGTTTATGCTGGTTTTCGTTAAATTATGTCAACAAGTCAGGAGATTTTTGAAATAATTCGGAATGAAAACCCTCAGAAACGACATCGTGTGCACGTAGCCTAGTTTATACTTGACTTGAAAATGAATACTATACTAGATAATGCAGGCCTTGGATTCGGACTTAAATGCACGAGACTTGTAGTTACTGGACTACAACACTGCTTAGTCTCTGAAATATTGAAAGAGAAACACACCCTCCGCCGTTTTGTTTTATAATTATCTCTATTTGAAGGACGTCACTACAGCGTAGACTTTATAAAACTTACCGTCAATGAGTTAAATCTTAATGAAACTTTGTTGACCATTCGCAATTTAAGAAAGAATTATATACATACAAATATAGATGTTAAACATGTTTGCTATTTTTTTTTTACCCTGTTCGAATATCCAAGATGGCGGATGACTAGTGTCTTTGCCTTTCAATATTTCTGAACTTGACCACGTTATCAAAAGTTTAAGGTTCCTATCGATAAGTCAAATTTAAATTTATGTGAAAATGAGACAAACAATACATAGTGGTGACTACTGACTTCTCGATGAGAACCTTCGCTTGAAACGTCGAATTCTGTTAATATTGTTTCAGATAATCGAAGAACCGAGCATTTTGTGTGTTTTGATTGCACGACCGAGGCTGGAAACATTAGTTCGAGTCTTCGAGATTTTTATGCCTATTGCCATATCCCTCCCTTTAATGGCAAATTTGCGATAGGTTTGCGAATCAAAGAACTGAAAGCAGCAAAATGTCAGCCTCGTACCCGGGCGTCTCTTAGTGCAAAGTAAAAGAGCACATAGTAATTCAACCTGATTCTCAGGGTCTTCACCTCCGCTACCCGCGCTACGGCGAAGACCCTGACACAGGCTGGTGACGTGGCACCCAGATTTTGGGTGCCACGTGAAGCGGCTAATCGTGGGAGGGGTGGGAAAGGATCTTTTGTTTATAAATGCGTTAATTATGAGTTGTATGTCAAAAGCGGTCATAATGCATTCAAAGTTGGAACAGTTCGGAAATAAATATTTACATTTATAATACTTCACTCGCTTTTCGTCCATGTGGACGTAAAGTTAAGAATGCTTCGAGCATTAAACAACGACTTTCCCAAACTCAGGACTCGCTTGCAAAGAAAACTAGAGCGAAGCGATGCATTAACGTTTCTCCTTTTTCGGGGGCAACCTCAACAAAAAACACGCCATATCGCTGCAAGACAAAGCCCTTAATATGAAACATTTTTTGGTGGGTTATCTTTCATTTCACCTGACCAGAGTCCAAAAGTAAAATACATTTGTTTCCTATCGCGCTTATTATGTTTTTGTCATTTAGCAATTTATAGCCAGCAATATTGCTACATGTGTACGCTGCAAAAATAAGCGCAGTATTTCAATGTTATTATAAAGGTTGCTACATGTAAATTATTCTTTAAGAAATACGGTATTTGAGAAAGGAAATATTTATATTACGATAATGTGTGTATCAAAGGGTCATTCGTTGTCCGGCCTTTAGAAAACGTATTATATTGTGTCCATATCATTAGTTTTGCCTGAGTGTTCACGAAACAATGAAATACGCTACAATTTGCTACGATACGGATGAAGTGGAAAACGAGCTTTAGAGCCATTGTTGTTTGACAATAATAAATTGTGATAACGCGTTTTTACCTACGCCTGCTAAGTACGAATGCCAAGCACCCAAAATCTGGGTGCCACGTGACCAGCCTGTGTCAGGGTCTTCCCCGTAGCGCGGGTAGCGGAGGTGAAGACCCTGAGAATCAGGTTGATAGTAATTAAGTAATTTGATATATGCAAGATATAACGACGACGCAAGGAATTATGGGGTTACTGATCTGCATGTATGGCACTGGATTAACTCATGACATTTTAATTGAACTAAAAAGTGCCTGGGTACGAGACGGGCAAAATGTAATCACTTACTTTTACTCTATCCTTGGATCGTCGTGGCTTCGATTGGTCTAGTTCATCATATGCTGTTCATGGTTTCATCTGGTTGGCATTCTCTCTTCAAAGAACATCACGCCTGTGTAGTTGGTTAACAAGCTCTCTCAAATCCAGTCAACCATCATAAAATAAGGAGAAAATTCGTAATGTTACAGAATATTTTTGAATGTTGAAAACGAAACTGCGGAAATATGATTGTAAATCACTTTGACAAACCGTACATTGCGATGGTATTTTCAACTTGACATTTTCTGATGGACACGGCTAGCGATTCACGTCTTGGATCAATATTAGTTCTTCTCATCTTGTTTAATGAATTGACTGGTGTATTATATTCGCTCTTTCACTTGATGTCCTTTGATAAAATAAATAATTACGGTGTTTGAAAAATTCGTTCTAGGATAAGCAAAGAAAACTACGTTAACAAGCATTGAGGAGGATTAAGTAATTATGTAATAGGTGTTGCATGTCACAGAGGATAGTTAATGGACAAAACTTCGAGATACTGGGACAAAACCTAGCGCAAAACAAAATAGCGGAATTGGAATGAATTATTTGGTGTCATTATCTCTTACTTACGGATTTCATTTTTTGTTTTTTATTTTGAAGAAAAGCTGGACGAAAATTTTGAAATAAACAGTCGTCGAAGAGTATAATTTTATTTATAAGATTTATTAAAACACTGGATATATGTAAAAAGATTTAAAAGGTATTTGACAGCGGACGTTAGAAGACGAACGCCTAGGAATGCCCGCAATTTGGGTTACATTTTTTATACCTTAAGAAATTAATAAAATATCAAATGGTTTTCTGCTCAGAATAACGACATCCAAGCGCGTGGGCAATCCCAATTCCAAATACACGAATAACGCTTTCCTGGCAGAAAACTATTTCGTAACTGTTTTATAAAGAAATTACAGTGAAACACAATACAGCGCGATAGAATTTAAATTTCTCGTCCAGGATTGTTTGATCATACGCAGTAATCACCAAGTGGCGCAATCGCCAAAGCAAGCGCCTGCCGCCTCTGGGATCGTGAGCTCAATCCCCACTTGAGATTCGTGGCACTTATGCGAGAAGTTAGTCAACGCTCTGTCGACAGTCGTAGGGCTATGGTACACCGGTTAGGGTCTTAGGAAAAGGGTGGTTAGAATTGTAAAATATCGGTATTCAACCGGACTCGGGCAACTAGTCAAGGCTGTTATAGCTAGATGACGATGAGGTGGTAAAATAAATGAATAAAACTAAGTATTTCAGTGTAGTTATCATATAAATATTATTGTCAAACTGAATGGATAATTCCAGTAACCACAAAGGAGGAAGGAAGGAAGGAAGTAAAGGATGTAATTGGAATGAAGGCAGGAATTAAAACTAGTTGTTAACAATATTCGCACGTAACGAGTTCTCACTTGACCCTAACTCGGAATTCCCTTTGAATTAGAGCTAAAAATCTGAGTTTCCTGTTTCTTGTACAGATTGCAGTGTATCAGTGGACAGAAGAGGGTTTGAAGAAAAATAACAACGACAGAAGAGGAAAAGTAAGTTACAATAAGTTTATGAAGAAATAATGAAGAAACTATCGATACAACGCTCGATACATAATAATAATCATCATCATAAATGCTCTATTGATCCCCATACAGTGGGTGTGGTCTTGCTGGGCAGAAAGGTTTGAGACGAGAGCACGATTACTTCATTACTTGTGTTGCCAAAATAATTTTGATCGTACATGAAAAGATATTTAAGCAGAAAGAAGTTTTAACGGATAGGGGTTAGAATAGAGAATTTACAATTAATGACAGTAAGTGTATTCTAATATTTGGTTTTCTTACCACTAAATCCTCTTGAACGTCATTGCATCGAATTTGTCACGTGGTAGTCTCGCGATACCTCTGGAATATCTAAAATGTAAAACAAAATATGTCGGTTAGGAATAAAAACCTCAAACAAAATTGATATCTGAACATTTTAGACTGAATCAGTTGTGGAGGTAAATGACCCAGAATTTAGATAAAATTATTTTACCTTGAAAAGGTCCTGTTTTAATCAAGTCATCGTTGTTCCATTTCGAACAATTCCCTGACGGCTTAGCTAGAGAGAGAAATAGAAGCACAATCTTATATACCAGTGCATTAGACTGAAATTTATGAAATTATGAATTAAAATTTCGACCTGGTGAGCAAACCGAATTTTCGCCAAACAAGAGAACATTTAACAACTAATACATACGCAGATTAGTTACAGAATACTTACATGTGTAATAAAATTTCAATATTGTTGATGTCCAACTACACTGAAGCAATTTTCGTTGCGTCTTTAGTTCGGAGAAGAAGACCGACGCCATTTTGATTTTAAATTTTCTCGACGACGGCATATGTTCGTCCTCAATTTTTTCCCCATTTCTTCGACATTTTAGCTCAAATTTGCCCAAGATGTCTTCTTTGTGTCTTCGTCGCCATTTATGTGGAATCCCGCGCCATTTCTGTGGAACTTTGAAGACTTTTGGTGTCTAAATATTTGGTGCAAGAGGAGAGATTTTTAGTGAAGCTTCGTGTTAGAGGAACTAGCAACAAATGACGTCAGATGACCATTGTATGCCAGAAAATACCCGTATGTACAATGTTTGATCATCTATGTACAAAGGTGAAAATAAGTTTTTATTACCCGAATGAGGTGTTTTTGCCATTATTTCTAACTCAGGTCTTTCTTCTACTTCTTTACTTTAGTTTACTTAGTTATTTCGCCTAAAAACGCCTGTAGGGACGTTTTTGTTAATTTTTTTTATTTGCGTGCTCATGAGCAAGAAAAGACCCCTTTGTGATGTCGTTGGCAAACATCTTTCCTTCCGTGGCCAAGAGGTAAAGGTAACTGTCTTCCGAATTGCACGTGTCGTTTGACTTTGATTTTGGGCGGATCGGGAACCGTTCAAGCTCAACAGGGGTTGGGCTTGATCGGTCCTCGATCCACCCAAAACTGAAATCAAAGCTGGGCGTGGAGTGCAGGAAAACAGTAGGCAGTACCGCGAAGCCCAGGAGGCAAACGTTATTTGCCTGGCGTTTTAACTAATATTTAAGCAAATTTCTTTCTCTTGACTGTTGGGGACAGACCTGTGGGGTTGGTGTATTGAAGACTTCTCGCCGTTATTTCCCTTCGTTCGAGAGGACAAGTTGTCTTCGATGAGAATTAACGACAAGAAGACTTCAAGGCACCATTAAACCACCACACTATAAAACTACAGTGCCAAATATATGGGGCGGACGTCTTCCCAAAGCTTACGGTACAAGCATGGATGGCAAAGTTGCGCAAACACTTTAAAGCCTTAAAACAAGCGTTTTCTTTCGGGAATGAAGACGACGCTAACTAAATCAACGCTTTCTGGTCATGTTTTAAGTTGTATAGCTATGTTTAACGATATTTATGGTGAATTCTTTGCGAGAAGGAAAGTCGGAAAAATGCGCAAAATTAATAGCTGCTGTCTTTGTTGACTTTCCGTCGGCCGTTTTCTTCGTGATCGAGCTTGATATGCCATTACGTTCAGTGCCCTTGATATAGGAGTCATTTAATTTATATATGGCCTTGGGTTTAATTCCCAAACACTGAATGGCAGAACACTGAATGGAGATTAAAATTCAACGCCTCGAAATGCAAAGTATAAAGTATTACAAGAAAACACCATCCTTTAGTGGCTGACAATGTCATCAACGGTAAAACTTTAGAGCACGTCAATTCCCAGAAAGATCTTTGTGTTATAATTTCTTCAGACCTTAAATGGAACAAACAGACATACGAGCAAGTCAGCAAGGATAACCGTATGTTGGGAATGATTAAACGCTCCACTATTCACGTGAAAAACTCGAACACCAGACGTTCGCTTTACCTCACACTAGTGCGATCTCATCCTGCGTACGCCTTACAAGTCCAGAAACCATCACCATGTGTATGGAACTCGAACGAATACAACGCAGAGCAACTAAATTCATACTTGGTTTACCTTTTAAAACGGGCACTCCGTACGAAACAAGACTTGCTTCTCCGACGATGCTGCCCCTTTGTTACTGGCACGAATACCTCGACATCCTCTTCTTGTTCAAGTGCGCCCATGGATTAATTAAAACAGACATAGTGCCTGAACAAGTTGCAAATCAAGCCATAAATCTGAGATCAACAAACAACACACTTGCCTCTTACAAAATCCCAAAAGTAAGAACGCTGTGTCATCAAAACAGCTACATGGTTCGTGTGCCACGCATATGGAATTCTGTCTCGGACGAACTTCGCAATCCAGATATTTCCTTCATGACTTTCAAATCTGCTCTGTTTAAATATCATCTTTCTGCAACACTGACAATGTTCGATGTAGAAGTTCCACAGACGTGGAAGACAATCTGTCTCAAGTGTCACAGTGTTAGGCAACTTAACAGCAGGAATATCTGCTGTTTCTAGCTACAGCCATATATAGTTCATTCATTAGATGGGTAGCTGTTGTCTAAATAGCCCAATGTTATTATCGCATGTTAGACTACTAGTTATTATATAACTCACTTAAACTTTCTATTACTTCAACTAATTTACCCTTAAGAAATGAACTATGTTGGAATTTATCTTTTTTATCTTTTTAGACTTATTCTACAGTGTTATTCTACTTGTTCATTTTTAATTACTGTCAAAGAGGACTAACGTAATCGGCCCATGCTGTGGTAGTTTTCCTAAGCCATTGTATATGTGTATATAGTGTAATTATCTTTATGGCAGTTTTTCTGTTTGTGTTAATGGCAAAGTTAAATAAATACATAAATAAATAAAAGTCTTTAGCTCTTTCAACTAATGAGATTACATTGCAACAAGGTGGCACTGCGTTATGACTTTGCGCTATGTCACGCCAGTAACCATCTTCTCAACACGCTAAACAACGACAGAGAAACACAATGTTCATACTTTATACAAACTGAATTGCAGAGGTAACTTAGAACAGCTAACAGGGTAATTACAACACGAATGGCACTGCTCTATCACTGCCTAATCGACACTATGTCACGCCTGTAACCAATTTGACAAACACAGTGTATGCTGTAAGCCTTAACAGCTTTTAAAACAACTGCGAGGCACTTAGTTTACTTGTGATGTTCAAAATGCACGGTTATATACAAACTTTGAAGGTCAAGCTTTCTCGTTGACACAAACTAAATCGCGGAGTTCAGAGCCAAGGCTTACAGAATATATTATGTGTTTGTCTGCAGTTTAGGCAAAATTATCGATAACCCAGTACCATCTAGTGGCAATGTTATCTCGTTACTTGAAAGAACTAAAGACTGCCATTCAGTGTTTGGGAATTAAACCCAAGGCCGTATATAATTGACTCCTATATCAAGGACACTGAACGTAATGGCATATCAATCAAGCTTAATCAAGAAGGAAACGGCCCACAGAAAGTCAAAAAAGACAACAGTTATTAATCTTGCAAACTTCGATTTTCCTTCTTGCAAAGGTCTTGCCATAAAAGATTGCTAAACATAGCTAAACAATTCGAAACATGATTACACACGGCTTTGATTTAGTGAGCGTTGTCATCTTTGACTCTATCCTGAATACAATCCCAAGTCTCAGAATCTGGAGAGCAACTAGGTTGTTTTGTTGGTGAAAGATTCTGATGAATTTGAGTGTTTTAAAATTTTGATGAAGAGTTGAAACCATAGGACGACAATCTATCGTCAAAAAGAGGGGGGGGGAGGGCAGATTCGAGAGGAAGCAGTTCTACGGGTATATGCTTCCAGAGGCATGAGCCACCCAATGACCGCACCCCACCGAAAACCAATGTTTCACATGAGAGAAGGCTCAACAGCGCGAGCCAATTAATGTGCGCACGGGCCAGGATTAGCTAACTTACCCCGTCAACCTTCCCTGAAACCGGAGTTCCCGGAAAACTCAGGATCAACAAAAATTAAATACTTGTTATCTGCATTTGACACGCGCCATCATTGATCAAACACAAATTTACAATTTTCTATGGTGCGTCTGCGCGTGTGGTATATCAGAACTGTAAAGTCTAAAGTCTTTTTGTCACAACAAACCTATGCTTGATAAAAAGGGACAAAACATCAAGTTTCAAGTACATATGTATCAAGATTCAAATATATATATCAAGATTTAAACATATGTATCAAGATCACATCAATAACAAAACACATCAATAACAAAATGATCCCAACATCAAACATACCCACGTTCAAACAGTCATGTATCTCGTTTTAAATCCGTTCTTTCTCATCACTAATGACATCACAAGAAAGTAGAAGGATTGCTCCACAAAAGCAATGTGTTTTCTTTGTCCAGCCGAATTTTCCTGCGTTATAAAGAGCGATTTGAAACAGTTTTAACGATGTTTAATTTCCCGCATGCATTCCTGCCCGAATTTGGACGTTAAAACTGTTTCAAATCGCTCTGTATTGCGCATGACAAATTTAGTTGGACAAAAAATCACATTGCTTGTGTAAAACAATCTACTACTGTGATGTCATTCATTTCGAAAAAGAACGGATTTAAGGCAAGATACGACCGTTTCAACTTGGGCATGTTTCGTGCGAGTCTCCATTTACTTGTGTAGGACAACAACACACAACACACGTGGCCGAGGAATATCACTGAAAACTGCTTTAAAATACCTTCAAAGGCGTAAATATCACACTGAAAGACTTTACTGATACATAGTAAAGTTCTATTTCATAATTATTAGCCATCTTTAATAAGGGCAAATATGTTCATTGATAAAAAGTTGATTACAAATCAATTGAAGACAGATTACAATATTACGAGTTGGTGGTGCTGTGGCTATACTTGTTAATGTTGTGACCCACTTGTTTCAGTTGATGTAAACTTTTTCTTAATGTTGTGAGCGATTTGCTTTTGATCTGAAATATATTTGTTGATGCTGTGATCATTTTGTTATTGATGTGAGCTATTTGTTAATGCTGTGAACAATCTATTTTAAAATGCTGTGACCAAATTGTTAATGTTGAGAGCGAATTGCTTTAGATGTGAGCTATTTGTTGATGTTTTCACTTTTTACCATTTTGTTATTGATGTGATCGCGATACATATATTTGAATTTTGATATATATATTTGAATCTTGGTAAATATATATTTGACTCTTGATATATGTTCTGAATCTTGATATATATATTTATCACATACTTGTGCCTTTATCCGGGCGATAAAACGGTGACATAAAAACGATATGTCCCGTGATATCGTTTTTTGTCCCGCGATATCGTTTTTTGTCCCGCTCAAAACAAAGATGGCGTCCGATTGAAGGATCGATAGAGAGATAACAATAAAAATATAAAATAATACAAGGAAAATAACACAAAGAAATTTGCAGCTATTAAAAGATAAGTTATTTTTTGTTTGTTTTTGTAATTTCTACCTGTTTACCGTATTTTAAACAATAATTTTGAGTTCATTTTAAAATGTACTCGAAGTATAAATAATTTGAAAATGTAATCTGGTTTTTGCTCTAGATAAAGGCACAAGTATGTGATAAATAGGTTATCACATTCGAGATTCGGTAATATCAGTTTTATCGCTCTCGTTACGATATCATATTTTGTCCCTCGTTCGCTGCGCTCACTCGTGACAAAATATGATATCGTCTCTCGAGCGATAAAACTGATATCACCTCGCCTCTCATATGATAACCTATATATATATATATATATATATATATATATATATATATATATATATATATATATATATATATATATATATATATATATATATATATATATATATATATATATATATATATATATATATATATATATGTAATATTTAAAACACGCGCAGGAGTGCTTTATCACACATACAACGCGAGGCGAAGCCGAGCGTTGTATATCTGATAAAGCGCGAATTGCGAGTGTTTTAAATGACTTCTAAATCGATTCATTTTATACCCATCTTGTCTGTTTGTTCATAAAAGAATTTTCAATATAGATGTTGTATAAGCCGAGAAAATCGAAGTAAAAGATTTGTGAAAATCGACATGTGTCTTATCTCGTATATAGACTCTAGTCACGGCTATGATTTCCTTTGTGTTTTTCTCATGTATAGGTTATCATATGAGAGGCGAGGTGATATCAGTTTTATCGCTCGAGAGACGATATCATATTTTCTCTCGAGTGAGCGCAGCGAACGAGGGACAAAATCTGATATCGTAACGAGAGCGATAAAACTGATATTACCGAGTCTCGAATGTGATAACCTATTTATCACATACTTGTGCTTTATCTAGGGCAAAAACCAGATTGGTTTTGTCAGTATGGTTTTGTCACCTAAATGGTTTGTCAGTAGGTCTGCTAACATTTGTTCCGCGGGACAATAGTCCGGAATAAGTTCTTTCTTTGCTACTTGTCACGGATAAAGTGATATTCAGATGTTTCGTTCTTATGGATGATACTTTGGATTTTTGATAATGCAATAGTTCCTAGATTATCTTCGTTAATCACCGTTGGTTTCTTTTCAACAAAACTTATATCTCCGATTAACGCTCGTAGCTAAATTACGTCTTCACTTGCTAACGATGCAGCTACATATTGTGCTTCAGTTGACGAAAGTGGGACAACACTTTGTTTCTTACTTGCCCAAGTGATCACTCCTCCGCATACTGTGAACAAATATTCTGAATGTGATTTACGACCATTTGGATTACTTTCCCAATCATCATCAACATAGCCTTTTAACTCGACATCGGTTTCTTTATTTCCATCGAATGTGATACCATAATCGATTGTTCCTTTGATGTATCTTGTGATGTATATGTCATACATCACCGGTGACCGATTTTCGTAAGGCATGTCGAGAAGGTGTTTTAATGTTTGATGTCATAAAAAGTGTTGGAAAGAACAGCGCTCTTTTGAGATGGAGTATCAATAAGGAACGTGCTGTTGTTGACGTCTATATGGTACTATCATCTCTCTAAGTTTGTCAGAATGACACATGTTCAAGCCAATATGCGGGCAGACTGAAGAAAACTGAAGGCTGAAGATATTGTGGACATGTAGTAATGATCATGCTAGATCATGGAATTCTTCCACTGTGCTGTGTGAAAAGAAACGATACTTATTTAAGATGGCAATGTCCTCTTGTGGAGAATGAAAGAGACAAGCCTGTGCTAGATAAAAATTCGAAGGCATTAGAAGCACTAAGAAGAATGGTGATTGATCTTCGATTCCTAAAACCAATATGTTACCTTTAGGTATGAAAGCTTAACCAAATGGAGAATTGAAGTTTAATTTGGTTAGGTATACACTTCAGTTGGGTATTGCTAGATTTGAACAAGTAAAATATCTGGTATTAGACAGAGTAAGAGCCTATACAGGGCTTAGAAGACCAATGGTTGAAATGTCAAAATATAATACACAAAACTATATTCTAGCATAGAACTAACTCATTTACATTTTTTTAATCTGGACACAAAAGTAAGTCAGAGAACTTTACTCAATGTTGCTAAATATACCCCAAATCGTGTAGATTTCTACGAAGTATTGGAAGAGTTTATCTTAGTGAACAAGATGTGCAAAGATACGCAATTTGACACAAATCAAAATACTCTTGCCGGTTTGGCATAGTGCAATTTTAATCAATTGCTTTGTATAGGGAAGAGTCTTTCCATGCCAGAACATTTCTTAATGCAATAGATCACAGCGACCACCTCTACCGGCATCCAGATCTGAAAGGAACAGATTTGAAACACAAGAAAGTTTTCAGTAAGCGATCGAGCAATTGGAGAGTTGGTGTGGTTATCAGTGGCAGATCTAGCGTAAGTCAAAATAAATTACCACAGCTCATTGTAGGATATACTTACATTTTAAAATATCTTCAAAGCAACTACATGGCTAGATTCTTTTGAAATTCATAACCTATGGCAGTGTTATAAAGTTATTTTGAATTTAAAATTGAGCTGCTATATTTATTTTGACTTACCCTGGATCCGCCACTGGTGGTTATGGAAAACAAAACGTACCCTTTCTGGCCTACTCTATTGTCAAGCATACTGCAAAGAAAAATCGATGATGAAAAACTGTTTTACGCAAAATCAAAACAACAGAAAGACATCCAAAGCATATCTCGCCCTTTATAGCAATGAAACCCATCCAAAAACAACTGAGCTTGTGGAAAGGTTTCTCTCCCGTTTTTCAAGGCCAGAGTCAATAACATATGAAGACAAATCAGCATCATGTGGTGTTGTTAATGAGACAAATTAAAAGAACCTAATTTTGAAATGCAAGTAATGCTAGAACTTGTGAAATTAAAAAATAATTAGTGTTTAGTATATCATGTTAGCATTTAAACCAGCTAATTAATGAGTGGTCACAGAGATGGATCAATTCTTATCTACCAGCCAGGAGGGGTGCAGGTTTTCCTTGGGAACGTTGGTGTGCTTCCAAGAGGCTGATTCAACTTTCTTCATCTTCTGTACCTTTAAACAGCCATGTACAGAAAGTAATTGATAAAAGTAAGAAAACACGAGAAAAATTGAAGCGACAAGGAAAGCAGAATAGTCGTGGACAAGGAAACTATAAGAAGCGTCTTGCATGCTGCCACAAAATCCTCTTCAAGTACTCCCTCAACACTTCATCTCTAACAAATGTGTTTGTCGTGTACGAACGTTTGTCAAATGCTTGTTTAGCCTTGTTATGAGGTACGATAGTGACGTTTTACTGTTTTTTATCCATTTTTATTTATTTTTGATGAAGCGGTTTCGGCAATAAGCGAAACGCAAAAAGTTTATTTTGTTCATATATTTAATGCCGCAATACAGGCTGAAGTAATTCGCAAGACGCACCCAATTTTATATATAACTATTGCTCACCAAAAGCGCTACAAGTGGCGCCCCTTTTATTAGTTTCCCCTGTGAATTATGTGCAGGCCAGTTAATGAAACTCATTAGATGATATTTCCTTGTGAAAGTATGGTTGCTAGATTATTTGCTGATCAGGGTGGTTAGTTTTCATACAACCCTGCTTAACGTCATGCTCACTAGCACAACCTAGACAAAAAATTCAGACAACCATGATAATGCTAAAAAAATTCAGTTCACTATTGTTTAGCTGTATGCTTAGTATTAGTTGAATGCTTTCCTAACTGGAAATATGAATAAATAAACCTAAAATAATACACCGCTCCGGTTTGCTGTTGGATCAGCAGGACGCAATTCCTTCAAAATTAGCAACACTTTTAGCATAATCTAAAATTCCTTTACCAGTTGGCAACAGCTCTAGAAGAATGTCGTCCTTTTGGCTTTTGGTCAAACGCCCAATAAATTACAACAATCATTAGCTATTTATGTGGATGTATACGTACACTTCCAGAACCACAGAACAACGACGATAGGTGTTTGATAATGCTGTCAAATCTAATGCATAGACCAAAACATGTACACATAAAATATGGCAATGATGACAGTTATAGAGCAAGTAGGAAAAAACCAACGTGGCATAATCAAGAATAATAGTACATAATCATGCAAATAATACGCGCATATATGCAAATCATGCATTCAGCAAAAATAACACTAGTATTGCATGCTCCCAAAATGGCGTATAAAACGAAACATCGCACAATAAAGAACACTGTGATGCCCCTACGGCTATGTTGTATCTTTCAAACACTGTATGAGCGAAATTTGTAGACGATGTTTTAGTAGTAGCTGACGTTTCCTTGTTTTTGCGCGCAGCTTTTTTTAA
Organism: Muricea muricata; assembly: GCA_963855995.1. Taxonomy (NCBI): domain Eukaryota; kingdom Metazoa; phylum Cnidaria; class Anthozoa; order Malacalcyonacea; family Plexauridae; genus Muricea; species Muricea muricata. Next base: position 21,586,466 of record OY979717.1, on the reverse strand, counting down.
TAACGCAGGAACCAAAATCCACGCAACGCAAACCTTCGTTTCGACATGGACACTCTCGTTTTTTTTCTGCCGCTACCCCGACTCTTTTTGCATTTGTAGAACTAAAATTAAATATATATTCTTAGATTATAGGCAGAATTGTTACAATTTCTTTGAAAGAAAAAGGAAGCAAAGTTTCGACAATACAGTGCGACTCACGATATTACTTTTTGAGATATTTATGCCGTACGTATTCAAAATGAGCATTGCTATTCATTGAAACTTACGAACATCAAAACAAAGTTGTGAGAAGATCTTTACGATGTTGATATTTAAAGTTAGTCACATGACTGAACAAATATGGCGTTGTTCCATTTTTGGGGTGGACCACGCCACTAGCTCTAAAAATATGATAACACGACAGGACGTCGTTTTTAACTTAATTGGAAGTGGAAACGAGATTCTTTAACCAAAAACAGCATAGCTAACAACAAGAGAATGTTTTAGCTAGAAAATAAACGAACTTGGTGTCATAGTTGAAGGATTTTTCAAAGATTACGTGGAACGGTGGAAAAGAGGGATTCTGGATTTCTGAAATGGATAAGAATGGGAGGTATTAGGCGTTTGAAGGAGAACTGTTCGTAAATTATCACGATCAACCTCTATCAACATCTTGAGAATGTTTGCTTTGCCATATATCTTCAAAACTAGCAATGATAGATTCCTGGTAAGCAATAATAATTCTAAAAGTACCTCCACTGGTGTCGTGGAATAAACGTTTGGAACTGGATTGAGGAAAAAAATATGCTTGAGAGCAGAACAGGTCGAGAAAGACAAGACGACCAGGTCGAGATCAACATGATAATGCCCTAATGCTGGGAAAAGGAACCTCTGATGAAAGGTTTTAGGTACCTGCCAAAGAAGTAGTAGAACGATCATTTAGATCTGTATTATTAGCAACCAACATGTCTTCATATGTGCCTAAATGTGCAAAAGAGACCTCTGATCCCTATTTCCGCTGTTACCAGCAGAACTCGTTTACTTTGCCACTTTTTTGTTAACTCCTTAGCCTCGCTTGTCACATACCATCATTGAATATCAATAATCTAACCCATGTATACATTTTCCAAGCTTTATCATGCTGATTTCGTCTGCCCGTCAAAAGGACTAACTTCTGTTGTGCTCTCAAGCATTTTTTTGCTTCAATCCAGTGCCAAACGTTTATTCCACCACACCAGTGGAGGTACTTTTAGAATTATTATTGCTTACCAGGAATCCATCATTGCTAGTTTTGAAGATATATGGCAAAGCAAACTTTCTCAAAATGTTGATAGACATTGATCATGATAATTTAGGAACAGTTCTCCTTCAAACGCCTAATATTTCCCACTCTTATCCATTTTAGAAATCCAGAATCCCTCTTTTCCACCGTTCCACGTAATCTTTGAAAAATCCTTCAACTATGACACCAAGTTTGTTTATTTTCTAGCTAAAACATTCTCTAGTTGTTACCTATGCTGTTTTTGGTTAAAGAATGTCGTTCCCACTTCCAGTTAAGTTAAAAACGACGTCCTGTCGTATTATCATATTTTTAAAAATAATAGCGTGGTCCGCCTGAAATATGGAACAACGCCATATTTCTTCAGTCATGTGACTAACATCAAATATCAACATCGTAAAGATCTTCTTACAACTTTGTTTTGATGTTCGTAAGTTTTAATGAATAGCAATGCTCATTTTGAATACGTACGGCATAAATATCTGATATATACAAGTAATATCGTGAGTGGCAGTGTAGAAGGGAAAAATCATCGCTAAGTTACGTCTATGTCAACTACAGAAATATCCGACAGTAATCATTGTAACAAGAATCTGTATTGTTCAGGCAAATGTTTGGCATTATTATCTGCATTGATGGTAATAGCAGTGTGCCATGATTCCAATGTTCTTCTGTGTCCAACTTTGCATTTTTTTACGTCTCTAATATGTTCTTTCTTCCTTGTTTGTAAAGATCTGCCTGTTTCTCCAATGTACTTCCATGAGCAATCAGCACAATTAATTTGATAAACAACGTTCGTTTGTTTTTCTTCGGATGGTCGGTCTTTGGGTGACGGAAGCATTTAGTTGAGTGTCCGTAGATTGCCCCGTCAATGATTTTGCCAATTGCAAAATCATTGACCGGGCAAATTTTCGACACAGAGGAACATTGGAATCATGGCACACTGCTATTACCATCACTGCAGATAACGTACAATGCCAAACATTTGCCAGAACAATACAGATTCTTGTTACAATAATTATATTTTCGGATATTTCTGTAGTTGATATAGACGTAACTTAGCGACGATTTTTTCCCTTCTATATGTAATTTTACACCGTATATATATATATATGTAATAGTATCTTTAGGCGTCTATTCATATCCATTTTAATATAACCCGTTGAAAGCTGCAGACTGCCAGCCGAAAGCTTGTTAATAAACAATATCTAAACCAGAGAACGTCTATAGATTCATTATGCTTAATCCTGGTTACGCATCTAGCATTTTTAAAATAAAAACAAAATAAACCAGTTAGAATTTATATCAAATGATGTTAGTGTCACGTGATCAATCACATGATTAGAACAGAAGTCTGTATAATGTCAACAGAGCTGATCCACGTTATATCGCTGAAGCTGAGTTGCAGAACCAGTAGGTACTTACATGTAATCATCTCCACACATGCCCTTGGGATAGCATCAAGTGTCATGACGACTGGCACTAGCTTATCATCTATAAGTTTCCCACAATTTTGCGCTTTGGCCACACCATTTGCCTGATAGTGGGCCCTCATCGTGTGATACTTCAAGGTGTCGCTTGTTAGGAGTTTCTCTAGAGTACCAACTTTAGGAGAGCAAAATTTTTGCTAAATCGACAGACGATACGTTCGTCTTGTAGAGTCTACAGTATGTTTCTGCTCGTTTTTAAATTTCTTCACTTACTCGTAGTTAGATTTCGGCGCATCAACATCAACAGTCATATCCGAGCAACGTACCTCCTCTTCTTCCTTGAATCCACGAAAAACAATAATAACCTTGTCTTGAGGTGCCATCATGATCATCTCTTCTGACAGGAAACGAGATAAGTCCGCTTTGTTATCGACAAGTGTAAGAAATATCTTTCAGTTTGATGGTAAAAGGATATTAGGATAAATCGGCTTTCGATTACTTTTCGAATGGTACGCACATCCTGTGACCGTCGAGTTTTAGTTAAGGTTAAGATAGACTTCTCTCGGTATTTATCAAACACAATGTCCACGCGTCTGTACGCCGCGCCTTTATTCAAACCAGCGCTGAGAAAAACATCTGAAAAGTCACTAAATGTTTTTGCCTTCTCCGGTTTGCTTATTGCTGCTAACAAGGCGAATCCGTCTATTAGAGACTTTTAGATTTCACTTAACGAATTTTCCCGCGAACCGCAAACTGCGGTTTGCCGCTTGCCGTTTGCGGCTGGCGGTTTAGTAAATAATTGCTTTTAGTTTTGCACGAATTCTCCCGCGAACCGCGACTTGCAGTTGTAATAGCTTGCCATAATTAGAAAGTTTGTTTAGTATATGAAATTAATATGGCGAGTGCAAAATGGTTAGTTTCCAAGCTAGTTTTTTTGTTTTATTCTTTTTTTGGAACGAGTACTAGTATTTGTCGACAAGGACATAACACAAATAAATGACTTTTATAAATATGGTTTTAATGAGATATTGGTCATAATGATGTATAGTTCTGATAGCAGCTCAAGCAGTTCAAGTTGCGAAGATGAAGATTATCTTGATTTCTTACTTTTGGATTCACTTTTTTGTACCATGCAAGAAACTCAAGGTAGAATCGATTTTCGTACTCTAAACAACACAGAGTTTGTGAAAAATTTCATCCGAGTAAATTCTGGAATACTTAAATTGTCAAAACAATTGTATGTGTTTTTTTACTCTCAGAACGGCATCTGAAATTCTTTATTGTAACCTTAGAACTTACGTTTTTAGAATATACTAAACGCTTTTTTCAGGAAACGAATTTTTTTTAAACAGGAGTCACATAGTTTTCTTTCTTTATCTAAAAGATATTGGTTCGTTAATGCGTAAAGAATGCCTTTAATTTTGCAAGTTTCGAAAAAATGACCTAGAACGCCTTAGTAGGGGGTTGTGTTTACCTGACAAGTACACATGTATACAAGGAACACTAGCGACGGGCCTGAAACACTGATGATAATGTTAAATGGTTGGCGCATCCTAACTGGTGGTGGGATGTAGTTTCATTTTTCGGGAGAAATGAGTCTGAAGTAAGTCTCATTTTCAACATGGTTAGTTAGTTTCCTTTGCTTCACTTCCTTTTTTCATCAATCATTTGAATAGTCGGAAAATATCCACTTATATTCTATTTTTTAATTGTAAATGATATTTATGATCAGTACAAACATTTACTAGAATCTTTAAACTTAGTCTGGCTACATCTTGACCGTTTTGCGGATGTAATTTACGCCAAAAGTGCTCCTCTCGACAGATGTTGGGGTTTTATTGATGGGACTGTGAGACCAACAAAGGATAATGTACAGTGGCTATAAAAGACTGCACTGCATAAAATTCCATGTGGTCCATGCTACAATTAAATTGCACTTTGTGGTACATTGTAGTATGTAATAAACCTTTGTTTCTTTATAGTCAATCCATGCACCTAATAGACTTATCGCCCATTTGTACCGCCTTATCGAGGGAAGAAGGTATGGTGTTTCATGCACGCTGTAAGTGGTATTTGCGAAAAATTTCAACAACTAGAAGATGTAAATGGTGATGTTTTCGTTGTGTTCCACTCTGCCTATGGCCTCAACAGAAATATTCTGGCTCCTTTTTCGAGGAACTGATTTGACAGAAGATGAGAAGAGATTCAATAGAGCGATGAGAAAAGTTCGTGTCAGTGTGGAGTGGGGCTTTGGCAAAATTTGCCAATATTTTGCTTTTTTAGATTTCAAAAAAATTTTGAAAGTTCTCTTACAACCTGTAGCTAAATACTATGCAGTTGGAGCTCTGATGACCAATTGCCACACATGTTTGTATGGATCCCTTACAAGCACATTTTTTGAAGTGGATCCACCATCTCTTGAAACATGTTTAATGAACGAGTGAAACTCTTAACTTATATTGTTTGTAAGAGCATTTGAAAAGAATATAAGTAAAATTCTGAAATTGTTCAAATAGTCGAGTTAATAAACTACTTCTTAGTTTTGCATCTTATTTCGCAGTTTGAGTTTTCTTTCATCCATTTCCATTTTAAATCGAATTTTCTTTCCTCTGATTCTTCTTCAAATTTTCTTTTCTGTAATTCTATTTCCATTTTTTTGATTTCCAACTCTTTATCCTTCAACTCAATTTTTCTTTCATATTTTTGATTTAACATTTCCACTGCAGACAATTTGCTTGCCCTTTTTCTTGCCTTTTTTCCTGAGCAAATTAATTCAAAGAAATGGCCTAGTTTAGAGCCACACTAGTGTTTTACCCATGTGAGCTCTTGTCACAGTTATGGAGGAGTGCCCGGCCAATTCAAAAATTTTATGTATGAGAATACTCAAAATAGGTTCACAGGCATACTCCTGGTTTAGGGAAACATATAAAAACTATAATCTCTAAGGGAGGATATCAACTAAAAAATATTCATATGAAGCTTAATCGAGTAGAACATTTTAACTTCGCTTTTCGTATGCTGTACAACATCACAATTTCCATCACTACTTGATGAGCTTTTTGGTTCATCTGAACTTTGCTCTTCAATAAAGCAAGAAATGAAAAATAAACAAGAATTCTTTAACTCTGTGTGGCACAAATAAATCTGACTCATTAAACTAACACATCAAGTTATCATTTAAGCTGTGATGGAATTTATTAATATATAAATTGCTTGGGGGCATTGAGTATATTTTAATACATACATTATACATTAACTATTCATTCCTTGTAGCCTCATCTGCTCCTCTATTTTCTTATCTTGCTCTTCTTTCAACCTCTTTGCCTCTTTTTCTATTCTCTCATTTCTGCTACATCTCTCCAATATGTTAAAATGTCTTCAAGAAGCCTATGAAGCTCTGTATACTCTTCTTCAGTGCCAGAGCTTTCAGATAAAATATAAGAATGACATGTCCAGATTTTTAATGCACAAAAGAAATATCCAAGTAGCTACATTTTAGTGATATCGCAACAAAATCAAGTTTGTCTCATTTGAGATAGATCATGCATCATGCTTAAATGTAAGTGGCAGTAATTTCAATGGCAGTAGTTGGGCATAAAAGTACTATTCATACCGTTTCACTGTTTCAAAGCCGCAGCATCATCATCCTTATACACTTCAGTAATCTTTCCATACGCTCTCGACAGCTCGATCCTCCACTTTATCTCCACTGGCTTGCCAACTGTTCTAGAAAACAAGCTTTGAAGACCAATCGCAATGGCACACCTATCACACGGCTATTCAGGGTTATTTGCTACGACCTCTTTGGCCAAATTGATATCGTTTTGCACGACAGGAAACATAGTGACCTAATGAAATATACGAACAGAAGAATAAGATCAGAAAAAAATAGACAAACAAAAAAATGCTTAAATTGCAACTGATTTTAAAGTTTTACAGTGTTGCACAGTGTTGTGCAATTTTAAAAGCAAATCTAATTATTATGCTATTTTCAGCTCTTAAAAGCATTATCTATGCTATTCTGGTCTGTGGCAAATGTTTAGAACTTTTGTGCTTCGCTGTGATTGGTCAATTTTACGAGTTCTGAAATCGACAAAGAAACAAGAACGACAAAGTGAACGAGTAACACTTGTGTCTATTTATAACAATATTTTTCGACTCTACCACAATTAATACATGGTTTATTAAGCTTATCGAGGGAAAAGATCTTCAAAGTTACACCCATATCGATTTAAGCGAAATACGTACGTTATTTAATACATAAAATGTCGATATTGAAGCACCAATTTGTAATTCTTCGTGACGCCACTGACATCAGTTGGCAACATGAAGTTGTGTATTACACTACTTTTTTCATCTTAGACGTCGTTTTTATCGCTGAATATCTATCCTATTCGGTGGATACCTTCTTGAAGACTATTGACTGTTAACTATATGCACTACAGTGGCTGGAGTTGAACAAAATAGGTACAAAACGAACAAGGGATGTATTAAACATTTGCCACAGACCGGGCTATTTTAAACACAGGAAAATGTCAATATTCAAAGTACACTTATGGCAGCCATGTTATAAATACGAAAGCCTTTACGTTTGTTGTTTTAAGACTCTACTACAAAAAACCTACTTACATGTAGTTATTATGTACTGCGAAAGATAAAGGTACAGGGCTTCTGCATGCACATGAGAGTTGTTTCCAGATCGTAATGTTTGATCGGTTTCAGCAATAGAAACTGGAACAGACATGAGCCCGTGCTTCAGGATATCCTGCATATTAACTTCGCGACCTGCTACATACGCGGTAATCAGTCGGTAGATAACATTTCTATCAGCAGTCAAATTTTATTTTTTTCCGTTGATGAATTTCCTCTACTAACTTCGTAGAGGCTTGCAAACGTAAAGGGCCTGTTCTTAGAACGGAACATTGTTTTTGGGCTATCTTTCCGGATTGCGAACAAGTATATCTTTAACAAACTCGCCTAGTTGCGATTGACCGAAACTGAGTGCATTTGACAATGACTGCTCGATCTCCGAGGTTGCCAGATCATTGGTTGCGATATTCTGCAAACATTAAAAAGCATTGAGCCTCTGTAATGTCAAATACAATGCATTTTCTGCCCTATTGTCGTGACTTTTCCGAAAACTGTGACAAACGTCACCTCAAAACAAAATAGGTTTCAGTTTATTCCTCAAAAAGTTGTTGACCGGTTCAGTCGCAATCTTCAAAGACACAAGGACAATCATACAAAGCTTTCGCTTGCCCGTATCTTCACAGCTAATTGACATATCCAATAACAAAAATACTTTAAAAAAAGACGCTAATTCATTGAAGGAAGCGCAAGAAATTCGCCTGGAACCTTTTTCAAGATTACGGGATTTTTGACTTAACAACAAATGGATTGAAAAGTTTTATGCTAATCGTGACATTCTCTGGCTGTGTTTAAACCTTAAAAGCCAAGACATAATCTTTCTCATAAAAAGCAGTTTAAATGGCTTTGTTGTAAACTGTGAACTTGTATGCCTTCCAGAAAATGTATGCTATGTCTGGACCTCTACTTGGGGTTTCAGGCAACGAAAAGTGAACTGCCCACGCATTCATCGTTACGGACTTAATCGGCAAACAAATCGTACGCGACTTCATGTTACTTTATGTATTCTACTGGCTGGCGATGTGACGACAAATCCAGGTCCTGTTTTTTCTTCATCAAAACACCGAACAGTGAAATGTCTTGCACTTATTGCTAGAAGTTTATTAAGCGTACACGGTATAAACAACTGCGAAGGAAATTGTAGTAATTTGGAGCGCTTTTAAAATTTAGTTTACACTAAGAACAGTGACATTGTCTGTGTTAACGAAACCTAGTTGAGGGGGTGACATTGAAATCTTGCACTCTATATTCAGGAAAGACAGGAAATCTCGGGGCGGCGAAGAACTGTTGGCCCGCCAAGTTGGCCGTAAAGTCATCTTCTTCGTGAGCTAAACTAACGACTTGTTGCTTCATGTTATCGTCCACCAAATAATGATTAGACATGGCTGGAAAGATTCAGTAACGTTCTCAGGAGTGTTTGCTCGAACAAAGCAAATATATACTCGCAGGCGATTTTAATCTACCACAGATTCCATGGAACTTGCCGGAAACGGCTAAGGGGTCATTGATACTAGCTTCATCGAACTTCTCCATGACTATTTTCGTTCAATTTATCAACACAGCGCCCAGAAAAGACGATATCCTCGACCTCGTTATTACGAACACCCCGGACCCAGTTTAAATATTCGAAGTCTGGTCCCCCTGAACCTGGTTTATATATGCGAAGTTTGGTCTCCGACCACAACGTCATCAACTTCAGCCCCGTACATCATCCCAAGCGTCTACTAAACATGCAGAAAACTGTATACGACTACCGCCGAGAAGACTTTACTGCTCTACGATCAGCTCTAGAATCTTCAACCTTCCTGGGAGTATCTCTACTGAGGGTGACATAAAAAACGATCGGTCAAATTGGAAAAATATTTTCTAGACACATTGTTACGCAACATTCCATCTACAAACGTACGAATTCGAAATTATGTGCCTTGGATAAACACATCAAAAAGAAAAGTTTTGTACGTCGTAAGCTTAAAAAATCCAAATCACCAAAAGAACACCTTGCAACGAAAATCAAAGAACGCAGATTTGCCATCAAAAAAATGTTGTGCGACAGTCTGTGTAATGCTTGTGTAGATTGCAGTAGTAACCCGAAGCGTTTTTGGTTTTTGTTCAAATTGAAATCTGCGCAGAATCGCTAGAAGCCGTCGCATCTTTCTTCAACTCCTACTTCACGTCAATCTTCAGCAGAGACCAACCTAACACGGAAGCAGAGTTGATACAGCACTGCTTTAGGCTGTGCGTAAGGCTTTTTTTAAGCGTTTTCACTGGTCACCTCGTTTACGACTCGCATTGGTCAGTTCGCCATACAGGATCTTTTTTGGGAGTCTCGATGAAGGCATACGGACGAGATGGCGGCCCGATGGAGCTGATTCATGGTAATATAAGACTCTATACTAGTGACATTAGCCTCTTCTAAAACACTGCTGTTCGTTCGCCTGTCTTGCTTGATGTGGAGAATACAGAAAGACAGCGCTGATGATACCTCTCAAGACTTTATAGATGGCGGCTGTAGGTTGTCCAAGCTTCTGAGACATACAGCAGGGTTCGTAATATTATGGGTTTTATTCCTCTATCTTGGTGTTAGTGTGGATGTTTCTGTTCTTCCACTGCTTTTAGACGGGCTTGAATTTCAATATCTATGCAGGTATGCCTTGCTTGACAGGCAAGTTCCAAAATTATGTAAATCATCTACAGAGCTACGGAATTGGTCTCCAACTGTGATATCCGGCTGTTTTCGCTCGTGTGTGTAATCAGGTGATGGTTGGAAAAGAACTTGTGTCTTCCGAGCATTTAGTGTGAGGCATAGCGCATCATAGGCATAACTGAAGCCTTTTAAAAGCAGCTGCTTGAAGGTCTTCCTCTGTAGGTAACTAGGGCATTGTCATCAAGCTCTTGCAACTCGAGTATAGCCATGTGAGTGGTTAACGTCTTTGCCTTTATTAATCACCGTAAGATGAACAGCTTGCCCTCTATCCTAAACTCTGTATTTATGCTACGAGGTGAAATACCAGAGATGAAAATCAAGAAGAGTGTTGGGGCTATGATGCATTTGCTCCAGTCTTCTCTTCAAAACTTTCAGTAGACTCGCCATCAATAAGTACCGATGCACACATGCTCTTGCGCAACAGTCGTAAAATTCCTATATGTTTGTCCAGACATCCGATTTCAGAGAGCATTTTGCACAGTGTTGGCCGATGTACGGAGTCAAATGCTTCAGTAGGATCAATGAAAGCAATGTAAAAGTCTTTATGCTGTTCCCTGCACTTTTCCTCAATCCGTCGTGCTGAGAATATTATGTCTAAAACCACACTGAGATTCAGGAAGGGCCTCTCTAGCAATGGGGAAGAGATGCAACGCAAGGATTTGAGCAATGATCTTCCCAGCAGTAGAAAGCAGGGATATACCTCTATATATAGTTTTCACAATTAGACTTACCACCTGACAATCTGAGCCTCTTACAACTGGTGACAATCAGAGCCTCGCGGAGATCGTCGGAAATTACTCCCTCGTTCCAGATTCGCGTAGAGAAGACATGCAGTTTCTCAATGAGAGCTGGGCCAGCCGCCTTGTATACTTTCGACGGGATATATATGTTGAGGGACATATCAAAATGGCAATGAGTGATAGCTGAATTAGGTACGATTAAATTAGATTTAGCAGTTATATATTATCGATCCATTGCTGTTGCCGTTGAAAATTTTAAACTACTCAAATTTATTTTGCTGTATCGGCAAATTTAAATCGTATGTCTAGGCAGTGATCTAGCCCTGGATCAGGCATTTGATCTTCTCTAGAGATTTCATGAAATTGTTCTGGCTCAGTTCCAATGTTTATTCCAACATTGATATAGTACTCATTAAAGGATTCAGCGATAAGTTATTTATCTGAAATTATAGTATCATAGATATAGTAAGTTAAATTACTCAGTTTTTGTTTTCAGCCAAATTTGTATTTATTAAAGACCATGCAACATCTTTAGAGTGTGAACAATTTTGAATTTTGTCGCAAAAATATTTAGACTTTGTCTGGCGGCTAACAGTTTCTTAACGACAATGACAAATATGTCATGACGAACGCATAGAACCGCACCCACAAATCTGTTACGATCATTTCGAATTAAAACATGTCCTATTACATGATTTTTACCATCGGATATACTATTTTAGATTCATTGATTGCTAGAATATCAAAGATATATTTCTATTATAATAAGGAATGAATGTTTTTAAAACTTTTCAAATACATGAGCAATTGCCGCAAAGGCGCAATAGGGGAAGGCATGCTGTCACACTAAATTAGGCCCGATTTGAATAAATAAGGATCACAACGATTTGCCGCGAGTCAGTCCAGAAATAGTTATAATTCTCCACAGACAAAGAAAATTAGGCTGTCATTTAGGTATTGTTTCTCAAATTCTAGATCAATCTAAAAGTATGCCTTGTAATTAAAGTTTCTGTAACATTTTTATTACTCCGCCTGCCGTAGGCGAGGCGGAGTTTTAAATTCGCCCCGTTTCTGTTTTTTTTTTTTTTTATTTTTTTTCGGTGTCAGAAGTCGGTGCAGCGCTCATGGGTGATACCGCTGGCACAAACCGCGTGAGCCGACCTAAACACGGCGTTTAAACTCAATTTCTAGCGAAATGTGTCAACAAAACACGCATTTTAACATGTATGCTAGAACATCTAAACCCCAAGAAGGTTTTACGTGCAAAGATTCTCATGCAAAATGTTTTAAAACGACAAATTCCAGCGATGTGTCGCGGTGAAGTTTTGAGAGCGTGTTTCCGTCATTTTCTGGTTTATTCCTACTTTTAAGGAAATTTAGAAATTTCTACACAAGAATCAAACGCAAATTCTACTGAAATATCTATATACAAAGCACTTTTTTAACATGTAATAGTTAACAAAAAGGGACAGGAGGGTTCTTTATCAAAACATTGCTCCAGAAATGTTTTAAAACGGCAAATTCTGATAGACTCCATCATTCCATGATTAAGGAATGAGTCTAGGAAATGTGTAATGTGTTCCTAATTCTAAACACGTTGTGATTGCTTTCCTTGGTTTTCTATTTCTACCTATGTTGAGATGCTAATATTTCGTGCAAAATGATTTATTTGCTTGTGGGATCTCATGTAATTATAAAAGGTAAGAGACATTTTACATTCCAATTCCAGAAATACATAATATTATGTTAGTCTAAAGTTCCCAACAAATTATATCGTGGATACTTCAGACTTCAAACTTAATAGCTTAAGAATAGCTTAGTAATTTTTTTAATTTTTGTTGTTTTTATGAGCGATTTTAATGCTTGCTTTGTCAGAACGTCAACAGTCATAGCTGAGTGCGGCATTTTAGTCTTTATCTATAGTATTTATAACTTTCTTTATAAAAAATTGACATGTTTGTTGTTGAATAGTTGACTCAGAGAAAGGATTTCAAATTGGATATGACAGAAAATACAGATCACAGAAATACTTTTAAGTCGATTACTGTAACGACTGTTGCTATAATTATTAATATAGCAAGAAAAAAACTCAAAAATGCAAAATAAAAAAAGGAACAAAATTTAACTTAAATTCTAACTTAAATTTAGTAAAATTTCAACTGGCACTTTCTCAATTTGCCAAAACTTTATCAGACACCCTGCCTATATACCAATGTTTTAACTGACACCTGAAGCTTTCTGGAAGTAAATACTTTGTCAGCATGTCGAAAGTCTAACTGACAACTTGTGGGCATGTACAGGTCAAAGTCTAACCGACATCTTGTCAACAAGCCAAAAGCCTTACCGACATCTTGTCAACAAGCCAAAAACCTGACCGACATCTTGTCACCAAGCCAAAAGCCTAACCGACATCTTGTCAACAAGCAAAAAGCCTAACTGACATCTTGTCAACATGCCAAAAGTCTAACTAGGAGCATATCAACATGTCAAAAGTCCATTTCAAAGCTTGTCCACATATCAAAAGACTAACTCAGATCTTATCAACATGTCAAAAGTCTGGTCGAAAACTTGTCAACTAGTCAAAATCCTTACCAACATTTTATAAACATGCCAAACATTTACCTGACACCTTATCAACACATCAAATATTTAATTCAAAGCTTGTCAATATATCAAAAGGCTAGCCAACATTTTCCCAACAAGTTATATCATGGAGACTTCAGGCAGTGTGCTACAAAATACATTTAATAAATTGATGGATTTAATAGATTGATGTATTGTATACACTTATAGTAAAATTTTCTTTACTTGCAAAATAAAACAGCTATATGTTGGTGGTATTATGGCAAAAGAATCTTGTTTAACATATGTACTATGAAAGTCTTTAATTTAAATTAAATTCTAAAAACTGCAATCCTACTAGGACTCTGGACAGAGTGCCTGGCAGGTCACTCAGACATTGATTTTTGGTTATCTTAGTGATTACATAAGATGTGCTAGCAATGTCTTAAAATGCCTTGGAAGGTACCCTAATAATAATTGATTTAAAAAGGAATTAGTTGGGCAGAACAGAAATAAGTGAATATACCCCACCGCCAATGAACGCTCTAGTTACAGCCCTGCCTGGCCTTGTGCCCATTTTCGTTTGGCAGGCGGAGTGAACGCCTTAGCAGGCGTCTTGTTCTTGATAAAATCAACCCTACAAGCCTCTGTACGTAGACTCTAGTTTTATGTCTAACTGAAAGGTGGACGATTTATCCATTAATTATCATTTCAGACCTGAGTGGTTAATTGGTAAATATGTCGCAGACTCGGAAAATTTCTGTTTTCAGATAAGATTATCTTCTACTACAATAAAGTCCCGCCCCTCGCAAACTATATGTTGCGAAATTTCCTCTTTCGTAATGCTATATGTTACCATGTTTGTTAAAATTCTTGGCAAGGCAATTTTGTAGCAGAGTACTAACGAGACTATATACAGTTACGAGTGTTGCGCAGACTTTTATTATCTGTGACATATATTTGATTTTTTTGCCGATTTTATTATTTGCTCTCAATGTATGTCTTGCAATGTATGATTGCAAGGGTAATGTACACATATTGTATAGCGGTATTTAAAGATGTGTAAGTCTTTAAAATCGGTCGATGGAAAACAACAGTGGAATCCTGATGCGGGTATAATTAATAATTTGCCTTCAGTTTTAACTGAGTGAATCCAGTTAAAACTTAAAAAGTTTTACAAAATCTGTGATGATAATAATTTCATCAGTATTGTATGCAAACAAGATGCCAGTCATGCATGGTTGGCTAGTGAATTCGTTAAACGTTCAGCAAATAAAGAGTTTCATGTGGTAGTTGCATTAAGAAAATACGATGTACGAAGTACTTCTATAAATATACATATCAATGTGTAGCTGCTTGTCATCAATTCATTCCACCGCCTTTTTTGGACACACTGTATGTCTGAATTTATTTAAATTTTGGCACTATACCACTGTTTGAAGTCGAAAAACCACTTTCGTGCCCAAATTTATTTGTTAAACGTTAATGAACTGTTTTTAGCAAAATGGCACAAAATGACATATGAAAATAGCAAGAAAAGTAAATTTTAAATGCAAAATAGCTGATCCGGCTGGGCATCTGAATCTGAGTTATGACAACCAGTGACTCTATAGTTTCTATTAAAATCCAATATACGTAAGTGCTCTTATAAATCCGCCAATTTTCTTCAATTAGGTATGCACGGAGCAATATAAGTTTCAAAAAACGACAGGAGAGACCGGTGTACTTCAAAATATACATACAGGTGGTGCCGCGAATGCTATACTTATAGCTTCATGTATATATAATTCTGCTGCTTAATGTTTTGCTGTTATTTTTCAGTCAATTGGTTTTCATAGGGTTTTATGTTCGAGTATAGGGTTTACTACAGTCCAACACATATGGAGATTTCTTAAGTCCAAAACAGCGACCTCAAAGCACGAAAAATGTTCAGTACGTGTTTATGTAAGGAATGGCAAAACACAGTGTATTGCTGTCCGTAATTGCGGTTTCTACGTGAATTCGCATATTGAAAAATTTAAGGAATTACACTGTACAAACTCGTTGATTAATGTGCTTTTCGAACCACATAATTATATATTACGTTATTTCGAATCACTTGTTTCATTAATTTAATTTATAATAGTAGCTAAATCCAGCTAATTTACACAATTTATGAACTTTTTGCTGTTGAGAATAATTTCTGCAGGGCATCCTCGACTAAAGTATATCATATATTACACATATGACTTGATATTTTATTAAACTACCGCCTAAAATACTATAGTACTAACAACACTTTGTACCCTTTTGCATGCAATTATCAAAATAATAACCTTTAATTTTGGTGAAGTATTACACGTATAATAATATACAAGGAAATGTTTCTGGGCTGTGATTGGTTGATTCGAGTGCAGTTAATCCCAATTATCACCCAGAACAGTGCAAAAATCTGTAACACAGTGCAAAAATCTGTAACAACAGTGCAAAAATCTGTAACAACAGTGCAAAAATCTGTAACAACAGTGCAAAAATCTGTAACAACAGTGCAAAAATCTGTAATAAGCTCTTTGAGCGATGGGATTTACTCGCTGAAAAACCAAAAATATGGCGGCCGAATTTTCACGTTTGCTTAAAGATTTCGTCGAAATTTCAACACAACTTGGGATTCTTCTCTGACAATTATGATCACAAAACAAACTCTAAAGTATACTGGAACTTTGTACATAAAACTTTTAGCCATGGCTTTTGTAAACATGAATTTTTTAAGCGAAGAAATTCGAGAATGAGTGCACTTGCATAATGCGAAGTTGTAGGTACAAAATGTTTGTTTGGACATTTCCTTTTTATATTATTAATAAGTAATAGTATAATTTCTCGTGCAATTACGGAAAACAAGCACTCGTGAGTTTTTAAAAACCGCAAATAGCACTCGTCCTTCGGACTCGTGCTATTTTGCAGTTTTTAAAAACTCACTCGTGCTTGTTTATCCGTAATTGCACTCGAAATTATACTATTACCTATACTAATAGTTATGGCATTTACATTGATTGAAAATAGACTATACAAAATTAAACTTGAAAAATAGTTGGAAAATCAAAAAGACGCCAAAGCTTTTAAACCTTGCTTGCAGAATCATTCCGAGTTTTCTATATATAGTGAAGTAGCTATTAATCTATTATAATAGAGTTTGATCAATAATCTCTTATTAAAATAATCATTTATTTATCTATATACAGAAAATTAAAGTGTTAAAAGGAACTAATCCTGGTCCGCGCACAAAGAAAAACGATGGTCAAACATTATCAATTCGTAATCGGCAAAACAAGTATAGACTGTTTATTTGCACCAACAACAAAGGTGTCTTTGGTTGGCGAACCCTGGACGGTACGTGAGTCGCACACATTAATACTGTTACCGCATTTTGATTTATTTGTATCATTTGATTTCTCCTTGATTATCGTGTATTAGCAATTTAATTTAGAGGTTTATGAGGCTTGAAAAATACACAAACTCACAAATATCAGATCAGCACATATTCACTTATTGGTCATGTGTTACGGTCTGATTTATACCTTACATATCTGGTTTGAAAACTAGTTGATTAAATTTGACGTGAAATAACAGCAATCCTATATAATCGTAAATTTTCTATGAAATGGTCGCAGAACTATATTTGTTATTTAAACAAGTGGTTTGCTTAAGCTTTAACTAAAGAGATTAATGTCTACTTATTTTAACGCAGTCGTTATGATAAGTTTAACGCAGGAATTCAAGCAGCATGCAATTTCTAAGCGCAAGTGCAACGAATTTATACATTAAGAAAACGCCGCGGAAAAAGCTGTAAAAATTTGGTATAATGTTTGTAGTAACAGTTTTACCTACAGCGTTCATTGGCGGATCACCCAGGAAAAACCCTTTTAAATGGAAAGCGAAAAAAACAGTGAAATTATCTAAATTATTACGACAGCTATATTTTATGAACTTCAACAAATAATTGTTCTCAACTAGGAATCGTCTCTATTGGAGTATAATTAGATAGCATTCTGTGTATTCATTAGTCAAGGCTATTTGCCTTGGGGGAAAATGTGGTTTTAAAAGATGTTATAGCATGAGTAATATTTCTTAGAACTTGGTATTTTTGGTTCAAAGTCATGCATATTGTCAAGACAATTCTAAAAGCTTGATTTTTTCCATTTCAAAAAAAAACTTTTTAATATTTTTGAGGAGCATTCCATCATAAATGAAAAACTCCAGAAGCAAAACAAGCTTATGCAAATTTTTGTACTAGATGGTAGCAAACAAAACTTCCAAGAGTGATATAACTACTGGAGCAATATCAATGTATATCAAAGTATAATCATCATCTCATAGTGTTATAAATGTACAAACATGCTTTTATCTTTTGAATCGCGTGCTCACATTTTTTACTGGATTAAGGCAATCTTAAAAAATATCCTGTGTTTTTCTCTGTGCTTGCTAGGTCTATTGCGATATGACAACGGATGGCGGCGGTTTTATACTCATTGGCCGTAAGAATACATCCGAGACATGGTCTGTTCCCTCCAACAACAAGACTGTAACACCATATGGTGAGCCTCACTGGTCAAGTAACTTGGAGGATATGCCAATTGTTGACTTCAGGGTGCAAATAGCAACTGCAGAAAATTTTATGGCCACCAAAGCTCATTGGTAAGGTCACCAAAGAAATTCTAATTCGTTATACTTGAGAGACTCACTATCGACTAAGCTTCAGATCAATTATATGCGAGCCTGATTAGGCAAAATTTGCGGAGTGTATATATAAAGTCATGGCATTGTAGAAGCTGGTAAGTGATGTCGTCTTATATATATATATATAAATATATATATATATATATATATATATATGTATATATATATATATATATATATATATATATATATATATATATATATATATATATATATATATGTATATATATATATATATATATATATATATATATATATATATATATATATATATATATATATTCTCCATAATTCGATACTCAAGATATTTCGTAATTTATTTCAAGGTTCTATACAGATTAAAGACCCCTCGAAAGTTGAAAAACTTAATGATTATTAATAAGGGAGGGTGCGACGAACAATCTCCTGGAATAGGGGATGTTGCGTACGTGAAGAATTTGCTATCAGACACTATAGTGACAAGAAACTTCAGATGCTCTAAGTTTGGGTTGGCTCATCATCCTCGCACTAAATTTGGATGGGTTTGTATTCGTATTCACTGTTAATTACAAGGTGTGGATTTAGTGCCACATGGAGTTATTTTCAGCCTATCATAATTTAATTGGATTTAACAGTGTAACTCATTGAAATTACTGTCGTTGCAATGGAAGTGTTCATAAAATATTGTATCAATTCATATTTCAATTACTTTTTCCGGTCGGTTGTAAAGTGAAATCACGCCACTAAAATATAATTTTCTATACCTGTGTTAGCCCTTAAGAAATGAATCAAGTATCATTTTATTCGCCAGAAATTTCCGTACGAACACGCCATGGACCAAATCCACTATGAATTCGCACTAATTTGATCACCATCGTTCAGGTGAATTACATTCGTATAGCACAAGAGCCAGAGATTTATTTCGCCATCCTGCTGCAAGAATATCTAAATACCAAAGGTTCCTTTAGTATAAATGGCATAAGAACATGGAATACTCTCCCAAAAAATTTTAGAATGATGAACAAAACATTTTAACTTTCAAGAGAAGTCTTAAGAATCACATGAAAGGACAGTAATTAACTATTCCATCTAACTTGTACTAAATATTGCTTGGATATAGTAGAATGTTTCGTTCACATAGTTTATTTAGAGTTTGTAAATTTCGTCAATGCAGGGCTCCTTTTAAACCGCCATTTTACTGAATAGAATATCCCTATTAAAATATTATTCAACTCAGCTCAAACTCGATCACTTATGCAGTATAATAATAGATTTGCTTTATGTCTATCGTTGGATTGCGTGGTGGCTAAAAGTGAACGTCTTTACAAACATGGATAGTGAAATACCAGAAACTCCGAAGAAGGTTGTCGGGACAGTCGAAATCATCTCCCCCTTACGCATGGGTGGCGTGTATTAAAATGATCACTTGAATATAGGTACGTAACCTCCTCTACGGTACAAAATAACAGATTAACACGTTAAAACATCAAAACTTCTTTTTATATGCTTGTTGGTTTTTGATATTTAACTTTTGTTTTTATACTGGGTATTTATGCATAGTAATTGCGTTTAAAATTGCGTTAAGCTTTATCTCTCTAGCTAAGCTTTTTAGCGCTGTCATCGCTATAGGGACCTTAAGATGCAAGGAGGGCAACGCGACGACGACGGCTAGCAATACAATGAACTTAAAATTATTCAACCAAAGATAAAAATAATGAAAGTCCCAGGGGAGATAAAGATGTAGTCTTTGCTCAAGCTACAATGCTAGAACACGCAGTTTTAAGCTGTGTCTACAACGTCAGCATTCCAAACCGCAAGAAGGCTATGAGCAAAGCTACGCTGGAACTTTTCTTAACAGTAAAACATCAATTTTATTATCTCAAACGCTATTTTGTAAAATCGATAACAAACGATATGCTTTTAAAATTGTAGAACAATTTATTTGAGTTAGTTTGCATTTGCCGTCGTCGTCGCGCGTGTTCCCGTCCTACATTTTAAGGTCTCTTATGTCTTTATCAAGGCGACTTTTGTCGACTTGTCTTCTAAAATGTCTTCTAGGACATTTCAATGATTCAATATTACTCACAACAGTTAGAAACATAGCGCGTTATTTAAGTCGAAGTCTTTAGTGTAAATATTAAGCAATTATCTTAGAATTTCGCCAAATATATAATAGAGTATATATGAAATAAAAATAAGAAAGAGTGGAATGTAAATATGTGCGATTCTCGCTCCGACCACAGACTGTATTGTAGAGGGAGCGTATATTCAAACGCAAAATTTTGTCATATTCTTTTTTCCATTCATAAAGAACTCAATTGCTTTTTGTTTGTGTATATTTAACTTATTAAACTTAATTGAAAACAGAGCAGAACTCATTTAAAACACTCGTCAAATCCGCCATCATTTTCTTACCATCAACGAAAGTCAATGGTTTGGAAAGGAATCTGCTCCTCGAGTCAGCAGTCGGTGGTTGAGGGAGTTAAAACGACAGGAAATGCAGATTGCGATGGAGTTTACTTGAGAAACGAATTGATACAATACTTTATCAACAGCTCTGTCGCAACGACAGTAGCAGTGCTGTTATCATACATAGTTTTAGATACTCTTTTACGATTAATGAAAACACGACCTGCATCAATAAATTTGTCGTATTCTTTCTAATTTCATAATGCATTTCTATTTATCACGTTTTCCCTTTAAAAGTACATGATGAATTCCTGCTTGCAAAAACCTTGTGAAAATGGCTTCGCCTATCACCCCCTGATAAAACAATTAAAGTATCAAACAGACTTTTCTGGCGCATTCAGGTACTGTGCTGTTTACATATCCAAACTGCAATGTTGATTTCTATTTGTAATATTTAGATATCTGTGTCTCGAAGGAGATCTGCTCCAAAATGATTAGTCTGTCTACCGATGGCATAAATTATAAAATCTTTCAAAATTACAGCTATAGCGTTTCAAGTAACATTTCTGGGATCAACTTTGGAGCAACTGCGTTTGTTGGTTGTGACAATGGCCAGGTATGTGAAAACTTCGCAGTCCAGCAAGTTTTTTTTACATAGGTGTATTGACATTCAGTTCACTGACATGAGAAATGCAATTTTCACCACAATTTCATTTGACCAGTCTTCGCTCATTTCTGGCTTGTCCTTTTTTACACGGGTCACGTGAGTCCGTGTCTTAATTTCGTGATTTTGGGGTTTTTTTCTTTTCCAAGTGATGCCTCGCGCCTAACTGAATTAATAATTAGAGGACTGAGATCCACTGGGTCCAATCAGCGTACAGTATTAGAGGGTCGGCGTTAGATCATATAGACTTAATGTACCATGACGTCATTAATTCTTATATTTATTAAACACGTTCCAGTAGTACTATAAATACCGTTTTCAAACACAATTTCTTCGTTTTTGTGCTGTGTCTTAGTGGTTTAGGTACAGGTCTTCCACGCCGTAGTTTGAGGTGCGAACCCGGCGGTGACTATTTTATACTTTTGAGCCAAAGTTTTTTTTCTAAGTTTTTTTCTTGATAGTTAGGGTCTGGGGTAGGGTCTGGGGTAGGGTTAGGGTTAGTTTTGGGGTTGATTGACAATAATATTAATGCAAAAATATTTTTTTCAAGCACCTCTAGACTCTTAAATTCAGGTATTGCAAAAACCGTGACATCATGGTATACGTTAACTCTATATGATCTAACGCCGACCTTATTAGAGCTGTTTACACTGTTGAATAGATTTGATAATTTAAAATGCGCTATATATATATATATATATATATATATATATATATATATATATATATATATATATATATATATATATATATATATATATATATATATATATATATATATATATATATATATATATATATATATATATATATATATATATATATATATATATATATATATATAGGTTAGTACGTTTGTCGACGATTTTTAAAGTATTTCAGAATTACTTGGTTCTACAAAACTTCTGAAAGTTATTTAAACAGATGATAAAGGAAATATTTATGACTGACGGGCGAGCAATAAACGTCAGTTGTGCCAGTGGCTATAGTATAGGTACAAAGCTCTATACTTTTTAAGCTTTCTCGCATTTTTCATTCAATTTAGCTAAAATATGCTTAGTTTATTGAGTTTGAAAGCATTTTTAAGACGGGTTTAAAATTCGCTATCCAGTGAATAGCACCATCTACCTTCCGTGCAACCAGCCCCAGATATATAATTTACCTACAAGTAATAAATTTTGCCGTATAGATAGTTTGTTTATACCTAATGTTGTAATTGGTTGTAATTATTATTGACGTTGCCGATGTCGACTAGCGAAAGATTAAACCGTTTGCGGTATCAAGTGCAATGCAGTCAGTTTTTATCATTAGGGACCTTAAGATTTACGACGCGGCAGCTCGACGACGCGGCTTCATAACAAAAGATATTTTTATAAAAGACAACAGCCATGAATAATTTGTGGTCCCAGGGGTATTCTCAAGTGCGTAGCCATGCCTAATAGAACATCAAACTGAGAATTATCACGTCCCTTGGGCAACGCAAAAGCATGCTACGACGTAAGAAGCGTTTTGGAAGTCCAACTTATAGCAGAAAGCATATCCTTTTGGCCAACAAAAATATTTGTAAGTTACTAAGACAAGCTTCAAGTGGTTATTAAAAAGATCAAATTCCAAAAAGCTTCTTTCTGTACTTATATATTGACACCGCGTCGTCGAGCTGCCGCGTCGTAAATCTTAAGGTCCCTATTATCTTGGACGGAATAGAAATGTACTTTAATTTAGAACTTTATCTGCGGGGAGAATCCTCCGTTAGCATGAGCTTACGGTTTCGTCCCTTGTGTTCCAATGATATCCAATACTTTAAGACCACTTCGTTTCTCCAACTTGAAGTCAACAACGGTACTTCGTCGTTGTCTAGCACATCATCCGTGTTGTACTATCTTACATACGCCGGTAAAATTCTTTCTGGTTTGCGATAACTTCGTTTTAGATATTACTAATAATTTTACACATCCCCATCAGCTGCTTTTTATTTTCTTCTAAATACTCCCCAACTTAACCGTGCCATCATCCAGTTTTAAAAAAAAAGTTTTTTTTGCCATAGTGTTAACCGATTGCAATAAATGTGCACGTCGAACTAAGAGTTACCTCTAACAAATTTTGTATGTGTTTGTAAGGCGACATTCCCTTATTGGTACTTGTGGAGGCTCCACAAAAATGGTCGGTCGAGCTCCTTGGCTCCGAAACCGAGCTCCTTGTCTCAGAGCTGGCTCGAAATAGGCTCGAAACTGTGCTACTTAGTTGATTTCGAGCCGGCTTCGAGCCAAGAAGCTCGGCTTTAAGCTTATTTCAAGCCGGCTCCGATGCAGGACGCTCGGCTCCGATCCAGGACGCTCGGCTCCGATCCAGGACGCTTGACTGCGAGCCTCTTTTCATCCGGCTCCGGCCCAAGGAGCTCTGCTACGAGCCCATCTTAAGCCGGCTCCGTGCCAAGGTACGCCTGGCAGAGTGAACTCTTGGTCCGACGTACATAATTTTTGCACTCGGTTATATCGAACACTATGGGCAAGACTGGACGATGGCACGATATTTATCAACATGGAGATTGAGATGGCGTGCTAGACTACGACGAAGTTCTGTTGTTGCGTTGGAAGAAGAAACGAAGTGCGCTTAAAGTGTTTGATGTTAGCCAGTAGAATACAAGGGACAAAACCGTAAGCTTCTGCTAATCGATGATGGAACATTTTGCAAGGTCAAACGATCCAAGTTGATGAACAATGTAGAAACTGGAAAATATTTTTAAATACCGTTTATTTGCATTATTTTGTTATATTTATAAGAAATAAATTATTGCAAACGTAGATTGAATTAAAAAAATGCACCAGAAAAATTATTGTTTTGCTACTCGCTATCTATCGAGCCATAGATTGCGAGTACGGTAGCTATTCAAATTGCAGCATTTGCATTAGTATGCTAGTATGATTCTACTTATATTTATTATTTAACGATACCTAGCATATGCAGATCTAAAATGAGAATAACGACTCAACAATTATTTGTATCTAGCGTCTGTAAAGCACTCTGTCTGGTAGTTTCGTTAGCACTGATGCGGAATGAGATCATCCCTAAATCGCACAAAACCTTATTGTTTCGCTCGTTAACAATTCTTGATTACAACTTGTAATTAAACTAATAACCACGCAACAATAATATACAACTTGTTATTTAAATATTGTAGTGCTGCAGTTGCTACGGTCCAAAAGAAGGCAGGAAGGAATATTGTTCAAAAGAATGTGGATCAAAGAATAGGGGAATTATTCACAAAAACAAGGTGTATACATGGTTTTGGGTAAGATCATCCCTCCCGAAAAGACTTTGGAGTAAATGCATGGACTACAAGATTAAAGAAAGTGGAAAAATTGTTTGGTACAGGCTTATAGGTGACAGTGAGGTACCAATTCAGGTGAGTGTTGAAAGGTGAGCCAGAAATTAAAACTGTATATAAGCAAACAGCATAACCGAAGCAGGTAGAAATGAAAACTGTAGTTACGCGTATACCGTTCGAGAACATCCAATAAATTAAGACGGTCAAAAAAAATTAAGAAATGGTGACATTATGGGTGGTGCTAAGTGCACCAACCGCGTCAGAATCCCTTTTTTCTATTCTACAACAGTACAAACAGTACAACTACATATAAACCAGACATTTTCCTCGGTTTCGAGATGTGCAATTGGGATATGAAATACATGCATTCTACTTTCAATACTTCTCTCAATCAATAGCTTTTCATTTCTTCATGAGACGGCGAGGGGATTGCATACATAATATTTTAATTTCTTTTGAAATCCAGCTAGAGAATAATATGATTGAAAAAAATTTGTACGACGGAGCATGAATTTCTCAACATTCATGCACCCCATTAAAGCGCTAATTTCGGCAGTGATGGCCTGATTATATAATATTCTCGTGCGCGGCATAAACTGTCTGCCATAAATGACGTAATCTGTCTTTACAGGGGCGCTGTGAGAAAAATAAAGCTCGTTTTTACGAGGGGGTGAGTGTAAACTGCGCGGATTGTCTAGCTATAATTTGCACGCTGTAAGAACATACAGTGACAAAATAATTCTACCCAAAATCATTCACAGTGAATGCAATTATTTGATGGGGCACAGGATCCAGTGACTATAGGCTATTTACTTTTCGCATTTTTTCGTTCACGTTTTTTCATTCACAAAACCCAAGATGTTACCATGCAGTTACATCGCATTTTGGATATAGTCACTGAGAGTCGGTCAATCAATATCTTTGGAGACAATTTAAGGCGTATTTTTTGCCAAAATTATATTTTGTGGTACAACCAGTATTTTGAGTGGAAACTAGGCTATAGCTTTACTGCCAAAAATAAACCTAAAGATGATCGTGGAAACTTGATGATTCTCATTCAGCTAATCGTTAAAAATATGTTGGGCATCTGATGAGAAATTTTTGCTTCGTAAAAAAGAGTTTCCATGTCCTATTTAAGTTACTTATCAATACTTATTTACTTTTACATATTGGTTCAGTTTTTCCTAAATTTTAGACGTTGGTCGTTCCTAATAATAAAAGTGCTGCAAAGATTCCCTCGCTAACAGGAATGATGATATATCGAACGGACACTCAAAAGCTGTATGTTCAAGGGGATAAAAGACTTAAGTTGATAGCTGAGCAGGAGGTATTTTTAACAGCGATTTATTATTTCGAGTGCTCCGAATCCGGTTTATCCATACGTGTAATGTATATATCTTGCCCAAGGCTAAAGCAAAAATGTACATTACTAATGTACATTGCTTACACATTTAACACATAATTTAACACGTTTACCATGAAATTTAGGTCATGCTTCAAGCTATTAATGAAACCTTAACAAAACTGAAACTGATGACCGACTTGCTATGTAAGTAATGGATAATCATTGGGAAGAAAATCTTATACTTACAGCATTATAATAATGACAGGATGTATCTGCCACAGAGATTATTTTAAGATAGACTGCTAATTTTTAGAATGGGAAATGTACTTCAAGAGTTGTGAGTTTTGAGGACATTTATGCAATGCTGATTCAACAATATAGCGGTTTCGATTATATTGTAAACATTATAAAAGAGTCAAAACTCCTAACTTTAGAGCCTCCCATTCAAGAAAGTGTCAACAACTCCAGATTATAGAATAGTTCCTTGTTACCGGCTCGTCCAAATTCTGCTTTCTGATTTCTTTAAGATACATGACAATGATCACTACGACCACAATAAAAAGGTGGCGCAAAAAATGGCCATGATTAAGGCCAGGTTCTTTTAGCTTATAATAGGACGGGTTTTCTCGGTGAATTCAATATTTGCAGCAAGTATTTTGCACTTGTGGTCAACACTTAAACTTTTTTGACAGATTTGTGAATGAACTTGTCAAAAGCAGGCTAGCAATAGGACATGGAGTCCCTTGCAAAGGTCACGTCCTTGAAAAGTTCATTAATTAATTTTTAATTTGTTGTAACTTACAGTGTGTAGAGTTTTACAGAGGAGAGGAGAACCGGACTACCCAGAGAAAAACCCTCCAGACATTAGTGATATCAACTACGAGAAGTCTCTCACATGAAAGCGCACACCGGTGACCGGCCTTGCTTTCACTTATTTAGTGGTGAGAGAGTACAATGCCCTATAGCTAACCGCTTGCGCCACAGCGTGCTTGCGCCATTCATACTCGTCGAAGATTTCCGAATATGTTAGTCAGCTGAAACATATTAATATTAACATTTTCAAATCATTATTACTTCGGTTAGAAAATTTAAATTATTTTACACTAAAGCAGGTATAATGCAGAGGCGTCGCCAGGGAGGAGAAATAAAATATTTCTCAGGGTAGCATGCCCCAAAACTCACCTACGAATTTCGCACCTGCGCTCGTTTGTCTCATCAGTTTTATCAACCTGCCGACGTCGCTAATATCGAAACCGTAGACAGTCAGTCGCATCATTGATATTCAGTCGCATTTGATCTCGCTTTTAGACTACTCTGGTCGTCTTGGTTGTGCCTTGTTTATTTTAAAATTTCGCCAAACCTTTTTTCTTAACTTGTTTCACTTTTATACGATTTGAGTTGGGGTTATAGGTTTACGGTTAAGGTCAGGGATTCGATTATTTAAAATTTTAAAACGCAAAATCTAAGTTTTGCCAAACACCTAGGCCTAGGGACGAGATCAATGATGCGACTGAGCATCAATGATGCGACTGATTGTCTACGGTTTGAAAATTTGCGGCAACGCCACTGGGATAATGTATTTTATCGCCTCCCTGCATATATTAAACGATCGTCGGCAAACTGCTCGTCGCGTTGAGCTCGGTTTTCTGTGCTGCCGAGTAATACAAGACCAGTCAAAGCCTTTATGGCATAATTATGGCTATGTGCCCAGTTGTTAGCACATAGCCGCTTTATTGTTTTAATCAATTTTTGATAATTAACAAGCAAAATTATTAATTAATAACTATATAACATTTAGCACAGAAAAGGTGGGGTATTACTAACGCCCACCACGCATAATATATCTATATATAAGTTCTACATAAAGCTTTCAAAACGGGGAGGAGGGTGGGTAAAATTTCTTTCGTCCAATTTCTTGATGTGCACTGCAGCCCTCGTGGAATAGGAAAGGAAAGGTGACCCGTTTCACCACCAATAAATACCGGATCTTCAAATCACATGACTATACTCAAATTAACTTACGCGCGCAAATAAACTATTTCGCATAATTACTTCGAATTATAAATTATTACGGGAAGCAATAAAAACTCTTATCGCCGTGGCAATAAGCCCCTTTATCGCCTCCCTGCATATATTAAACGATCGTCGGCAAACTGCTCGTCGCGTTGAGCTCGGTTTTCTGTGCTGCCGAGTAATACAAGACCAGTCAAAGCCTTTATGGCATAATTATGGCTATGTGCCCAGTTGTTAGCACATAGCCGCTTTATTGTTTTAATCAATTTTTGATAATTAACAAGCAAAATTATTGATTAATAACTATATAACATTTAGCACAGAAAAGATGGGGTATTACTAACGCCACAAGTCTTCTTGGGATAAAGGAGACACACCCCACCCCAACACGACAAGCTGCTTGCCGACGGTGCCGAGTAGGGCTATGCCAGATAAGTGATAATCTCCTTCAACTTTAGCTGACCAAATTTGATAAACCCTGAGTTCAGTTCCCACGATTCGATCAATTATTATATTTGCAATAAATAACCTGAATCGATAGGCCTTAAGTTCACAGTTGGGACCACTTTGACCCCCCAAATATACTAAATGCATGAGTATTCTCCAGAGACGAACAATCGTACTCTCACAATAACTGTAATCATATGGAAGACAGACTTAATTGACCATGCAGATGATAGTAAGACATGTGTTTGAGTATTACCATCGCTTAAACTACAGCTGGATAGTCAGGGAGGTCAGGAAAAACCTGCAATACAGGAAACCTGAATGGGGCCGAGACAATTACCTAGCAGCTTCCCCACAAAGCTTCTATATTACAACTTCTCGATTGGAGCGTTGGTAACACGAGAAACAAAGCTGACCATCCCAGCTCCAAATTCATGGATTATCTAATTATTTGATTGGTGAAGTAACCAAACATAAAGCAGTACAAATGCCCGGTTACGAAAACCTCAATCTATGTCAGTTTAATTGCATTGCCAATTTTAAGTGAATTCTATGCACCTTTACTGGTTTGTATAATAACAGTGCTATAAGTTACCTGTAGTCAACCAAAAGCGTCGACATCATCAGCTGAATAGTGAACCTTACCCCTGTGTCAGTTCAATATCCAAACGATGACGAATATAAAGTAAGTGTCCCAAGCGCGACAAAATACCCACAGTTTCCAGCGAACTAAATTTCATCGCTGAAATGTAAACCTTACTTCTGTGTCAGTTCATGAATGTAACCATTTGCGGCGAATAAGTGCGTAATAACCGCAGACAAGCAAAATTTGAGTTACATCACATTAGCTATATGCTTGACTGTGAACGTCGACATACATTAAACAAGGCAGCGGATTAATCATGGCATACATCGGAGGTAGCCACTAATGAAATATTTCATTTTTACAATGCTGCCATTATATGAATATTCGGGCAATATATTGATTTCAACTGTGGGAATCTGATTACGATAAAACGCTCCACCCACATACTGTAAGTGTGTATTTTTCTTCACATTAACTATTGTTGTTATTGTATTATTATTATATGATATTGTTATTTTTATATAACAGATTTGTATAGTGCCAGATTGGAAAGTTTGCAGTGCGCGGGCGAGAAATCCCCCACGCAGTTTTGATGTCTTATATATATTTTGTATTAAATTTCGTCAATCTCGCCCGCGCATTTTACAAACTTTCCAATCTGGGTATAGTGTATATTTATATACACATTTTTGTAAATAGCTATATACATATACAGCTGTAATTATGGTGTTGTGGAAATTATTATCATATTAACATCGACATACATAAACTTAACAAGAACATACTGTACAAGAGTCAAACGACATACAAAACACAAAGCAGCGGAATAATCACAATGGCATACATCGGAGGTAGCCGCAAATTGAAGATTCCATTTATTATACACAGCTGCAAAAATATTTAATATTCGGGCAATCTGAAAACAACAAGCCGCTCCATCCCACAATATATTGATTCCAACTGTGGGCATCTGATAACGATAAAACGCTCTATCCCACTTAGACATGCATTTTTCATTACACAAGAACAAAGGCAGAATATATATACGGTCACATACACATAATCACTAAAATTAGTAAAATTATAAGCACAATCCGGACACACATATACACAAAACCGAACTGAGTTACAGCAATCGTATATATATAAATGCCACAATTCATGAAAAGTTCTGTGTAGAAAAACCCAATGTTGAAATCTCAACGTGGGCATCTGAAAACAGTCAAGTTGCTCTAGCCCATAAAACATGAATTGACTTCATGAACATAAAATGAGGGTAAATTGCCAATATAAGCTAATGCACCAGAATAGCAATAGCACAAGGCAAACAAAACCAAAGTTATGGTAACATACACTGTACATAAAACACAATAAGATGCAGCAGGATAATCATGGCATACAACATCGTAGCCGCAAACTGAAAATCCCGTAAAGCTGCGACGGTACAATTGGGCAACGCCATTGTTGGCCATCTGAAAACATAGAAAAATGCTCCAGCCAAACAATATGTTAAATTATACCGAAAGGTCGTATAAAAACAGTGAAATTACACTGCTCCGAGTCCGACCCTTGAAGGCCATGCCAAGCTTGTTCTGCGCTTTGGTTGTAATCATAACAAAGGGGAACCCGCAGATACAAACACTGCCCAAATTTGAAATTTCACATCTTTCGAGCTTTTTCTGAATTGAAACTCTGGTTTATATTAATTTACGAGCATAGCAAACCAGAGTAGTGTTAGATATTCAGTTAGTATATCATATATTTTACAAATATAACAATTCGAAATGTAAACAAAGCATTTGTCCACCTACGGACTTGCTTTGGCCCCTAAATGGTTAAATAAAATACCACAAATACCAACTACATCATATAAATATAGTGAAAAAGAACAGACATGCATGCACCCCCAGATACCTGCCTCGACATCTTACTCTAAGATAAGTTTACACATGCGTACAACGTATAATGTATAGAGAAGGATAAATAACATTTGCATGTACAAGATTTTCAATCGCGGAGCATGGCCAGAATGTGTAACATTAGAATTGAGCGAACAAGTGAGACCTAATATTGACGCTGGAATCCCAGTGTGGTCGCTCTGGCTTAGAATATGCAAGTTTACACATATGGTCTATAGATAAGGATAAAATCATTAAATAACATCTTAAACATATGCAATCATTATGCATGTCCAGAATTTGTCAGCAGTAGAATTAACTCAATTAAGTGAACGAGCGAAACATAGCATTGATGCTCTAGCCCATCCATAATATATACGAGTACTCATATAACGTATAAAGAAGGATAAATGGCACCACATCCAAAACATATGACATCGCTATTCGCGCTGATGCAAAGATATGTAAATCCTAAACCTGCAAAATTAATTGATCGCGCCAGACCTGTGAATCATGCGATAGGAATTCAATATCCTGTTAACCTAGGCCGCGGTCACACTTGCGCTTGAATCGTGCTTGCTTGAGCTAAATCCACTTGAATCTGTCAACACGTCACCTTCCAAGCACGCTTGCTAGTGTGACCACGCAAAACGCAAAAGTTAAGCACGCTTGAAATCTGAGACAATTTGCTTAAAACTTCAAACACGCCGCAGCAAGTCCCAAACACACTACAGAGAGTGTTTGGATCGTGCTGGAATGCAGATCGTAAGTAGATTAAATGCGTCAACCAATAGAATTGATCATTTTATGAGAAAGATAGACAGGCAATGCATTTCATTCAGATGAATATCGAGATAACTTAGCGCGCATTTTGAAATATTTTCACGCGAGCCATTCTTTCGCAGTCAGTCTATTGCTACTTGTAAAATGTTTCGTTGCGCATACGAAAGTGTTCCTTCCAGTACGCCGATTGACGGTTGTCTCCAAATATCACCTCAAACCACCCAAGCCGCGGTCGTGGAGTCTCCCAGTATTGTATCCGATTTATTCTACTAACAATTGTAGCCATTACCAACATAACAAATGTAATGGTTTGAACGAATTGCAAATACCTCGTGTTTCCATTGACCTTTTAAGGATAAAATATACGCGTCTCCGTCTTCGCGCAAGCGGTTTTTGCCTGGTTACATGGCGCATCCTTTGGTGTTTGAAATAAAATAATAGCAGGGACTTATTCTTCATTTTGGCTTAACTAACTCTAACAAATGCAAAATCTCAAGAATTTACAATTAGATTGTGGGATAAGTTAACTGTCAATAACAAACAACAAGCATTGAACATTTTTTGCAATGTGACCGCAACGCTAATGATTGAGTGGGATTATCTCGCGTTGCTGAGCTACGGAAAAGGACTGTCCGGTAAAAGGAGACGTGACGTACTTGCGCCGCTAATTCGTTCGTTTGATTCGACCTTTTTAATCAACTGATTATAGAAGATTTGGTCTTTCGAATTTTTTCGAATCGTAAATTGTTTTAGACAAATTTGCTTTATTTAGCGAAAAAAAAAATTTTAAATCAATAAGTAATTGTGCCTAGCATATAGTCAACATGTGGTTACGATCACATTACCTTGATATCATAGCATATATGTTTATATAGTCGATCAGGTCGAACAGTGGCGTCGCCACCCCGACAAGTGAGGGAGACATACCCACATGTATATTTGCGCTCTGCCGAATCGAAAATCGATTCGATTTCAATGAAATTAAATTGAGTGTGCAAAACGCAAATATGCGAACATGTCCGCCCCACCCATCGACCACTCAGCAGCTGCCAACGCCACTGAGGTCGAATTCCAACAAATGAACAAATTTGTAGACGACCCACATAGCTCCTGCTGCGGTGGCAGGGAATATTTATGCTTTTGAGAAAAGCTATCTACAAAGACTGTAAAATACCATGATAGGAAGCAAGCATATGCTTAAAATATCCGCAGCAATCCTACCTTTCAGGTAACCTAGTTAATATACTAACACTTGCACAAGTCAACGACGCAAAAGCAATAAAATTAAACTCAGCTATTGCCCTAGGGATATGTTACTTTTCAAGGTATAGCGTCGCAAAGATTGTGGTACAAGATCGTTTATATCGTGAGTACTATCACGACCTTGTGAACTGTGTGAGCGAAGCTGCTTAGCACATGCACACTGAGGATGTATCTGAACGTAAGATATTCCCCTAAGAATTTAGCCCTAATTTGTATAAACCAGAATACCAGGGGCTGTCTTATAAACACCTAAAGGTCACTGTAATCGTCCATAGCGACTACTATATAGACTATAGTGTGATTGAAAAGTCATGAATATGTAAATAAAGTCGCACACGTCAACGTCGCAAGTAAAATGGACAGCTATTGGTATCCAAATGACCAAATCCAATATATTATTATGTGTCTGAGGATGAGTTACCCCAAACAATTTGGCTCCTATTTTATAAATTGGAATACCAGGGGCTGTTTGTAAACGCCCAAAGGTTACTGTAGTCGCCACTGCCACCACAAAGACCATATAACTATATAGTGGCATAGTGCGACTGAATAGGCATGAATATGTAAGTAAAATTAAGTCATACTTCAACGTCGAAAGTAACATGAAAATTGCATTGGTATCCAATGTACTACATTGTTCATAAACTGTGAACTATCTGATATATTTACACATCCAAAAGATAAAATTTCTTTCGTCCAATTTCTTGATGTGCACTGCAGCCCTCGTGGAATAGGAAAGGAAAGGTGACCCGTTTCACCACTAATAAATACCGGATCTTCAAATCACATGACTATACTCAAATTATTACGGGAAGCAATAAAAACTCTTATCGCCGTGGCAATAAGCCCCTTAAATATTATTAAATGTAGGTCCACCGCTGTTGAACTGAAATTGTTGCAAATTGACATTTAATCATGATTATGCATGCAATGGCCATTTTCTTGTAAAATATTGGTGCTAGAAATATATCACTTCCAAAGGATCGCCCTTTAGCGCACCATATGAGCAACTCGGAATGCCCAAAGGTTTTATGGGTTGTTCGATATATAGCAAAATAGCAAAACCGTAATTTTTATAATTAAATGTGATCAATTTTGCAAGTTTTACTCCGGAATGGTATTCGATTAGTCTTGCCATGTTGAACATCATGGCCAACTTGCCTAAAACAGTTGAGATTATCTGTCCTAAACTGCATACACACAAACGCATGTACAGGTCTAGGTCCTAGGCAAAGTGGACACCCACGCCGGTATATATGGCACATGTTGCAGGTGTTTTTTGTAACTTTTGAATACTTGTCTTCAAAATTGCAGATTCTTGACACTTTGCACATATAGCCTCGTCAAAATTTCATGTCTAACATTTTGTTTGATGTCTATCCCATCTCTTGGTGTAGATATACAGCACAGTACAATATTGTTTGAAATGCCAAGTTTCATTAAACAACTCAATGATTGGTTGCCGTCAAACAATGGCTCGATATTGTGCTACCGAGCTCCGGAATACAGCTGGAACAGCAGAAGATTCCACGCTGGCTGCGATGGCAAAGGGCCAACCGTGACTATCATTAGAGTTAACTCGTACATATTTGGAGGCTACTCAGACATCTCATGGGGTGGTAAGTAAGTTCTGTATATTTTCGAATTCTGTAGCATGAACGGTTCAGGAAGGTTTGTCATTCGCGAGTTGCAATTCCACTATAGTTGCGAGTTTTCGACTGTAGGAGAAACGTTTTAAATTAAACATTTTAATTATCAAAAAGGACAAGAATACTGTCGATATGCTTCGTATACATGTACACTTATGTAAAATAAGCTTTTCTACATTGCAATTGTTCCTTGATTGTCCTCGTAAGCCGTGGTTAGACTTGAACACTCTATACACTTTCTTGAGTTGCTATACTGTATAAGCAAAGGGAGATGTATTCTGCTTCAGCAATAGAAAGTGCTACCGTAGGTTGCTTCTTGCTTGGCCAACTAGTGGCAACATTGCACATTACAAATACGTTTCCAGACGTAGATCTTCGATCTTCTAAATCCGCGGCCAAATAAGACTGCAATATCCTTCCATACTTTTAACACTTGCTTCGCACTGATAATTTAGCTAACACTACAATAGACGAAGACGAAATCATGGTTTCTTTTGATGTGGTCTCGTTATTTACGGCTATTCCAGTTGAGAAAGCGTGCATGTGAACGTTTCCGCAATAATAAGCTAGAACCAGACACCACGTTACCATTTAGAACTAAGCTTACGGTGAGTGTTGACGATATAATATCTGTGCTACGCTTTACGTACGCTTTCCAACAGTTTCTTTACGCATAACGGTACCACTTACAAACAAGTCCATGGCTGCGCTATGGGAAGCCCAGTTAGCTCAGTTATTGCAAATGTACATGAAGGAGATTGACGAACATGCTCTTGAAAATACAGCGAGTCCACCTAAAGTGTGGGATCGTTATTTTGACGACCTTTTTTTCTAATATGAAGAAAAATGCTGTTTCGACCTTTCACAACGAAATTAAATTCATTGACCCACACATTTCTTTTAGTATGGAACGAGACATCAACGAAAAATTGCACTTTCATTTCACGCAATTTCGCTGCAACTATTATAACCAACGTCTACAGTAAGCCCCCACACTAGCCACACACTGATAGCTCGCATCATGACCCCAAAACACAAAATTAGTTCAGCTGCAACGCTTTTTCTCAAAGGAACACGACTATCTAACACAGCAGAAGGCAAAGGCCAATGTTTACCCTATGAAAAAAGAAAACAATGACCCTTAACCCTGACGAGTTAGTGCATGATTTCTTTGCCTCGGTTGACCCAACGACAATGATTATCGAATAGTTACGCCATTCTGCCATATACATATATATAGGGCTTATAGTGAATATGACATAATCACCATGGTTTTTTTTTTCAAAAATTTGACGTAACGAGACGAGTAGTATGATATATGATATCCAAGTTCTAAGATTGATTTCTGAATGAAAACTATTTTTTGTTTTATGGCTTGTTCATTTGCCTTTCGAACAAGGCATTTCTTGTCTACTCGAAGCAAGTAATATTAAGACCACAGGAACAATTTTAGCGCAAGTGGTGAATTTGAGATGCTGCAAAAAAGCATATAATTTGGTTCCACTTGGGTAGGTTGAGACTGTCTAATGTTCACTTCAAGTTCCACAGCAAAAGTAATTCTCCTTGTTGAAAATGATTTTATACTAATTAAAAGGAATTACACAAAATGTCGATGAAGAAAATAAACTTTTTTTCTGATTGAGATTCCCTTGTTTGTAATTAAATTGATCTGATTGCAATTAAATGAATTCACCACATTTTGACTTAATACATGAGACTGTGATTGTTACTTTCTCTTAAAGACAAAATTGACTGTACGCTGTCTGATCAAACACACTTTTATTACAAAAGATCAACAAACCACGTAAAATATTAAAAAATGAGATGAATGTTCAGCTTTCAGATATGAAATCCAGAATAGCCACTTTGAATACAGATTGTGAACATGTGATGTAATTAAAGCTAAGCGTTACTGCATCTCAATTTTGAAAACTTCCAATCGCGATCGGTTAATGTACTTACTTACTCTCTCAAATTTCATAGAAAACCTATCCAAAGAAAGCTGAATGAATACACTTTTAAACGAGAATAAGCAGTACTTTCATCGCTTAATATTTTTTCAAGATTTAAACTTGAATGAAGAACTCCGCTTTTTTTGGGACACCCTGTGTACCGTCCTTCAAACGGATAATCACTTCCAGAAATATTAAGCTTCAAACATACAAAAAATTGGGCCGGGAGAAAAGAGGCTGGGTCGATTTAGCACTGTGACGTCATACCAGGAACGCGTCGCAATGCCGTCGCAATAAAAATATATACACCTTATTCCAATATAGCGTTCGCGAGCATGAAGGCGAGGCGGAGGGGGAGGGAAATTTTACGAATATATTATAGATCATACGACCAGGGAGAGGTTTTCTTATATTTTAGCTCATTGTTTTTCGAGAAAAGCAATGTACCGATGCCGGGAAAAAAGCCAATACCGTGTAAGAACGTTTGGAAATTGGAAGAAGAAATTACATTAATTAAAACAGCTTTGTTTTTGATTTTTTCACAAAATAATGGTCCGTTTGAGAAGTATACATTCAAACACT
Organism: Muricea muricata; assembly: GCA_963855995.1. NCBI lineage: Eukaryota > Metazoa > Cnidaria > Anthozoa > Malacalcyonacea > Plexauridae > Muricea > Muricea muricata. The sequence goes on along the minus strand of OY979717.1, from coordinate 21,549,517 downwards.
CGAAAGGAGGTTTTCATCCGATTTCAAAAACAAGTTCCTAATAATCAACGGCCTAATAACCTCGTATTTTTAACTCCTCTCGGTGTTTGGAAGCTTCAGTGGATAGGTGCTCACCTGAAAAAAAAGAAAATACTGCATCAAAGACTTGGGCGGTCTTGATGCTGGTCATGTCATCGCTAGTTGGAAGGTTAAATAGAAAAAGACGATTGTTTCGCTATGTATATGGCGTCAAATCAATGACTCGCGTTGTGCGAGCGACATATTAATTTACGGATGTTGATCGATTGGGGAACAAGCATATTTGAGTTTAGATATTAGAAGACTTTCGTGAATCAAGTATCCGAGTAGGGGGAGGTAATTTTGAAGTCGTAATAATTTGGGGGAGTGACCTTTAGAGTCAAGTTGGATACGCTAGACATGACTGGAGTAGATGACGGTCTTCTTAGGCCAGTTTTAGGTTTCCAAGTGCTGTGAAAATAATCAGATATAAAACATTAAAACATTTTTTCACACATCTGAAGTAATGATTAAATATCACACTAAAACGCAAATAATCCACCTCGGTTAATCGTAAACCTTCTTTGACTGGCCTTTCCCTAACATCAACAGCCTAATTTCACTTTCTTACATTCGCTTCTTAATTTCCTACTTGCTTCTGATTACCAGATTTTCAAGCTACGAGATGTTCCAGCTACGAAATCTTTAAATTCATGTTCAACTTGAAGTTATCAGGAAACTGTCCAACTTCAAGGGCTTTCCTTCTCACATGTTTCATCGTTTCCTTAACAATGACTTACATTCCATAAAAAATAGTCTATTTCTGCAGTCATTTCACCTGTCAAACTACCTTAAAATTCGTATGCAAATAACCTGACCTTCATCTGGTAAAGTCATGTCTAGCATATTCTCACATATCTACTCTACAGGTCACTCTTCAAAAGTTCAAACTTTGATGACTTTAAAATTATCTCCTCCTGCTCCGATACCAGTGAAGAGTATTACTAGTGATTCACGAAAGTCTTCTTGTGTCTAAACTTAAAACTACATCCTCACTGTAAACCTCCTATAAATTCCTGCCATTTTGCGTTTTTTCCCATTGTTTTGTATCGTTATATCATAATTATTATGTGAGTGTTTAACCCTCTTTCCTTCATCATCCGACCACCCTGTAACATAATACAATATAATATAGCATTTGTAAATTCTGAACGCTGATTGGCTAAGAGCCGTGTTGATATAACTCTATGTCAACACGGAAAATTTCCCGCCACTCTTCTGTTAAAGTTCTTTGTGCTATATTATAAAAGAAATATAAAACATATTTGCCGTATTGATATACAGCTATATCAACACTCGTGAAAATTGGAAAAACTCGAAATTGTGTGGAACTCCACCTGTGTTGATATAACTGTATATCAACATATATGTGGAGTTCCACTTGTGTTGATATAACTGTATATCAACACGGAAAATGTTTTATATTTCTTAATTGTAAATATATAACTAGACCATATAACAATATAAAAGAACTTGGTCATATAGAGGCAATCGGAAACATAACTCATAAACCTTCGTTTACACATGATTGTCTTTATGGCTTTAGTAACCTTATATTCATCATAAGAATTAAAGTTTTTTTTATTCAATCGTCCTGTTTTATCTGCAGGATCAAGTGAATACAGATCAAGTACGAAATTTTTCATTTTCTCCTTACGAAACCGGGATAATGTAAAGCCATTCAAATCTGATGTCAATAATCAAAACAAACAGTATGCAATATACACAATCTCTGGCTATGGCCCAACCTTTGGAGAAGGTCATGATATCTACATCGCGAATAATGCTGCCGGGTCAACATACTCGTACACAAATTTTGGTTACACGTACCGTCCACCATCTGGCTACAGTTATGGATCCAGCAATACACATTGCTGTTCTGAATTTCATCTTATTATTTTACTGAAATGCCTCGTTAATTTATTGTTACTATTACTATATCACGCTACATAAAATGTAGTTGTCGCGCACGACTATCCTGGCAACCTCGTAGCCAGAGCCCGCGATCCTCTGTGGAAGGAGGCTGTGTGAAGATGCAGATAAAAACAATCCTTTGATTTACTGCTTGACAATAATTAGTCTGACCAATTCCTTTCCAAAAAATTGGGCAACTTAAATTTTTCAAGAAGCAAAGCTAAGCCTATTTTAATCTGATCGGAATAAAACGTGACACAGTAACCAATTTTTTTTATCGATTGACGGAGTCTGATTTTTTACTTTTCCGTCTATAAGCGTTCTGTGGTGATATTGTACACAAGTTATATATGGATCATCAATATGTACAGAAATTAAGGCAAACATAACAAAGGCATTTTATAGTTTCTTTGGTTTAGTATTATTCACACAATGGTGCACTAAAAACATAGAACCAAATTAAATTGAGCTACGTCCCGTACACTAATCAAGGGCACTATAAAACAATGCCCATTTTCAAGCGTAAGCCATCTTCACCAGTTTAATTAAATATCTCGCGCTTGCGTAGTATACTGGAACCGACAGTAATGGCATGTAGCAACCTCGTTCCCAGGGACTCCCTGGTGGAACGTGAGATAGAAACATTGTTATGGATGTGCTGGATAGCACATCTATTGTTGGGTTTTGAAGCCGGAAGTACTTCACATTTTTAGACTTGCTGGCATGCTGGAATACCCCACATGAGCGTCGAATGTTATAGGTTTCTACTACAGGATGTATAGCTTTCGTTCTCAAACAAGTTTACTTTTAAGGCAAAAGCTTCCTAAAAATCAGTTTTCTATATATTGATCTCAAAATATTACGTGTATCCGGCTTCAATTTTTCTGGGGGTTTTCTATTACGATCCACAATCCTGTCTTAATACATATCAAAAATAAAAGGCGCTGGCGGCAGAGGCTGGTTGTCACATGACCAAATTTTCCAATGTAGTTAAAAACGTTTCCAGCTAAATTGTCGGGTAGTCAATTTCTGTAATAAATTTTGGTCATATGACAACCCAGTTGCATAGGTTGCCCCACGAGTGCGAGTAAGGTGTCCCACTTTCAAATCCCGAACACACGCTGAATGCACCCGGAAAACTTGGTCAATCTTACAGCAAGCACAAAATATAGCACAAGAAACCTCCGGTTAACTAGTTCCAAAAGGTGTCAGGCTGATAGGCAAACAGAGTGGCAACCCTATGCAATCGGGCAGTCTGTGTTTTTAATTAATTAAGTCGACCAAAAGCGTAGAATTTTGGCCAAAAGTGGTTAGGTCCTTGGTCAGTACTAGCCAAATTACGAGTAAATTATAGGACAGAATCAGATAAAGGTCGAGTATCAGTTGTGCACCACGAGCATCTGTAACCGTATTTTATGCCTACTGGGCAGGGGAAGTTTGTTTGCCCGGGCCAAGAAACTGGTGAGTATAATATAGTCTCAGGGCCACCTTCTGAACCTAATGGTGCTCCTCCTGAACTGGACATAGGTCCTCGGGTTAGGCCAGCACGGTTGCGTCAGTGCATCCTTCCCGCCCGACCGTTATGGCCATGAACCATGATTCAATCCTCGCACACAGTCCACTCCTCCATGTACGGAGGTGTAGTTATTACCAATGCAGGTAGTTGTAAATATCTGTACGTTCTGATGTTATCAATGTAAGCTATTTCTAGTCATTTATAGTTTTCGGGACAAAAACCTCAAGTGAGGGAACTGTGTGACCATCTGTTATCTCTTCCTGTATATCTGTCAATAGTTAATTATTGGATAACTGACATTGTGTTTTAGTCATTAGTTACATAAGAGAAAAATTGTACAAAACTAAATCAGATTGCCTTTGGGCCCGAGTCGTGTTACAAAGAGGGACCCAATGTCGGAACGAAACACAAAGCCAAGGTGTGTTGTGTATATTGCTTCCAGCTTAAAAAGGAACTAGTAGAGTAGTATATTTGCTGCCAGATGCCTGCCCGTAGCATAAGGATGATAGAGAAAGTAGTACCTGATGAAGAGAATTCGAAATAAATTTGAAGGAAATTTTCTGAATTGGGTTAAATTTAAGGACTCCACCAATACTATGCCGTCTATACGAATGATTATTTATCCGGCAGAAGACGATAAGTTTGATCATTCGACGACAGATTTCCATTCCAAGAATTTTTCATCTGGACTACGTATCTTCTGACCCAACCGATTCGAACGTTGTATCCCAATAAAATTACTGGTTACAAAGTTTGATAATTCCAATAGTTACTGGAATTGTCATTTCATGCATATAAAATGAGCCCTGACCCAAACCCCAACCCTGACCCTAACCCTAACAATCCCAGTAATTTATTGGAGACAATAATTTTATTGGGATACAACGTTCGGATCGGGTGCCTGACATAGTATACACTAACTGAAAGTTATTTGCTTGACTATTGATTGACAAAGTCTATGATTATATCTCGTTATGTACATGAATGGGAAAGTGGGTCGTTCTCTTAAATAGGATATTATTACATTTTATGTAACACCTTGTTAAATTATTGCAATTTAATTAGCTATTTACGATCATGTGATATAAAATAGAAATTTTCATTTTCATGATCGCGCAATGGAACCGTGCAATAGAACAGTGGCGGATCAAGGGTAAGTCAAAATAAATTATAGCAGCTCAATTTTAAATTCAAAATAACTTTATAACAATTTCATAGGTTATGAATTTCAAAAGAATAAAATCAAACCAATGAAGTTGCTTTGAAAGTATTCTAAAATGTAAATATATCCTAGAATGAGCTGTGGTATTTTATTTTGACTTACGCTAGATCCGCCACTGCAATACATTTCATTATTTTCACTCACTCAGAATGTTACTATTGCACACATTCGCGCGCATTATAGCAAATTTATGAACGTGGCGTCACTATGTGAGCGATGGAATAGAGTCCATCCTTCACCTCATGAAAATATTCATTGTTTGTATACCATCTATTATAATTAGATTAAGATGTAATGCGCGATCTCTATGTGCGGATTTTAAACGCCGACTACATTAGAGGTACAATGCGTTAATTAGGACGTTCAGTCAAAGACTATAGCAAGTACTAACATAGTTTGCACGTTGACGTTTTATTTACCCTACGATGAAAACTGAAATTGCATTGTCTATGCTATTGTATTTGAAACCACCTGTTGACCTCGTAGATCAATCAGTTCAGCAATGAAAGGCCGTGCGCGATAACAGCGATGTAACGATTGCTATTGGTTAACTAAAGCGCGGTTTCAGCATTCTGACCCTTAGCAACAAATTGCACACGGGGAGAGCGAGTTTTAAAGCTTAAGTGAAAAGATTGAAACGGTAAGTAAAGAATTTATTTAAATATAAATCAATAGTTAAAATAGTACATCCTTTGCAATTGCATGCAGTTTGAGAGGAATGCATTTGAGCGCATGGTTATACTACCTTTTCGGGAGTGTTTGCGTTGATCTATAAGTAATGTTAATATCATTTGACCACATAAAATTGAGTGCATAGAATTGTTCATGCTCTGTGGATCGTATAAATTGGCGATTGGCTTTTGGTCAACTGCCCAATAAATTCCAACTATCATTAATGATTTATGCGGTTGTACACTTCAGAGCCACAGAAAACGACAATAGGTGTTTGATAATGCTGTCAAATCTAATGCATAGACCAAAACATGTAAACATAAAATATGGCAATAATGACAATTATAGAGCAAATACAAAAAAATCAACGTGGCATAATCAAGGATAATAATACATAATTATGCAAATAATACGCGAATATATGCAAATCATGCATTCAACAAAAACAACACTAGTATTGCATGCTCTCAAAATGGCGTATAAAACAAAACATTGCACAATAAAGAACACTGTGATTCCCCTACGGCTATATATGTTGTGTCTTTACACTGTATGACCAGACTCTGTAGACGATGTTTTAGTAGTAGCTGACGTTTCCTTGTTTTTAGCGCGCAGCTTTCTTAGCAACGCAGGAACCAAAATCCGCGCAACGCAAACCTTTGTCTCGACATGGACACTCTCGGTTTTTTCTGCCGCTACCCCGACTCTTTTTGCATTTGCAGAACTAAAATTAAATATATTCTTAGATTATATGCAGACTTGTTACAGTTTCGTTGCAAAAAAAGGCAATTTTCTATGTTTACAAAAATTTACAATGCTATGAATAACAAAAATATATTTTTGCAAGAGATGCACGGCAACTATACTAAATTAACAGATATATGTAAGTTGCATTAATTGAGGTTTTTGAAAAGACAAGCATAATTTGTATTCTTCGCTTATTTAAAGGGAAAATTAAAAACTGCTGGTTTATTTAAGTCTATTTTTATATTATTAGAGCTGGCTTCAAAAAGCAAAGTAAAAAGCAAAGTCGTTCCAAGTACAATGTTTTCCTTGTAATATTAAAACATTTAGTCAAAATAAACCGGTTAGAATTTATATCAAATGATGTTAGTGTCACGTGATCAATCACGTGATTAGAACAGAACTCTGTTTACTGTCGCCAGAGTTGATCCACGTTATATGCTGAAGCCGAGTTGCACAACCAGTAGCATAAATACATGTAATCATCTCCACATATGCCTTTGGGATAGCATCAAGTATCACGACGACTGGCACCAGCTTATCATCTATAAGTTCCAACCACATTCCTCGGGTTTAGGCAGAATTTGCATTGGACAATTATGCGCTTGTCACCACACCATTGCCTGAAAGGGGACTCTCATCGGGTGGTACTTCAAGGCATCGCTTGTTGGTGGGAGTTTTTCTGGAGTAACCAACTTTAGGCGATAGCAAAATTTTTGCTGAATGGAAAGACGATACGTTCGTTTTGTATCCGAGCAACGTACCTCCTCTTCTTCCTTGAATGCACCAGAAACAATAATAACCTTGTCTTGAGGTGCCATCATGATCATCTCCTCTGACAGGAAGCGAGATAAGTCGGCTTTGTTATCAGAAAGTGTAGAATGCCTGCCAGTTTGATGGTAAAGGGACAAGTCGGCTTTCGAAATCTTTTCGAATGATCCTGTGACCGACAAGTTATTTATCAAACACAATGTCCACGCGTCTGTACGACGCGCCTTTACGCTTTCAAACCACTTTGTTAACGCATATTTTTGGTATTAATTATAAACATTTGCATCACATGCATTTGTCTGAAAGGAAATAATTGCACTTATTGAAGTACTCGCATACAGTTTGACGTTTACAACAGTTCTCCAACTGAGAGGTGTGCAATTTATCCACTTAATCATCGTGTGTGACCTGAACAGTATGTATATTTGATGTAGTTTTACAAAATCTTTGATGATATAATTCGGTATTGTATGTATTGAACAAGATGTCAATCATGTTGGCAACCAAACTTAATCCAGATCAGCTGTAAGTTTTCTCGTTCATATTATTTCCTTTAAACGTTAAATAAATTAGAAAGTTTCTGATCATATTGTAGTTGCATTAATTATCTCTTGTATCAAGTATAGTTTTCGTCGTAAGGTTTCCTATGCACCCTCGATGTTGTTTCAAAGAAATAATTCCCATTTTAAAGATGAAAAAATATACAATCCGTCATTCCTTGCGCGCTCACAATTTACAGTTTATGCTCTTGGAAGGAAAACCTTTATTGAATTAGCTATAATTGTGCTTGTTGATGGCGGCATGCACATGAAAATTTCGCGGGTCTCACAAAGAATGGAAACATACAGGTCTGAATTTTTAGTATTATTCGAAATGATAACAGAATACGTATAATAGTAATTCATGGCTGAAACTGGATGATTGATGTATTCACAATAGTTTGGTCTTCATTGTTCAATCCTGGTCCACGCGGATTCATCCAATTATACGCAGGGATCGGAATGCGCGTTTAAATTTTGTTAAAATAGTGCACTGTATCACTTAGCTAATTATTTCATAATAATTGGTTAGGAGAAAGAATGCATGTAATCGCAGCCCAGTAGAAACGTAAAGACAATCATATATATAGTTATTTGTAAAAAAACCCGCAATATACCTGTAGATTGACGGTCACAAATGAAATAGAACAAGGATACTGATAAACATATATTACAGGATTCACAGCGATATAGCTGTTAATAGAAGGTACCATATGATTGTTTCATTATAAGGATACCAGTTAGCTAATGTTGTTGAGGTATATCGTTCGTCGCCATCAATAGAGTAGTATATTTTCTACAGTTTCTTAAGATCAGGTATCTCTGCATGCAAGTACATAAGATGGGATTAGAGAATGGATTTATAATACTCGTAATGCCCCTTTCAGTATGACGTTATTTTACTATTATCATGCACTTTATTAATTAAAATTCTTAAATTTCATCAGATATAATTGTACACGTTATACATGACTTAATTAAATACGAATCGCGGATTTTTTTAGAAATCTTATTGCTAACTAACATCGATGTTATTGTGGTCCTCAAGCATGAATAAGTGCATGATACTAAAAAACCTTATTAATTTATAATATAGTGCGCTAGCCGTGTAGAAAAAGAATTGAAATATAATATTTTTTGTGCTGTATACAGGTTGTACACATCTGGATTTCGTAATGTTTTTGTTGCATATATGCAAGTTGTCTTTATTTTGGTAACATAGCAACCGCTGCCTAATTTTTGAGTAGCTATTAATTCCTGGTACACAAATTGATTACATTTTTGCTGAAACTTAGCGAATGACTGATGCTTTTGCATTCAATTAATGAATTATAATAAAATTAAACAAGTCCTGTGCGCTTATAGACACAGATTTTTACTTTTCCATGGTTTTGCTATGACCGGCTATATTTTTTGACGTTATTTGTAGAATTTAAAGATAATGAACTTGCTCCAAATAAAATTTTACTAAAATACTAACAAAAGTTACAGCATATGTCTAATTCTTTCTAGTAGCTGCAGGCAAGTGTTTATAGAATTTGTTCATGTGCTGTCGTAGCACACTCTCAGGCATGCTATTTTTTACTTTTTTTTCAATTTGGTATGCAGGGAACAATATAAGTTTAAAAAAATGACAGGAAAGACCACTGTACTTCAAAACATACAAGCAGGTGGCGCTGAGAATGCTATAATTATAGTGTTATGTATATATAAGCTGCTGTTTAATGTTGTAGGTGGTACAATAATGTAATGTTACTTATTTCAAGATTTATGACTATAAGCTTTACCAATGAAGTTTGGCTATTTTTTAGTCAATTGGTATTTGTAGGGTTTTATGTTCTAATGCAGGGTTTACTACAGATGGCTCGTCGGACATTTAAAGACTATATAAAGACCTAATTTAGGTAATTTTACAGTCTAGTTTGTATCCAACAACAAATACTTGCATACATACATTTTTATATTATAAAGTTAATGATTTTATACTAGTTTTATGTATTTGGAAGAATTGATTTATGAGGATTGATAAAATTTGAATATTAGCTACATACACTTTTGCTGAAACGGAATAATTGATTTATTTATAATTATTTTGTTTGACTTTCAATTCACTGTACACGCCCACCCTCCCACTGAATGATCGCGACCCGAGAATATGGGTTGGCACCTTTTTAACATAGTCCAGCCAATTCACTTGTACGAGTATTTCATTTTTGCACCATATCCCTTAAAGATCTATTAAAACAGGGAATGAATATGTTTAGAACCGTACAAGTATATAAGTATAGTTGCCACAAAGACAAACAGGTGATGGCACGCAGTTGCAATAAACAAGGATCATATGCAGGGATTTTCCGATTCAAGAGCCTGCCATGCATTGAGGTATAGATCCCCGAATTCCAAATCAATGAAGAAGTGTCTTCTATAGTCTTTTTCTTAACATCAGATCACTCCTACAAGTCTCTGTCTATCTGTAATCTGTAATACTCATTATGCCCAATTTCTGAATGCCTATATATGCGCAGGATGAAAACCGCATATTTTTTAGTGTTAATTATAAAAAAAAACATTTGCATCACATGCCTCTGTCTGAAAGCGAATAATTGCCCTCATTGCAATACTAACTATATAGTTTGACGTTCACAACAGTTCTCTAACTGACAGGTTGGCAATTTATCCACTTAATCATCGTGTGAGAACTGAACAGTATGTATATTTAATGAAGTTTTGCAAAGTCTGTGATGATATAATTTGGTATTGTATGCTAACAAGATGTCAATCATATTGGCAACCTAACGTATAATCCAGATCAGCTGTAAGGTTAGGAAAATTTATTGTTTGTATTATTTCGTTTAAATGTTAAATAAATTAGAAAGTTTCTGATCATATTGTAGTTGCATTAATTATCTCTTGTATCAAGTATAGTTTCCTATGTTCCCTTTATGCTGTTTCAAAGAAATAATTCTCATTTTGGAGACAAAAATAATGCAATCCGTCACTCCTTGCGCGCTCATAGTATTCAGTTTTTACACGCTCTTGGAAGGACAACCTTTATTAGGTAATTGTGCTTGTTGTTGGGCTGCATGCACATATGAAAATTTCGCAAGTTTTATAAATTTGCATAGATTTGGAAGCATGCATGGAAACAGAAATGCTAAAAGAATTGTAAATGATTACATAAATAGGCTGCCATGCATTAAGGTATAGTTCCCCGCAGTGGCGTCGCCAGCGCGATAAGTGAGGGGGACATATATATTCATATATTCGTGTTCTGCACAACTAATTTCTTTTGAAATCGAATCGATTTCAAAAGAAATTGATCGTGCAGAACACGAATATATGAATATGTCCCTCTCACTTATCGCGCTGACGACGCTACTGGTTCCCCGATTGATGTTCCCCGATATGATTGATGTAGCTGCAGTATTCATATATAGCTCGGTTTTCATTGAATCATCGTCGACATTGACTGATCCAGTTATTACGTAAGGCTGAGAATGTCGAGATTTCCCAAGTTTCATAAAGTTGCATAGATTTGGGAGAATGGAAACATACAGGTCTGAATTTTTAGTATTATTCGAAATGATAACAGAGCATAGCAATTCTTTGCTGCAACTGGATGATTGATGTATTCACTATAGTTTGGTCTTCATTGTTCAATCCTCTACGACGCCAATTGATCCAATTATACGCAAGGCTCAGGATGTGCGTTTACATTTTGCTAAAATAGTGCACTGTATCACTTAGCTAATTATTTCATAACAATTGGTTTGAAGAAAGAATGCATCACAGCGATATAACTATATACATGGTACCATATGACTGTTGCATTATAAGAAACCATCTACACGATACGATTTGTCGCATACAATTCTTACTCTGGCGTATGGAAACGAGCGCTGATGTCAGATTTTTACTCGCTCGCTGATGGCGAAATTTGAAATCTGACGTTTTTTACGCGTGTTTACTCGATCACATAGCTATACCAGAGTAAGAATCGTATGCGACAAATCGTGTCGTGTAGACAGCTCTTAAGGATACCAGTTAGCTAATATTGTTGAGATACATCGTTCGCCGACATCAATAGAGCAGTATATTTTCTACAGTTTATTTAGATCATGTGTCTCTGCATGCAAGTATTTGTAATACTCGTAATGTCCATTTCAGAATGACGGCATTTTGCAAATATTATGCACTTTTTTTAATTAATAAACACGATTCACGGATTTTTTAGAAATCCCATTGCATAGTAACATCGATATTATTGTGGGTTGCAAGCATAAATGAGTGCATGATACTAGAAATTCTTTATAATATAGTGCGCAAGCCGTGTAGAGAAAGAATTAAAATATAATATTTTTTGTTGTATATAGATTGTACACATCTGGATTTCGTAATGTCTTTTAAAGTTGCATATATTTTGGTAACATAGCAACCGCTGCCTAATTTTTGAGTAGCTATTAATGCATAGTACACAAAGTGATTACATTTTTGCTGAAACTTAGCGAATGATTGATGCTTTTGCATTCAATTAATGAATTATGATAGAACTACTCGTTAAACATGTCCTGTGCGCTAATGGACACACATTTTTCAAAATTTCCACTTTTCCATGGTTTTGCTATGACAGGCTATAATTTTTCACGTTATTTGTAAATTTTTAACATAATGAACTTGCTCCAAAGAAAATTTTACTGAAATGAACAGTAGTTACAGCATATGTCTAATTGTTTCTACTAGCTGTAGGCAAGTGTTTATAGAATTCGTTCATTTTTAGAATTTGTTCATTTTTCAGACATCAACGTACTTTCATGCACTGTCCTAGCACACTCTCAGTGGCGGATCTAGCGTAAGTCAAAATAAATTACCACAGCTCATTCTAGGATATATTTACATTTTAAAATACCTTCAAAGCAACTTCATTGGTTAGATTTTATTCTTTTGAAATTCATAACCTATGACATTGCTAAAAAGTTATTTTGAATTTAAAATTGAGCTGCTTACCCTGGATCCGCCACTGCACACTCTCACACACTCTTTTTACTTTTTTTCAATTAGGTTTGCACGGAACAATAGAAGTTTAAAAACAAATGACAGGAAAGTCGACCGCTGTACTTCAAAACATATATGCAAGTGCCGCCGAGAATGCTATAATTATAGCGCCATGTATATATAAGCTGCTGCTTAATGTTTTAGGTGGTATGATAATGTAATGCATGATGTAACATTTCAAGATTTATGATTATAAGGTTTTCCAATGAAGTTTGGCTATTTTTCAGTCAATCGGTATTCACAGGGCTTTAAGTTCTAGTAAGGTTTACTACAGCCCGACGCACACGGAGATTTCTTGCAATTTGATATAGGTTTGTGTAATTTCTCTTTCCCTTTGTGCAATTCAAATTCTAAAGTCCGAAACAACGACGACCTCGATGCGCGAAAAAATATTCAGTACGTGTTTATGAAAGGGATGGCAAACAAAGTGTTTTGCTGTCCGTATTACGGTTTCTACGTGAATTTGTATTAATATTAAAATAAGGAATCGCAAATTCGTCAATTAATGTGCTTTCCACGTGACATAATTATATATTACGTGATTTCGAATAATTTGTTTCAATAATTTAATTTAATAGTAGCTAAACCGGCTAATTGACATCATTTTTGAACATTTTGCTGTTGATAATAATTTCTGCAGGCCATCCTCGACTAGATTATCTCATTTGCATAATTTAATATACCATAGCATAAACATTTTTATACTTTTATTATGTGTTTAGCCAATTATGTTCCTTACGATTTTTACCCTCTGCAAAACTTGCATAGTGAAATGCGGTTCAGCGGAATTTGTAACGCCTAGATCTGATTACCGCAATTCGTCAGAATATCACATTTATCTTAGCCCCGGCCGTGTTGGAACAAATAATACCAATAAATTTTGTCAATCGAACACTATTTTTTTCTTGTTTTGCTCTGGTTTTATCAACGAATTGCCTAAAATTTGGGGTGTCGCATCCCCAATACCTCCCCTCGGTACGGTTCTAACCTTACATACACATATGGCTTGGTATTTTATTAAACTACCGCCTAAAATATTAGTATAGTACTATAATAATTTTATGCCATTTTACAGTTATAACATTTTTATTAACATTTACATTTTACAGTTTTACAATAATAACCTTTAATTTTGGTCAATTATTATACCTAAAATAGAAATCTCTTCAGTCGTGTGCTGTTCGAATCGAGTAATGGAAAAGCAAGTAAAAAAAAATTATGGTGATATATCATATTTAACTTAATCACTCAAGGGCAATTGAATAACCTAGAACTTTGGTTATTCAAACATGCAATGCAGTGTTTGCTCCAGTTAAAAATTATGCATGCAAATCAATTTAAGCATATTTGTCACCGCTTTGTGTCATTGACCTTGTATGGCTTACCTCCTTGCGACTTCCCTTTCAGCACATACCTGAGAAAGTGATTACTTATACGACGATGATGTTGAACAATTTTGGCAGAATTCACAGGACGTCTTTGTGTGATGTTTTCATGGTTCTTCAACATGAATTTCTTGTGGAAATTGATAACCCTGCAGATTGTCATTACATCGTGTTATTTAGCAAATGCTGTAAGTACGCTTTTTAAGCAATTCAAATTAATAGTTAGGGCATTTACATTAATTGAAGCTAAACTATATAGGAGCTATACATCTATTGTTTTCACACAAAATAGCACGTAGGTTAATATAAGTTAATATTTTCTCAATAAATATTAATGAATATGAAATATATAAATCTTGGCTTCAATAGCATGCATGCATGGGTTACAAATATCTGGTATACAAAATTAAACTTCAAAAATAGTTGGAAAATCAAAAAGACGCCAAAGCTTTTAAACCATTAAAATACTGTTTTTCAATCTTTCTTGCAGAATCATTCCGAGTTTTCTATATATAGTGAAGTAGCTATTAATTTACTATAACAGAGTTTGATCAACAATCTTTTATTAAAATAATTATTTATTTATCTATATACAGAAAATTAAAGTGTTAAAAGGAACTAATCCTGGTCCATGTACAAAGAAAAACGATGGTCAAACATTATCATTTCGTGATCGGCAAAACAAGTATAAACTGTTGATTTGCACCAACAACAATGGTGTCTTTGCTTGGCGAACCCTCGACGGTACGTGAGTCGCACACATTAATATTGTTACAGCATTTTGATTTATTTGTATAATTTGTGCTTGATTATCGTGTATCAGCAATTTAATTGATATAACTTTCAAATGAAAAGCGAAAGAAATAGTGAAATTATCTAGCATAAGTGTGTGAAATTAAAATTTTCACGACATTTATTTTTTTTATGAACTTCAACAATAATATTTGTTCTCAACTAAGAATCGTCTCTATTGGAGTATAATAACTAATATAGTATTTTGTGTCAGCATTAAATTGATAGTTGTTTAGAATCGGAAACACATGCAGTTATTTACGGAGAACAATATGAATTATTTCATTTTTCTCCATAGGCACAAGCCCTCCTGGTGAATTTTTCAACCCGGGATATGATTGCGCGCATATTTTGAACAAAGATCCGAAGGCAAAGGACGGACAATACTGGATCAACCTTGGCAACAAAAAGTTACCAAGAAAGGTTATTAAATAATCTAAGACTGCATGCTTGACAAAAGCCGTAGAAATTGTATTAAAAAGTTGTTGAAATCATATTAAACATTTTTATGTTTATGCCTAATGTTTTCAAGTAGAGTTTTTAGTATACAAGGATCCAAATGCCTTTTATAAATAAACAAATCATGTACAGGGACACGACATTTTTATGTCGATTGCATCACTTGCATATTTACATCATTGTTAAATTTTTTTGCAAACATTAGAATAATTAAAAAAAGAACGCCATTGAATGGAGATCAATGGAATAAACCAATTCCATCCTATTATTTGCCTTGGGGAAAAAATATGGTTTTTACCGTTATAGCAAAAGCCATGCATGCACATATTGTCAACACTATTCTAAAAGCTTGGTTTTTCCATTTAAAAAAATAGACTTTTTAATTTTTGGGGAAGCACTCCACCATAAATGAAAAAACCCATAAACAAAACAAATTGTTGTAATAGATGGAAGCATATACAAAATAAAACTTCCAAGTGTGATATAACTACGAGAATAATCAATGTATTGCAAAGTAGGCTATAATAATATCTTAAATTGTTACAAATGCAAAGCATGCTTCTATCTTTTGAATCACACGCTTTAGAGGAGGTCGAGGCAATCTTAAAAAAAACGCTATTTTGTGTGCTTGCTAGGTCTATTGCGATATGACAACGGATGGCGGCGGTTTTATACTCATTGGCCGTAAGAATACATCCGAGACATGGTCTGTTCCCTCCAACAACAAGCCTGTAACACCATATGGCGATCCTCACTGGTCAAGTAACTTGGGGGATATGCCAATTGTTGACTTCAGGGTGCAAATAGCAACTGCAGAAAACTTTAAGGCCACCAAAGCACATTGGTAAGGTCAGCAAAGAATTGCTAACTCAATAATACTCTGTGATTTAGGAACTCCCTATTGACTGAGTTTCACTTATATCATGAACATTTTATGTCAAGCTACATCCATGCATGTTATATAACATTTTTTGATATTCAAAATTTCGTAATTTCTCTAAGGTTCTTTAGACTAAAGACCCCTCGAAAATTGAAAAACTTGATGATTATTAATAAAGGAGGATGCGACAAACATTCTCCTGGGATAGGAGATGTTGCTTACGTGAAGAATTTGCTATCAGACACTATAGTGACAAGAAACTTCAGATGCTCTAAGTTTGGGTTGGCCCATCATCCTCGCACTAAATTTGGATGGGTTTGTATATTCGTGTTATTGTTATTATGCATGCATATACTCTTTTACAATTAATGAAAAAAAAAATCTGTGTCAATAAATTTCGGCGTAGTCTCTCCAAATACATAATATTAATGAATATTGCCTAAACATTTTTTGTTTAATTACCACGTTTTCTTCTAAAAGTACATGATGAATTCCTGCCTGCAAAAGCCTTGCGAATATGGCTTCGCATATCACCCCCTGATCAAACAATTCAAGTATCAGACAGACTTTTCTGGAGCATTCAGGTAAGATTTATATTCGTAATATTCATGTTAGATACGTGTCTCCAAGGATATATGTTAGCTATAAGATAATCCCTATAGTCAGAGCACTCAGCTAACTGTGCTATACATATCATGAATTATAAGATCGTTCACATTACAGCTATAGCGTTTCAAGTAGCATTTCTGGAATCAACCATGGAGCAACTGCATTTGTTGGCTGCGACAATGGCCAGGTAAGACTTCACAGTACAGCAAGTTCTTTTGCAAACGCGTATTTTTTTTTCAAATAATATCAACGGATCCTAAATGTTTCAAAACAAGACTATAGTTCGCCAATTGTCTAGAACTAGGTCGGTTTCATTTTTGTAAAAGCGTTTTTTTTAAGTAAAATAAATTGGAATTTTGTTACATTGAAAGTTCTATAACGTGGGTTTGAGTCTAACTAGGTGGAGTATATAAGATGGCTTGTGCGCTGTTAGTTCAAAATAGTCGTTTTAATCCATTGAATAGTCATTTCCGCTACTTAGCAGCCCATAGTTGATCCCAATGTGGGCTCAAATTTATACTTCATACTGGAAACATTCTTAGATCTTTCTCGCAGCCGCCAGATTTTTGCAGGGACCCAGCAACTCCTAGTGCTAAATCTAATGATCTCTCATTCAGAGTGCAATTGGCTCCATTTAATTCATGCTGAAGACGAAAGAGTAATTTTACTTTGCTACAACAAAGCATGTCTCTTTTTCTGAAGGGGTCTGTAAAAGTTGACTCATGCATTTTAAAGGGTCCAATCTACCCTTTCAATTGTGTGAAAATGACTCTTAGGGGATTTATCAGTATAATTGGTTTAAAAAATTATAGCTATATAATTCTTTAAAAACCATTCCAGAGCAGCAATTTAGGACATACACATAGCGAAAACACACATTCATGTCACTGAACTAGTTTAGAAGATATGAACAATATCTGACATTTTCTTATTAATGCCAGACATTTGCTTTTTTACGAATTCTACAAACAATCACATTTCTGCAACCGTTGATTGGTTTTTCTGACATAGCACTTTGTAAGAGGTTCATCTTGTTATTATAAATGACAAAACACAGCACTTCCGCAAAAACTAGTTATGTCCATTTTTTATGCATGCTCGAGTGCAGTGCAGTGGAGTGCAGTGTATATTATTTTCGATGTCGTTTGCTTCGACATTAGCCAGAATTCCCAACATTACAACTCGTTTTAATAAATGTGATTTCTTCGCCTTCATGTGTATTTAAATAAAAAAATCCGATTGTCCTTTATTGTAGGACAGTCTATAAAAATTGGGACGTTTGGAGCTGCTTCAACTACAAGTAACATATAAAAAATTCTGGACGATATGAGCTTTTACGACTTTGAAAAAAGCTAATTTAAAAGCGCAATCTTCAAGAGAATTGCATTAAATGCTAGACAGGAGCGCGCAAATATGCGTAGCTGAGTGTTGAAATTAGTTTAATCATTTGAAACACTTTAGTTGGACAAAAATATAAGCTATAGGAGTAAGCAAAACAGAATTTTCTAAAATTTCTCATAGCAAGTATTAAAATTCCATACCGAAGAATACCTGGCATTGTGCAAACCTATAGTTATTGAGAGTAACTTGCATTTGTCATTCTCAATACCAATTATTTCGTTCCACTCATGCAACACTTTCGGATTAATAAGCCTATAGATTTCCTCACGGTGATAAATCATCCGAAATTCGCATTAAACCTAGAATGTTTAATTCTTGTTAACAATTCTGTAACAAAGATACAACTTGTCATTTGAATATTGTAGTGCTGCAGTTGTTACGGTCCAAAAAACGGAAAAAAAGAATATTGTTTAAAGGAATGTGGATCAAAGAATAAGGGAACTATTCACAGAAAAAAGGTGTATACATGGTTTTGGGTACGGCCATCTGTGCCTAAACGACTTTGGAGTAAATGCATGGACTACAAGGTTAACGAATCTGGTAAAATTGTTTGGTACAAGCTTATAGGTGACAATGAGGTACCAACACAGGTAAGTCTTGATATGGCGTTGCATATTTTTTTATTTTGAGGGTGAATATACCCTCGTGTGATTTCTGTCTTTTCACATGCAAATTCAGATTTTATTACGGAAAAATTTGAGCGGTGTTTACATGCAGCCATAGCTGCAGTTTACTCATTGTTATTCATACATGATTGGCCTGTCAAAAACGTGCATGCTATAAAAGAAATCAATAATAGCAATAAGTTTTATCATAAACAAACGGTTATTTTTTCAGAATATATGCGTTATATAAATAAATAAGTTAATAAAAGTTGTTCTGTAGTGAAATTACAAGAGGAAAAAATAAAATGTCTCTTTTGTGCTTTTTGGTCATACTGTATTTTTAAATGTGTTCTTTTTTCCATTCGTGTTCTTTATATCTACAATGTTTATCTTAAGACTTTATTAGTAAAATGACCCATGTTTTTTTTGCACGCATTTTTATACAATGGAAAAAATTAAAAAATCGTATTATTAGAGCTTTATGAAAATTTCATTCATACGTATACTGTACTTTGGATTTGCTGAATTTGATAGTTATCGATCCCGCGTACGTTTTCTGACCTCCATAGTATTTACCAGATATTTTCCCTGTGTTTCGAAATGTACAATTATTATACACCATAAGAACCATGCATTCTATATTTTAATAAAGATCTATGCATCTTTCAATCAGTGGATTTTCATTTTTTTATCCTTAATTGCAATTTTAACCAAAGGCGTATAAGTTGTGCTTTCATCAGGATGCATGGGGAGAGAATTCATACATGCAGTATAAATTGATGGGTGAAAAATATGTCGGGTGTTGTGTTGTTGCTGTTCTAAATTTGTGAGAATTTACTTGAGTCTATAGCCGCTTAAAAAAGCCCGCAGACCTTTATCTTTCAAGAAAATTCAGCTTTGTGCATACTTAATTTCTGCCTTTACCTAATTTCCATGCAACTCTCAAGAGACATTTAATGAACAATTAGATTTCCAGCTCGAGATTTCACCGCACAGCAAGTAATCTCATTTTTTAGTAGAATCAGACTTAAAAAAAGATTCTTAAGCTAATGTGACATAAAAAACTGTAAAATTAATTGTCTTTAAACTTGGAAAAAGATCAGGAAGATTTTTTTCTAGTCACAATTTGACGATGAATAGATAGTGAGTAGAGTAGCCAGCCTTTGCAATGGTATACTAGTATGATTCTACTAAATGCATAATTAGAACTTTCTCTTAAGGAACTTTCCTCAGACCTCAGGATTCTTATGTAGAAAGTTCGACAAATTCAGACGACCTATACCAACTTAAAATTGCTTTTAAATTTTCATTCCTTCTCAAATCCAGCTGACAATAACATGATTTCATTATTAAGCAATTAGTCGGACCCAACACGAATATCTCAACATTTGTGCACCCTTACTAAAGCGCTGTAGTTTTGGCTCTGATTATAATAATCTCGTGCACTGTGCAAAGCAAATGACTTGTGTTTCTATACAGGGACGCTGTGAGAAAGATAAAGTTCGTTTTTACGAGGGGGTGAGTATAACACAATAACACAATACACAATATCACTCGCAGTGAATACAATTATTTACTGGGCCACAATGCCCAGTCAGTATAGGTTACGTTTCGCAATTTTTATTTGACGTTTTTCTGGGTGTAATCTAAGTCACGGAAAATCGTTTATAAAGGCCTTTCGAGAAATTTTCAGTGAACCAGAATCTTGAGTGGGGAACCTAGTGCTAAAAGCAAGCTAAAGATGTTAATAGGAACTTAATAATTCCTCATAATTATAATATATATGCTCAACTTCATTCACTAAATATAAGCTGACCGACGAGAAATGTTTGCTTTTCAATCAGTTCAGATGTCCTATTTAAGGTACCAATTTTAAGTAACTTCTGCGTACATATCAAATCAGTTTTCCTTTTATTTCCTAAATTTTAGATGTTAGTTGTTCCTAATAATAAAAGTGCTGCAAAAGTTCCCTCACTAACAGGAATGATGGTATACCGAACAGACAATAAAAAACTTTATGTTCAAGGAGATAAGAGGCTTAAGATGATAGCTGAACAGACAGAGGTACTGTTAACAGGAAGTTTTTAAAGTGCTTAGAGTCCGGTAGAAAATAAGATAAAATAATATTCTCCTATACTGTAGAGACGTAAGCGAATATAAAGATGTAATGTGTGATCGTTCATAATAATATTGTAATAATTTATAAGAAAGGATTTAACTTATTACGCATGTGCTTTAAACAGGTGCTATTTTTATAACTTTCAATTTGTGTTTAAAGATATCCAAGATTCTGAATAAAGATATTGCAGAACTGAATGATAAAATTGACCGTGTGAACCGAAGTATTAGCAACAGGCTGAAATTGGTGAATTATGGTAAGATCAACAGTACAGAAGTGTCCTGGTTATAGGCCTATACAGTTTTTGTTGCAAGGACTCTCGAGTTTACATATAGCTTAGTCTATATAAACTATAACATATATATATATATATATATATATATATATATATATATATATATATATATATATATATATATATATATATATATATATATATATATATATATATATATATATATATATATATATATATATATATATATATATATATATATATATATATATATATATATATGTATATATATATATATATATATACAGGGTGTATAAAAAAAGTAGACAAATCTGAAAGCGCTCTCTGTTTCCGGAAGCGCCTCAATGTACGATGTTTTGTATTAAATTAGACTGTTTTGGTACTTGTAATCTAGAATAAACCGAAAAAAAATGAGAAATTTAAAACTTCAATACCCGGGAAGGCTGTGTCTGTTACGACAAGTTAAATATGCCTTGCGCCCAAAACTTAAACGCTTAAAAGTAATTTTGACTTGGTAGATGGAAAATTTCTCGGGTGTTGTATTGCTGTACAAAATTTCAGAAAATTTGCTCCAGTCTAAGCTGTTCAAAACGTCGCGCGAACTTCCATCTTTTTAGCAAAATTAGCTTTGTGCAGGTTTAATTTATATTTACTTAGTTTGCATACAACTCCCAAGGGACATTTAATTAAAATTGGAACATTTCTTCAGAAAAACGATTCTTATTGAGAAAAATATACGTTCGCACGATGTTTTGAATGGCTGAAACTCAATCAAATTTCTTGAAATTTTGAACAGCAATAAAACACCTAACATATTGTATACCTACCAACTCAAAATTACCTTTAAGCCTCGCGCGCAAGCCTTTTTTAATGTGCGTCAAAATAGGCACCCCCTGGGTTTGAAACATTAAAATTTCAGAATATTTTTATCTATTGTACAACGAAAGTATGCAAGCAATGTATATTAATAAAAAACTTCATACTTCCAGCCGTTTCGTGAGGCTGGAAGCCGTTTCAAAATTGTCTACTTTTTTTTTATAAACCCTGCATATATATGCAGGGTTTATAAAAAAGAAGTAGACAATTTTGGAACGGCTTTCAACCTCACGAAACGGTTTGAAGTAATATATAAATGTATATAGATAATATATAAGGAAATCGCTTCACAGCTATTTGTTTCTACTAAGACTGTTTACCGTACTTATCAAACGTTTATCAACACTGGTGATGTAAAACCTTGTGTCCTTGGTCGACCAAACGATACAAATACTTTCTTTCCTCACGAAGAGTACATCATTATGGATTTTGCACTTAGCTAGAATGCCGCAAATGCAGCTAAATATATTTTTAACGCGACTGGTACATGCACTCATAGTTGTACTTAATCGTCGAAGGATGATGCATTGGGTTAAAATGACCATGAATATTGAGCAAAGCCAGTTTCTTGTGTCTTTTAGAATTCCCTTTCACCATTGGTATAAACAATTTAGTTTTTGGCCTTTTAATCGTGTCTGTAATAAAGTTAATGAAAGGTACAAAGCATCCGTTTCTCCCTAACATTTTAAATTTATGCATAAAATATCTTTTCGTTTCAAATCGTTCTTTGTTTACCGCTGTTCCACATGTTAATATCCGATGTGCTTTTTTGAGCGGTTCACTGAAGCTTAACAATTACTATGTAGCTTGATTGTTTGTGTGCTTAGGTGCATCACGCCTGGCTGCATGTCTTGTTATAATCAATACTTAGTTTAACAAAACCCGTATACAGAGTGAGTAAAAAAAACTGATGCTCTTTCGAATTCAAATTAGCTGCGAATTTCATTACGGTGTATTCCCATGCGTATACAGAGAACAGATCGTGATTTAGTACACAGTACGTAAACCAATTCTGACAATTCTCGCACGGCTAAAATCATGCATTTTAACTTCCACTGGGAATTAGATTTTGTTTTAGATCAACGTCTGTCAAACTCCAAGAATGCAATGCTGCTAGTTTGAATTTCAATAGTATCAGTTTTTTTACTCATCCTGTACTGTGCACTTAGTCACGATCTGTTCTCTGTATACCTATGGGAATACTTAAAGTTCCGTAATGAAATTCGCGGCTAATTTGAATTTGAAAGGGCATCAGTTTTTTTTTACTCACCCTGTATATAATTGTCGTTTGGTCGACCAAGGACACAAAGTTTTACATCACCAGTGTTGATAAACGTTTGATAAGTACGGTAAACAGTTTTAGTAGAAACAAATAGCTGTGAAGCGATTTCCTGATAGGTACGTTAATAAAAGACGCAGTGAAATATCATTCGCCACCGTAGATCGTTCGAATATGGTGCCGGCATTTTTCAATCTTTCTTCACTTATTGGAAACACTGCCCGACTGAACTCGTAATATCCGCGAAGCACCCATAGCAAGCACACGCGATTTGATGCATACTAATAAGTCACATGACATGTATACTGATATAGTTGATTTGGACAACGTTAATGACAGCGACTGTATATATATATATATATTTGCTACTTTACTGCTGTGGTTGATAATGAAACAGATGTTTAAGTACTGCAACTGCTTCATTTAGATTTCCCGAGCTTCATTTTGTTTGGAATGCCAAGTTACATACATCAGCTCAAGAAATGGTTACCGCCTTACAATGGTTTGATGTTGTGTTATCGAGCATCGGAAGATAGCTGGAACAGCAGAAGATTCCACGCTGGTTGTGATGGCAAAGGACCAACCGTGACTATTATTAGAGTTCGGTCGTACATATTTGGAGGCTACACAGATATTTCATGGGGTGGTAAGTCAGTCCTTTATACTATTTCATTTCTTTAACTTGAACGGTTTGGAAAATTGAAAAAATAGCGTCGCAATTTGTATTTACCTAAATGCTGAACTATTTAAGTGTTTCAAATTTGCTACGTGAGCAAGTAAAAACGGTAAGTTCGGAGACTCGAAAAGTGATGCGGAAATGGATATGAGAGCACAGCATATAAAATTATCAAAACAATAATGTTCAAAAGAAATTTTATTAATTATGTTTCTTCATTAACTTAAGACGTAGACATCATTCTTTAAACTAAATAATACAAAATTATATATATAGATCTAGTTATTATATATTTACAAGGTGGTACCATACGGGGTGGTAGGATATAGTAGGGTAAAGACTTACTTATTAAAAAAAATATTAAAAATTCATGGAGCAAGTACAAAGAGAACTTATACCGTGGAGAAAGTTTGGAAATCTGAGAAAGAAATTACATATAAAATAAAAACGGCATTGTCATTGATTTTCTCACAAACTACCGGTACGTTCAAACGCTCGTAAGGAGGATTTCCTCCAATTTAAAAACACCTCGAAGTTCGTAAAAAAACTCGGTTTAACCTCGTATTTTTAACTCCTCTCGGTGTTTGGAAATCGGAGAAGTCTTAGTTCCTATTGTGGTTGAACTATTACTTCTAAAACTCATTAATAATTCATGAAGGAAATTCAAAAGAAATACATACTTAATTAGTGTTTTGAAACTAGAGGAAAAGTGTCTTAAAAGCAGGTGGTGCACTTTTAACGAAGTATTCATTTAAACCAATAGGAGCGTATAAATGCTTTTTAAATGCTGACGTGTGGCATAACCTCTTGCATCAAAGAAATTTTTTGTCAATACATGAAAAATATGTTCAAATTTTGCAGCCATTCGGGAACATTGAAGACAAATTTCATTGAGTACGTGTAGTAAATTATCGGAGATTAACGTGTTATAATTTTTTACCTGTTTTTAAATTCACGAGCGATGTATTTTGTGTTTAACAAAAGTCATATGTTCGTCAGGTGAAATTTAGTTGCCAACCTTATGTATTTTACATATGTAAACAATACGCTACCGCTCGCTACTGATCTCTATATGAAACTACACACTGAATTGGGCCGCCTATGCGCCTATGGTTGGAAAGTTAAATAAAAAAAGATTACTTCGCTATGTATGGCGTCAAATCGATGAGTTCCGTTGTGCGAGATCCCGACATATTAATTTACCCATGTTTATCGGTTGGAGAAGAAGCATAGGTTTGAGTTTAGATATAAGAAGACATTCGTGAATCAATAATTCATAAGTATCCGAGCATGGCCGGGAAATAATTTTGAAGTCGCCAAAATCGGGTGAGTGACCTTTAGAGCCAAGATGGGAGGAGAAGCTAGACATGACTGGACTAGATGTCGGTCTTCCTGTTTTAGGAGCGATTTCCAAGTGTTGTGGTACCCAACCTCGTACCCAGGGCATTTTCCCACTGCGAAAATGGCCTTGGCATCGGCCAGTCACGTGACACCTTAAATTTTGGAGGGTTTAGTATGATAATTTATTTTGGGAAAATTAATTACGTAAAGTTATGCAGTTTTAAGATTTGCAGCTTATCTTTATCGTCAAGTATATAACTAGATCAAAAAGCATTAGTACATACAAATATATATAAATTGCTGCTTACCTTCAATAAAAGCCATATCTCAACCAAAAATATGCAACTTCAAAGTTTTAGACTTTTAATATAGAAATTACAGCTCATTATTGGATTGAAATTACATGGAATAAATTATTAAGACGCGAATTAATTTGGCTTGACGATTAACCAATCACGTTGCAGAACTGACCAGCCGAGGCCAGGGCCATTTTCGCCGTGGTAAAATGCCCTGGGTATGAGGTTGTTTTGGTACCCTCTACGATGTACCACATCTACGAAAATTTTAAATTCATGCTCAAATTCATTGACAATGACATACATTCCGTAAAAATAGTCTATTTCTGCAATTATTTCACCGGTCAAACTATCTTCAAATTAATACCTACGTAATAACATGACTTTCATCTGCTCCATTCATGTCTTGCATATCCTCCCATCTCAACTCTACAGGTCACTTTTCCAACTTTGATGACTTCATAATTATCTCTTCCTTCCCCCATACCTGTGAAAAGTATTACTAGTGATTCCCGAAAGCCTTCTTGTATCTAAACTTAAATGTATGTATATCCTCAATGTGCAGGGCGGCATCTCTATTCCGCAAAACCTTTTATAAATTCCCAGCATTTTGCGTTTGTTTTGTTCCATTGTTTGCATCGTCCCATGATATATGAATGTTTAACCTTCTTTCCTTCATCATCCTAACACCCTGTAACATAACTCGTTGTAAATATATAATGGCGTAACTAGATCAAATAACAATATATACACATATATATATATATATATATATATATATATATTCATATATTCATATAGGCGATCGAAAACGTATAACTTTTATTAATTAAACAACGTTTATCTACAGGATCAAGTGGTACATACAGATCAAGTACGAAATCTTTCGTTTTCTCCTTACGAAACCGATACAATGTAAAGCCATTCAAAGCTGAAGTCTATCAAAACAGTGGTAATGCGATATACACAAATCCTGGCTATGGCCTAACATTTGGAGGAGGTCACGATATCTACATCGCGAATAATGCTGGCGGCTCAACATCCTCGTACACAAATTTTGGTTACACGTACCGTCCACCATCTGGCTACAGTTATGCATCCAGCAATACAAGAGCGTTGCTTGCTGGTAGTTACAAATTTACCCCATCTGAAATGGAAGTTTTCTATTTTATCTAATTTGTGACATTAGCCATACGGAATATATTCATGCTGTAGATGAATATATTTACAAGTTATATACGGGGATAGTTTTTTGTAGATTTGTATTTAACAGGTTGCAATAAATTTCAGCGCTTTTAAATCTACGTCTCTGAAGGTATTAAATCTACGTCTCTGAAGGTATTAAATGTAATCTTCATCGCATTGTTTTTGTTTTCACAATTTATGTGATCAGTTTAGCTGGTCGGACTGAAGTATTATTTACAATAAAACAACTCATGCAGCTAAAAAAGAAGTTTGGGGGAAATCAAATCTCCTCAGGCGGTTAAAAGGGTTAACATAAGGTTATTCCATCGTCAGCAATGGACATGATTTTCGCAGATAACTGCAATGATCGATATCACTCCATACCATTTTTCACAGTAAATTTAGAAGGGTCATTTAGGATAAAAAAAAGGGTAATTTTAGCTTTTAGCAAGAAACTTATTAATTTTAGCTTCTTTAAAAAGGGGGCTGATTTGGCTATTACAGGGACCAAAATGATACCCCTGTGGTGTTTTGGGTCCACTTTAGGCAATTTTAGCCCTCTTGCATTGAAAATAGCTGCCTTGCAATTCGTGGGGCAGGGGGCACCGCTGAAAAATTGAAAAAAAAGAGCTAGATTTTGACTTCCATAATGTGCCAGTTGTGCCAGTTTCCGTTTGCGATCGATCCGCTGAGGCAAATTGGTGAAATTCGTTCTTCTGCAATGTTAATGATGTTATAATATCCATATATAAGGTCAATTCGACCGTCTGCTCTTAAGAATGAGACACAGTCCCAAATAAACTAAATTTATCATGAAACCATCGTCTATTCATTCCCGATCGAATCAAACTAGTCAATCACTGAGTGCAGTTCCGATCGGTACGAGATTACTACTGTAAAAAATGAGTATGGGGCTCCAGATCGCTGTGGTCCATCGTGTTTTACAAATACAGCTGTTCAAAATAAAAAAAAATACGCGGCTTCGGCAAGGGATACACTTCGCTGATGAAATCGATGATCATATCATAATATAGCAATGATATCTGCAGATAAAAGCTCCATGCAAAACCCATAAATATTGTATTATTATTATTATTATTATTATTATTTTTATTATTATTATTATTATTTTTATTATTATTATAACACTTTATTTAACGACGCTAGCCCCGACAACTACAAAAGTCGATTTCGAAGGGGGCATCCATACAAAAATGCAAGAAGCATATAAAAAGGAGAAAACAAGGCTACTACTATATGTACAATATCAAGAGTTACTGTTGTTCACAGTGGTGTGACCCCCCCCCCCCCCATAAAGATATATAAATTAACTAAAAAGTCCAGACTTAAATTATCGAATATTATGTTTTATATATCTTTTTAAAAAGGAGATTGAATGAGCTTGCTTAGCTTCCAGCGGAAGGTTATTCCAAATGTAAGCGCCGCTATATTAAAAGCTTCTTTTAAGAGGTCAGTTTGAGTATTTCTGAGATTATAATTATTCTGTGAAATAATCCTATCAATGAAAGAATCTTTCAGAGTTGGTGCAGCAACATTATTCAAGACTTTGTATAAAAAATGTAGCCTTAGCTGAGTACCATCTTGTTTCCAAATTTTCCCAATCAAGAGATCTAAGAACGTCAGCAGATCTGCTCTCGTAACTAACGCCATCTATTATTCTGGCAGCCCGGTTTTGAAGTAATAGTTCAAATACGAGACAGAGGACTTTACCAGGATTTCAAGTACGAGGAGTTCGCCTTGGACTGGAACGGACTCCGAGTACTTGAAATCCCGGTGAAGTCCTGTGTCGAGTATTTGAACTGACTTCTCAAACTCATCACTTATGCAATTCAAAGTACTAGTACCTTGAAAAATTTCAAACTACTAGTACGTTGAAAAATTTCAAACTACTAGTAGTTTGAAAACGAATACTTAATCAGCCCCGCTGTCCCCTGAGACATTTCAAATCCCCTGCCTGCTTTTAAGACACTTCTTATAGTTTCAAAACACTAATTAAATATGTTTTCTTTTGAATTTCCTTCATGAATTATTAATGAGTTTTAGAAATCTTTGTAAACTATCTATCAGCGTTTTATTACAGACTCCCCAAAGCGGAGAGCAGTAATCAAAATAAGGTTCTATTAGAGCATTATGAATTGATATCAAAATGTTTGCAGGAACATAGGGCTTGATACGCCTTGAAATTCCCACGCCCGTTCCAAGCCTTTTACAAACCATATCTATATGCTCTCCCCAGTTCAATGTTTCATCAAGTTTAACCCCTGGCCTAGACACGAGATTGACTGCACTCTGGGAATTGCTTGATCATTAATCATTACGGGGAACTCGTGATCAATTTTAGCGAGGACATGATTTGATTCGACATACATTAATTTGGTTTTTGTTGAATGATGATGCAGTTTGTTTTTCACCAGCCGTTGACTAACGTTGTGTAAATCATTATTTAAATTAGCATTAAGTTCCTCACAATTTTTAGCAGATGAAAATATCTGTTGACTTCTCACGACAATCAGGTAAATCATTAATATAAAGTAGGAACTAGAAATACATGCATGCAGCAACCCCTCGCCACTAACTAAGAGCATGCAACTATATTTTCGGAATTACATGAAGTACTCATATAGGTTGTTGTCATAGCAACACGGCAATTGTCATTCTTTCTGTATACTTTTTAAAAATGACAAAATATCAGTTTTTAATCCTTGTTTTATTGACAATTTTTTTAAATGGCACAACATTTGTTATCAGTATGTTATTACGCCTTATGTAATCTTACATTTAGTATAAAACACGACCTAGTAATTACGCTAGTAATAAGAAGACAGTCTTGCATTTACAAAACATAAACTTACTCTGGAATTTAAACAGTGAATAGACTGGATGAGTACGGCTACGCCGGCCTTTATAAAGCATTAAAACACATTAAAATACGCATTATCAACAAACTTGCCTTCTGTTTCACGCCATAGTCAATTCTTGGCGCTACTCTGTATTTTCCACGAATTAATCGCTCTTCAAGAGTCTTGTGGCAGTCGTTTTCGTCTTATTTCTCACCTTTTTGGATGCCTTAAGTGTTTGCTACTCCTGATAGTCCGCCATATTCCTGAGATCAGAAATGACCACCCTTCGTTGGTTGTGAAAGTTGCCAAATCTTTTTGCAAAAATACGAAGTATTGTAGTGCAATATAGTCCGCCATATTTTTGAGATCAGTGATGACCACCCACTCCCACTCACCGCCACCTTTGAACCACGCGCCCGCGATATTTGATGAACTTCAGACTTTGCTATGCTTTCCTTTTCCCGGGTGTAAATAGCCGTGCGGAATTAGTACCCTCGCACGGCGCTTCGCGCCGTTGGCTCGGGGACAGTAAGGGGCCTAATACGGATCCTTGAGGGACCCCACAAACATTCCTTTTTGATGAATTATTAACGAATGCTACTTGTTCCTTTCCTTAGTATGCTTACCGAAGTATCCTGACATTTTCCAAAACAAAATCACGCACATGTCAATTTAATTTATATTATCCTAATTTTCTATCGTGTTTTCAATTAGTGCCCGGAGGAGGGCAACGAAACTGAACGATAATCAACCAAAGAATACGGCCTAATGTAGCAAAGCTCAGTGGTGTGGACACATAGCTTGCTTAGAAGGCCTGAGATAAAACGCAGAAACACAATAGCGGAAGCGGAATCCACGAATAGGAATGAAACGAGGAATCCGGAAGCGGAATCACAAATAGGGATAAAACGTGGAATCCGGAAGTGGATTCCGCAAATGGGGATAAAACGTGGAATTGCGTTAAAAATATCAAGAAGCCGATTGAAACCCAAGTGAGCGTCGACTAATCCTTTAAAGTGGTTGTCAATATTTCACCTTCACAACAACTGAAATTTAGCACATTTCGAAATGAAGTTGCATAAGTTGGGTATGCGATTTTTAGTGCAAAGCTTCAAAGAAACAGCATTGTGATGAGTGGCGAAAATTTACATCAGTCAGTCAATCGTAGTGCAAAATCGGGGGGTAGTATAATATACTCAAACTCAACGATTTTATTATCCTTAACTCTCTATGCTTTAACACATTTTACAAACACAAACCCACCATCTTTAATCCTTTCTCATCCCCAATCCTCAGCGTCTGACTCGTACAGCACATCTCCCCTTTTCTTCATGAACCAAACGTGTAACTCAACCCAGTTATAACTAACTAATTAACTTTAACCTAAAGTTGTTTTGTTTTGTGTTTTTCCTGATACCTACAATAAAAGTACCAAAATGTTCTCACTTATCAGGAAATGTCGTTCATTAATCAATAATACGAAAATATTCAATTCATTACAGTCTCAGTTCAACAGATTTCTTCTTCATGATATTGTGGTCGAATGTCTCGATTTTCTCTCCTTGGATATCGCCTTAATTGCTGGTCTTGCTCGGCATTATCAATCTCCTTGTCTGATATATCACTTGCGATATCATTTTGTGGATCTTCTTGCTGCTGGGCTGTCATTTCTCCCTCTTCTTCTTCTTCGCTACTGCTAAAATATGGATCGCCTACTTCTTGCAAGTAAGGAATTACACGCTTGAAATGTGACGAATTTCGTGTAACTGTAACTCCTCTGCGCTTTGCTGTGATCTGTGATCGTTTTATACCTGTTACGCGATATGGCGATGGATCCCAAGGTAAATATAACTTATTTCTTTGATTTTGTTTCAGCAATACCAAATCTCCGATGCGGAATTGAGGTTCTTTAGCTCGGTTCTTGTATCCGCACGATCCTTTATTTTGTTTCTCTCCCTAGCGTCTCGTTAATTGAAGTGCTGCCTCACGACTTGTAGTTGGAGACGTTTCATTCGCCTGAGAATTATCAAGCATCCTTTCTTGATTTCCCTCCTTCGCTTCGGGGATCAACGCGTTGCTGTCCGGTAGTCTGTTTCGTACTTGTCGGTTGAATAGTAGATCTGCCGGTGCAATCCCAGTAGTAACATGTGTGTTGTACAATAATCTAGGAGAAAACGATAGAGTTCCGTTTTTCAATTCTTTCCTTGTGAGTGAGCAATTCTAACTGATTTTTTAATAGTCCTCATGAAACGTTCTACGTGTGCATTGGCCTGTGGCCAATATGGTGTAATTTTTCGATGTTTGATTCCATTTTGCGCTAAATAGTTGTGAAATTCGTGTCCGCTAAAAGGTTGACCATTATCGCTAACAAATTCAACTGAGAATCCATGAACTGAAAATATTTTCTCGAGCCTTTCAATAGTGACTGGCGTAGAAGTTGATCGAATGATTTCTACCTCAAGGAATCGAGAATGTTGATCCATTAATACTAAAAGATACTCTTCGCTGGGAAATGGTCCACAAAAATCCCCATGAATTACTTGCCTTGGCTTGGGTGGCATTGTGGTCATTCTCAATGGTTCAACTGTTTTGGAAATGTTCGCAGCTTGACATTGTATACAGCTATAAGCGTTTCAGCTTGGCGATCTATTCCCGGCCACCAGACTTTTGTCCGGAGTAAAGTTTTGGTTTTCACAATACCCTGATGTTGCGCATGTGTGATATTTAAGGTGTGGCTTTTTAGTTTCTTGGGCATAGCAAGTCGGTTTCCTCGTAGTACAATACCATTATCTGAAACTGTTAGCTCGTTTCGAATACTTTTACATGGCGTTAAATCAATGTTCCGATCGTTTCTATTCTTGGCAGTTTTCCCAGCTGGTTTTCCTGGCCAGCAGTTTGTTCTAATAGCCACTATAAGAGCTTGAATTTCAGCATCACTCTGACACGCTTCTTCAATTTCCTGCCTGTTCATTGATTAAGGCACTAGGTGATCGGTTAAGAAATTTACATAGTCTTCTGCAATGCTGTTCTTTTAGATTGTTAGCAATGGTTTACGGGATAGGACATCAGCTGGATTCGTTTTGCCGGGTCGGTGTCGTAGTTTGAATTGGTATTGTTGTAACCGAAGGGCCCATCTTTCAATCTGTGCGGATAGTTTCGCTTTGCGATGGTATATAACTTCTAAGGGTTTATGATCCGTATCTAACTCAAATTCAATTCGGATAAGATATATGTGGAATTTTTCGCAACCAAAAACCACCCCGAGCGCCTCTTTCTCCGTTTGTGAATATCGTTGTTCAACCTTGCTGAGGCTACGGCTTGCATATGCAACAATTCGCTCATTATCGTCACTATCAAACTGTGATAAGATAGCCCCTAATCCGACTGAACTTGCGTCAACTGTTACTCGAGTTCTTTTAGAGGGATCATAAAAAGCAGTCGTACAATCTTTTCCAATTTCTTCTTTGACTTTGTTGAATGCCTGTTGGTACCTATTTGTCCATTTCCAAAGAACACCTTTATTGGTTAACTCGCGCAATGGTGCTGTAATTGTTGCTAGGTTATGTATAAACCGTTCACATGCAATATGTCGCCAAGCCCAAGAAGCTGCGTAACTCGGAAACATCTTCTGGCTCTTTCATGTTAACTAATGCTGCAATTTTGGTTTTGTCTGGCGAGATGCCATCCTTTGATAAAGTGTAACCATAGAACCGAATGCTGTCAACATTAAACCTCCACTTAGACGCATTAAGGGTAAGATTGTTTTCTGGTCGTTTATATCGCATAAGACCTTTGTAGGTGTGAAAAGTGGTAAGAGATCGTGACTACTCGTCGAGGAGCAACTGGTGAAACCCTGCAGTCAAATCCACTTTTGAAAACTTTGTAGCCCCTGCCATGTCCTCAAAAAGTTCCTCAACTTTAGGGATAACATGTCATTCTCGCTCAATAATTGGATTGACATGGCGCATGTCTATACATACTCCGACTTCAGCTGGATTATTTGTCTTTGGTGCAACAAGATTTGACACAAAAGGTGTAGGTGCCCCTGGGGGAACACATGTAAATCAGATCAAGTTTTTGAGACTCGTGGAAACAAAATGGAAAATAAAATACAACAAAGCTGTAGTGGCCAATTTGCTATCAAGTGTTGAGCAACACAACATGTTTTCTCGTTAATACGTCCACGTTTTGGGCGTGTCAATATACACTTTACAATACATGTTTTCTTCTAGTTCTTTCAGTTTATTTTGTGTTTGTTTACGGAGATGAAAAATTATCTCTCGGGGTTTTTGGGCAATAGGTTTAGCATTATCTTTAAGGTGTAAGTGTACTTCGTGACCCTTAAGTTTCCCACTGTCATCAAAAACTGTTGGATACTCGTTTTTAAACTGTGACATTTCTGGTGAATCAGGTTGATTGCTCTAAGGAACTTCTGGATTTTCATTGCCAAACTATTTATGATCCTCTCGAGGATCAGTGTAAGATGTGGAACTAGACTGGGTAACAGCATGCACATTCATTTTCACAATATCGAGCTCTGTGGCTGTGGAATAACTTATCAATGGACCACCGTCCCCATTTACAACATGGAATGTTGTAACAACCATTTTGTGTTTTGACTCAATAAGTCCTTCAAATTTTCCAAGGACAGGCAAAGGGTGAGATTGCATGTAAGCATAAATTTTGTGTCTTGATGGTTGCAAGTGTAAAGTGGGGTTTTTCTTTTGGATTTCATTGAATGCTTGGGCATCTAAAATGTTTGTTGTTGCCTCTGCAGTGTCGACAATCATTTTTATATGAGCCTTTTCAATAATAACTGGAATGGTTTTAACTGCCTGTGTAGTTGGTGAAACCTTGTTTTCTACTGGTGGAGAGACAACAAATGCATATGAATCTTCATCAGAGGAATCTGACTGCTTGTCAGTATGGTTGATAGACCGAATGTTTTCACCTTTGGGTTCTGGAATAGTGTCCCGAGTACTTTGACGACTACGGCACATAGCCGCAAAACACGCCTGGCATTTTTGAATGCGAAATCGCTAGTTCGCCTGTACGGAAATCCAGCGGTTATTCCGCAAAAAATATCCAATAACTTCAGCTTAGACCAAGTATTCCTCGTTATTGATTCAAAATGGCGAACAAATTTTATTTGCACGAAATCGCAAATTACAATAAGACAAGAGATGCACAATACTATGGCAAGGAAAATGAAGGGATTTAAGTTTTTAAGAAAGGATTGTACAAATGTTACAGCAGGACAATTTTCCATGCCACGTTTTCTTCTCTGTAAAGGCTTCGATTATATATTGGATAGAGTGGACACTGGACAGTCACAATTGCATTATTGCAGTGAATAGCTGAGCGCGAGCAAATTTTGTCAAAATCTTCTTGTCTTACATAATAAGTGCTACTCTGGTTTTTGTTAAATGAATGAAATCACCGAACAAAGATTACATTCACGACCCAACGTTTCGACACTCCGGTCTAGTGTCTTCATCAGGGGTGGTCTGATGTTGAAACTCACGACCTTATATGCTGTCAAGGTGACGTCATTTACCAACAAGATGTAAATACTCTTGTGGTAAATGACTTCCGTCATCCCTATTTAAGGCACAAGGGCTCGCATTGATATGCCAGGCTTCCAAACAAAGCCTTTGACCATAACGATTGTTAGTGGTAATGACTTTAGAATCTTCCCACGCAATGTTATGGCTTGTTTCACACACGTGTTCAGCCAAAGCTGATTTTGAGCTGCTAAAATTAGGAACACCCCTTTCATGTTCTTTCAGACGTGTGCAAAACTGGCGTTTTGTTTGACCCAGATATACTTTCTCGCAATCACCGCATGGTATAGAGTATACAGCATGTGTTTTCTGATCAGTCGGAACGCGATCCTTGGGTTTCGCAAAAATATGTCCCAATGTCTGAAAGGGTTTCAGGGAAACCTTAATACCACAATTATTAAGAACTCTCCTGATTGGTTCCGCAATTCCTTGAATGTACGGGACTATTGCAAAACCTTTCACAGCGGAATCACCCTCAGGAGAGTTGCAATGAGTCAAGGTTGGACGCCTTAAACAATCGTAGAGAAAGCTCTTAGGATAATTGTTTTCTTTCAGAATATTGGTTACATATTGACACTCATTTTCCCTAGCATCGTTGTTCGATGTTAAATTCTCCGCTCTCTGAAACAAAGTTGCAACAACAGACCTTTTATGGCTTCTCGGGTGATGCGAGTTAAATGACAGATATTTATCAGTATGAGTTGGTTTACGATAAACAACAGTTTCCAACTTCCCATCAGTTGTTCTCTGAACACGAGTATCCAAAAAGGGCAACTTCCCATCAGTCTCACGTTCTACGGTGAACTGTATAGAAGGCTCAATTGAATTCAAATGTTGCAAAAGAACAACAATCTCATCTTGGGAAACCGCAGAGATCACATCATCAACAAAACGCTTCCAGAACGATGGGCTGACCGGAGCCGTTGTTAGGGCTCTATGTTCAATATCTTCCATTACTAAATTAGCAATGACAGCCGAAACCGGCGAGCCCAACGCTGTTCCAAAAACCTGTTTGTAATAAGTGCCCTCAAACACAAACTGAGTTGTGTTCAAACAAAAAGACAATAGATCAGTTATATCCTCTAAGGGCAAAGATGTTCTCTGCCACAAAGAATCATCATATCTAAGCCTATTTGTAACAACTTTGATGGCAAGGTCAACAGGTATTTTGGTGAACAAGGAAACGACGTCAAATGATACGAGCATTTGGTCCGCGTCAAGAGTTTGACCTCTTATAAATTCAGCAAAATGTTGGAAGTTTTTCACCGTGTTATCCGTGTTGCCAACAACAGGAGATAAAACTCTAGCCAAGTAGCGCGAAACATTATAAGTTGGAGAGTTCACAAAGGACACTATAGGTCGCAAAGGAGCCCCCTCCTTATGAATCTTCGGCAAGCCATATAATCGCGGAGCGAGCCCATCGCTGGAACGCA
The DNA here is from genome assembly GCA_963855995.1 of Muricea muricata. Taxonomy (NCBI): domain Eukaryota; kingdom Metazoa; phylum Cnidaria; class Anthozoa; order Malacalcyonacea; family Plexauridae; genus Muricea; species Muricea muricata. The sequence goes on along the minus strand of OY979717.1, from coordinate 21,513,013 downwards.
ATAATTTATACGTTTCCTCACTGATCTTATTGGATTTCTTCAAGAGAAGTAACCGTTGGTTCAAATCTCTTTCAGTCCTGCCAGTAGGATCAGATTTTAGAGCAGTATAAGTTTGCTTGTCGTTCAACATTGAAAGAACCTTCTCACGATATTGATGTTTGTCCATCACAACAACGCAATTACCCTTGTCTGCCGAGAGAACAACTCCATCCGAATCTTTCCTTAGAGCAATTAAAGCCTTGAAAACATTGCTATCAATGTTTCTCGGAGGTGTCTTGGCACGTCTCAAAATGCTACTCACCTCAGCTCTTACCGTCTGCTTAGTTTCGTCGCTCTGACGAAAAATCGCTTCTTCGACTGAAGCGACGATTTCAGCAGTTGGAATTCTGTTAGGAGCAATAGCAAAATTGAGGCCGTGTTCAAGTCCTTTCCTTTCCAGCTCAGTTAACTCCTTGGAAGACAGGTTGATAACCCATCTGTTTTTTAGATTCGAATCTGAATGTTCAGACGACTTGCTTCCCAACAGACGGGACAATTTCTTGTCATGTTTCATCTTCAGTTTGATAGACGCATTGCGTTCCTTAGAACAACAAAATTCCTCAACCCAACGGATTTCAGAATTGTCTAACAAAACAGAAAGTTCACGGAGAATGTACGACCATTCAGAGCCCAGACGCTGTATGGAATGGTGACAATCATCTATACGCAATCTCAGGAAGGAAAAACCAGTATTTTCCATAAGTTTGAATCCCTTTTTACTCCGAACCGGAGGTTTGAATCTCAAACTGTACGGTAACACCTTATTCTCCTTGCACCGATGATCGAAATACAGGTGACTACGATACTTTGCGATGCGAGTCCTAATGTTGACGAGCTTTCGGACCTTCGTAACAACATTTTGACCATATCTATTACGCAACGAACTGAAATTTGTGACTATATCGCAACCAGGTATATAATCCGACATAATAAGTGCTACTCTGGTTTTTGTTAAATGAATGAAATCACCGAACAAAGATTACATTCACGACCCAACGTTTCGACACTCCGGTCTAGTGTCTTCATCAGGGGTGGTCTGATGTTGAAACTCACGATCTTATATGCTGTCAAGGTGACGTCATTTACCAACAAGATGTAAATACTCTTGTGGTAAATGACTTCTCGCAATCACCGCATGGTATAGAGTATACAGCATGTGTTTTCTGATCAGTCGGAACGCGATCCTTGGGTTTCGCAAAAATATGTCCCAATGTCTGAAAGGGTTTCAGGGAAACCTTAATACCACAATTATTAAGAACTCTCCTGATTGGTTCCGCAATTCCTTGAATGTACGGGACTATTGCAAAACCTTTCACAGCGGAATCACCCTCTGGAGAGTTGCAATGAGTCAAGGTTGGACGCCTTAAACAATCGTAGAGAAAGCTCTTAGGATAATTGTTTTCTTTCAGAATATTGGTTACATGTTGACACTCATTTTCCCTAGCATCGTTGTTCGATGTTAAATTCTCCGCTCTCTGAAACAAAGTTGCAACAACAGACCTTTTATGGCTTCTCGGGTGATGCGAGTTAAATGACAGATATTTATCAGTATGAGTTGGTTTACGATAAACAACAGTTTCCAACTTCCCATCAGTTGTTCTCTGAACACGAGTATCCAAAAAGGGCAACTTCCCATCAGTCTCACGTTCTACGGTGAACTGTATAGAAGGCTCAATTGAATTCAAATGTTGCAAAAGAACAACAATCTCATCTTGGGAAACCGCAGAGATCATATCATCAACAAAACGCTTTCAGAACGATGGGCTGACCGGAGCCGTTGTTAGGGCTCTATGTTCAATATCTTCCATTACTAAATTAGCAATGACAGCCGAAACCGGCGAGCCCATCGCTGTTCCAAAAACCTGTTTGTAATAAGTGCCCTCAAACACAAACTGAGTTGTGTTCAAACAAAAAGACACAACTCAGTTTGTGTTTGAGGGCACTTATTACAAACAGGTTTTTGGAACAGCGATGGGCTCGCCGGTTTCGGCTGTCATTGCTAATTTAGTAATGGAAGATATTGAACATAGAGCCCTAACAACGGCTCCGGTCAGCCCATCGTTCTGGAAGCGTTTTGTTGATGATGTGATCTCTGCGGTTTCCCAAGATGAGATTGTTGTTCTTTTGCAACATTTGAATTCAATTGAGCCTTCTATACAGTTCACCGTAGAACGTGAGACTGATGGGAAGTTGCCCTTTTTGGATACTCGTGTTCAGAGAACAACTGATGGGAAGTTGGAAACTGTTGTTTATCGTAAACCAACTCATACTGATAAATATCTGTCATTTAACTCGCATCACCCGAGAAGCCATAAAAGGTCTGTTGTTGCAACTTTGTTTCAGAGAGCGGAGAATTTAACATCGAACAACGATGCTAGGGAAAATGAGTGTCAATATGTAACCAATATTCTGAAAGAAAACAATTATCCTAAGAGCTTTCTCTACGATTGTTTAAGGCGTCCAACCTTGACTCATTGCAACTCTCCAGAGGGTGATTCCGCTGTGAAAGGTTTTGCAATAGTCCCGTACATTCAAGGAATTGCGGAACCAATCAGGAGAGTTCTTAATAATTGTGGTATTAAGGTTTCCCTGAAACCCTTTCAGACATTGGGACATATTTTTGCGAAACCCAAGGATCGCGTTCCGACTGATCAGAAAACACATGCTGTATACTCTATACCATGCGGTGATTGCGAGAAAGTATATCTGGGTCAAACAAAACGCCAGTTTTGCACACGTCTGAAAGAACATCAAAGGGCTGTTTCTAATTTTAGCAGCTCAAAATTAGCTTTGGCTGAACACGTGTGTGAAACAAGCCATAACATTGCGTGGGAAGATTCTAAAGTTATTACCACTAACAATCGTTATGGTCAAAGGCTTTGTTTGGAAGCCTGGCGTATCAATGCGAGCCCTTGTGCCTTAAATAGGGATGACGGAAGTCATTTACCACAAGAGTATTTACATCTTGTTGGTAAATGACGTCACCTTGACAGCATATAAGGTCGTGAGTTTCAACATCAGACCACCCCTGATGAAGACACTAGACCGGAGTGTCGAAACGTTGGGTCGTGAATGTAATCTTTGTTCGGTGATTTCATTCACTTAACAAAAACCAGAGTAGCACTTATTATGTCGGATTATATACCTGGTTGCGATATAGTCACAAATTTCAGTTCTTCTTGTCTTGTCACAGTACACAATTGGAAACTTTGTTTAGAAGTTTTTACCCGTCAGGAAGTGATCACAAGAAATATGAAAACAATATGCTATCTTGTAATACATTAGCTACTAAACTAGTACAAGAATGAATTTGTATCAAACAGTATTAATATGGTCACAGCAATAAACAATATAAAAGCAGAAAGATTTTATAAAAGACATTCTCATCGTGTAAGTCTCAACAGTTTCGTCGTACAACAACTGATACTTTGTTAGTTAGGGTGTACATTATTATAGTTTATTATATAAAGTACAGTGCTTTATAAGGATTTTGGGCACTGATAAAACAGATAATCTCACATGTGAGATTATTTATGATGATTTCACATTTGAAAATTATCGCTTTTCAAACAATTACCAATCATAGCTTCTGGACATTTTACATTGGTGGAAAACCTGTAGTTTATAATAATAAACAGAAAAATACATGGGTGCTTGGAAATACCAGATTTATTTCTCTGCGCTTACTCGTGAGATATCATGTTCAACACTCGAAATAAATCTGGTATTTCCGAGCACCCATGTATTATTCTCTATATCATTGGTGTGAATTAGACCAGCAAAAGATAAAAAGCAAAACTGTTTTTTATTTTATATGGTTAATTACTGTAATTTACACAATAGTTACAGGCTTTGTAAATTTAAAATTAAATACTGAATAAATTGTCTTAAATTCATATATTGTCGTAATTTGCTTCGGACTCAATGGTTCAAACAGTTAGTATCCATAGGCTTCCCTTGACAAGTACAAGTAATAGTCTATTATGTATAATTCAGTTATGTGTAATGAAGTAGTGGGGACATGTTCAGTATTACCCACTATGAAACCAGCTTTACTTGTCAAGGGGAATCTGTTGCTCAATGGCTTAGGCAAACTATAAAAAAGTTAACTAATTTGACCAGTTAGGCAATTACACCCTAATACAATGTGACACATATAGGTTCATTAATTGTCTGATGTGCAAAAGCCTGACCTTCCTGTGAAAACTTATAACTTGTTTGTATAATAACCTTATATAGGTGGGTTATAATATAGTTAAAATCTACCAAATATCTGCTTGGGGGAGACCACACAATGTCTGCCCTAATTATGATAATCATAATATGATTTATGACTTGTCATGTCAGCTGATACAGGCAGTTGGAAACAATCTAAATAACACAAGCAGAATGTTAGTTTGGTCAGATCATAAATGTTATAGCATATATGTCACCAACCTATCAAATATATCATGTTTCAGGTGTTTTGTTCAACCCACTAAAATTTGGCAAAGACAAGATGATTAGAAATCAGAACTTTAATGATATATTTTGAAAAGAAATTTGCTGTGCACATTTTTTGTTATAATTCTTGAATTACTAATTTGGCTCACATAGCACAATGATATAAGAAATTGTATAAATAGCAGAAAAATATTAATATATACAATGGTGCAGGCATAGTTGAATTCAAATATATTCTGTACTATGTCAAGCTTTATACAAAATCACCTTTAATTGCTGACTATTAAACAGTCCTTTCAAATGCAGATGTCTAAAACAGGTGTACTATTAACAATAACTCTCAATAAATATATAGCCCATATTGTTCACTATTAAGAAAATCTCTCCCGGCAATCATCAACCATCAATTTCTCTTTGCTAATAATCATCTATCAATTTATAATAAATTCATTACTCTGGGTTGGGCCATGTAGTACTTATAGCTTGACTGTCAAGTGGATTAGTGCAAAATGTTTAGCGCTATAAAACACCAGCATAGCACAAATATATCATAACCAACTACATCTATTTTCATTTTCTTTCAGAGAGTTGTTAATTTTAGTCTGGCAGAAATTTTTAATGATCATTGACCTGGGCCATATCATTGAGCTTGGTGTAGTGGTTATATTAAAACCCATTGTGGTATATGAACACTAAATATATATATATATATATATAGCAAAATATAGCATTATATATATTACAACTACTTTTAGATAGCAGATTTTCTGAACAGTTAACAAACTTAGGCACTTTAACAGGCGAAAATAAATTCATCAACACAAAAATATATGTGAGTTCTTCTTTGATGAATACTATATTGTGATATGTTGACTTGAAATTTTATGGAAAAACAATAAATCAGAAACGTTATCACAAAAAATACAAAATCTATAACACGTTTCCTACCTTTTGGAGCAATCGCTTAGGTTTTTGAGTTGTATTTTTTGCTTTTTGATCCTTCTCTTTAACCGTGAACGCGCCGAACCTTTTCTTGCACCTTTATTCACAATTCGCCAAAATTCATGCCTTTGTAAAAGCCATTTTTTATGTTTTACTAACATTTTTCGAAAAACAAAAAACATACAAACTTTTATAGATGTCTTAACTTGTACAGGCAACAAAAATCAAATGAAAAGAAGCCGGAACGAAGGAGCCTATACAAGCCGAAGTTGTCACATTTTTACAACACCGTACAAAAAGTCGCCATTGCGCGAAATGCCTCGAACAAGAAGCCTTCCCGTAGAAAAACACTGCATGTAACCATGACAATATTGATATCACTTTGATCCTCGAAAAACCCTCTATCTCCCTATTACCATCAGATGATCCTCCGGGAAAACGCGCACGAGGAATAACTCGATGAATTTAAAAAATTTTTCAAGAAATAAATTCGCTACCAAGCTCTCCAATTTTGATGCGCGGTGGCAAAAAAATTGTCACACTTTAAACTGGCGTTTTCGCATGCAAAAATACCAGGCGTGAAATAATTTTGTTTACCACATGCAAAACAAGATTTCCCCTTAGCTCTACACACACTAAGATGACCTGCATAATAATTTTCACCACAGTTAAAACATAGTTTCTCACCGTCCTGTTGCTGTTCACGTGATTTCACTTGGTCCGCATTCTTAGATTGGTAGGAATATCGATTGCCCGTAGGATACTGGGTTGTTGGTTGATGTCAGTTCGTTTGTTGCTGATACCGGCCTGACTTTTCTTGTTGATTATGTATAGCTTTAACTGCACTCGAGGGGGAAGCTAAATATAATGACCACAATCTTCTTTTAATTTTTCACAGCTTTATCTGTGATTTCAAGAGATCTGGCACATGATAAGATGTCTGCTAACGACAAATCATCCTGAATGGCTTTTCTCCGCACTCTCGAAGACAAACGTCCCTCAACAAGCTGGATTTTAATCGCATTTTCACTGTTAGAAAATTCACATATGATGGCTTGCTGTCGAAGCCTGGTACAATATTGATCAATCATTTCCCCAGTTACTTGTTTTAACTGGCGAAATTTATGGGTTTCAAATAAGACATTTTTCTTACGTGAAAAATACTCGTTTAGCTTTGACAGCTTTCTTGTAGTCTTTGCCTTCTCCCACATCAGACAACGTTGCAAAAACGTTTTCTACTTCGTTTCCCGCCGCGTATAACAATAAGGCACGTTTTCGAGTATCGTCTTTTATATCCATAGCAACCAGAAAACGTTATTCGTACCGCCGTAACCCTTCTTCCCATCGTAAAGATAATTTAGTTGGATCCGAATAAGGATCAAAATTGTCCAAACTTGACAAATCCAATCCCGTCGCCATATTGAATATTTCCAAAATTTGCTCGATTTGACTATTTCAAACGTGATAAAAAACACTAATCCAAACGTGTACAGTCGCTCTTATAAGTGACGATGTTTCTGTAGTAAAATGTTGTTTCGATTTTAGTCCTCGTCGCCAATATAATATACTCAAACTCAACAACTTTATTATCTTTAACTCTCCATGATTTAACACAATTTACAAACACAAACCCGCCATCTTTAATCCTTTCTCGTCCCCAATCCCCAGCGTCTGACTCGTACAGCACACGTCAGGTAGTTTTCTGATTTTCTCTACATTTTGCCAAACGTCGTACGAAAAAATACAAGATACACCGAAATCTTCAACATATTTACATCCGATCTACTTTAGTATTGAGCGCTCTCTACGATTCTAAGTTCTAAACGAGAAGTTCGTCCATATTATATTTTTTAGGTTTGGTCGGCGGGTTTTGCCATGCTACATCGTATATTTCTGAAAGTACTATTGACTAATGCGCTGTCGCTTTCTCGACATTTTTTCCAAGTTTCAAATAGAAATAAAAGCAATTGAATAAGGTAAAACGAATTTTTTTACATCATTTACATGCAATATTACAAAGTTTAAATATTTTGAAATTTAGTGGTTTGTTATCATATGCTTTTTGTGTTTTATATATTCAGGGATATTTTTCACAAAATTGTTGATCAAACTGACAAAACTAAAACAGGTTGAGACCACAACATTATCAATACCGTTATAGTCTAGTGCACGTTATATGGACTTATAGATACAACAACGGGTAGCCCAACTGCCAAAAAAGTACTCCTCTTTGATTTAATCTAGTAGAAAAACCATCACAACTAAATATATTGCGTATCTTATCCTGGAAGGGCTAAGTTAACTTAATGGACGTCATAATAAGATTTTGAGCCAACTTCTGTTGAGATATTGATATCTTAAATGGTGCATGCGTTGTTGCGAACACTAGAAATTTATATAAAACAGTCTTATTGAATTGATTATATTGTTTACTTATTCATTGAAACTTGTCTATGGGTCAAAGGCCCCTTGCCTGCCGTGACTAGTTAGGAATAATTGATGGTTTGTTGACGCTACACTTAGCATGTTCATGTTTAAGCTTGGCGATGTTGTTATCTTTTTTTGTCATAATTTATGTTCAGAATTTTTGCTTGACGTCTAAATGTTAAAAGAACTGTCAATCACATTTAGAAATTCACTGAAAATTGCTCGTTAATATCAACGAAATTTGCAAAAATCACGAGGCTACTTAGATTAACCTACCTGATTTTTGCGCATATTTAGCATTCTCGAAAATGCTTGTTCGAATTAAATTTCGATAATTCAGTAAATATTCAGTTAGAGTATATAGTTAGGTCTTCACGAATGCACCTTACATTGCGCAAAGTTTTCCTCGTATAGAATTTTGATTCGCACCGACATGATGAAATAAGATTTGTTTGTGCAAAGAAAATTGTCTTAACGCGCGCCAATTTTTTACAAGTTCATAAAAAATGTAGATTAACGCTCGTCGAACGTAACGGAATTAACGAGAAAACGTAATGTTTTTAAATGTAAATATCATGAAAAATTTTACACGTTGAACACTTGATTGCAAATGGTAGTAAACACTGCCTCCACAGCAACCTCCTCAAAATAAATTCTACATGATTCTACTAGATAAACTTTGTTAAACTTTGCATTCCAAATCCCCAGGACTAGCGCGTCTGGCAATAGCAATCAAGCAATCGAGCAGCCATAAACAGTTTTAAAGGTCCAACATAAAACAGTTTTAAAGGTTCAACAAGCAATCAAGCGAGCATAATGAATTCAACAGCAGCTGGTTTTTCATCAAGATCTGATTATAGGAACACAGAGCAACCACCATGTCAGGGCGAATCGATCAAATAATACAGGTCGATTTCAACCATATTCTCATAGCTGTTCGTCTACCTGTGTTGAAGAACCTAAAATCTACTACCAACTATCTGTTCTCTTCCTGTGCGTTTGAACTAAATGAAAATAGACAGTCGTCAAAGAAGGTTTTGTCAGCTGAGATGGCCGTATGTCTCGGAAAATCTTGATATTATAAAAATAATTGACAGCGTCCGCGTCAACATGCCTAAAGGGCTATCACGAGAGATCTTCTGCTCTACGCATGACTATAATAATAATAATAATAATAATAATAATAATAATAATAATAATAATAATAATAATAATAATAATAATAATAATAATATTAATAATAATAATAATAATAATAATAATAATAATAATAATAATAATAATAATAATAATAATAATAATAATAATAATAATAATAATAATAATAATAATAATAATAACAATAATAATGATAATGGAAACTTTTATTAATTCTAAACGATATATAAATTACAATGATAAACCTCACTTTAACCGGTAGTTTATCAGTGTCTACTTGAATTAACTCTTTCTATATAAAATATTAGTATGACATTAGTTCTGGGTTATCCCAGACTTTGTTTCGTTTACAAAATATATAATATGTGGACCTAATACAAGTGTTAATTATTTTTCTAACAAGGTATTTTCGACATGCTTCATCAAATTCCAGATCTTTCAACATTTCAATTAAACTTGATGAAGTTTCACTTAACACGCCTAAAGAACTAATAGATACATTCACAAATTGTGCTTTTTCGTATTTCTTCAACTGTTCGTTAACTAGATCCTGACATTTTTCTCTCTTACGCCTTGCATTATGCAGAAGGTTAGATTCAAATCCGACAGTAAGTTCTAAAATATATATACACTTGTTTTCAATTGTAAGCACAAGATCAGGACGCAATGTATCGCCGGTGACGACAGATGGACTTATATAACCAGGCAGGTCAGCGTAGAGTTTAGAACAATTTAAGGGTTTCAGCATTGATGCAATTAAGTTGAGAACAGAATCATGTCGCCATGTAAAACGACCCTCATTCAAATAGGTGTTGCACCCAGCAACGACGTGAAGAAGAGATTCCGGTGACAAACAGAAAGCGCATTCAGATGTTGTTGATATGCCCCATTTTTGAAGGTTTTTTCGAGTAGGAAGAGTATTGTTTACATACCGTATGGTGAAGTTAAATATGTTTTTTGGAAGTTTGCTTTGTACTGCAGACCATATTGAGTTGAGTGAGATTGTAGAATATTTAATGACATTGGAGAAAAACGAACCTTGTGAAATGAGGTGATGCTTAAGTTTGTCTTCGTGCTGTTTCCGAATAGTGCTTAATACGTCCTTAGTGTTTTTGTAGGTGTCATACTGGATATTTTTGTAATTGCTAGTTTCCATCCAATAATAATAATAATAATAATAATAATAATAATAATAATAATGATAATGATAATGATAATGATAATAATAATAATAATAATAATAATAATAATAATAATAATAATAATAATAATAATAATAATAATAATAATAATAATAATAATAATAATAATAATAATAATAATAATAATAATAATAATAATAATAATAATAATAATAATAATAATAATAATAATAATAATAATAATAATAATAATAGTAATAATAATAATAATAATAATAATGATAATAATAATAATAGTAATAATAATAATAATAATAATAATGATAATAATAATAATAATAATAATAATAATAATAATAATAATAATAATAATAATTGAAAACTCGATAAGATATGTACATATTTTTAAAAAGGTATCTTTAGTTAGTCCATACTATTAAAATTGTCTGATTCATTGTCAACTTTATCATTTTGTCATTTATGTTAAAAATATTTAAAAAAAAACACACACACACATCCTTAGAAATTCTTAGAATCAAAGGATAGCATCTAAAGTATTCTTGCCACTTCTGTCTCTATCTCAATGTCAATTTCCTTCATATTACATTTCTTATTTTTCAGTCGTCTTGTGCCTCTAAGGCATAAAAGAGCAGATCTAATTATGGAGAACGAAATTTTCGCTCTTATCCATGCTATTGTCTTTGAATACTTTTCTCCTTGTTTCATGGCAATCAATTCTGCTAGTCGACTGTGGTACTTTTTACATTCTTCTCCCATTCCACCAGTGGTTGTGAAAACTAGCGGAGTAAATGTTCCTTGTTCTATATCTGTTACACGTTGATTGTACATTCGTTTCTTCTCATTTTCGTGCATACGGTAAATTTGCTTTGGGGTTAACTCTTGGTACGATTCCGCATTTGGGTGACATACCCGGATATCAAAGAATGCAGATCTTTGTCTTTCCCAAAAGCCTCGTGCATGGACATCTAGTCTGGCTTCTTGTGATGTATTTGAGCCAGAGTTTAAAATTTCACCCCTTACGTCCTGCAGTGCTGGCTCGATCTCAACATCGTTGCAGACAACATTCAAGAGGTCTGCCTCCAGATCGCGTAACTCATTGTGGCGTTGAATAATAAAACCACCTTGCTTACATATCATCGCATGGTCAATGTTAAAAAAATCTCCACAAGCACATCTTGTTGGGTTATCTTTGATAGGCCAATTATATCTCAGCTTTAAAGCATCTCTAAATTCCCGTTTATTTAAAGTGAAGTCCATTTCAGACATTGGGATGACTGTCAACCAAGAGGAGGCTCCTTTCTCTGATGCAAGTTCTATCATTCGCTTCATCTTTGGTGATGCATTTTCAACGACAGATTCTACTCTCTCACTTAAAACACCGCTCTTTTCTTTCCGTACATCTTGCTTTAAAACTTGTATTTCTGAATCATCAGGAATTTCATGCATTTGTAATTCAATCCGTTTTACCAATGGCGCTGTTATCTTTCTCGACGCTTGATACTCCAACTGTGCTTCGTTGCATGGATTTGCTACTCCAATACCACCTTTTCTAACTGGTAGGGCTAGAATTTCTCTTTCGATTGGGGAACAATTGTGTTCGAGTAGAGCTGGCAGAAAAACATTTGCAATTGCATCTTCTAATGGTTTCAATAGATCTTGGATATCAGGTAGTGTTCGATAATAATACGTCCATCGATGTTTCAGCCCAAAGGTATAGACTGCATAACTTGCTTGAGGCTGTGTCGTTGCAAATTCAGCTAGCTTAAATATCTCGCTTACCCATCCATCCACTTTTTCATTGACATATTCCGACAAGTAAGATCTTGATCCAACTACTGCTCCAAGGTGTTTCTTCCCCTCCTTTGTGATATTTATATCTGTATCCTTAAACTTTTCCCTTACAATTTCTTCTTTCTCCGGTTTTGTTATCAACCAACACTTGTCATCTTTAGGGCTATAACCATAGTCAGGACCATCTGCTCTCAATGTATCCCACCATTTCCTTAGTTCGGTAGCCATTCCTGCACCACTTGCATCATCAGCAAACCAGCATTGTTTCGTGGAGGATGTAAGATGCAAGCGTGTAATGAGTGGTTGCAAACTGATAGCATAAATAGCCATTGATAATGGGTCGCCCTGCGTTGTACCTTCGGATGACTTTAACTCCTGCCCACCAACTATGAACAATCTTGTTGGTAATCTATATGTGTTTATCGCATAGGTTGCAATAATCGGGCATAGAATCTTTAAATTGTGGAGGGCAGCTACTCTGTTCAAGGAGTTGAATGCATTGGAAGCATCGATCAATAAGATTGCATCAGTGTCATCTGTGTCGAAAATGTTGCACATTGCATGAATAGCTGCTTCACTTCCGGACATTTGACCTGCACATACTTGAAGCGAACCACTCGCATCAATCACATCTGGTTTGACAACCCTCATCACACACTTGCTCATGATTCTGCGTACAACTTCTCCCACTCCAATGGGTCTAACAGAACCTTCACCCTTATCCAAAGGGATAAGACGACTTGCAACTAATGCTTCTAATGATGATGGATCAACATATTCTGTGCATACAGTCCTTGTCAAAGTCGCTAAAGCCTCACAAAGTGCTGTCGACGAATGCTTGAACGATTTACACGCAAGGATCCGCTTAAATCCATTTGCATCAACACCACACGGTCCCCCTGATCCTTTTGTCTTTAACGCTACGTCACGCACCATCTCTCCATTTATTTCCAGAAATAAACTGTCCGGGATATCTTGAACTGGCCCACGAAGTAGAACTTTCGATTTTATTGGTTGTGTTTCTGGGTGTTTCTCTCGTAGCTGTAACATAACATCATCTGTTAGCGGTAAAACGCCTCCAGAGGTATCATCATTTAAAAACCGCATTGCCGAATTTATTTGACCTTCCATCACGAGTTTAGCGAATATTTTTGCCCTGTTCGGTGGTGAAGATTTCTTTCCTTTTCCAATACGACTTTGAATCATCCTCCCTTCATTCATCAAAGTGTCGATCTCTCCATTTTTCCACAATAACAAACGGCTTTTGAGGCATTCTTTATGGTCCTTCGCTTTAGATTTTAACCCCGGCTTTTGTAGCCCGACAGCTAACAATACAAAAAAGGCTTTCAAAGCAATGTGTTGCTTGTCTGATTTATTATTCCATTGATTGATGTGTATTGTCAATTGGTCAATAAAGTCTCGTCCTACTTTCCCATAAGGGACCAAGAAAACATTCTTTTTCCATAATATGATTTCATCATACGCATTTATTAGTGTCGACGTTTGAATAAATATAGGAGACCCATTGTCACTCTTTCCCCATTCAATTGACGTAGGTATGCCTATTGCACTGTACTCGGGTAGATATTGTTCTTTGGTATTCTCTCCTTGGTCATCAGTTTGAATTGTGATCTCATTAGGCAGACCTGGACATTGTAATTCTTTATTATATTCATCATTGAAGTCACTAACCGTTTCATGCAAATTTCCACAACTTAGCGAGTCTGCATGCTCGGCTGTCGTTTCTATGGCTGCCGTAGTTTGAAAAATGGCAATATCTCTTCCACGTAGTGCTTTTGCGCTTCGCTTACGACTATTCAAGTTAGTTATGTCCTCTGTCTCGTTGCTACGACTCTGTCCCGACGTATCGCTTGTCATTTTTTCCAATCTCGCTGCTTGATCTCTCAGGTTCTGGCTTGTTAAACCTAGGTTTTCATATCCCATTGCTTCCCATAACTCTTTCATAACTTTGATATACCCTTTTCGTCTCCCATTTTCGTTCACAGGAGGATTTTCAGATGCAATCAGGTCTTGGGCTTTTCTTTTACAATCCAAACAGTCAATATTCATTTGTTCAGTCCATTTTAAGCGTTTTAAACCCTTTTTTCCCCGACTTGTTTCCCCCGCCATTGTCTCCCCCACTATAATAATAATAATAATAATAGTAATAATAATAATAATAATAATAATAATAATAATAATAATAATAATAATAGTAATAATAATAATAATAATAATAATAATAATAATAATAATAATAATAATAATAATAATAATAATAATAATAATAATAATGATAATAATAATAATAATAATAATAATGATAATGATAATAATAATAATAATAATAATAATAATAATAATAATAATAATAATAATAATAATAATAATAATAATAATAATAATAATAATAATAATAATAATAATAATAATAATAATAATAATAATAATAATAATAATAATAATAATAATAATAATAATAATAATAATAATAATAATAATAATAATAATAATAATAATAATAATAATAATAATAATAATAATAATAATAATAATGGAAACTTTATTGAATTATTTTCTTTTTGGGATACAAACAATTGTAAATCTCGCTTATTAAGGTAATTTACAACCGGCTACTTGAATCATGACTCTAGCAACTAAAATAAACAACAATGCATATTTACAGACAAATAACATATTAGCAATTACAAAAAACGTCAATTTAGAAGACTAGCAGTTGGGGATCACTCCATTCCTTATTACGGCAGCAAAAGATGTAATAAGACGTTCTGATAGCAATAGTCATCATTTTCCTAATGCAGTATATTTTGTGCTTATCTTCAAAACCAATATCATCTAGCATCGTTGAAAAATTGGAACTCTCTTTCGCAAAAACACCCAACGAGCTGATAGAGATATTTACAAATTTAACATCGTTAAAAGACTTTCGTTGCTGTTTGATAAGTTCCTTATATTTAATGTTCTTTCGTCTGATGTTTGACTCAAGGTTTGACTCATAACCGACGGTAAGTTCAACTATATACAGCAACGAGTTGTTTGAGGATGTCAATAACAAGTCTGGACGAAATCTGTCACCAGTGATAATTGAGGGAGTTCTGAATCCAGGTAGATCAGCGAAAAGATCATAACCGTTTATTGACTGTAGTGCTTGCGCGAGGAAGTTAAGGATTGAATTGTGCCTCCACGTAAAACGATCAAGATAGGACTGGCAACCTGCTACTACGTGAAGGAGAGATTCTTTATTAAAACAGAAACCACATTCTGAGGTTGACGATATTCCCCATTTCGTTAGGTTATTACGGGTCGGAAGGGAGTTGTTGATGTAACGAATTGTAAAAGTATATATGTTTTTGGGAAGTTTAGACTGAGCATTCGACCATACTTTGTTTAGTTGAGAAAAAGCGAACTTCGTAACGCTGGAGAAGAATGATCCTTGGCAAGATAATTGGTTTTTGAGTTTATCTTCGTGTCCAGCACGAAAATCTTTCAGCACTTCCTTAGTAGATTTGAAACCGTCATATTGAATATTAGTGTAGTTATTAGTGTAGTTATTAGTGATGTTATTAGTTATTAGTTGTATAATAATAATAATAATAATAATAATAATAATAATAATAATAATAATAATAATAATAATAATAATAATAATAATAATAATAATAATAATAATAATAATAATAATAATAATAATAATAATAATAATAATAATAATAATAATAATAATAATAATAATAATAATAATAATAATAATAATAATAATAATAATAATAATAATAATAATAATAATAATAATAATAATAATAATAATAATAATAATAATAATAATAATAATAATAATAATAATAATAATAATAATAATAATAATAATAATAATAATAATAATAATAATAATAATAATAATAATAATAATAATAATAATAATAATAATAATAATAATAATAATAATAATTTATCTATTTATACAGGATAACTTGTTCTGCGTAAAGATGCTTTTATCAATCAAGGTCCTGTCAAATACTGATATAAATCATTACCTATTTAAAGCTAAATCTAAGAATATATACAATATGTCTATTAAAAATAAAATATATAAAAACCAAAATAAAATCTTTGTTATGGCAGTTAAAAAAAGAGCTAACAATCTAATTTGATGCTCTTACATGTATTTTTAAAACGTAATAACGACTGTTCAGTCTTTAGGTCAGGAAGTTTATTAAAAATAAGTGTGCCTTGATAAGAAAACGTTTTCTTCCAGCTTTAGTCTTGACTTTTGGAAGGCTGAGATTTACATTGTTTCCACGGATGTTTGGTGAATGAGAAACTCTTGTGAAGCTCTTCTGAAGGGGCATTGGTGCAAGTCCATGGAGATACTTGAACACTTCATGAAAACAACAGTTTCTATTTTTGATTTCGTTTATACTTGGCCATTCTGAAGAATTGATAGAACCATAGACAATCTGCATTGCTCTATTTTGGATGTCTTCAAATTTCAATTTGTGACAATTTGGAAGATCAATAAGAATGTTACTGCAATATATCATAACATCACAGGTAATATCATCATCTTGTAAATCGTTTCAGCGGTATGTGGCCTAATATGGCCCAATGACTCGAATAATATAAAACCTTCCCAGAGAAAATTTCTTTTTATTTTTTTATTTGTGCACGACTAGAGTTATTTTGCGATTTCCTGCAATTTGATTGGCTCCTCGAGCGGGCGGCTTTTTACGATATCTTGGCCCGCGGGCCAAAAGAGTTGTTTTTTTAAAACAGACCAAGGAGTGGAGCTGATTGTTGAACTTGAATAAAAGTGTCTAAAAGCCAAAAAAACAATCTAACAAAATTAAAGATAGGAAATAGACTGAATTGACTTCAGCAGATGTCTTTTGAAGATTAAAGTTTACTTGAAACAACGAAAAAAACGGCAGAATTTATAACAAATTTTTACAAACAAAGTCGAGCAAAGCCGTACATGTAAAAGCCGGCGTACATATTATACACGGTACTCATCCAAAAGTAAAAAGCACACATTGAAATAAACAGTGAAACATACAAAAACCCAAAAATAATACTGTTTAGTAACACTTTTACAACTAACCTGCAGTTTAAAGTTGATTCCTGGACTTAAAATTTTATTATTAAATGTTGTCAAAAACTAAATCTGATTTTCGCTTATCGAAAATCAAACTTTCTGTGTCAAAACGCACATTTCAACCCTGTTTGTTTCGTAAAACGAACGATAAAATAAAGAATCGTATTAACTCACCTTTTTCATTGCCGTATTGAGTATAAAATCATCAGTAGCACAGAAAGTATAGTCTTCGTTTAAGCTGTTTGTCAGCCATGCTTGAATAAATATTGAAGTAAAGTAACAAACAAGCTGATCTCAAAGCATGTTCGCAACACTGGATTTTCGTAAGGGTTTAATCATGCATCACGCAGAAAAAAATAAAAACGTTATTTACCGTTTAGGTCGGTCCGTACTGAAAAATATTTTGTCTCGGTCTCAAAAACGTCCCTCGGCTTTCGGCCTCGGGCCGTTTTTGAGACCTCGACAAAATATTTTTCCAGTACGGACCTCCCATCCGGTAAATAACATATATGTATCCGGCAACCACCGAGCTATCATAAATAGGCTAAGTAGCTAGTTATCTGAGAACCATTCCAGATAAAGCATTGTCCCTAGATTTTGTCTTTCCTTGTCAATTGTCAGTATATGTATTGTCTTTTTGGCGTTGCACTTCTTGGGTACGCAGTGCGTGAATAGAGACCTTTAGTTTGGCCTTTACGGCAAACGGCAAACCTCAAGCGTGTTCATTATTATAAAAACGAAATCATGAACCGTGAAGTGCTCAAGCTAAACGATGTATTCAATAAATCGAAAATACTGATCTACGATGTACTTGTATAACCACCGAAAGGTATCACTGACGGAAAACAGTTTAGGGCCTCAATCGCTTGACGTTCGAGTTGACGTTTCACGTTTGCAGTGAGCCGCTATAAGCATATCTAGCAGTTCAATTGTAGAATTCAAACATGAAACGCCACAATTCAAACGTGAAGCCATGTAAGCAGGAAAATAATTGACGTCAGTCAGCAAGTGTATGTGATCGAACGATCTATCTATGTGCAGTGTATTTATTCTTATTAATAGTTCGTATAGGTAAAACATTTCACGGTCACTAGTTTTATTTCTATCTCAAAGGACGTGTCTCAGGTTTGCCGTTTGCCGTAAACGCCAAACTAAAGGTCTCTAATAATGCCATTCATTCTCGTCCTCAGAGCCATTTTCCTTACTCAGTCACTAGTGGAAAAATAAGAAAGTTTAAATAAGGCCGTTTTATACAAATTTTTAATATTCGCAACACGCATGCTCCATTTAGAATATCAACATCGCCACTGAAGTTGGCTCAAAATCTTATTATAACGTATCTAATTTTAAGTTAGCCCTTCCTAGATAAGATACAACTTATTTAGTCCATATAACTTACGCTATAATTTACTAACGGTATTAATAGTGTTCTGATCTCAACCTGTTTTAGTTTTGTCAGTTTGATCTACAATTTTGTGTTTATCTTGTTAAATTCTTGTATTTTTATTTGAAACTTGGTAAAAATGTCGAGAATGCGACAGCGCATTTGTCGGTAGTACATTTAGAAATATACGATGTATGGCAAGGCCCGTCGACCAAACGTAGAAAATATAATTTAGACCAACTTCTAGCTAAGAACTCAGAATCATACATAGTGCTCAGTACTGAAGTAGATGGGATATAAATACGGTGAAGATTTCGGTGTATCTTGTATTTTTTGCGTACGACGCTTTGGCAAAATGTAGAGGAAAACTACCTCCGGAGTTTACGATTGACTGACTGATGTAAAATTTCGCCACTCATCACAATGCGCGGTTTCTTTGAAACTTTGCACTAAAAGTCGCATGCACAATTTATGCAACTTTATTTGGAACTTCCTTAGATCACAGTTAATCTGTTCATCGGCTTCTTAATCTTTTTCACGCAATTCTGCGTTTTATCCCTATTTGCCGATTCCGCTTCAGGACTCCGCATTTTATCCCTATTTGCGGATTCCGTGTTTTATCCCCATTTGTTTATTCCGCTTCCGCCTTTCCGTATTCCGTTTCCACGTTTTATGCCAGCCCAAGTACAAACCTTATTTGAAGATAAACCAATGGTTAAATTTAATCATTTGTATATCACCATGCAGATTTAAGAGCAAAACATTTGAGCATGCCGCATAATTACGGAGTTTCCGTTCATCTGTTAACAATGTTTCTGTTGTCATTTGCCTGATATGTTTCGCGGTTACATTAGGTTTGATACTTGAGCCGTGTCGTGGCAAATAAATTAGTGAAGATATGTGGTAGCTTGAGACTTTCCTTTCACATATTTGTGACACTAAGAGCTGTAATGTAGCAGACTCCTTATCCATCACACGTCATCCTGTATTTAATTAAGTTGTCTAAAACCTTCAGTTGTGGCATGAAGTTTGGCATTATTTATTTTTTGTCTTTGATTTCTGTCAGAGATACTAAATATCAAACCAGTAATGACCTAGTGTGAGAGGGTGAGAATACGAACCAAATCTATGCAATATATCGTGAGGAAGATAAATAGGCCTTTTTATGAAATATCACACTTACTAATTTTAATGCCATGCAACATAGGGTTTTAAAATTTCAACACCATTTTTATCCGGGAACATATTTCATCATCAGTGAAAATCGTAATGTAAAAAATTCTAATAGCGTTAGCTAGCATAACTTCGGTTGGCTTAATATCGATTTCGTATGCAACTGGATACGTGAGTTAGTTAATTCACGGTTAATTATAGTATGGCAAGTCCTATATCCTATAAAGGCATTCAACGTGAAAATTACAGTAGAGCAGTAAACGTTTTGGTGACTAATGGCTATATATACCATATATAAGGTCTTCATCCATCATAATCCTGTTACAGTATTAATTTTTGTATGGCATATGATCATGTGCAAGGATACATTGAATAGATATACTCGATCATTGCATGCATCAAATTTTATACACTCATGGTACTTAGGCAAACTAAACTTTTAGAGAGCATGTTAAATCTGCAACAAACTGAAACATGCCGAATCATTTGGTAAGTATTATGTGATGTGTTGATCGACAAACAGCATCATTTTTTATATGCACGTGTGGTTTGTTCTCGTAAAAATGGCATATTCTTATGTTACGCGAACATAATTAGACTTCAACAAAATTTATATATGAATAGTTTTCATCAAACAGACTTAGTTTCGGTGTATCGATTACAATGGTAAAGAGTTTAATATAGGCGCAGTTGCAAGCAGAGGACATCCGAGTGCTCTAATAATAGGGGTTACTCAAAAATCATGTAAATGATAACATGTCCAATGAAGATGTTTTAAGGAATTTTCATGATTGACCTTACCAAAAAAACTGAAAGCCGTAATATTTATCGTCTTTTAGACGAATTATAGCAAATCAGCATGTAGAAAAACGCATTGGCCTCAAACGTGCTCGCGATTAATCAACAGATACAATTAAGCGATTCTTGTAATAACAAGTTCCAAATCAAAGAGAGAAAGTTTTAACTTCTAGGAAAAAGATGAAGAATTTTATTTTACCATTCTTCATAAGTTGCATTAACGTACAGACTAAATCAAGGCTAGGGTGATTCCTGATCATTTTTGTGTTACTAAGTTCTTATCGCTTATTAATAATGACTCGATTGTAAAGGTCAATCATGAAAGCACTTTCAATTTCATTAGAGGCGAAACTAGAGTGATGATTGGAAAAGTAGTGTTTATTCATATTCGCGCTTTGCCCGACGAATTTCTTTTGCCAAGATTTCGCAAAATAAAGAGGCAAGGAGTAAAGGAATGCTTTCAAAATTTTGATGCAGGTGGGTACATATATAATCCATCATATATTCTAACTAAGAGCCTCTAAGTTTGGATATGATATTGACTGATTGATTAATAAATTGCGCAAAGATTTTCATGTGTTGATTGAGTAAATCGATCATTATTTATTTATGCATGAGTCATTCTCATATTGCGTAATATAATTTCTATTAGTATAATTTCTTTAATGAATAGTGGTTTTGATTGGTTGCCTGACTACTAAATATGAGGCATCATTTACCAATTGACATTTTTTTTCAAAATGGCCGACAGCTATGAATTTCAAAGTGGTTTTGATGTTTTATGCTTAACCTCGCAAGCCAGGTTCTTTGACCTACGTCTTGCGCAACGGCAACGACCCTGGCTCAGGCTGGTCACATGACTCTTTCAAAAATCAGTTAGTTAATGCGTTGGTGAAAGTATCAAATTACATGCTTCCATATACAAGTTATACATTTGAAATCAAAGAGAAAGAAATAATGGTCGCGAAAGGTAATATAAACTTTGTAATCTGAAATTATCTACTTTTGTCCGTTTTTTGTTGGAACTAGTATTCGAAGTGAATCAGCTAATAAAATATCCAAAACTAATGTTTTTGAATGACCCACAGATGAAAGCTTATGTCTAACGTACTTGAAATGACCTAGTGACTTCTCAGATCAATGGCGAACACTATTGGTTAACTAAAACTCGGTTTCTAATTTCTCCAATATTTAACGATACGTGCTTACCATTATTCAAGCAGTTTCAATGTGATTTCCATAATAACACGACGAAAGCAAGTTACACGAAAAAAGACCGTAAGTACTGTACAAATCTTATTTGAATATAAACCATTGGTTAAATTTAATGATTTGTACAACACCTTGCATATTTAAGAGTAATACATTTGAGCATGCCCCAGAATTATGGAGTCTCCGTTTATCTGTTAACAATGTTTCTATTATATTTGCCTCATATGTTTCGCGGTTACATTAGGTTTGTATCGTGAGGAAGATAAATAGGCGTATATATGAAATATCACTGTTACTAATTTCAATACGTATACCATGCAATATAGTTTTTTGAAATTTACCAGTGCTATCCAGGAACATGTTTCATCATCAGTGAAAATCGTAGTATAAAAAAAATTATGGCGTTAGCTAGCATGACTTCGGTAAAAATTTTCGTATTACACAGACCGGATTTCGCATGCAACTGGATAAGTGATTTTGTTAATTGTAGTATAACGAGTCCCATATTCTATAAAGGAATTCAACGCGGAAAACTAAAAACGCGCAAGAAACGTGTTGCTGACTAATGGCTATATACCACATATAAGGTCTTCATCCATCATAATCCTGTTACAATATCAATTTTTGTATCGCATGTGATCATATGGATAACGTGCAAGGATACATTGAATAGATATACTCAATCATTGCCAGCATAATTTTATAAGTTCATAGTATTTAGCAAACTGAACAAGAGAGCATCTTAAATCTGCAAAAACCTGAAATATGCTGAATCATTTGGTAAGTATTATGTGATGTGTTGATCGACAAACAGCATGATTGTCTCTATTACCAAACTGCAAGTAAATACAGATTACACTGATACATTACAAACCCCTTCAATAGGCAAACGTTAACATGGTTTTTGCGCAACACTCCCTAGAGAGGCGGGATCCCTCGCCCCTCATTAAAGCGAAATCCCACTGATCAGAGGATGATAACAAACGGGGGAGGGGGACTCGCGAATCTAACATAAATATGGTTATTTAAACAATAAACCAGCAGCATAGATTTTTGCGTTTCCGGCCCCGGCTTTGTTATACGATCGAGTTATAGGTTATCTAGAAAACGCGGGTACCGGATAGCGGCTACCGGGTATGGAAAATGCCGGCCGCGGCAAAAGCCAAAACATCAGTTATATTTGTTAAAAATTAATGCAATCAATGGTGTTTTCTCGCTTCTGATAAACAACAGTACGACTGTCATTTATTTGATAAAATTTTGGGGCATCAAGCAATTTGAACCCTTTCGTTGTTGTGTGCTTCATAAGCTCATATAAGTGGAACTATTTACTGTATATACAAGGCTTATACTAATGAATATATATGTATGGTAATTACGTATTTCCTAATTAGGTCTAACTCGCAACCACAGTGAATGAACAGTAGGGCCACTCAGCAATGCAACATGTCCCCCTATTTTTGTGCAATTGACTGGCCAAAATAATGGCGAAACACCTGTTCAGCGCTTCTATTACCCAGAAAAGGCAATTGACAGGCCAATGCATAATGATTAAATAATTATAGTTTTAAACCGCGTCATTCGCCACGGCAAACGCTGAATCCTAGGCGACAAAACCTTTGCGCAGTCCGGCTTTAATCGCTGTGCTAAACGTTCATTGTCTGTTAATAAAGTTAATTCATTTCCAAACAAATAATTGTGAAAGATTCCGCATCCTAAACACAACCTAGCGCCTCTCGTACTATCTTCGAAAAACGTTTTTCGGTTTGTGAATTCGAATGAGAACGACTTACGTATATGCGACAGGTTTTGGGCATTAACTGCGGCTCATTAGAGAACAAATTTTTTCAAAGACTCGATAGCATTAAATATTTAAATTTTTCGTTTCCCCATTGCCATTTTGCACCGTTATGTGTCGATTTCCTACGTGATTCGACAATTTATGCATAATTAGAAAAAACATTTGATAAATAGCCACACGTGCCTAAAAACGATCTTAATTGTGAAACGTTTGTTGCTGTTGGAGCCTGACGTATAGCTTCTGTTTTCGCTGCATGGTTTAATACCCAACGCAGTGATGACATGCCCCAGCACAGGCATTTAGGTTAAACCAAACAGACATTTGTCTGGAATTAACCTCAAATTGTGAATGACAACATCTCTCAAAAACTGCACGAATCCTATCAATTGATTCTTCTAAAGAATTAGTATGTACAATGACATCGCCAATCGAAATCTCCACCCCTTTAAGTCCAAACAAAATTTTTTCCATTTATATCTTTTGAAATTGTTCACTTATATATGTATACAGACCAATTGGTGTATGCTTAAATCGAAATCAGCCTTTCTGGGTTATAAATGGTTTCTACGTTTCGTTAGAAATCAATCATAACATGAAGCGAATAATTATATAAAAACAAATGTATTATGCCTATCCAAGTAGAAAGAGTAATAAAACAGACTGTTTATGTGACACCCTTAATATTTCAATTGTTTTAATTCACTATGGTGATATCAGTTTTATCTTGAGGGACGATATCATAAATGTCACAAGCGAGCCCAGCGAACGAGGGACGTTTATGATATCGTTCCGAGAGCGATAAAACTGATATCACCTCGTCCCGAGTGTGATAACATATTTATCACATACTTCTGCCTTGATCAGGGTAAAAAAAATACTATATTTTGAAAATAAAGATTTCACCAATGTAAAATCATTAAAAAATATAATAGACTTAACACAGAGGAATTAACAAAACCAAACAAAGAATAACTTATCTTTTAATATAGCTTGAAGTTTGTGTGTGATTGTAAAATTTCACGTCCACAATCCTTCGGTCAGACGCCATCTTTTTTTTGACAGCGACAAATTTTGCGGGACAAAAAGCGATATCAGGGACATATCGTTTTTATATCACCCTGTTATCGTCCTCATAAAGGCACAAGTATGTGACACATATGATGGGGAACAAACTTTAAGCTTTAGATTTGCAAATTATTATTGGAGCTATTTGTGGGTTGGAATATTTTCTTGAGGGATAGGTACCATGTCTAAAAAAATGGGCTCCATACATGCTTTCTAAGCTGCTTAAATTGTGCTCCCATCATGCTTTGCGTGCTTAGAGTTTAAGGCTTGAAAGGACAACCTTTGATTATATATATAGGTGTATATATATATATATATAAATATATATATATATATATATATATATATATATATATATATATATATATATATATATATATATATATATATATATATATATATATATATATGTATATATATATATATATATATATATATATATATATATATATATATATGTATATATATGTATATATATATATATATATATATATATATATATATATATATATACGTAAATCACCAACCCTCCACCCCAATTCCACAACATCATATAAATAAATCACCAGTAGAATCGTTTTTCAATTTTTATTATTTTCAACGTTTCGGGGCAAGCCCCTTTCTCAAGAATACATACAATGGAAATCTAAGGTCCTTTTATAGCTAATATTATGAATTAATTAGTCAAAGTCTCGTACATTTAATCCTTTAGGCACAAACGTATCCAATTTATAAGCCCAAAATGCCTCCCTCTGAGTTGGATTTTCTTTGTTTGTTTTGTCAATAATAATCACACGAATATCACTTAAACCATTATGCCCAGGGCCAAAGAAATGTGCATACAAATGCTCTCCAGCCATCTTTCTGCCCCCTTGCTCATACTTTCTCAACAAACTTTTATGATTATTAAAACGCTTTCTAAATGATGTTATGGTACTCCCCACATAGATCTTAAAACAACCGATACATTTAAGTACATAAATTACTCCTTCTGAATCACAATCAAAACAGTAATTTATCCAATAATTATGTTTACCATGCACCAACTTTTCTGTCTCTTCCACACAATTACAAATTTGACATCTGGACTTACCACATTTTCTCATTCCCTTCCCCTTATCACTAAACCTTTTTATTTTAGACCTGACTAAATTATCCGCCAAATTCCGAGGTCTCCTGAACGAAATCAAAGGCTTTTTGTCCTTAAATATTTTCATATCATCCGAAGCCTGTAACATAGGCCACAAGGATTCAAGGAGAGGGGGAGTGATATTTGTACGGATGTGTATTCAAAACCTACGGATACTCATCAGTACTTAGATTCTAAGTCTTGTCATCCGAGGCATGTAAAAGAGGCTATTCCGTATGGCCAAGCGTTAAGATTAAGAAGGATTTGTAGTTCGGATGATATATTTGATGAACGGGTTAAAGAGCTTAAAGGAAATTTGTATAAAAGAGGTTTTAAAAAAGATAAAATATCAGCTCAATGTGAAAAAGCCAAGGCTAAAGATAGAGATGCTTTATTAGTTCAAAATAAGGAAAATAAAGTTAATTCAGATGTAGTGCCACTTATATTGGATTTTCATCCAGCCTTTTCAGAAGTACGGGGAATTGTTGAATCCTTGTGGCCTATGTTACAGGCTTCGGATGATATGAA
The DNA here is from genome assembly GCA_963855995.1 of Muricea muricata. Classification (NCBI taxonomy): domain Eukaryota; kingdom Metazoa; phylum Cnidaria; class Anthozoa; order Malacalcyonacea; family Plexauridae; genus Muricea; species Muricea muricata. Next base: position 21,486,847 of record OY979717.1, on the reverse strand, counting down.
ACTTTTTAAGGACAAAAAGCCTTTGATTTCGTTCAGGAGACCTCGGAATTTGGCGGATAATTTAGTCAGGTCTAAAATAAAAAGGTTTAGTGATAAGGGGAAGGGAATGAGAAAATGTGGTAAGTCCAGATGTCAAATTTGTAATTGTGTGGAAGAGACAGAAAAGTTGGTGCATGGTAAACATAATTATTGGATAAATTACTGTTTTGATTGTGATTCAGAAGGAGTAATTTATGTACTTAAATGTATCGGTTGTTTTAAGATCTATGTGGGGAGTACCATAACATCATTTAGAAAGCGTTTTAATAATCATAAAAGTTTGTTGAGAAAGTATGAGCAAGGGGGCAGAAAGATGGCTGGAGAGCATTTGTATGCACATTTCTTTGGCCCTGGGCATAATGGTTTAAGTGATATTCGTGTGATTATTATTGACAAAACAAACAAAGAAAATCCAACTCAGAGGGAGGCATTTTGGGCTTATAAATTGGATACGTTTGTGCCTAAAGGATTAAATGTACGAGACTTTGACTAATTAATTCATAATATTAGCTATAAAAGGACCTTAGATTTCCATTGTATGTATTCTTGAGAAAGGGGCTTGCCCCGAAACGTTGAAAATAATAAAAATTGAAAAACGATTCTACTGGTGATTTATTTATATATATATATATATATATATATATATATATATATATATGTATATATATATATATATATAAATATATGATATATATATATATATATATATATATATATATATATATATATATATATATATATATATATATATATATGTATATATATATATATATATATATATATATATATGTATATATATGTATATATATATATATATATATATATATATATATATATATATATATATATATATATATATATATATATATATATATATGATTTATATATATATATATATATATATATATATATATGATTTATATATATATATATATATATATATATATATATATATATATATATATATATATATATATATATTTATATATATATATATATATATATATATATATATATACATATATATGTATATATATATATATATATATATATATATATATATATATATATATTATATATATGTATATATGTATATATTTGTATATGTATATATATATAAGAATAAGATTAAAACAACCTTGAAATATTACATTTAGATTTTAATTCAATACAAATTTGTTTCGTGTAACAGGGAGAACCCTGTTACACTCATCAGGTGAATTTGAATATTAGCGCGTTTCGTTGCCTAGGATATACTATATACATGTTTGACGTCGCTACGTTGAGATTAAAAAGGTTATGTTACATTGTTATCTGTTACGAAATCACTTATAGCTCAAGAGGAATTTATTCCGGTGTCTACAGGTAAGCTGTAAAACATGGAATCTGGAATTTGGAATCTTGGAATCTTGGAATCTTGGAATCATGGAATCTTGGAATCATAGAATCTTGGAATCTTGGAATCATGGAATCTTTTTACTTGTATTGGCACAATTTAAAGATGCAATTTTTTCCTTTTGAAGGATGTGAAGGAGTGGATTACTTAGCGATGTTGTTTCACAAAACATTTGTAACTGAGTTACTCTTTCATATCCTTCAAAAGGAGCAAGTTACGCTTAAAATCACCCTTCACCATGTCTTTAGCTATCACCATAATATAACTTAATGACACAGAAAATGACAAATTGCCAATGTTTCGAGCACATATATTCTAAGCAGCAGCTGCGACTAACTGTAACAAAGCAAAGGACAAGGATTACCGAAGGCTATGCTACAGAAGTTTTGCGAAGTATTATATATTTTTGTATTGGTGCGGTTTTGAAATTTTAACCACAGATTTTAGTACGTTCGGCTCGGTCACTTAACACGTGGAGATACAAATTAAAGCATATACCAAATTGATTTCATTAGCCCCTTGCATTGTGTTATAAAATCACAGGTTTATAGTTGATGACATGTCAATTGCATCATAATCAGGCCAGATTCCACAGTAGAAAATAAACTGCCTTTATATATATATATTAACATGAAACGTTGAGTTGATTAAACATTCACAGATCTATCAATGGCCCTCGAAATTTGGTCCCGTCAAATGCAATTTAGTAAGGCAAGACGCCTCAAACGCCTAGTATTTGTTTCAAACAATATGGCAATAGTGAAATCTTCCAGGTATATAGGTTTAATTAAAATGACGCTTGTGAAATACAACAAGCCGACGAGCTAGGCTTAGCATTGTTCGCTGTTTCCTTCCGCACAGTTGAGTAGGTGTTACGTTTCGGTCGCAGCTGCTGCTTAGAATATATGCGCTCGAAACATCGGCAAATTGTCATTCTCTGTGTCATTATGTTATATTATGGTGATAGCTAAAGACATGGTGAAGGGTGATTTTAAGCGTAACTTGCTCCTTTTGAAGGATATGAAAGAGTAACTCAGTTACAAATGTTTTATGAAACAACATCATTAAGTAATCCACTCCTTCACATCCTTCAAAAGGAAAAAATTGCATTTTTAAATTGCGCCAATACAAGTAAAAAGATTCCATCATTCCAAGATTCCATGATTCCAAGATTCCAAATTCCAGATTCCATGTTTTACAGCTTACCGGTGTCTACATTTAGATAAAAGTTCGTTTCTAGGGTTCAGAGAGGCAAGGTTAGGGTGGTATATTATAATATATTTCGCGTGCAAACACACATGGCATCGTTTGATTTTGTTCGAATACCTGCTGCATCTTGCAAGTACCCTCCACTTAATTGAGTATTTTACATTCTTATCGTTGAGATCCCAGGCATGTTTACTCAGTTCTGTGGCGTGCTTGTATTTCGCGTTTCGAAAAGAACTGGTGTGGCCGTTATATCTCGTCTTAAATTGGCACTCTGTATGTCCTACGTAAGTTTCTTTCTCCTTTGTGTCATCTCTAGTAACTGTTGCCTGGTAAACCACGTTTGTTGTTAAGCATTTACCAGAGAGAGGGCAGGTATCTTTCTTTCGGCAGTTGCAATCTGTGTCTACTTGACTTGCTGATGGGACTGATTGGTCCTTGAGTACAGATTTGTTGTGGCTAGAGATTATGGATTTAACGTTACGTTAGGCATGCAGCTGTAGCTTAATTTTAGAGTGTTTCTGTTAAATATTTTGCGTAAAGGATGATCGGGTGTGAAGCAATCATCGACGGCTTGAAGAAACTTAGAGTCAATATTCGTACTAACTGTGGAATTGTAGGGTGGATTGAACCATATTATGAAGGGATGTAGACACAGGAAAAAATTTCTGCTCTGTAGCAAGTAATTCCCTTTAAGATTTCCTGTGACGCCAAAATCCCAGATCAAGTTACCTTTAGGTTATTCATAACACCATGTAAATACGCGATATAATTTTTTGGCAACTAAGCAGCTTGCAAGCCATTGGCAATTTGGCAAGCCTGGAGATAAAATGTTATCCAGGTGACTTAGTTATCTATACAATTGTTGACATTTGAATTGAAATTTTAGGTTTGCAAAGGATTATGTGGGGATCGCATCGCCAGAAATTTGCGACATTGAGCCCGCGGTATGTCAGCGGTGATACAAAATACGAAATATTTAACCAAATAAAAATACTATACCTTAGATAGGGCGAGTTGAAATAATATCAAATATTTTTTGAATAACGTAATTTATCAATTTTGTCTCGATAGTTTTTTATTCTAGTCCAGTTTCTGCTTATAATGTTGTGTTCCGAAGCGCGCTTTGGAATTTGTAGAAAACATTTTTCAAGCTTAGACAACGATAAATATTTGACATTTGGTATCAAAATAATCGAGAAAATATGAACTTTTTGAATCTGATGTAGTTGGAGTCAGCGGATTATTTACGCTCCAGCAATGAGCATTTTATGTAAGCTACCATGTCCTCTCCTGCTTTGAGAACGCGTGAAAATTAGAATTGCAAATCCATTTTCGAAATTCAAATGCGTCGTTGCCGAGATGGTTGCTATAAATATTAATAAGCTGTGCGATTTTGCCAAATTACGTGACTGTTTTTCTATTAAACGTATTGAAGGGGGCAAATCTTTCCGACTTGGTGTTCAACATAAGTGCTTAAAAAGCTGGTATGACCTTAAAAAGGTCGCCGGATATATCTTATGTGCAAATCATAAATGGTTTTCTCGAAAGAAGCCATGCTGTACTTGTGAAAGAACGCAGTGATAGAATTGAAATTCGCGTTAATCAACTGGAGCACATCGCTTCGCAGCCATTTTTATTTTGAATTTAAGCTGTTTACCGCTGCTTGCTTTGCGGGCTCAAATGTCGCAAATTTCTGGCGATGATACGCGACCATGGTGTTTTTATTGTGGTACATACATTATAGGGTAAACTTAAAATTCATGGTCTGATTCGTAAATCATATTTATTAGCAAAATGCATTATTTTTGACATATCCGCTGGACTAAAAGACAAGCACAATTTTTTAGTATTGTGTTTTGGCTGTTGTCCAGTGAGCATCAAAGTTAACTCCGTCCATTTAATATCATGGCTGCTTTGCACTAGATTTATTATATAATTTAAGAGTTCCAAAGCAACTTAATTATTGGTGAAATAGATACCTGCGTAAGAATAAGTAAACAGGAAGAATATGCTGTTCCACGTGTGTTCTGGGCTGTTCCGCGCGTGTTCCGGGCTGTTTCGTGCGTGTTCCGGACTGTTCCGTGCGTGTTCCGGCGTTCCGTATTGCTGTTCCGGGTTTTAGTACATGCAGTTGTGGATGTAAAGAGGAATATTCGGTTGGGTTTAGTAAAGGCTGGCATTTTTGGGTAGACAGGCTTAGAGTGACGTCTAGAAAATCTATTTTTTTCTTGTTTGCTTCGACGGTAATTTTTAAACCATGATTGTTGAAAATTGAGCAGAGATCTTTCTTGATAATTTCAATTTCGCGGGGGGTTGAGAAGATCAATTGATATGGATGGGTAGACGCTTCCACATCAAAGGCAATGAACGAGTATTGATCTTTGTTTGAGATGCTATTGAACCATGTTAATAAAGATGCGGTGTTTTTCTATTGGTACAATTTAATACTTGCAATTACTTTTTGGATTGTTATTGAAGTTAGGTTTATGACCCGTTTAGAGTAATAAATGCTTCACGTTCTGCGGTAACATTGATCAGTTGTGTCAGCGAGATTTAATTTCGTTGCAATTTCTTTAGCCTCGTTGTTAATTGAAGATACGGTGTTGACTGTGATTTTTTTGTATGTTTTCGTTATGTTTTTGTGTCCATATTGTAGTATTTGGCGGTTTTGTCAGCCGGTACATATAATTTGCCGGAAGTCCTGATGCCTTTTAAATCTGAGGATATTTTATTTTGGAATGAGCAGTTGACTTTCTTAAACTTCACATTTGCAATCATGTCGGTCATTCTTTTTTCAAATTTAGCCATTTCAGTGACTGGGGGCGGTATCCGTATTGAGATGAATCCAAAAGTATCTTTATTGTCAATACTACATTTTGCACGATTGAGATAAAAATGCGCTCTCCAACGCAACCGTTGACATAATTGTTCAGTTCGTTCGATAAGCTTAGCTCGGTATACATCTTTCTGATGGTACTGGAATATTCTTTGTGGAATATTCAAAACTTGTAGCTTCCATCTCCGTGGCAATGGTGCTTATAAAGAGTGCTCGACAATGGAGAAGGAAGTCTTACCGATAATCCTAAGCTACAAATAATTGATACCAAGTTTTTATGCAACTGTTTTGTCTATGACTAATTTCCCGATATTTTTATTAAGTATAGTGATCGTTTAAATTGTCCGGTTTTCGACTAATTCTACCACTTCTCGTACGAGTGACTGTCTAGCTCTTCACTTGATTCAAAATGGGACTCGGCTGTTCCTGGTGCGGGCTCTAGACCCGCATTAAACGCGTTCGACTCGTTTGAGTGAATATCCATATTCGACTGTCGCTCGGTCCGGTTGATGATCACCGACAATTTTCCTCTGCTTGGCTTCTTTCAAATGGTTAATTTGGCCAGTTTGCCTGTTATCTTCTTGTACTTCACAACACCTGATCCCTGCTTCCTCGACAATTGTTGCCTTTTTCCATTCGTGGTCTACTGCCTTAACTGGTTGTACCGACACTTGATCACCTGCAGCCAACGCTGGCAAATCTTTAGCTCTTTGGTTGCATATAAAACTTCTTTCTTGGTAATTTTTACGACTACTGGCTTTAACAACCGCTGCAAAATTAGTAAAGTAGTCTTAGTCCCTGTGCCGGGCTCGTATTGAATCCTTCTTGAGGGGTGTTTCTAAGGTCTAGTAAAGCTAAATATGGATCTCGTCCAGACATCTTGGCAACTTTCAGAATTTTCTTCGCCTGTTTCACCGCGGCTTCGGCGTCTCATTTGCCTGAAAATCAGAGGTGAATTGAGGCCTTGGTCCCTTATCACTTCGTCAGAGATGTCACTGCTCACCATGTGTGCTTTGAGCTTCCGAATAATGGACAAAGCCGTAGTGCTGTATAGTCGGTCAATCACGAAAAAATACCAAATACCCTTGCCATCGAATTCAAACAAATCAGTGGTGATCTTTGCCCATGGTCGTTCAGGAACCACGTGACTAACAAGTTTCTCCTTCAATTGCTCTGGACCAACACTACAGCATAAATCACACGTAATCTTTAATTTCTGCATTAATGTTTGGCCAATACATGAATTTCTTGCCCTTCTCAAGGTTGCTTCAATCCCTTAATTGATAGCTTGCGTTTAGGCTTTCCATCATTTGCTTCCGAAGTGTCTTATGGAAAATAGATGTATTATTCCAATCCAAGTACAAAGAGTAATACAACAGACTGTTTATGACACCTTTATGCATACATATACAGTGGGTGTCAAAAAGAATGAGTCCACTAAATGAAAAATGCATAATTTGTGCTTTTGAATAATGTCGTAATTTTTTCACAACAACATTAAATTTTATGTAAAGTCATAATCACAACAGGTAAATGTCAGTACTTGGTGTGTCCTCCTTTTGCTTTTAAAACAGCTTGTACTCTCTTTGGCATCGATTTGACAAGGGCTTGAAGTATTGGTGCCTTGATGTTGCTCCAACAGTCAGAGAGAATTTCCCATAACTTATCTTTGCTTGTAACGGCATGTTTGACTTTTTCTCGCTTCAAGTGTTCCCATACATGCTCAATTGGGTTAACATCTGGAGATTGAGGAGGAAAATCCATAAGTTTTAATTCACCTTGCCTTTCCTTATTTTGAAGATATTGTTTGCAAAAGTTAGAACATTGCCTCGGATCGTTATCTTGCACTGAAGTAATCCCCTGCCACATAATCGCTTCCCAGATGGTATTGCATACCTTTGTAGGATAGAATGATATTGCTTTTTTTCGAGAATGCCTTTTATTCTGTAGAAACTCTCAACGCCACTAAAACTAAAACAACCCCAAACTTGAATATTTCCACCACCATGTTTTATTGTGGATTTTAGGCATTGATTCAGCAATCTTTCTCCATGTCTTCGTGTAACGTAAACTCGACGCTTATTTCCGTGAATTGCAAATTGTGATTCGTCAGTAGAAAATACTTTTTTCCAGTTTTCCAAGGTGTAGGTTTTATACCTTTTTGCTCATAAATACCGCTTGCGCTTATTGGTAGGACGCAGAAATGGTTTTGAACGTGCCACTGTTCCTCTGAGGCCACATGCAGCCAATCTTCTCCTGACTGTTGCTTTGCTGATGAGCTGCTCTCGAGTCTTGTTAATTGTCTATTGAATATCACCAGCAGTTGTTTTTCTATTGCGCAATGACGTTAATTTAATGGATTGATCTTCTTGCTTTGTAGCACTTCTTGGTCTTCCAGACTTTTGCCGACTGGAGTTGGAACCCGTTTTTCTAAACCTTTCCAAGTTCGCTGTACAGCCCCTTTCGAAACTCCCATCTTTGCAGCAATTTCTCGCTGTGAGTATCCTTCATTGGTGAGAGCAATAATCTGTCTTCTTACTCCTTCACTCAGATCTTTAGCCATTCTTCGTAGTCCATGTAGAATGCTCAAGCATTCGTAGGAAACTCTTTTAGACATATATATTGCCATATATGTTGCCAACAAATTGTGGGGGACAATTTCGGACGTCAATACGCATGTTTCAATTGCTAACTGTACGTATATGTTATAAAACGTAACTATACTATGTAACAACGTACAATTTTCTGAAAGTTTGACAAAAAACACTGACTGGACTCATTCTTTTGACGCCCACTGTATATACAGTAGGTGCCAAAAGTATGAGTCCAGTCCAATTTTTGTGAAGAAACAGAGATAAGATTTTATGCCATACATATAGAGATTTACGCGAGGTAAACGGGTGAAATAAAAATCATATTCTCACTGTGGAGAAGCGAATAAACGTTTTCATTGGCCGTACGATTTTTTCACTAGTGAAAATTTATCGTATCAGCATTTTGATTGGCTATACGGTTTTTCTCACTAGTGAAGAAAATGTTATTGTTATTTTGTTCACAACATGGCCGTCGTGTTGGGGAAGGAGCGAAAGGGTATTTGGCTTTTATGTCTAAAAGAAGAAGAGTTTCGTCACTAAAAAACATGAAACAGAAAGAAGAACAGCTTTTTACAGCTTTGACTCGCTATTTAGGCCAAATAACGGAGAAACAAATGGTATGATTCTGTTTTGAGAGCTCAATATTTTGTCTCGACATTGTTTGCCTTTGACAGGTTTCCAGTTTTAAAATAATCTCTATATGTTTGACATAAATAAATTACTGCATGATTGGCTCGTTTGTACGATTTTTATGTACGAGTTGTGAAGGATTGCTAAACTCACTCGTTCGCTGCGCTCACTCGTCCGTTATTCGCTCGAGTTTTATTTCACATTGACAATACTAAATCTATTGTGAAATCAATAGAACAAGATCTTTCAAAGGGAACGATTTCAGACATCAAGTGCTAAAATTATATAGTTACTTGTTGACCATTGGAACTTATTTTCGCCAAACCCCTCGCATCTGCACCCCGACGGTTGCAAAGAATGCCGATGAGATTACAGATGTATGACCTGCGTGTAAGATACTAGAAAGGCCGGAAAGGGACAGAATTGCATCTTGTGGATACCCTAAGCCGACATTATCGTACTACCGTTGTAGAGACCAGAGAAGGCGAAGAAATCCTAAATATTGGCCGTTTTTATACCAGAGACGCATTATGCGTCTGGACGAACTTAGGCAAGGTTTTATTATTCGTCTGATTATGCGTCTGTGGTATAAAGATGGGCACAAGACGCATTATGCGTCTGGACGAACTATGTTCGGCTCTTCGACTGAACAGACGCACTATCGACGATAGTTCGTCTCGACGTATTATGCGTCTGTGTGTATAAAGACGGCACACAGACGAATAATCTGGCTATTCTAAAACCGTGATGCCAAAAGCCAGAAAAAAATTATTGTAGTGGTTTGCCTGATAGTTCGTCGGATTATACGTCCCGCCTTTATACTAGACGAACAATGTAGAAGAACGCATTATGCGTCCAGATGCATTATGCGTCCAGACGCATTATGCGTCTCTAGTATAAAAACGGCCATTAATTGCCTATCCGATTTGGAAAGAGAATAGGAAGAGCATGCGGAAATCATGGAAATAAACCAGTTTTTATCAAGTGAAGAAACTACAATACATACAGTACTGTGCAAAGGTTTAAGGCATCCCTCTTTTTGCCTCTCACGGGAAAGCTAATATCTAATTTAAAAAAGAGCCGATTTTGGTGAAAATTTAACATGTGGTAGAGAAAAATGTTATCTGTCACGAGTTACTTTTAAACAATTGATAATGCAAACCGGAAGTTTAGCTATTATCAGAAGTACTGGTTACAACTTGTCCTCAAATTCAAAAATGAAGCACGCAACTTAACTTTTTTGTTGAAGTTTTCAGCGTGATTCTGTTGCAAAGTGGTTACAGTGGTTCAGAAATAACAAAAATCTTTAGTGCAAAACGTTGATTTAAATTTGGTCACTTTGCAACCAGGTTTAAAAATCTAATATAATATGATGCTATATAAGGCGGTTTAGTTTGACCAATGGTTGTTGATATTTGCCCTAAAATTAAAATGCTGTCATTCCGTATAATTTGCACATGCTAAAACGCTGCAGAAAAATGATCACAAATAGAGTACCAAGAGTATTCGAGAAGGACTGTTTTTCAGACGAAGAGATTTTATTTAAAACTGAACACTGCATGTTGCACCAAATTGATCAATATTTCCAAAATAATTTAGTGACTTTGCTACAGTGTTACTGCAAAAAAGATTAATTATTCAAAAACTGTACATCGATATAATGATGATATCTCAAAAAAGTAGTATATCACCATTTCGGTTATAACTGAACTTCCGGTTTGCATTATCCATGTTTTTAAGTAACAAGTTGCAAATATCGTTTGGCCCCATCGCCCATAAAAATTTAATTGTAATTGGTTCCATTTTGGGTTAGATATGACTTTTTATGTAAAAGCTAAAAAACGGGGTGCCTAAAACTTTTGCACAGTACTGTATATGTACCATACCAAAAAGGATGAAGATGAAGGATTACGAGCGCTGAAGAGAGTGGTACAATTAGACTGGCCAGATGTGAAGAACGGCCTGCGAGCCTCAGTTGGGTCGTATCTTCATGTTTAAGATGGGTTAGTGGTCCGAGATAAGCTTATACTACGCGGTGATCGACTAGTTATCCTACACGTGACGCCATGTTTTGGTAGAAATTGATCATAACATGAAGCCACTGAAAACAAATGCATTATTCCTATCTAACTACAAAGAGCAACAAATAACCCATGGACTTGATTGGGTGGCTTCTTCGATGACGCCATCATCTAATATTTTATCAATGTCACAGTCAACACTTTCTATTTGCCCAAAGGCAATTCGCTTCAACTTTTGATTTACGGGTTTAACATTTGGATTAATTTTTATTTTATGTTGAAATTTAGCTATCTTACTTATATATCGGCGATGAATTGCGATGTATGAAAACCAGGTCTAAGGATTGCCCTTCTTGCCCAAACCTGTGAGCATACGCGTTTCTTGCATTGCACTTAAATTCTAGAGTAAGTTTATGTTTTGTAAATGCAAGACTGTCTTCTTATTACTAATGTATATAAAAGGTCGTATTTTGTACCAAATTTAAGCTTACATACTGAACATACTGATGACAAATGTTGTGCCATTTAAAAAAATTGTCAATAAAACAAGGATTAAAAACTAATATTTTGTCATTTTGAAAAAATATACAGAAAGAAAAACAATTGCCGTGTTGCTATGACAACAACCTATGCTAGTACTTCATGTAATTCCGAAAATACAGTTGTATACTCTTAGTTAGTGGTGAGGGGTTGCTGCATGCATGTATTTCTAGTAAGTATGGTTATTGCGTATTTCCTAATTAGGTCTCTACACTCATAGCGCCGTTTATGTGGTCAAAACAGCCGGATGCTGTAAGCGTGCGAAGCCGTTTCACACATGTATCGCTTCCTTTTGGCCCTTATCTACAAAAAAAACATTGATAAGCCATCCGCATACAGCCCAATTGCAAGTAACGTCTAAAGGGTAATGATTAGCCGGCTACTGGAAGAGCCCCTGTGTTCATGATTGAGCTCCTGCTAGACGTAAGAACTGGAGTTTGTGTGGACAAGGGTATAAATCATAAAACTCAATGATTACAGTGCTGCGTGATAGATCTCCATGCAGTAGCAACTAGGTTTATGGAAATATTAGTTGTAACACGGTCTATCTGTCTCCATCATTATTTTGCCTGTCCATGTGGCTGTTTTATAGTGAATTAGCTGTATTATTACAGTTATTTCTAGGTTACGTTTAATACGTTGTAATTGCTTTGTTTGAAAGCGGATACAGAAACAAGAACAGCGGATATATGGGGAAAGAATCATGCTGAAATCAATCAAAATAGTTTAATTGCTTTTGAGTAATATTTTTCGCTTATGTTATACACATACATGCACATGGTACAAGTTAGGTATTGACATACATTCACAGTGAAACCTCTAAAATACTGTCGTCAATAACGCGTTTCACTTGTTTACAGGCCTTCAGAATGCATCCGCAGTTGAAAATTTTCATTATGCTGGTGGTATTTTTCCCTACGATTAACCTAGAGGTATATTTTGCCATATTTTTCTTTATTTTTTTGTTTTCCATATTGCATGATGGCCAAGCCTGCATCTCAAGTATATAATTTATATTTTTTTCGCTGACGAAGTGGTTGTACTGTAAGCCTTTCACTTCTAAGGTCGTAGGCTCGTTTCTTAGTAAAAAATTCTCAAACTGACTCGAACCTAGTTCTCGCGAAAACAGAGTATAATATCAAAGCTTTGCGGAAAATTGTGGGTTTCCTCTGGATACTCCAGTTTCCTGCCACAGAGAAAGTTGATAAAAAAATGACAGTCTTTTGTCCCATTATATAGGCTACTTTTCTTAGGCCAGGATAAAATGGTATCGCCTTTATAATACGACTCTTTCTGATATCGATTGTTGTTATGTTGCATGGTTGTTGTAACCAAATGTTTTACTGCATTGATACAGCTACTGAAAGTTCGCGACAATTATGATCCTGGAAACTGCGGAAAAAGCAACCACGGTGAACTTATTGTCGTAAAAGACCGTGAAAACAAGGATACCATTTTGGTTTGTACTGAGGATAAAGCGGTCTACACTTGGAAAACAACAGAAGGTATTCATAGAAACTGCATATCGCCTCCGAAAAATTTTGTATATTAAATTTTAAGCAGCATGGTTTTTTATCTATAGTCTCTGTACTAACTTGTTGAGACCCTTTGCACATGTGACAGACACAGCTTAATATACTTGAACGATCGTAGACTATGCATATTGTATTTGAAAATTATCCATGAAAACGTGTCAAAATAATTTTGTGAGGAAGAAAGTTACTATTCTTGACTTGTCTAGGTGGCGAACTTAGTCAACTCGTGAAATATACAGCCATATCGTATAGCAAAACATCCAATAGTATAAATTGGATGAGGTTGAGAAAAATATCGTGATTTGTCCGTGGCGAGCAGATCAAGTACACAATACAATACAATAATACATTGTCCATAAAAAGTTATTTAAACACGGTAAAATCGTTCAGAAAAACTAAAACTGATTTACAAGATTGCCGTGTGGGAGTCACTATCGATATATAAGGATAATAATCATTTATAGCTTTTTTAAAGTGAGGAAATAATGTAAGACTACGTATCTCCTCGGGTAAGCGATTCCATAATAGAGCCCCATCGCAAGAAAGGCTTCGTTTTAAGTAAACAAGTTTAAATTGGTTATTTCTCAAATTATACTCAGTGTTACGAATAGAAAAGAGAGTTCGTAAGTATGAAGGCATATTCCCTTTTAGTATTTTGAACATTAGCCGAGCCTTTAGTTTTCTACGCCGTACATAGAGATTATCCAACTGCAGGGCATTCAAAAGAACACTAGCATTGGTGTCATAGCTCGATTTAGTGATGACCCTAACCGCTCGATTTTGTAGTTTCTGAATTTTCGTATTAAGAGTTTCGCCTAAACCGTCCCAAAAAGAACAACAATAATCAAAATGAGGCTGCATCAGAGCAAAGTACACCTCAACAGCTCAGTGTTCCAGTTGTTATAAAAGATCTAATGCGTTTTAAAGCGCCTGTTGCTGAAGATATCTTCTTACATACTTTCTAGATCTAGATCTCGATATGCACTGACCATGTTAGGTGGCTATCAAAATGTAACCCTAAAGATTTAGTCGAATGTACCCTTTTAACTTCACGGTCATCAATCCAATATTTTAACTCTCTGTCGTGATTCAATTATCATAAACTCAGTTTTAGTAAAGCAGAGGCAAAAACTTTGACCTGCGAGCCACCAACAATTCACGATATGTTGCGAGAACCGAGTAATAATTGTTTTATTATTCACTTACAAGTTTTTTATTACGACTTTGTAACTAGAAACAACAAGCTGTTTACACAAACTTTTGAATGTTGAGCAAAGCGAGCAGCCATTTTTTACAAACTTGAAAGCAAAGCGCGTTCCCAGAGTTGGCACTATTTGTAGCTTAGCAATTTTTTTAACCAAATTTGCACGCTCAAACTTGTAGATGCATGCAATTATTTGAAAGTAATTGACCAATCAGAACTAAGATTGCATGTAAGAGAATGACCGTTGATAAAATTTATACATAGATGATTAGATGGAACAGTCATTCGGCGTCATATAATATATTTATTAACGGCATGCATGGGCAAAAGCAGCTGCAGCTTTTCAAAATTTCCATACCCCCCCTCTCCCCCCCCCCCCCCTCAAGAAAAATGCACCTGGCGCCGTCACTGGTAAAAATGAGTTTCCCTTTGTTGCGGTAACTTTAATTCTTCAAACTGTGCAACTACTCCACTTCTTTCACGCAATAAATCATTAGTTTCACGGTATGCGAATAAAAAGTGTTGTAGACAGCTTTAGCTCATATCTGGTTATTCCTAGATTTTTGGCCTGTAAAACAAATTTTTCAAACCCACAAATGACATGTCCGGATATTTTGTTAATAAATCTTTCGCAATGACTATGTATATATACAGGGTGTATAAAAAAAGTAGACAAATATGAAATCACTCTCTGTTTCGCGAAGCGCCTCAGTGTACGATGTTTTGTATTAAAATAGATTGTTTTGGTACTTGTAATCTAGAATAAACGGGAAAAATGAGAAATTTAAAACTTCAATACCCGGGGGGGGGGGGTCTGTCTTTTACGGCAATTTAAATATGCCTTGCGCACAAAACCTAAATGCTTAAACGTTATTTTGACATCGTAGATGGAAAATTTGTCGGGTGTTGTATTGCTGTACAAAATTTCAGAAAATTTTGCTCGAGTCTAAGCCGTTCAAAATGTCGCGCAAACTTCCATATTTTTAGCAAAATTAGCTTTTTGCATGTTTAATTTATGTATTTACTTAATTTGCATACAACTCCCAAGGGACATTTAATTAAAAATGGAACATTTCTTCAGAAAAGCGATTCTTATTCAGAAAAATATACGTTCGCACGACGTTTTGAATGGCTTAAACTCATCAAATTTCTTGAAATTTTGAACAGCAATAAAACACCTAACATATTTTCTACCTACCAACTCAAAATAACTTTTAAGCCTTTAAATGTCGTGCGCAAGCCATTTTTATTGTGTTTCAAAATACGCACACCGCTGGGTTTGAAGCATTTAAATTTCAGAATATTTTCATTTATCTTTCGCGATAGGTCGGCCATTTCATTACACTTGCTTATTTACATCACCCCGGTCGAATTAAAAGTCAAATTTAGTCCCGATTATTTACACCTATAAATTACTACAAACAGTACCAATCGATTCCTCATTCGATAGGCTTTTTATTGAGCTTTTATTTGCCGCCTAAGTATGTAGATTAATTTAAAATCAAAGCTTACGACGTTGAACAAAACATAACTTGCCTTATAAACATGATGAACTCATTGGCCAGTATCTTCTAATTTATTCGTCAGTTTCCTTCCAAAAGAGAATCAAAATCTTCTTTATGCTGCGTGTTATAATTCTTACAAGTTTGGTTGTAATTCGAGCATTTGTTTATCTGTGGCGGTCGTTTACGTAAGTCTCTTCGGATTTTCCCGTGCACTCGAGCACGTGCGCTAACCTTCGAGAGCCGACGATCTAGCGATTGCATTGGGGTAAATTCACGGGGAAGAAATGCCGTATAGTAAACTTTGACCTGTAGAATCGATTTCCCTTGTCGTTCGTTGTCCAGGTAACACGCTTTCTTCAAAATAAGGCATCAAACATCTCACTTTCCGTTTGGAATGTTTTGTTGTCGGATTACGCGACCGCTTAGAATTATATTTTCCTTATAACTTTCTTGTTTTTCTCTGAATTGAGCTAAAACTTGGTGACTAAATAGTATTTTCAAAGGGCTATACAGTGGTGTAAAGATAAAAATAGCCGAAAAGCGAAGGCGATATAGCCGTAAAACTTCGAGACATATAAAATTTCGTGAACTAATTATAATATATTCAGGCCCCGTCCACACGTACCCGTGTAAATTTAAAACCGGGTAAATATTTTCACGGTTACGCTTACCGTCCACACGTAACCGCGTAAATCGCCCACACAAACCGTGTAAATTTGAAAACGCCGGTCAGAGTGCGAAAATATTTAAACGGGTAAATATCGGTTACGTGTGGACGGCGTAACCGCGTAAATATTAACACGGTGACGTCAAATCCGTTTCCAATCTTGTCTGCGTTTTCTTTGGATGGATACTGAGCACGGAATAAGTCTAAAATGTCAGTATATTTTGTTTGACATGTCTGCCAGTCAACATTCTCCGCCGTTCGTGCTGTTTTGTATTCAAGAACAACGTTTAGTAGCAACTTGACTTCGTCGTCAGACCAGACAAAGTTGTCAGACTTGCTCTTCTTGGCTTTTTACGATTGCCCTTCCGAATTTGGCATTTTTTTAGCAATTTCAAAAGCAATAAATTGAAAAGTGGCGTTTTAAACAGTCCAAACACTAGCCACGTGTGATCTTACGAAAAGAAAAACAAACTGCGTGCAGGTTTTGCGGGCTCGTCTTTTCTCCAGCGCATGCTCAGATCGTGTTTCATGAGCGTGTTCAAATTTACCCGGGTACGTGTGGACGGGCGAAAACGATTTGAACACGGTTACGTGTGGACGCGGTACTTTTCGTAACCGTGAAAATATTTACCCGGTTTTAAATTTACACGGGTACGTGTGGACGGGGCCTCATACACAATTCTCACTTCCAGACAAGAATTTGCTTCAAATACCACAAAAACGTTTTCAAAATGCAAGTAAATATACACTAAGTAGACAAACTTAATGCTGCGGATCTAATGGTGGTATTTTCATCGAAAAATCTCAACCTGAAGCGAATATATTTTAATTTTTAATTCGGGGTCTCCGGCGACCCTGGCGCATGGAACCTGTCGGGATTGAGTCTACACCGTAAGTACCCAAGCAATGTATATTAATAAAAAACGTCATACTTCAAGCCGCTTCGCGAGGTTGAGAGCCGTTTCAAAATTGTCTACTTTTTTTATACACCCTATATATATATAAATATATATATATATATATATATATATATATATATATATATATATATATATATATATATATATATATATATATATATATATATATATATATATATAATGAAGTAAACAGTATATATTCACTTGGTTAAAAGAGAGCTCAATACGTATGTAGAGCCTGTACAAATGTTCAGTTGACTATTTACAGTTAAGAACCATTTGGTAAGAAGTAAAAATAAAAATACTAAATAAGAGTCAGTAACTCAGAGTTTCACGCTCGTTGGCGATCTTCAGACTAAATGTTTAAGGTTTATAATTACATGCGTAAAATTTGTTTTCATGTCTACATTTAGAGATTAGTTCCGATCTCTGGTTCAGCAGAGTTTCTTTGTTTGCATTAATAATGCACAATTTCTCCTGGGTACATAGACTACAGTGGTTTGCCCCAGACTGGTATGGTTTCGCTCGTTTCATAATTGGTTTCGCTCGTTTCATATGGTTTCGCTCGTTTCATAGCTTTTGCCTTTTGATTTCAATTCCCAGATGTATTTTGACAAAGCGGTAGAGTGCTGGTATTTTGAATTTCTAAAAGATTGTTTATGCATGGTGTATCTTGTTTTACCTGGGTTTAAGTACCCAGGAGAAATTGTGCATTATTAATGCAAACAAAGAAACTCTGCTGAACCAGAGATCGGAACTAATCTTTAAATGTAGACATGAAAACAAATTTTACGCATGTAATTATAAACCTTAAACATTTAGTCTGAAGATCGCCAACGAGCGTGAAACTCTGAGTTACTGACTCTTATTTAGTATTTTTATTTTTACTTCTTACCAAATGGTTCTTAACTGTAAATAGTCAACTGAACATTTATATATATATATATATATATATATATATATATATATATATATATATATATATATATATATATATATATATATATATATATATATATATATATATATATATATATATATATATATATATATATATATAGGGTGTATAAAAATCTTTATTATATATACCGCGACTGTTCCGAAACTAAAAACTTAAAGTAGCGACAATTGTAATATTTTAAGATTATAATATATATATATATATATATATATATATATATATATATATATATATATATATATATATATATATATATATATATATATATATATATATATATATATATATATATATATATATATATATATATATACTGAGAGATGTGGGACACTAATTTCTTAGTGTCCCACATCTCTCTTCTTGTCATTCGTAGTATATATACTTTCTGATGCAAGAACTCACTATCAGCTACACTGTGCTGACGAGCCCCAATAAGGGCGAAACAGCTGTCCACAGTTGGCTGGTAGTGAGTTCGGGACACTCTTATGTCTCATTATGTGCCAATCGCTGATAAAAAACTGCGACATGCAGATTTCATGCGCATTGGTTCAACAGAGACTAACTTATATATATATATATATATATATATATATATATATATATATATATATATATAATATATATATTATTTCGATAACCATTATCCTTAACAATCTGTGGTATAGAGCGTTGGTTACAATGTGATATGCCGGTATTATATTTGAATTTAATTAATTTATTGGTAAATGATGTCCTTGCGACAACTCAAGTTGTTTCTTGATATAAAATATATACTTAAGGTTCAAAACCACCTGGTGAATATTTCAATCCTGGATATGACTGTTTGCAAATCCTAAATGAAAACAATAAGGCAAAGGATGGCTATTACTGGGTCGACTTCGATCAGCCCAGTCCTCATAAGGTTAGTAGTGAGCGTGACGGTTCCTAAACACAATGCCCACTCCACCCGCGTACAGGCAAAGCTAGCGTCCATAATGGGAAAAGCATATTTACATTCAAACTGATCTTAGTATTTAAGTATCAAGTGTGTGATGGTGTAGAACATCACTACATCATATACCATTGTACAACTAAGTATTGTTCATTGCTGAATTGATATAAATGAGGTATATTTACGACATTTAGCACTTTATATATGATAATTCACATGCGATAGTCGTACTCAGACCGCGTAGCTCAGATGGTAGAGCGTGACGCTAGCAACATCAAGGTCGTGAGTTCGATTCTCAACGCGGTTAATGTGTTTTTCACTTTCCCGGTTGAGACGCATTCACACTTGAGAACACTTTTTCCTAACATACATGTACACATATACAGATATACAGATATACAGATATACAGATATACAGATATACAGATATACAGATATACAGATATACAGATATACACATATACACATATACACATATACACATATACACATATACACATATACACATATACACATATACACATATACACATATACACATATACACATATACACATATACACATATACACACACACACGCACATACACACACATACACACACCCACACACCCACACACACACACACATACACACATACACACATACACACACACACACACACATACATACACACACACATACACACATACATACAGATGTTGCATTGCTGCACAAAATTCCGGGAAATTTACTCAAGTCTAAGCCATTCGAACGTCGCGCAAATTTCCATATTTTAAGCAAAATTAGCTTGGGGCATGTTTAATTTATGTATTTACCTAATTTGCACACAACTCCCAATGGGTATTTAAATTGAAATTGGAACATTTCTTCACAAAAACAAATCTTATTGAGAAAAATATGATAATACTTGAATGCCTTAAACTCAATCAAATTTCTCGAAATTTTGAACAGCAATGAGACACCTAACTTATTTTCTACCTACCAACTCAAAATTACTTTTAAGGATTTAAATTTTGCGCGCAAGCCATTTTTAATGTGTTTCAAAATACGCACACTCCTGGGTTTGAAACATTTAAATTTCAGAATATTTTTATTTATTCTACAGTGGAAGTACCCAAACAATGTATATTGATAAAAAGCGTCATACTTCAAGCCGCTTCGTGAGGTTGAGAGCCGTCTCATTATTGTCTACTTTTTAGATCCAGTATATTATGCATAATAATGCCTAAAAATGCTAAAATCCGCTTGCGTACTGCACTCTAAAAGCAATTAAATTAATCTACCAGCATCCATTTAAGTGATTTGGAAGTAATATTACTATCCACTAAATGTTTATACAGCTACATCAGTTTTTGCTGCCTCCTTCGTCGGCGTTTTTTACGTTTACATTGTACTGTTTATTATTTATGACCCAGTCGATGCAAGTAAATGTTACACTTTTGGTGGAGACTATGCTAGTGCCCAAAACTTTGTAAACATTTCATATCAGCTTATTATTCTAAGCAAATAATAAAAAAGGCGAAACGAGCGTTATATAGACGCTACTAACGCGCAACATATTTACGACACTTTAGATTTTTAACGGACCATTTGAATTTAATTAGTTACATTGTATTAACGATAAATAATTGCAAGAATTGTTACACTTCTCTTAATTAAATGTGTAATATATGACTTGAGTAGATACGCAGATGCACCTTAGCAAAGGACAAATTTATCGTCGCAAATATTGCAGCTGTAACCACTGAACAAAATCCTCAATAATTGGGAGATCCTCTTCTCTCCTGCCAGAAATAAGATAGAAAAACAACCGAGAATGCGAAAAAAGCGGTTGAAGATTCGATGGACATATCGGAAGGAGGTAGCAGTTTTTGTACGTTGATTTCGTTTGTCGACCAACCTTACTCACACAATTTGCGATTTAAAATTTGCGTAATACAGTTTAGCATTCCCAAACTTTTTTCTACAGACAGTTTTTCAATGTAATTTGACCCGCTGTAAATTTGTAATTAGCGTAAAAATTTAATTGTAATACTTCCATAGGTGTCGTGTGACATGACCACAGACGGAGGTGGATATATATTAATTGGACGAATGAATGATACTGAAACTTGGGATGTACCATCAACCAACGCTACAGTACAACCGTTTGGCGGCACTCAGTGGTCAAGCGCGTTTGGCGATGTACCCATATTGGATTTTAGAATTCAAGTTGCCATTGATGGACTGTTACATAAGGAAATAAAAGCCCACTGGTATTTTTCCATTCTATTTTTTACAATTCATTTAATGAAAATAGACAATCTGTTTTCGGCATTGCTCGCAAAATATGGGCTAGAATGATGTAAAAAGTAATAACCAAGTTTGTCATTTTTCCAAAGAAAAGGTTAGTTCAGTCGGTTCGCATACAATCTTACATTTTGACCCCATCATTTCATTTTTATCGAAATCCCATGATATTAGTTTTATAAGATATTTATGCAGTACGTATTCAAAATGAGCATTGCTATTCATTAAAACTTACGAACATCAAAACAAAGTTGTGAGAAGATATTTACGATGTTGATATTTGATGTTAGTCACATGACTTTCTCAAAATGTTCATGGACGTTGATCATGATACTTTACGAACAGTTCTCCTTCAAATGCCTAATACCATTCTTATCCATTTTAGAAGTCCAGAATACCACTTTTCTTCCGTTCTACGTATTCTTTGAAAAATCCTTTAACTATGACACCAAGTTCGTTTATTTTCTGACTAAAACATTCTCTTGTTGTTACCTATGTTGTGTTTGGTTAAGAAATGTCGTTACCACTCCCAATTAAGTTAAAAACGACGTCTTATCGTGTTATCATATTTTTTAAACTAATAGCGTGGTCCGCCTGAAATTTGGAACAGCGCCATATATTTTCAGTCATGTGACTAACATCAAATATCAACATCGTAAAGATCTTCTCACAACTTTGTTTTGATGTTCGTAAGTTTTAATGAATAGTAATGCTCATTTTGAACACGTACGGCATAAATATCTTATAAAACTAATATCGTGGGTCGCAGCGTAGCAAAATTTTTATTTCTAGAAAGTCAAGTTTGTAGGCTGTTTAAAAACTTAACTCGTAACTAAATGCAGTACGCTTTTCTCAAATGAAACCTGTTGAATAAACTTGTCAAACGTAATGGAGATCCAAAATTTAAGAAAGCTGACGAGTTAGCATACTCCAGTTTAAACATTATGTTAGCGCCAAGAATTTATAAATTACTAATCTATAATAATCCTTTTTTATCTTTCAGGTCCTTTCGGCTTAAAAATAAACGTCCGTTAAAAAAGTTAATGATGGTAAATGAAGGTGGATGTCCATATAACTTGCCTGGAATCGGTGACATTTCCTACGTGAAAAACCTGATAACTGAAGAAATCACTTCAAAGAATTATCATTGTTCTGTATTTGGTGTCTACAGTCATCCTTCAGCTAAAATTGGTTGGGTAAGAGAAAAGTGATCTCAATGAAGATCTCTACATTTTTTTCGATAGTCACGTCACAGGAAGTCACGTTTCTATACACCACTATCATGATAGGCATTGGTTGCACTGGTCATTACGTATACATGCGTATTCTCTAACACAACCTTTGCTCTGCCAAAACCCAATTTAATTTGTCGCATAAATGTCAAATCAAGATTTATACCAGCATGCCTCCATAACCTTTGCACAGTACTGTATGCTACAAATATGCAAAACTTATGTCCTGTTAGTAATCGTTCTAATTAATTTGCCTGCAAGAAATACTCAGAAAAAACGCACAAGAAGTTCAGGGTTGATAAAAACAGGCTTAAACAATCTTGTGCTAGTTGTGCTGTCTTCAGCATTGTTGAGCCCGATATAGCCTGCAATGAGGCTAGCTTAACAATATATGATGAACAATATTGTTAATAACATTCAACAGTGCAGGCAGCAAGACATTATTCAGTGCTGTTTTCATGCACTTTGAACATGTTGTGCGTATATCATTTCTATATTTAGACCATGATGAATTCTTGCTTGAAAGAACCATGTCCTTATGGATTTGCTTATCATCATCTATTTCCAATTCAAGTTGATTTTTCAGGTGGCTTTAGGTAATGGATTTTTCCGCAACATTTGAAAGTAAGAAAATAAGACGTAGTTGTATTTAAAGTCGTGCGAGTTTAAATGATTTAAATAATTATATTAAAGACGTCATCAGAAACCTTCTTTTCAAATGCCCTCTACTTGCGGTATACTACTTTTTTATGCGACGCGTCCATTACTAAATACTTAGAAATATTAGACGCTGTATGGTGCTCAAAAAAGAAAAAGATATCCAACAATTTGGAATTACTCTTATCATAATTTAACCCTTTCACGTGTAGACCGTGAGCCATTAGGTTGAAAAATTGGTATAGGAATTTTGGGAACAGTTATGGGCACACTTTAGGAACATTTTGCGAACGCTTTTAGGTACATTGATACCAGAATGGCTCGCAAAGAAAATGTATGTTTATTTCTGGTTGTCTTTCACCAAAGTTCAGCTCTAGTACCACAAAGAAATGCGAGATTTTGCGTTCAGTGATAATAAAGATGACTTGAATAAACAGAAAGAGCAAGGAAAACTTCATATTAAATGATATTGAAACTGCTTATAAATATTTTTCTTTTTTAATATATTTATAATTTTTTTCGGATTATAGGTTTTTAAGCACACAATTCTAAGGTTTCAGTTTTAACCGCCCGATTTTAGTTCAATTTTACATTCATAAATAACGCAAAAACTATTAAAAATATATAAACCTGCTTTAAGCAGTCGTATAAGTAGTATGTGATGTAAAATTTCATATTGTTTGCTGTAATGAGTCTAATAGAAGACAATTATAACAGATCAGCCATCGCCATGCATGCTCAGGTCACCTATAAATTATCATTGATGTTACTATGATATAAAGCCACTTGTCAGCGACAGATCATTTCACGTTTTTATTTCCTTACTGCATGCATTTTTTTCGCTCAGCTTTCTTGCTGGTAATAATTCTGCATCAAGCGATATGTCAACTGCATTTTTTGGATGTGATAAAGGAAAGCTAATATGTACGTTCTTGTCTCAAATAATGATAATCAGTTTAATTAGCACTCAATGGTAAAAAAATAGATAAAGTGAAAGGGATTATATAGGTGTAAATAAAACTAAAAAACAAACAAATTTTACTGTTTATTACATGATGTTTCATCAGGCTGTGGACTAAGTGTTCCCAAAAATTCTAGCTCGAAATACTCTCGACTCTTAACGATTCGTAAATAATTTAATAACTTGTAAACACAATTTAATTTCGTTCGAACCGTTCAAATGCATGATCATACATAGGGTGTATAAAAAGATCTCCTAAATACGTTCAATTTTGTAAGTGGGGGGGGGGGGGGTCAAAATGCTTAATTTTCAAGTGACTCGGGCGCCCGAATTTCAATCGTAAAATAATTTTTTTGCGCTGCTAGCAAATATTGAATTTTGTTATTAACCTGTAAAAATTTCGGAAAAAATAGTATGTAGTAAATACCGACGGGCGCCCTCTGAGCTTCCAGTATTTTTCATTTTGTGCTGTTCAAAAATACATAATTGTTGTTAATGAGCTGATCTCATGCAACAGTGAACACGGGCATTAAATTGAATAATTAAACACAAAGACAAACCGAAAATCAATTACGCATTTTTAAAGTAGCGCAAAATGGAAAGTACTGGATTTTTAGGGTCGCGCGTCGGGATTTACTACGTATCATTTTTTAAATTTTTACAGATTAATAACAACATTCCATCTTTGCTGGAAGTGCCAAAAAATCATTGACTGGGATCATGCACACATGATGTCCTATTTTTGTCGTTTGTTGCTGTTGGTATCCGTAATTTTCAAATACTCAATTTACAAGCGATTTTGTATTTGGGACATTTTTTATGATATACCCTGTATATATATAGGTTAATAATTTCCAATTACTATAACAATTTGCATAGTATCAATCTAGCAAAACTTTACACAGAACGCAACTCCACGTAGTACATATATAATGTAACGAATCGATTCACGATTCACACGAATTGTACCAATCTAGTAATTAAGCCCTTCGTCAGTAGCTATCTACAGTATAACGTCCGATGAACTTTATACTTTACCAATTTGAAGTACGGTACTTGTATGAATCTAACAGCTGAAGACATTTCTCTAGCTCCCTGTAATTACATTATAAACTTTATAAATTGCAACAAATATGGCGACTATAGTATGCCAAAAAGACTCGTAACTTTCGTAATTGCTGTTTATGACACATCGTGAAAGATCGAGGGTATCTGACATTAACCACTTCCATTCGACAGGGACGTAACTAGAACGTTAATTGGGGGGGGGGGGGGGGTATATTAATATATTCATGTTCTACCCGACGACTTTCTTTTCAAATCAAATTCAAATTTCTCAATGTGAAAAGAAACCTGTCCGGCAAAAAATGAATATATGAATATACACCCCCCCCCCCTCCAATTAACGTTCTAGGTACGTCCTTGCTATTCTACTTAAACAAATTGCATTTTTTTGTTTCGAAAAGGGAAAAATTGATATCACACGTTCAACTTCTGCTAAAAAAACTGCATTTCCCATTATTTAAGCATTATGGTATTTATCACTCTTTTAGTACAAACTTTGTACTCAAATAGGCAGAAAATTCAAACATACTCTTGCGTCATTGCTGTTGATTGTACCACAAGATAAAGTGCATAAGTGTAGAAACGCTGGGCCTCTTGTTGACGATCTCCAGCATTTTCACGTTAAAAAATCCAGCCTTAGGGGGGAAATTGATATGCATGTCTGCATTATTTAACGATAAATATTTATTTAGTGCTGCGCTTGTTATGGACCAGTTGGAGGCAGCGGTGCGTACTGCGACAGAGAATGTAAAGCAAAGAACGGTGGAACGATTACTAAGAATGCAAATGCTTGGTTTTGGGTACGATTGAATCCCCCGCAAAAAGTCTGGGAGAAATGCATGGAATACCAAACTGAAGAAGAGAATGGCGATGCTGCTTGGTATAAATTGGTTGGGGATAGGAATATACCAGTAAAGGTTAAATGTAAAGATATTGTTAAATATTATACTCAGGGGCGTATGCGCCATCGTGCAGTTTTTGGAAAATTCGTTGGTATAACAAAGAGTATATTAAGAGATATATCTCAAGTGATACAAGCAACATATACGATATATTATATAGTTGCACAAATTGGTTTACGTACGAATAACTACTTATACACGTCTTGAACGTCTTTTGAAGTAACTTTACTCGTTTGTATTTAAATAATTTCTCCTAAATACACTGTTTTAATCGTATTCTATCTCTTGAATATACAGGGTCGGTGTGGAAAAAAAGTGGCCTCTTTAAATGATGGGGTAAGGTCTTATATTTCTAACAATATCATCACATTGATTATTATTATATATATATGCCACTAATTAATTATGAAGAGCAAGATTTTCCATGCAATTGTATTAAAATCTATTTTATTCCTGCGACTCGCAAATTACTTGCACACATTGAAAACAATAATTATTGATTATTATATTAATGATGGACATTGGCCTTTTACTATGGAAAATTAAAACACTCGTATTCTTTGTAATTTCACTGGCAGTAATGAAAATATGATAACGCCTCCTCACGGGGTCAAACGTCGCTTGTGAGTTGTTTTCCCGCCTTGTTTTGGTTGGAGCTTGTAAGAGGTTTTTACTTTTTTCACTTTTAACGTTGTTATGGACATTTAAAATCCAGAAATAATACACATTTATACAAGTTTCATGTGCTTCCTATAAAATAATGTATATTGTTTTTGCTAAGATTTTTTGTAATCGTTTAATAAATGTACTCACTCGTTAGATATCATTCAAATATCCTCTATATTATTGATGATGTATTGCCAGATCGTAGTTGTTCCTGACGATGTCACTGTTAATAAATTACCACAAATTACTGGATTATTGGCATATCAGAAAGACTCCAAAGTGCTTCGTTTAATGAAAAATGGCACGTGGAAAGAAATAGCGGAGAAAGAGGTAATGCGACATTTTAAATCCATCACCCCACACACGTGCAGTAATTTGTTCACATCTTTCTTCTCCTTTTTCTGCAACCCTGCGACAGACACTGCGACACTAGGGCAATAGGTAATGTTTATCATCTTTTTGTAGGAAAACGCCCGATGGTTTCGGTATAAGTAGTGTATGCAAATAGTTATTTTGGCGATCTTATCACAAATTTAAATTTGTTTTAGTCTAGGTCTTGTAAAAGGTTTTGTATGAGTTTTATTTGCCGGACATAATTTCAACTGTTTTACGGTAAAATGACCATGGCTGTCAATCTGATATACGTGCTAAAATTAAACCCGAATACGAGTTTGAGCCCGCCTTAAAACAGGATTGTCGACATAGCTCTAAATTCTTAAAAGCAAAAGCAACAGCCTTTCTGCAGTGCGAATAGTGCTTAGAAGGGTTGCTGTCGGTTGAAGTATTGTCCAACTATTATGTTATGACCTTTCCCAAATATGCCGTCTCCACTTGACGAGCCGATAGAACTATTACTGGCAACACTGCTTTCCTTTAAGTATCCCACATCGATCTAACAATTCTCTTTCGTATAATTTCTTTCACCTGTATTTCTAAAGTATAAATAACAGCGAGACAGGTTGAAAATTTTATGCCTATAAGCTCGCAAAGTTTGTACACTGTAGTCTGCATGATAATTTGCACGTCCTTTTTATATCACTAATTCAACATATTCATTCTTACATATTCATTTGAATTATCTAACTATATGTTAATTTGGCCACTACATATTATATTTATAGGAAAATCACTATTCAACATGCCACGTCAGCAGCTATTTATGCATTAAATCACTAAAATTGCTGGCAGAAATTAAGATTTCATATTTCCTAAAATAATTATTTTATGTGTAAATAAGTTACAGAATCACACAGTAGTTAATAAGATGGAAGTTTTGAAACTAATTTAACAAATCTACTTCAGAAACATCCTTTTTAATTTCTAGTTTTTAATTTAACAAACTTGTGGATCAAATTTTAACTCAAGAAAACCACTCACACAATATCGAGTGTAACGACAATTAAAAGTTAAAGCTTCAAAATAATTTGAAAGTCACACGCAATCATCACGAAAATTAATGCAATTAAAATTCGTTGGAAAGTTGAAGTCAGCGCCGTTAGGACTGATTATGTTTCCGTCAACTGTCGAAAACATAATCAGTCCTAACGGCGCTGACTTCAACTTTCCAACGAATTTTAATTGCATTAATAATATCAATAACAACAGTTTTAACAATAATAATAATTTCAATCTTGTGTCGCCTACTGAACTTTACAGCATTCCCATTAGAATCACGGTTCGTCCAAACAATTTACCTAAGTTAAGACCAAGACTTCACGCGAGGAAAGTGATTGTTATTAATTCTAGTTCTAAAGACAAGACCTCGTCCCTTCTGTCCTTATTCGTTTCCAATTCACGATCATTGCGGAGCAAAATTGATGAACTCGCTTGTACTGTAGCTACTTACTCCGCAGACGTGGTGGCTATTACCGAAACCTGGCTCTCCGACGACGTTCCCAGCTCAGCCGTCGAACTTCGTGGTTACTCAATGATAAGGCACGACAGATCCGATGGAAGAAGGGGTGGCGGTGTCTGCGTTTACGTTAAAGATCTCCTTCCCTCAACCCCGTTAAATCACCTTTCAGATCCCAACTTTGAAACATTATGGCTCCTCTTGAAACCTCAGCGCCTACCCCGTGGTTTAAATTCCATCATTCTAGGCGTTATTTACCATCCCCCAGGAAACAATGATACTGATTTACAGGCTCACGTCACAGAAAATCTCGACTTCATTCTTTCTTCACACCCAAATTCTGGTATCATTTTAGCTGGCGACTTCAATGAGTTTAGACACCGACGGCTGTGCTCTCTTTCAATCTCAAGCAGATTGTCAACCATGCTACAAGAGGTGACAATATTTTGGACAAAGTTTTTACTAACATTTCAAAATATTACGACATCCCCAACGTAGTTGCTCCCCTTAGTTCCTCCGACCATAATTCAATAGTTTTGACCTCATCCGCGTCGTACGCAAATTCCAACCTATAAGATCTTCCCGCTTCGTGAGGGATGCGCGACCTTCCAATCGGAGAGTAGTGAGGGAAAAGTTGTGCCAGGTTAATTGGTCTCCTTTGTTTCACTTGCAATCCTGCGATGATCAGTTTACCTTTTTTAACAGACACCATCAACGAAATTATTGAGACGTCCCTCCTACTTAGGCGTGTTAAAACCGACTCCAGCGATAAGCCGTGGATTACACCAGAAATAAAAACTTTGATTGCAAAGAGACAACGTGCTTGGTCTACAGGTAATGTTTCCACATTTAAACGCTATAGGAACATGGTGAATGCTCAATGTAAAAAGGCTCGTAATTCTTATTACAATAAAAACATAGCCGACGTCCAACAATCCAATCCAAAACAGTGGTGGTCAGCGGTAAAAAGGATGGCTGGCCTCTCTACACCTAAAATGCCCAAGACGTTGATATATAATGATTGCACTTACCAAGGTGAAGATTTAGCCAACTTGTTTAACGACAAATTCGTCGCAATTGGGTCGTCCCTTCCGCCACTTAATTGGTGTCCTCTTCCTGTTGACGTCTATCCGCCCAAATTCATCGTATCCGTCGAGGAAACAGAAACAGTATTACTTTCATCCAAACTCCATTCTGCCGTTGGTCCCGACGAAGTATCAGCGTGGTTTCTTCGCGAGAACGCATCTGTTTTGTGTCGTCCATTATGCTCCATTTTCAATTCATCTCTTCGTCAAGGCTTCGTTCCTTCTTTGTGGAAGTCAGCCAATGTTTTACCAATTCCAAAATCCCCCAACATCGATTCAAACTTTCGTCCTATTTCACTTACCCCTATTCTCAGTAAAATCCTGGAATCCTTTCCTTACCGCTGGCTTCTTAAGTTAGTTTCAAACCAAATCGATCCCCTCCAGTTCGGTTCTCAACAAGGATCAAGCGCAAGCATGGCTCTCGTCCACCTCCTGCATAAATGGTACGAAGCATGCGATGATCTTGGATCATCATTACGGATCTGCCTATTAGATTTTTCAAAAGCCTTCGACCGGGTCGACCACAATGTCCTATTGAAAAAGCTTGTGCAAATGGCTGTTCACCCAGTCCTCATTAATTGGATCGCTGACTTCTTGTCCAACAGACTCCAGAGGACAAAGATTGATCAGGTCTACTCCGACTGGAAGTTCATTCAAGCTGGTGTTCCGCAGGGAACAAAACTAGGACCACTACTTTTTTTAATCATGGTCAACGATCTCAATTCAAGCAATGACCTTGTCAAATTTGTCGACGACTCTACAATGTGGGAAGTTCTGCATAGTGATTCTCAATCTATGCTCCCCTCATCCGTGAAGGCGTGCGAAGAATGGTCACGTGATAATAACATGAAACTGAATGCCTGAAAGACGAAAGAGATGCGTGTCAACTTCTCGTTTAGTTCACCCTCCTATCTCCGAATTGTGATTGATAATCAACCTGTCAACATTGTCAAGCATGCCAAATTACTAGGCGTTATTGTCTCGAACGACTTGAAATGGATCTTGCATGTAAATGCCATCTGTAAGAAGGCTTCCAAGCGTTTATACGCTTTGCGGCTGCTGAGAAGAAACGCTCTCCCGGACACTGTCTTAGTCAAGGTTTATTGCACATGTGTTAGACCTATTCTTGAGTACGCATGTGAAGTGTGGCACAACAACCTCCCAGCGTACCTTAACAACCAAGTTGAACAGATACAGAAAAGAGCCCTTCGAATTATTTTTCCTTCTCTCACCTACGACCAAGCGATGCTTACAGCTAATCTTCCTCCATTGCATGATCGCCGAAGTACCCTTTGCAATCGCCTTTTCCACCACATGCTTCATCCAAGTCACAAATTAAACTCCCTTGTTCCACCCCATAGAGCTAATGTGTGTAACTTACGCCGGAATAGACCCTTCAAAGTTCCAGTGTGCAGAACTGACCGCTTTCACAAGAGTTTTGTTCCCTCTGCACAACGATATACCACCAAAAACAAATATGATTTTTGATACTCATAGTACTTTATTTTATTAAAGCTGTATATTTTTCATGTCTTAGATTTATATAATCATAATTTTACTAATTTTAGCTTAATATTGTAAAACCATTGTAATTCAGCTTTTAGCTGAAAAATTGGTTATTTTAATAAATTCAATTAAAAAAACCTCCATTCAAAATTCCTCGTGGGGTACAACACCGGTGGAGCAAATATTCTCACGAACACCTTGTTACCACAGCAGGTATGCAAATACTATTCAGTAGCCGTAATGATTCCACAAGTTTACGTTCTTTGTTTTGTAAAAGCATAACTGTAGTTTTATTGTAAGTGAGAAAATAATTTACAGGTGAAAATACTACCGTCGTTATTAATAAAAAATGCATGGCTTGAAATGCTTTTTGTTGCAAAACAAAGATTTAATAGTTGATAAATCTAAATATTCATCAAAACGTTTTTATAATGTAGCGTAATAAATTGTATTTCATACCGTACCAAAGTTCACGCTACGCATAATGACATAAGGACCACAGACATTTAAAAAATCAAGTATTTTGTCATTAAAACTGGTAATTCTTTCATTATTTCCACAGTTATTTAAAAAAT
Source organism: Muricea muricata (assembly GCA_963855995.1). Taxonomy (NCBI): domain Eukaryota; kingdom Metazoa; phylum Cnidaria; class Anthozoa; order Malacalcyonacea; family Plexauridae; genus Muricea; species Muricea muricata. Next base: position 21,455,068 of record OY979717.1, on the reverse strand, counting down.
GTAGAACGCATTATTAAAAACTGTCGTGCCGGCGTGCAAAACCCCTCGCCTTAATACATCAAAGATGCAACTATATTTTCAGAACATGAAGTATTCTCTGGATTGTTGTCATAGCAACACGCCGACACGGCAGTTCTTAATAATGCGTTCTATATTTTTTAGACAAGACGCCTGCCAAGGCGTTCACTCCGCCTGCAAAAACGAAGATGGGCACAATGGCTGTAGGTAGAGCGTTCATTGGGGGTGAGGTATATTCACTTATTTCTGTTCTGCCCAACAAACTCCTTTTTAAATCAGTTATTATTAGGGTTCCCAGGCATTTTAAGACATTGCTAGCACATCTTATGTAATCACTAAGATCACCAAAAATCAATGTCTGAGTGACTTGGCAGGCACTTTGCCAAGAGTCCTAGTAAGATTGCATTTTTTAGAACATAATTTAAATTAAAGACTTTCATAATACATATATTAAACAAGATTCTTTTGTCACAGTACCACCAACATATGGCTGTTCTATTTTTGGGTAGTTGCAAGTAAAGAAAATTTTACTAAAAGTATATACAATAAATAAATATATTAACCTGATAGCATCATTTAAATCAATTCTGTAGCACACTGCCTGCAGTGTCTACGAGATCTATAATTTGTGGGAACTTTAGACTAACATATGTATTTCTGGATTGGAATGTTAAATGTCTCTGAGCTTTTATAAATTTATGAGATCCCACAAGCAAATAAATCATTTTGCACGAAATATCAGCATCTTAACATCGGTATAGAAAACCAAGGAAGAAAATCCCAACTTCCTAGACTCACTCCTTGATCATGTAATGATGGAGTCTATCAAAATTTGCCGTTTTAAAACATTTCTGGAGCAATGTTTTGATAAAGAACCTTCCTGTATGGGTTTTTTTTCATTATTATATGTTAAAAATTGTGTTTGGTACATAGATATTTCAGTAGAATTTGCGTTTGGTTCTTATGTAGAAATTTCTAAATTTCTTAAAAGTGGAAACACAACAGAAAATGACGGAAACACGCTTTCAAAACTTCACCGCGATACGTCGCTCCTCGGTAAAATTTTGCGGTGGAATTTGTCCAATTAAAACATTTTGCATGAGAATCTTTGCACGTAAAACCTTCTTGCGGTTTAGATGTTCTAGCATGCAGTTAAAATGCGTGTTTTGTTGACATATACCGCTAGAAATTGAGTTTAAACGCCGTTTTTAGGTCGGCTCACGAGGCTTGTGCCCAGCGGTATCCCTCATGAGCGCTGCATCAACTTGTGACACCGAAAATTAAAAAAAACAGAAACGGGCGAATTTAAAACTCCGCCTCGCCTACGGCAGGCGGAGTAGTAAATGTGAAAATAATGAAAGAATTGCCAGTTTTAATGAAAAAATACTTATTTTTTTGAATGTCTGTGGTCCGTATGTCAATGTGCGTAGCGTGAACTTTGGTACGGTATGAATTACAATTTATTATTACGCTACGTTATTAAAACGTTTTGATGAATATTTATGAACTATTAAATCTTTGTTTTGCAATAAAAACCATTTCAAGCCATGTATTTTTTATTAAAATAGCTACGGTCGTATTTTTTACTTGTAAACTATTTTCACACTTATAATATAACTACAGTCTTGCTTTTACAAAACAAAGAAACGTAAACTTCGAAATTAAAATGTGGAATCATTATTACGGCTACTGAATACTCTGAATATGGCTACCTTTTATGTACGTTTCCGTTCTTGTTTCCTTCCGTTGGCGCGTTTTTTCGTCGTCTTTTCCGTATTTTTGATTTATTTTTATTGTTTTTTAATTATTTCGATTTGTTTCCCTGCAGATTTCTTGACATTTATTCTAAAAAACCCTCGGAATTCAATGACGCGAGCAAAAAGGTCGAACGTCGAAACCAAACAAACACATAATGGTGGATGACTTTGGCATCTCAGAATTAGTAACCCTCGCCCCGGGCTTCGCCCGGGTAGCGCTCGCCGCTGCGGCTCGGGGAAAATTAGTTTCAGAACTTCAATAGCATAAACTGCTATTGGATTCTGTAACTTATGTACACATCAAGACAAAGAGCGGTATCTACCGGGTACAAAAGCGGCGAGAGTTCGTAATGATGACAATTTTTGGTTTAACTGTCGAGGCATACAAGATCGGGGATAAAATACACCGCACAGTTTTAGAAAAAGACGAGACTTAGTTAAATTATTCTTTAGTACTCTAGCTATAATTATGGAGAAGTACAAGATTTGGAGGTTATTTCGGCTAATTAACAATTAGATTAGGAGCTTGAGATTTCTATGAGTTGATAGTTGATGAGGGCGAAGCCCGAATCCACTATCATCCCATAGAAATTGAGTGCGAGTAATTTAATTGCGTCAGTAGAATCAAAGATTAAACATGAAAGATTCAACAAAAAATTGATTTTTTATAAATAAATTGATAATTAGTTGCTGACCTGCCATGTTGGATGGGGATTTTCTTGTAAAATATTATATAGCTAGACAATGTTTTGCTTCTAATAACCACCCCTATCAGCAACCCTTCTAAGCACTATGCGCACTGCAGAACGGCTGTTGCTTTTGCTTTTCAGAAGTTAGAGCTATGTCGACAACGCCGTTTTAAGGCGGGATCATTTTAAGCACTTTCGTCCCGGATTCGGGCATTATCGCATGCAAGGCCTTTACAAAACCTGGACTATTTGACAAATATTACAGAAGACTGGCGTAACTAAGCCTACAGTATTTTAATGTCTAAATGAAAAAAGATATCCCATTTCTTCCAGCTGAATAAACTGAAGAAAAAATTATCGACCATATAGTTGCATGTAAACATAATCTGCTGCATGGTTTCTGCTTTATAGTACAAGAAATAACGTTAACAATATCGATATTTACCATTAAATTTAGATGCTTCAAACCCTTAATGAAACGTTCACGAAGATGATTAATCTGCTACGTAAGTTCGTTTGCATCTGAAAAAGTGGTACTAACACCAGACGAATTTAGTTAATAGTAAATGGTAATAAAAAGTCAATTCAAACATGACAACAACTGCTATATTTATCGCAATATTTTTACGCTCCTATTAGCTGATCATACATACAGTAATTTTGTTAAAATTTTGTAAAGTTACTTCAATTTTAGTCTGCTATATAGTCTCTCAATAAAAATGAAAAATCTGTTTAAGAACTCCTGTTGAATGAAAATAAATAATTTTAACTCATCCTTTAAATAACATGTTTGAATTGAAGAACAATAATGTTGTTCTCAGTTCTCTACAACGACTGACTGCGATTGAAAAATTGTGCTATTAAATACCCATGTGTAAATTGGGAAGATTTTAGAATAGTTTGTACGCTACTAATCCATCCCCCCTTTGGCCAATTTATTTGCTTCATGCAAAATTATCGATTTGATTTACAAAAATTTTAGGTTTTCCTAGTTTTATTTTGTTTGGAATGCCAAGTTACATTAATCAACTCAAAGAATGGTTGCCATCCTATAATGATTTGGTGTTGTGCTATCGAGCTTCGGAAGATAGCTGGGCCAGCAGTAGATTCCATGCTGGTTGTGATTACAAAGGAGCGACGGTTACTATTATTAGGGTTAAAACTTACGTATTTGGAGGCTACTCAGATGTTTCATGGGGAGGTAAGTCAATCCGGACATGCAAGTATGTAACTTGACCCATTATGTAAAATTAGTAACAGCATTTTAATTCGTTCTCTTTGAACAGCTGCCTATTCTGATTGGTTATGCATTTTAATTTTAATTTGTATTTCATCGGTGGCGAAGCCAGCTTGATAATTTGCTTATGCTATGATGATAATTAGTTGCTGACCTGCCATGTTGGATGGGGATTTTCTTGTAAAATATTATATAGCTAGACAATGTTTTGCTTCTAATAACCACCCCTATCAGCAATTATTAGGGTTAAAACTTACGTATTTGGAGGCTACTCAGATGTTTCATGGGGAGGTAAGTCAATCCGGACATGCAAGTATGTAACTTGACCCATTATGTAAAATTAGTAACAGCATTTTAATTCGTTCTCTTTGAACAGCTGCCTATTCTGATTGGTTATGCATTTTAATTTTAATTTGTATTTCATCGGTGGCGAAGCCAGCTTGATAATTTGCTTATGCTATGATGCTATGCAAATATTTTCGTGTTTGTACAGCGCGAAAACAATAAATATCAAAAGAAATGGATGATCGATTAAAATTTGCCTATGATATTTAGACTGCTGCATTTGCGCGATAGCCATCAATTGAGTATAAGTTCAACAGACGCAAAAAATGCCCCTCCCTATGCTGCCAATTTTTGATAAATTTTTCTCTGACATGCCAAAAGTCTCTGGTTGAATTAGTAGGGTAGAGCACGAATATATGACTAATATGACCATAAGCCTCTCGATCCCAATTACCGCTCTCGTAAAGGCCCTAGGACCAGTTGTATAAAACTCTTAGGCCTGTTTTAAACGTTGCATTTCAGTCGCATGGAATGCAATTCAAACAGAGAGATGAATTATCTCATTATCTATTGTTGCGACGTGTAAAACAGGCCTTAGAGTCAAACCAGATGTTTCTCTTGCGACTTGCGAGCTTTGCATTGTTGATGTGTACGTTGCTCGGAAGAATTTGCAATCATAATTGCAAACACGCTAGCGTTCTGTTTAGCGCACAGACGAGTTGGCTTGTACAATTATTTGGAAATACTCACTTAGCCGCTATTTTGAAATATCCCTGTTGCCATGGTGACAACCGTTACTAGAAATTTTTCAAAATTTTGCAACTACTTCGGTACTGCTTCATATCACTACCTTTAAACAATAACAGTGATCTACATGTTTAGGAACAAACTGCAATTCTCATATGTTTTAAAATTACATAGAGCCACCTTGAATCTTGTTCTCTTTTGTCGTCGACATCGGCGACGTCCATTGTCGTTCATTACTGATGAGTAGTATCCTTCTTGAATTTTCTCTTTAAATTGTCCCCGATAATGTGTCGGCGATCATCAGCGGCGTAATGAGAACCATACATAAAGCCTTGTTCACACTGGCGTTATCACCGACGATGTTCTCGATGTGATTTCGTTAGCTTTCGATTATGATTTCATAACTTGTATGGAAAAGACGGCGCACTCCTTTGCATCCACCAGAAAGAGAAATCGCTGAAAGATACAAGAGAATGAGCCAGCTCATACATGCATCGATGTGTTGTCGATGTTCACTGAAAAGGAAAAAAAAATTCACAACATATTTTATACACAATTGCTGCTAACCAACTATAAAACCATGATAAATTACGATACATAAAATGGTAACTTTACCATTATGCGCTAGGGAAACCAAACTTTAACCTACCGCACATGAAAGCTAGACAGTACTGTTCAAGCAGTCAATTTAGGGTTATCAGGATCATTTTACATCTAGTATTACTTAACATCTGGAGTGAAATTAACTCCCTGAATTTAACAGTGCGTGCAATGGCGTCTTTCACGCGTAATTTCTTGTTTTGTGGATTGTCTGAATTTACGTACGTCACTGCACGGTATGCAACATCAAACCAAAGACTTTTACATCTTGTGAACAATGCCCACATGTAAAACTGGCAAATGAGATGCTCCTGCATGTAGCAATTTTGTTTTGTTCATTCTCTGTTAAATACACAGTACTGTTTTTTTTAAAAAGGGCATTGAATACATATACTGTGTGTTGTAAAGAAAAATAAATTAGATTTATTTATTTGAAAGATTTATTTATTTATTTATTTTGATCGTCGGCATCTTGTTGCCGTCTTACAACGTCAGAGGTTACTATTATTAGAGAGTTTGACAAAGACTTACTAATAGTTACCTGGAAGTTGCAGTTTCAAAATAATTCCACCAAAACGTTGAGAGCACTGTATATGGCTAGTATTATTAGATGCATACACACCATCATGTCGGTAAGCAGTCTAAAGATACCATATTTTGGTAAATGCCTAAATCATTGCCCATACAAAGCATGGGCCTTATATATAACGCCCTGATATAAAGAATATCCAGTTCTCCAAATCATCACTTTCGAAAGCTTTTTTCAACACTGTCGGCTCTTCAACTTACTATGTATTGTTATTATTTAATCATATTTATACACGGTAACTTATCACTATCATGCAGAGAAGTAAAATGGTTGCTTTTCATAAAGGCCTTTTACAAAAGTGGCTGTATAATTGGCTGTTGTGATATCAGTGTATTCATCACGCTAATAAACTGGTGGTTTTCTTTTTCGCGCAGAACATCGAACATCATGATCAGGTGATTTCTTCTTACCTGATTCTGCTTCAGAGCACTCACCATTCTCTTATTCGAACTCCAATTGTTCTCTGTTCGTATGTCCGAGGTCAGTTTAATTGAAGATAACATCTCCACGAATAAAAATCTTACGTTTGTCTTCATTGTATAGTCGATACCCCTTATGGGTAAGGCTATATAGCTAACGAAACGCATCTTCGCGGCTGTCGGATCGAGCTTCTGAAGTTGTGAGTTTCGTACATGAGCATAGGCGGTGCAACGAAAACACGGAAATTTGTGATTTACCATCCCGTGGGTGACTCCAGTTGCTGTTGTGATTTCTTGATTCCGTATGTATGCCGCTTAACAAACTGCTTCAGGCCAAAAACTTTTAGACAATCCTGCATGTAATCCTGCACGATCATTGATAAAGCTACTTCCTGAAGGCGGTATTGTTCTCTTGCGGTGAATGGGGTACAGTTGACTCGTTGTGGATTCCTTTTTCTTTAAGGAAATTTTGGAATTCAGCAGACATATATTCATGCGTATTGCTTGTTCGTAAAGTTTTTATTTTGCAATCAGCTTGATTTATTACTACTCTCTCTAAGTCTTTAAACTGATCTAACACTTCCGATTTGTATTAAATGGATAAATGCTACAATTTTCGCTTGAGTGTCTTTGATCCATTAAAGTGTACACGTACGTCAAATTTCACCACTTTTTCTTTCATGGCTGTCACTCGAGCACTAAATAGATTTGCGGCTAACTTGGGAACATACAGTACAATATTTTTGTCATAGTCGATTTTCGTTCATCTTTCTCTTTAGGACCAAGAAGCCATAGTAATGCATATTTCACCAGTCCCAAAAGTGTGAACATAACGACCGTCCCCTCTGGACCATCCCCTCTGGACAATCCCCCACAACAACTGGTTTTGGCTCCGAAAACTCTTGATATTTCGTCAATAGATCACAATTTGAAGTCACGTGTTGAGATGCGCGTAAGTCGATAATCCAAGCAGTAATTTCCTTTCATAACACTTAGCCAAACAGCAAAAACATTTTCACCAGAATCGTCATTCTTATCAGAGTTCCCACGAATAGGTGCAGCGTTATACTTTGATGACTTATCAAATTTTATTTGATCTTCATTTCGTCGATGCTGGGGTTTTTTGACACAATTTTGAATAACATGACCTTTTTCTTGACACTCGTGACACTTGATAAGCTTTTGATCTAACTTGTTATGTCGCAATGTATATTCGCCATCGTCAACTCCACTACCACCACCGATCTCACTCTCACCTTGCTTGCGTTTTTCTTTGTTTAAAAATGCTTAATGCAGTTGAGTAAGATCCAGTTAACCTCTTTTGGCAGTCAGGGCTGTAACAAAGGTGTTGTATGAACGTGACAAGCTTAATAATAAGTCAACAATATGCTGTTCCTCTGGAATTGAAGCTTTAATTGAAGATTGCAATCGATCAGTTTTTCAAACTTCGCAAGTTGTCTTCGCTAGAGAGTCATACTCTTTCATATTCAGGGACAAATTTTTCTTCAAAAATTGTTCGCAATAGTAACTCGTTCAGAGTGTTTATTTAATGTTTCCCATATTTCTTTTGGAGTTTGGCATTCGGTTATAAGATAGATAAGATCCGATCTAATAGACGTAACTAAGAGAGCTTTTGTCTACTTTTGAGCTTTTTCAAACGATGCGATTGCTGCTATCCAATTTAAGTGGCCATAAAGCTCTTCAGCTTGCAAAATTGTTGTCATCTGATGATGCTTTTATATTTGCAATTCATTGCAAATTCGAGTTTATCGACTAATAATTGGTCTTCCTTGGCCATTGCGATGAAAATATACACTACAATAAATTAATCGCAGTCACTTCACAGGTTACCGATGTCTGCGCTCAAAACCTGTTGATTTTAGCAAGGAACAAGATGGCGTTCGCTCCGCCTGCCGAAAAGAACATGAGCACGTGAACATGGTACATTGCGATTCGTTCTTTTAGGTAGTCATGTAATGCTGTTCACTAGTCCTTAAACTATATGTGGCACTAAGCCACTTATGTGCCACAAGGTTAAGTGGAAACAGCTCCCGCTCAAAACTTGTCGGTATGTCTTATTAGCGTGCGGGGGGGGGGGGGGGAGGAGGGGGCTGCAGTGGCATATACAGAACGAGACACGAATCACGCTCCCGAATCAATGTTTCTCTGCCGATTTTTTTTTACCGCTGGGATCATAGATTCTCTCAACTGTAATTTATGTTAACGTATGCTCAAAAGTACGTTCAAGTGAGCGAATTTTTGTGTGTTTATCTAACGGGAATTTAATAAGTTCAACTCGGGGTTTTATGTTAACATTGATTTTTTATAGTTGTTATGAGTATGAAACCAGTCTTACAGCTGCACAACTAGAGGTTAATCAGGCTGACATTTGATTTTACTTGATATATTTAAGCTGCGATTTTCATGTTTGGCAGTTCAATGGTTCCTCACCACGGGCGAGCCTAAATATTTAACATTAGCTATTCTCTATCTAGATTTTTGAAAATAAATGATGCAGGGCACATTTTCAACGAATAAATACTATTTACAAGTTTAGAACTGAAAAGTATCCGGCCAAAGTTTTTTGTATCTGTTTTCTCAAAATCCCTTAGTATTTGTTGAGCTAGCTGTATTTGTATACAAACATTAATGGCCCATGCCTTCGCTGGACAACTTGCATAGTACAAAATAGGATACACAATCAAATTGATAAACAGGTTTCTAGATCATTTAAAAAAATAATATGTGGATAAATCTAATGTGTGGATAGCTTCATAATTGGATGGAGGAAGCGATTGTGTTCACATACTTTGATGATAAGTTCAAAAGAGTTTAATAACGCAGGAAACAAACACACAAAAACTGGTCGATATTATCAGTGGGTATAGTCATTCTATCCTTCATGGAAAGAAAAACCGCAGACAGTCCTCTCTTAATTCCACATTTGTGAAAACTTCGCTCCTTCCTGTCGCCATGTTTGTTAAATTGAGATAACCGAACCCTCCCTGATGGCAAAGCTAAAATGTTACGGAATGTCGGCAATTTGTGGAGTCACGTAACCACATTTTATCAGGGCCTTCTCCCGCGCAACTTGATAACAAAAGTCCCTGGGTTCGAGGTTGAATTTAATATAAGCAGGTCGTCAATAATCGCTGGAAAATCGAAAAATGTGAAATATGGTTGGCGACATTAGCGTGCAAGCTCATTCCATTCTATGCAAATTCCACGTTTATTGACTGCAAAATAAATACTGATAATAACTTGGAAATAACTTAAAATTTGCATAGCGGGACTAAATTGTCGCGCTGCCTACAGTACTGGTTCGTACGCCGCAGAATTTGCTTGATCGTGTGAAAAACTGTATCGTGCGTGTAGAGCTATTTTTCGGCTTTGCTGTGATTTTATTCGTTTCGGCAGGGAGCATGTTTACCTCGAGATATTTGTGTTCATAAAATATTAATATTTAAAGATAGCACTATCCACCATTCTTGCAACCGACCCCGGTCCTATAATTAAACTTGCCTCAAGTAAGTATAATGTAAATATCACCTCTAAGACAATTATCAGCAACAAGAAAGCAAATCCAATAACATGCAGGCCTTCGCTATCCTTTCGTCGAAATCCTAGGTCGTAGAAATAAATAGAAATTTCAATAAGCCTAGCATTAAACTATAGTCTATACTCATGTTACGAAAATAAATATTTTCGCTATTTAACATAACTGCATATTATTTGCGCGTTCTTTTTCATCTCTGGTCAAGTGAGTACTATTACTTATGTAGTGAATAGTAATTATCCAAACCAATCAGATTGAACTGTTTTGCGCATGCGAAATCAAATTTGCACACGTTCATATTCGTTTGTTCTCGCTGAATTTTATGTTGACTATTAGAATCACATATAATGTACCTGTTTTTCTTGACTATTTCTTTAAATCGGCCCTAATAACAACTGATTTCAAAAGCGATTCTTCAGCAGACCATGATTAAATGAATATTTCCTCACCCCCAACTAACGCCCAAGTTATGGCCCTACGTAGCCTTGTGCTCATTTTCGTCTACTCTCGGGAGGCAGAGTAAACGCTTTAGGCTCGAGGTTTCGGCTGCCAGACTGCAGCCTTAGCTTTAACGTGAAACAAGAAATATAAAACTATGTACTTGCGGGTATAAGAACACTAGGTAATGTGATACATGGGCACAAGATAATTCTTATTTATATGCGATTATCATATTGTATCGTAATGGTTTCGAATTTATTGTCCCATCCTGTTGTGATCGCCGTGTGCCACAACTCTATGGTTGCCTGTATCAATGATTTGCCCGTCAACCAAACTAAAATTAATTTCATTATCGTTGCTCCAGGAATGGTTTACTATATTTGAGCCAACTGTGTTGTGTCTTACGTTCCAGATACGTTCCTTTTTTTGTGTTTCGAACATACGAATCGTCAATAAGGCACTGTTGAACAGAACAGCAAGAGAACTTATGCCCACTTACTGCGACTAAAGAAAGAGCAAAAACTTGACAACCGCATCTATCGGAAACTCAGAGGCTTCTCAGAGGCTCAGTCCCTCAGTCTCTTCCCTCAGAGGCTCAGTGAAACATCACAGGCCAAATAATCCATTGAGAACAATTGTTTGATGTTTCGTGTATCGGTTCAGTCTTATACAATAGAGACCTTTAGCATTGTGTTTTTTTTGGACCGCCAACTTCAAGAAATCACGTGACCAGTCCTTGGTGTCGCGTTTGACGTAAATTTCTGGCATTTTCGACGGCAAAGTATAGGATTTCAGGTAAGTCGTTTACCTCAGCTTTTGTTTGCCTGAATATTGTTTTTTTCCGCGTATATCTGTGTTGGTATACAGAAGAAAGTGTGTTCTTTCACTTGCAAAATAATTTGGTGTTGTAAATATTGCTGTTTAGTTTAAAACTGTCACAAACATCGAGCCTTCAATATGGCGGCTGTTCTCAAAATTCAACACTACAATTATCTCGTAATTTGCGTTATCATTTTTGCCATGATACTTTGAGAAAAAATTTGAAACTGTTATTTGAAAACACGTTTTGAAAAAAAAAACGCTTTGCTAAAATGTCGCAACTTTGACGGAAAACATCAAACGCGAAACTGCAGTTTGACGTTTGCGGTACCCCGCAAAAACGCAATGCTAAAGGTCTCTAATACTTCTAAGTTTCTTACTGACATACTTGCACTACTACAAAACAGCAATAACTACTCTGTATCAAATTCTTCACAACTAATATTCATGGACAAATTAGCTAACACTATTATAGACGAAGACGAAATCTTGGTTTTTTTATGTGGTCTCATTATTTACGCTATTCCAGTTGAGAAAGCATGCATGTGAACGTGTACGCAATAAGCTAGAACCAGACGCCACTTCACTATTTAGAACTAAACTTACGGTTGACGATATAATATATCCGCTACGTTTTACGCTCTCCAACAATTTTTATTTACGCAAAACGGTACAATTTATATACAAGTCCATGGCTGTGCTATGGAAAGCCCAGTTAGCCCAGTTATTGAAAGTCTGTATATGAAGGAGATTGAAGAACGTGCTCTGGAAAATACAGCGAATCCACCTAAAGTGTAGGACTGTTATTTAACGAACTGTTTTCTAATATGAAAAACACGACACCAACGGAAAAATTGCATTCTGATTTCACGAAATTCCGCTGGCACTATTACAAATAACGTCTACTGCAAATTTGTCAATCAAACACACGTACTAGCATGTCAGATACTTTAAAATTAGACGAAAGGTACTTACCTTGAAGCATGATTGTAATTCTTTGAGATATGTGTAGCATTGTGGGATGATTATGCATAGTTCCTGGTTACCAGAAAATTAGCAGTCATACTTCAAAGCCATTCAAATGATCACATGAAACACCAGGTTAGAACAACATCGTCAGTTTTTCCTGAAGTGCGAAGTTGGCGAAGGTCTCGAATAATAACGGGATGGGAATAACTGTAAGACACAGACAAAACAAAAAAAGGGGGGGGGGGGGATAATTATCTCACAATGCTACACATATCTCAAAGAATTACAATCATACTTCAAGGTAAGTAAGTACCTTTCGTCTAATTTTAAATTCTTGCTCGATATGCTCCGCATTGTGGGATAATTTTGCGACTTCATAGTACCGAAGCCAACCATCATAACAACGAAAATTAAAGCTGATTTTTGTGGTAGGTGTAAGCTGTGACTTTTTGTCATTCACTGTGAAGGCCAAGTCTTCGATCGACCTGCGCAAGAAAGCAAGTTGATCCAAACACGCTTGCCTTGAGCCTGCAATTAGCAATATGTCATCAAGAAAAATTACTATTTTAAGCCCGTGTGATCTTAAATGTGACATTATAGGCTGAGGAGTGGGGACCTTGGTAAAAACTCAAGATGCCAGACTATAGCCAAATGGCAAACAGGCAAACTCGTACCTCTGGCTTTTCCAAATGAATCGCAGGTATTTGCGATGAGGAGCAAAAATGAGGATGCTAAAATATGCATCCTTAAAGTCAATAGATATCATATAATCTCCTTGCGTGATCAAATTTAAAGCCATTTGAATATTTTCCATTTTGAAATGGATGTTTTGGACAAATTCGTTTGGTGGTTTGGGGTTTATAACCGGACGCATATCATCGGTTTTCTTGGGATTAACTAGAAATAAGTCTGAAATAAATTATCCAACATGTGTAATGGTCCCTTTTTGTAGAAGTCCATGAACTTCTTCCTCAATTAATTGAATTTCTGCTGGAATAAAAAGGGGCGATTTAGGTAAAGCAGACTAACGGGCACCCTTTCAAATTCCGAATGATAGCCCGCTACGGTTTCCAGTAACCAAGGGTCACTGCTGAGTTCACGCCAATTTGAAAGATACTGTGTTAATTTATCAGCAACAAAAACACCAGTAGGTACCTGAGCTATATCCTGTCCTTTGCATCCTTGTGCCCCTTGACGAATGGGACTGGTATGTGTGTGAGACCATCGGTCGAAGTAAGGCCCTTTTTGACCGCGTGAGCCTAAAAAAGCCCGGCGTCCTCCCCGCTGATGGAATCAACTTGTTCCAGGGCTACTTCTATAATCGTAGCTACGCTTGGGAATGTTACTAGTACGATACCTTGTTTTCCTTGCAATTTTGTTCACTTCACCGATTTCTTGAATGTGCTTGGGCAATTCATCACCAAACAGATTGATGGTCACTGGATTTGATTTACTACACACTGACTGATAGGCGGGAGCAATATGCGGCCGGAGAAATTCTCTGCGCTTCAGTGAGGTCAAGTACGAGGCATGTCCCAACAGAGTGACCGCATCGGCAACTATTTACAGAACGAAGGATGCTTCGATCAGTTTGTTTTCATGCTGAAGCCTTAGAACAATGTCCAACAGTTGGATCATTGGTTGGGCGGATTTCACTAAATTTTTCTATATTTCTTGGAGCCCAAGAAATTTCATGGAAGATCGTGCCACAATTCAAGGTTTACTTTCGGCGCGTACAAATAACTGGCAACTCTTAGGCGATTTGTATTTATCTTGAAGCTCTTTGAATTTCGTTTCTAGCGGCTTCTTAGAGACGGCATTATTTACCCTTTGAGCAATAACGTCTGCAACGTCTGGACCAACTGTGTCGGTTTCTTCAAATGTCGACGGCAAGAACTCGCTTGATCCAAGCGTGATTTGGTTCATGTCTGCCGTTTCTGTTGGTTCATCGCCTGTTAGCGTTGGGAAGTATATCGCCAGAAGGCTCAAAATGGAACGACGTTGGCGAATTAGAGCCATGCACCGATTCGGTAGGATATGACCCGCGTTAGACAGTTGAATGATTTTATCACTCAACACGTTTAAAGTTTTTTGAATGTTGCCAAGGCCTAATTCGTCTCTGAGATGGTCGATATCGATGTCCAGTGATGGCGAAATGTCTACAAGTTCGTCAACAGGTTTGTCGTGAAGAATCTGTACGCTTGGTTCAAACGGAACAGAATTACCGTTTCGGCTTTCATGTATGTTACCACTTGAATTCGACGTGTCTGTTATTAAATTTGTTACGCTTGAACAAGTAAGATCGTGTAAAAAATATAATATTAATTGGCTAGTCGACAAAGCCAAGATACTCAATAGCTCTCGAAGACACGCTCACCTGGTGCACAGAATAGAAACAGAAGGCCACACGAGTCGGAACCTTTGAAGTTTGTGTCTCCTCGCATGTCGCATTACGCATGTTCATTATGCAGGTTCTGGCCAGTCAATTGCCTTTTCTGACCAATAGGAACGGTGAACTGGCCGTTCCACCATTATTCTGGCCAGTCAATTGCATAAAAATAGAGGGACATGTTGCACTGCTTAGTGGCCCTATTGTTTATTCCCTATACTGTGCCTGGTGTTTTATGTGATTACCTAATTTGAATTTGAATGGCTTGGAATTGTGATCGCTGATCTTCTGGTAACCAGGACCAGGGCGCTATAAAACACGGGCGTGGAAACGGCTGCGTCACCCCTGATCTAATCTATCTGTGATGCGCGATCCCCCCCCCCGCCCGCATACTTAATAAAGATGGCGTCGGAATGTGAAAGTGAGCTTAACATAGACGAAGAAATGTCAAACGTTTCTGTACACATTCCGCAAAATTTAAACTGGATTTGGTCACAGAAAGGTCGACAGCTCTTTCACAAGGTTCTTCAAATTGTAAGCAACGCTGAAAACGAAACCGGAGAGTCAAGCGCTGCTCAGGCATTATTGTCGAAAACTTTTCAACATAATGAAGATCACGTGGTGTAAGATCACGTGTGAAGATTTACGTGGTGTTTCCACAATGCTTAACAAGTATATTGTATTCACCATTCAAACGTACAAGAAACTTATAATGAAGATCGTTGCGATGTCTTGCTATCTTATTTTTGAAGAAAATCTCAATGTCGTTCCACAGTTGTTTTCGAAATGTTCAAGATATTAAATGTGTGAATGCGAAAATAACAAAACTAGAAAGTATTTTAAAAACTTTGCGTGACAAAGCATCAATTACGACAAACTGGGGATTATTGTTACATGCCTGTGGACTAGATGTGTCTGAAACAACAAACAACATCTTAAATCATGTTTTGCAACACTTTTGGACTTCGATAGTTTTGGCTGAGTCTCACGACTTGAACGACGAGCATGAATCTTTTACAAAATTGTCAGATTCATTGAGCTCAAATCCTCATGATGAAGAAAATGATGTAAACTCAATTGAAGGAAAGGCTTATTCCAGAGGCCAGTGTTGTGGAAGTTTTTATCTATTTTCATGAAATTGTTGAAAAAATAGTCAAGGATGGGCTTAAAACATGTGTGGACAAAGACATATTGAAGAAGTGTTTACAATATTTAAGTGAAGATAAGGACCTACGTAAAATGTGGCATAAGTTGCTTGGTGATGAAGATACTGATATGTTTTGTGCTGCTTCTTTTGTATTACTTCAAAGAGTAGTTGTCATGTTCGTAAAATCAAAGCAACAAATAATTCGAGAACAGCTTCAACTAAAAGCCAATAAGCAAAGTGCATCCCTACGACAAACTGTTAAATCAAGACAAAAGTCAAAAGAAAAAAAGGAACCTCCAAGTCAATCAATCATTGCATTTCGTAGTAACCCCACAGATGCCTCTACTGTTCTGGAACTTTTGACTGATGTTTTTAGTAAATCTGAGCCTTCCGTTATGTTAAACAAATTGCATGGAGTTGAACTCACCTCAATTTTGCAATCACTGGGCCTACCAGGTTTAAATGGAAAGGCAAAAAGCCAACAAATGCAATCACTTGAAAAACATCATGCTACTAGGAAAGGGTGGAATATTGTTTTCCCTGAGAAGATAAGTTGAGTAAAGTTTATCTGACCTCCACTTAGCTGCAATACACTCCCCCCCCCCCTAGTGCATCCTACTTTGCTTTTTTTACTCATGGGTTTTGGTTTAGTTTTGGAATGCATTTTCCTTTTTTTGTCAGCTTAATAAAGATAGAAAATGAATGGCTGGCCAGAGGTTGGGTTCAATTCAATGAAATTTGTTGTAACAGAATATCAGATCTGAAGAAAAGCATCAGTTGAATTCCAGTATTTTGGTATGAAGGCATCTGTTGGTTTTCAGTCAATTGCAATAATTATTGGTACATTTTAAATTTTGGCTTTTGTCTTGATTTAATAGTTTGTCATGGTGAGGCACATTACTTATTATGCAGCATTTACCAGTAGCTGTTCTTGAATTATTTTTTACTTTGATGACAACCAAACTTTGAAGTAGTAAGACAAAACTGGCATGTAACAGATCAGTATCATCACCTAGCAGCTTATATACCACATTTTACAAGGGCTTTCAACATAATTTTCATATGCCTTTGTCCACACATACATCCAATCAGTCCTTGACTTTTTTCAACAATTTCATGAAGGTAAATTATAACTTTCCTGGTTGTCACCATCAAATTTTTGAATTATTGATTGGGGATAAACTACTTGTGCATCTACTGCATTTTTCAACATTTTTTTTGAGACTTAAATTTTGTGTACCAGAGGACTAGCCTTTATCAAATCCCAACAAGCATGTTCCATAATAGTCTTTCCACGAGCTTACACCATTTTCTTCTTCGTGAAAAGAAGAGGCTGTTGAGCTGAACTTGACAAATTTGTGAAAAAGAACATGTTCCTTGTTCAAGTGATTAAACTCCACAATACTATTGAAGTCCATAAGTGTTGTAAAATATTATTTAAAATGTTTGTTATTTCAGGTGATCGTAGTCCACAGGAACATACAATGCTACCCAGTTTGTCATTCATGGTTTTTCACGCAAAGTTTTAAAACTACTTTCTAGTTTTGTCATTTTCACATTCACGTGAACATTTAAAAACAACTGTCGAACGACATTGAGATTTCCTTCAAAAATAGGATAGCTATATCATTGAGGCAGGTTTTGTGTTCTGGATTCCTGACAAATGTAAGAACTTTGAAAAAAAATCGCGACCTTTTTCCTTTGACCAAATCCAGTTTAGATTTTTGACGAATTTTTACAGAAACGTTTGCCATTTCTTTGCTTAAGCGCAAATAAGTATGTTGTAAAGAACACAAGTTAAGAGCAATGTTAAAGTGCACAAATCCAAGCAATCAAATTTACACTTTTATCTTTTTATTGACACACCTGAGACAGTAACTACTGTGGAAATTCAGTTATACACGAGTTGCTTCATGTAATTTTAGTGGTATAGTATAGTAACATAACTATGCTCATGCATCCTTTCGCAAGTACCACAATACATTGTGGGTGAACGGGTAAATAAACAAAAATGATAGAAATCTTCCATCCATCATTTTTTCCCTTACTGAATCATTTAGGAGCAATTTTTTTTTTAAATTTTCTGATTTGCATCTTAGAGTAATTGCATTATGGTAGTAGCGAAAGGGTCGAATTTAAATACTTTCTATTGTACTTTGTAAACTGCAGTTTTGTAACGTGCAAAAGGCTAAAGGCTCTTTCCTAGTTGTCGCAAAACAAACTTGCAAACCCACAACGAGTGTTTGCATCTCATTTAAATAATTGCATTGTGATTGAATAAATATACTCGCAGCAAGCTTGCGAGTTGATTCTTGCGATAAGGGCCTTAATTGATGATGTCATAGTACCCTAATACAATTAGCATTAATTAGGTACAACGAACAAATAGCAAGCATATTGCTACTAATTTTATAACAGGGACGTAGCCAGGGGGAGCCGAGGGGGCCGCGGCTCCCCCCCCCCTTTCGTTAATAGAGAGGTTTAGCAAAGACGACACAACGCCATGACATTGCCAAAGCGAGGTAAAAACGATGTGAAAATGCCGTGAGCAAATCTGGAGATGGGTAATCACGGCATTTTACGTCGCATTGACGTCACGTCTCTTTGCTAAACCTCCCTAGTATTTAACGCGATAGGCGCGTCAAACCTGTCATAATTATTAGTATCTGCAGGGCTCCCCCCCCTTTGAAAGTTCTGGCTACGTCCCTGTTTTATAAAACACGTTTTGTGATCATGACAAACTGCGGGGGCGGATTTTCTAGGGGTGTGCACCCCCCCTCCTAAAGTTTTTTAGCACTCTCCAAAAAAAGTTCAAAAACGGAGTGTGCACTGTACGTTAGTATAATTATCGGCTTGATTGCATGAAAATTTCAGTTAGCAAGCCAAGTGTAATACTAACTGTAATTAGTAATACAACAGTACGAAAACATAGAGTAAATTCGATTGTTATCATAGATTAATTATAATTAAATCTCAAGAAACCAAGGTACAGTTTGCCAGATATCTTCGTTCACTTTACGTTTTGGTAGTTGTTCCGTATTATTGAGGATGGGAAGTGCTTCAGAGACTTCGTAAACATTTGTTTGTTTCTTCATTAGAAATCGTGAGGATCTTGTGCTATTGAGGGTGTTGATATTATAACCATACGTGTATCCCGTCATATTTTGGGTTCCTCCGCACATCTGCCGTTGCGCGGAAAAGTAAGATTCGACGTGATTTTGACTGATTCTTTTTACGTTCAGATAAAGACCATCACCATATTTATCAGTAAATTCTTTCGTTTGCATGAATTTCATTAGCTCTTTCAATGCCCTTACTGTACCCTAAACAGAGACTGAGACTGTACCCTAAGCTTATAGAGTACAATAGGGAAACGCTAGCTCTTGTACATTGGAACAGGGCTGTAAAACATCGCGGCTAAAGGCACCTAATTGGCGAAATGTTGAGTTGTAGCTGTATGTTATAAGTAAAGCAAAAACTTACTTGGAGATCAAACTTTGTTTGCCAAGATATATAGTGTTTGGCTTGCTCAGTCTTTGTCTTGTATTTCTTTGACAACCAATTTTCCCAGTCATGGAAGTACTGAACTACAACATCAAGTTTTGAGAGACGATGGTCATCAATTGTCCTTAGCAGTGTTGGGTCGTTAAAAACGCTCCAGAATGATTGACACATCAGTATAAATTTCCGGGTCTCGCTGGTCTTCTGCTTACCGCACTCTTCCATTTCGTTTGCCACTTTTAGTGACAGTGTCTCAACCGCAAGTTTTACACGCATTTTAGTGACACTGTCGATGGTGACATGTGCCTTCCGCAAATCAGTTACATAAAGGTGTCTCCCTGTCTCTCGTCTGTAAAATGCGTAAATGTGAATCCATAATATGTATTTATCCCTAAGAAACAAGCAGCGTGAGTATCGACTGTGTTCTGATTTATGGCCACTGCTGTGTAAATTGTTCCTTAGTTTCTTTATCAGATGTGGTGGGTCAGAAGAAAAGAAAATTGGCATCCTAGAAAATGGATGGTGGCAGGAGCAATTGTCATTATCTCCAGTGCTCATAGCTATAAATGACCTATTTAAAGAGGCGCCATCGCAGCATGACAGAATAATCTCAGAACCGTAAGTGTGTAACATGCTTATACCAAGCCAAAATAGTCTGTTAAATTGCAGAGCGATTATGTTCGTAGTGAGAAAGAAAGCACACGGAAAGTCGAACTAGAAAAATGTGCTGCGAAAGAAAAATTGTAGAACGTGACTGGCAAGGTTGTTTGATGATGATGATGAAGATTCTTCTTTTGCGTTTAGCGTATTGACGTTTCCATCTTGTAGGTCCGTAAAACCAATTAATTCCCAACTTCTATGGTCGAAGACTAGACCCTCGTTTATCTTTACTTCATCATAGAATAGCCCACCTAGTTTGGCATGCTTAGGAGGTTTCATGCGATCAAAACTTAGCTTCATGACGCGAAGATTTTCGGTTTTCCAGCCAGAATTTGGTGAATTGAAATTGTTGTATGCAGATAGTGTTCTTCCGCTTGGTAGTTTTAGACCACCTGAATTCCGTAGATCTTCATAAAGTACATACGACTTCAGATAGATCCTAAGACACCATTTGATCACCACGGGGTGCCATCTCATTTGTCGGGATTCCGTGTTTATAGCCTTTGCTTGATCTGAAAGAAGTATTTCAAGGAGCTCTTCATTTAAATTGCCAGTATGCTCTTTTAGAGGGTTTTCGAGAAGTTTTAATTTAGCAATTTTTTTTGCAGTTACTCCATTTACAATCATAGCATCTGTCTATTGGAGGAACCACACTTGTATCGAAATGCGTAATGTGAGTCTTACAGTGCCGATAGAGTTCTTCTACGTTTTCAAATCTTGAAGATTGATAGTCTTCCCATTGGCAAATGGGGTTTTTAAGTTTTGTGCGGTTGTCATGAAGTCCTTTTTCCAAATTCCATAAACATATTTGTCAGTTCATCGTTCGAATTTGGACCAACGCTTACCATATTCTTCCCAAACTCTTCTAGTCGTCGATTTTGCGTTTTTAGCAATTTGATTTTTGCGCTGATTCTCGTGCAATTTCCAAAAGCTCATTTCTGGACTTGTATTCATACCTTGCTTTTACGTGCTCTACCCTATTTTGTACCTGTACTTCTTCCATCTTTTTCCGTGACATTAGCGTTCTTAAGTAGTGACGCGATGATTGACAAACGTGACAAGGCGTTGTCGAATTTTTAGGTAAAGTATGTTGCAACCTGCGGAACGGATTGTATCTTCCTCTAGACGAACACCATCTCTGCCATCTCTCTTTTTGTAAATGGTAAGCTTGTCTTTAATAAAGTCCTTGTAGTCTTCTGATTTGCCACAACCATCACAAAGTTTACACTTGTCGATCTGTCTGATTAGGGT
This sequence comes from Muricea muricata, assembly GCA_963855995.1. Lineage (NCBI taxonomy): Eukaryota > Metazoa > Cnidaria > Anthozoa > Malacalcyonacea > Plexauridae > Muricea > Muricea muricata. The sequence continues at coordinate 21,433,994 of OY979717.1, read as the reverse complement.
GGTTAAATCTAAAATTGTATTCAGTCTAACTGGGGCACTTTCAATCAGTTTAACGTTCGACTTGTCTCTTTCAATCTGGTGGAAGTAAAATGTCCATTCGCCGGTTGGCAGCATTTGGATTTCTGTTGTTGCATACCCTGGAGACTCTTTGAAACAGTAAACGTGGCAAATACTTGTCGAGGTAGCAAACCATGGGACCCAGTTGGATTTGGGGAGGGGGGGTTTGATATCTGCGGCTTCACTAATTTAACAAACTGGTTACTAAAATTTGGTGTGTGTGCAATTGGGTGGAACATATTCTTCTTAACTGGTTACTCATTCTAACAATGATATCTTCTTTCGCTGTTTTAGAACTCTCCAGCATTTTTTTAAGATCCTTCCCAGAAACGCATATAAATTCCTCCACCTGCCTGCCAAAATATCTCCATCTCACCCTGCCATTTTCTTTCCCAACACTTGAATTCAGCTTATTATTTGATATTCTTGGGAAAAACCGTCGGATTGCATGTGGTTCAAACTGTACACCACATATCTTAGATACGACTTCGGCGATCTTTTCGTATTTTACCATTGTGTGATGCCTGGTGAATGTGGAATTTTTAAATTGCATTTTCATTAGCGAATATATAAGTAACTCTTCAGGGCACAATGGCGAACCAGATGTAAAATAGTTCTCCAGGTGTACTGCTGAACTCGGAAGATTTTGTTCAATAAATGCAGCTTGTTGTCGTGAATCGACACATAATCCGCCAATTTCAATTTCACTTGAATGCTCAGCGACGGACAAGGGTGTATGGGATCCGACAGAACTATTAACAATTGCGTGAACATTCAACGACGCTAGACACGGTCGTTTGGTTGGACATTTCATAAAAAATTGCTCCTCAGAATGATCTACAAGGAATAAAAGGATTTAAGATAACGAAGTTGATCATTACTCTTGGTATTTTAACTGTTGGCGATAGCATATTTCTGTGAAGAGTAACAATGCCCCTGATTTTTTACACAACTGTACTAATTGTATTAAAACATGCTATATTGAGCATTATATAATAATACGTGTTCATTTTGCATTTTCATTGGTCGCGAGCTGTGTGTTATTAGCGACCTTTAGAAACAAGACGGCGGTAGAATAGGACGGCAATAGAAACGCGGTAGGACTGAGGCGAGAACGTTCTCCACCTGACGGCAAACAGTAAGAATTCACGTTGTGAACGAAGCAAGACGGCAAAGCGAAGGATTTTGCGCATGCGCAGTTATTGCAACAGCTGATCACGTGAACAAGAAACGCCGTCCTGTTATACTGCCGTCTTGTTTCTAAAGGTCGCTATTAAAGTACACACGCACGGATGACGTCAGCTGATGGCGTGATCTAATTTAGCTAATTTATTTCGCGGGTCTTCGCATGATTTTTGTCAACTTTATTATAATATAAAACAAATAGATTTCATTTTTTTGTGCTTCTGCACTGTAATAGATCACAGATGACGCCATAGCGTGTGAAGAACAAAAAGTCACGCACTCGACTGCGTCTCGTGCGTACTTTTTTGTTCTTCACACGCTATGACGTCATCTGTGATCTATTACAGTACAGACGCACGCAAAAATGAAATCTATTTGTTAAATACCACACAGAATGATTTACAGATAGATAAGACTGAGGATCAGAAATTTTATCGCCTTAGATATATTAAATTATATAATAATACGTGTTCGTTCTGCATTTTCATTGGTCGCGAGCTGTGTGTTATTAAAGTACACACGCACGGATGACGTCAACTGATGGCGTGTTCTACTTTAGCTAATTTATTTCGCGGGTCTTTGCATGATTTTTGCCAACTTTATTATAATATAAAACAAATAGATTTCATTTTTTTGTGCTTCTGTACTGTAATAGATCACAGATGACGCCATAGAGTGTGAAGAACAAAAAGTCACGCACTCGACTGCGTCTCGTGCGTACTTTTTTGTTCTTCACACGCTATGACGCCATCTGTGATCTATTACAGTACAGACGCACGCAAAAATGAAATCTATTTGTTAAATATAAAATCCATCCATCTCGGTTTTAATTTCGTTCGAAAACATTGTTCGAAACAGGGTGCTATGGCGTATGGCGTCCTGTTCGAATGACAATCATATAAATTGCTTGTCCACGTGATCTTCGAATTGTCTTTTCGGCATGCGCATGCAGTGGTCGCTATATAGCTGGAGTTTAACTCTTTCGCTACCAAAAGGGTCGTTAACGACCCTGCTGGAATTTATAGGGATTTTCTCTTTAATATGAGTGATAAAACGGGTTTTTTGATGCTTACTTCTTTTAAATTGTGTCCTACATGAAGTACTTGCTATGTGAGAGTTAATCATCTGCGTAGAAATTATAAATGAATAGAGGGGGCATCGTAGGATAAACTCAGTCAAACGAAAGGGACAAATTGAAGCTTGCTAATGGGGGCCAAATTTAAGACCCGGATGTGATTCCCGGATGTATGCTTGGGCGCCTATTGCCTGGGTATCGACTTTTCACAACAAGAGATCGAGAAAGCTCGAGAAAAACTTTTTTCCGATTTTTTCGCACTCAAAGTTTTTTATGTAAAACAAAGGCGAAAATGTTAAAGATTAGTGCGGGATTGCCTTGAACGTTTTGAATTTTGTGTTTTGAATACAGGATAAAGTTGGGTATGTTTTAATATTGAGTATTTGTGAGCGAAAATGCAATTTTTGGATTCGAAACATCAGATGAACACACTAGAAAAGTCCTTAAAGTTTAAATACATCGCAGTATTGTGGTTGTACACCTTGTTGCACCTCTAAAACAATTTTGATAACTGTTTGAAGGCAAATAAGTTCAATTTGTATCCAGATGTGGGATAATTTGGCAGATATTTTACAAAACCTCGCTGCAAAAAGCCGGTCAAAAACTGGTTGCTATGCGTTGCTAAGGAGAACCTAAGGTTGAAAAACTTCAATATTTACACAAAAATTTGGCTGTCTGCACCTAAAGTTGCAAAAACTAGAAAGCTAAAAACATGTTTTCCTAGTATAGTCAGTATCTGTGTGCATCATGGTCATAAAACAAGCAAAAATTGACAAAAACTGTGTTTTCAGTATACCTCCGGGACTTAAATTCCGGGGCCCCCATTAGATTTGTTCAATTTGTCCCGCGATTCGTCCCGCGATGCCGCCTCTATTCTTTTATAATCTCTATGATCATCTGTGGCTGCTGCTGTAAAACGTTAGACTTTCCTCTTCGATGCCATCCCTCCTTTATCGAAATCATTTGAAAATGCAAGATAAAGATCAAAACGTTTTAGCACTGGGAAGAAATCATGCCACGAAGACTGATTTGCCAACTTATGATATATTATATATGTAAAAGGAAAATATTCTTGCTCTCGCCAAAAGGTCAGTACATATTTTTTCAAATCTGCAAGTTTTTCCATCGGTTTTCTAAAATTTGCAAGCCTGGCTATGTCGCTTGCATTCCTGTCGTGTTTTTCAGAGCCAGCACGTTCTTTTCATTTCGAAAATATCGAAAAAGATAAAAAAGCCACGTTTCTTTGAGTTTTGTGTGGATTGAGTATGACTTAAACTTGTCTGATGCAAGTTTTCAGAGCATGTTTCACGCTATAAAATGTAGCAATGACATTACTGTTCTCGTTTTTATTTGCATCTAGTGTTGCGGTACTTTTTAAAAAGTAAAGTAAGTTGCGTTGTAGAGAAAAACTGGTCACAAGAAAAAAAGCAAAAAAAAACCATTCTTCTGATATGGTCCATTGAATAGCTTCCACAATATAAAATATTTTGATAAGTTCAAATTTACCTTAGACTACCTGGGCATTAGTCAACATTAATTTCAAATTCACGTTCTTGAATTATTTTTCCTTAACTTGTATCCACCCTTCGTAAAGTATGTTCAATTTTCAAAAGAAAGGAAAAAGTATTTTTCGTCAAAGTATACAAAGGTTTTCAAAAGGTATATTTGTTCATTTTTGGTCATCTAAACAAAATATTTAGTGAAACCTTACCTTGGTATTCCTCTTCACTTTCCAAGATTTCAAAATTTCTTTTCGCCGCCATTCTTTTGCGTTTCTTCTTGATCTTGTAATTTTTGTAAAATGGCCGCTAGTGCCAGGCTTTTCGCGCATCACACATGAATCAGCGGAATATCAGCCGTTTCCACGCCCGTGTTTTACTACGCCCTGCCAGGACGCATGCATAATTATCCCACAAAGCGGAGCATATCGAAAAAGAACTACATTTTCAATTGCATCGTGATCAAAAAACACAATATTAGTACAGTTGCAACGCTTTTTCTCAGAGCAGCTCGACTATCTAACACAGCAGAAGGAAAAGCCAAATGGTTATCCCATGAAAAAAAAGAAAATAGTTACCCCTAACACTGAAGAGTTAGTGCGAGACTCCTTGCCTCGGTTGACCCAATGACACATCGAATAGTTGCGCTGTTCCGACTTATATATAGGGCTTAAAATGCATATGACATAATTACCATTGTTTTTTTCAAAAATCGATATATACCATTCTTCAAACGGATAAATACTTTCGGAAATATTTTACTTCAAACACACCAAAAATTTGGTTTTTGAAATTATGGCCGGGAGAGAAAATAGGCTAGGTCAAATTAGCCCTGTGACGTCATACCAGGAACACATCGCAATGCCTCATATGAAAACAAAACAAAAATATTATACACCTTATTCCAAAACGGCGTCCGCGAACATGAACGCGAGACCAAGTGGGGAAGATTTCACGAATTTATTATAGACTATATTACGACGAGGCAAAAGTTTTCCTATATTTTAGCACCTTTTTTTCGAGAAAAGCTATACCGATGCCATGAAGAAAGTACCAATAACGTGTGAGAACGTTTGGAAATCGCAGGAAAAAAATATATAAATTAAAAGATCTTTGTCCTTGATTTTCTCACAAAGTTCTTCTTCGTTTGAGAAGTACGTTCCGAAACACTCGTAATGAGGATTTTCTCCAATTTCAGAACACCTCGAAGTTCGTTAAAAAACTCGGTTTAACCTCGTATTTTTAACTCCTCTCGGGGTTTGGAAATCGGAGAAGTCTTACGTCCTATTCGTGGTTGAACTATTACATAAAGGACAATGCTGACAATGGCTAAAACAAACACAAAGTAGCATGAATTTATAGAAGCGTCTGTGAATAGGTGCTCACTTGCACACAAAAAAAACCTGCATCAAAGACTCGGGCGCTCTTGATGCTGGTGTCATCGCTAGTTGGAAGGTTAAATAGAAAAGGACGATTGCTTCGCTATGTATGGCGTCAAATCGATGAGTCCCGTTTACCCGTTGTGCAAGCGATATATTAATTTACGATTGTTGATCGATTGGGGAACAAGCATAGGTTTGAGTTTAGATATTAGAAGATTTTCGTGAATCAATAATTCACAAGTATCCGAGCAGGGGCAGGTAATTTTGAAGTCGTAATAATTTGGGGGAGTGACCTTTAGAGTCAAGTTGGATATGCTAGACATGACTGGAATAGACGACGGTCTTCCTAGGCCAGTTTTAGATTTCAAAGTGCTGTGGTACCCTGATGTGTACGTAGTGCGTTGCTTGGCGAACAGCATCGAGAATGAAATAATTATACAACGGCAGATATATTAAAAACTTTAGAACTGTTCCCCTGGAATTTAAAGGAAAGAAGAGCAGACGCCTTTAGAGGGAACTTATTGTCTTTTTCTAGTTCAGATATAAAACATTAAAACATTTTTTCACACATCTGACGTCATAATTAAATATCACACTAAAACGGAAATAATCAACCTCGTTTTATCGTAAACCTACTTTGACTGGCCTTTCCCTAACATCAACAACCTTATCCCACTTTTTTACAAACACGCTTATATAGTTTCCTGTTTGCTTTAAAATTTTCAAGCTACGAGATGTTCCAGCTACGAAATCTTTAAATTCATGATCATGCTTAACTTGAAGTCATCAGGAAACTGTTCAACTTCAAGGGCTTTCCTTCTCACATGTTTCGTCGTTTCCTTAACAATGACTTACATTCCATAAAGTAATAGTGTATTTCTGAAGTTAATTCACCGGTCAAACTATCTTCAAATTCGTATGTAAATAACTTGACTTTTATCTGGTCTAGTCATGTCTAGCATATCCTCCCATCTCAACTCTACAGGTCACTCTTCCAACTTTGATGACGTCACAATTATCTCCTCCTGCTCCGATACCTGTGAACAGTATTACTAGTGATTCACGAAAGCCTTCTTGTATCTAAACTTAAATCTATATCCTCGATGTGCAGGACCGCAGCTCTATTTCGCTAAACCTTCTATAAATTCCTGCTTTGAAATTGTATGAATGTTTAACCTCTTTTCCCTCGTCATCCTACCACCCTGTAACATAACACATTGTATATAAATATATAATAACTAGATCATATATATATATAACAACATATAAGAACTAGGTCATATAAAGGCGATCAGAAACGTATAACTCCTAAAATTTCGTTTACACATGATTGTTTTTATGGCTTTATTAACCCCACATTCATTATAAGAATCATAGATTTTTTATTAAATCGTCCTGTTTTATCTACAGGATCAAGTGGTACATACAGATCAAGTACGAAATCTTTCATTTTCTCCTTACGAAACCGATACAATGCAAAGCCATTCAAATCTGATGTCTATCAATACAAACAGCATGCGATATACACAAACCCTGGTAATGGCCCAACGTTTGGAGGAGGTCATGATATCAAAATCACGAATAATGCCGGCGGCTCAACATCCTCGTACACAAATTTGGGTCGCACATACCGTCCACCATCAGGCTACAATTATAGATTCAGCAACACACAAGCGTTGCTTGCCGGTAGTTACAAATTCACCCCATCTGAAATTGAAGTTTTCTATTTTATTTAATTTTTGACATTAGACATAACGACAATATTCATTCTAGATGAACAAATTTACAAGTAAGGTGAATAGTTTAAAGTAGATTTGTATTAAACTTGTTGCAATATTAAATACAATCGACGTTGTTTTTGTTTTCACAGTTTATGTGATCAGTCTGACATGAAGCTTAGCTGGTCAGACTGAAGTATTATTTACAACAAAACAACTCATGTAGAGAAAAAAATTCAGGAAAATCAACTTCCCTCAAGCGGTTAAAAGTGTTAACATAACTTTGTTCCACTATTAGCTATGCGCATGATTTCCTTTTCCGCAGAGTCATTTTGGCTTCATATAGGGCAAATTTAGCTTTTTAAAACAATGAGTGATTTGGCTATGAAAGCCAAAGTGATACCTTAGGGTTGTTTTGGCACCACGTGGGCCATTTTAGCGCCATTAAATGAAAAATGCATATAGCTCTCAATTTCTGAGGGAAGGGGCACTGCTGAAAAATTGAACAGAGAGGATGCTAGATTTTGTCTTTCATGTAGTGCCAGTTTCCTTTTGAAGTTGCCCCGCCAAGGCGAATTGGTCAAAATCATTGGTATGTATAAGGTCAATTATATTCGACATCTGCTCTTACGAATTAGAGAGAGAGTTGGAAATAAACCATAAAGCTCAAATTGATCATGAAACCATTGTCTATTCATTTCAAGCTATTTAAAACAGAACAAGTAAACAGAATAATGAGGATAATCAGCTATGAGCACACCAATGTTTGATGATGGAGAAAGTTCTTAAACATACATTGCTGCTCTGAATTTCATTTTATTATTTTACTGAAATGTCTCGTTAATTTATTGTTACTATTACTATATCACGCTACATAGAATGCAGTTGTCGCGCACGACTTGTAGCCAGCCGCGATCCTCTGTGGAAGAAGGCTGTGTGAAGATCCAGCTAAGAACAATCTTTTGATTTACTGCTTGACAATAATTAGTCTGACCAATTCCATTATAAAAAATTGGGCAACTTAAATTTTTCAAGAAGCAAAGCTAAGCCTATTTTAATCTGATCGGAATAAAACATGACACAGTGACCAATATTTCTTATCGATTGACGGAGTGTGATTTTTTACTTTTCCGTCAATAAGCGTTCTTTGGTGTTATTGTGGACAAGTTATATATGGATCATCAATATGTACAGAAATTAACGCAAACATAGCAAAGGTATTTTATAGTTTCTTTGGTTTAGTATTATTCACACAATGGTGCACAAAAAACATAGAACCAAATTAAATTGAGCTACTTCCTGTACACTAATCAAGGGCACTATAAAACAAATGCCCATTTTCAAGCGTAACCATCTTCAACTAGTTCAATTAAATATCTCGCGCTTGCATAGTGTACTGGAACCGACATAGTGGCATGTAGCAACCTCGTTCCCAGGGACTCCCTGGTGGAGACATTGTTATGGATACGCTGGATAGCACATCTATTGTTGGGTTTTGAAGCCGGAAGTACGTCACATTTTTAGACCTGCTGGCATGTTGGAATGCCCCACATGAGCATCGAATGCTATAGATTTCTGCTACAGGATGTATAGCTTTCGTTTTCAAACAAACGTTTTACTTTTAAGGCAAAAGCTTTCTAAAAATCAGTTTTCTATACAGTGCGATTCACGATATTACTTGTATGAGATATTTATGCCGTACGTATTCAAAATGAGCATTGCCATTCATTAAAACTTACGAACATCAAAACAAAGTTGTGAGGAGATCTTTACGATGTTGATATTTGATGTTAGTCACATGACTGAGAAAATATGGCGCTGTTCCATATTTGAGGTGGACCACGCTATTAGTTTTAAAAATATGATAACATGATAAGACGTCGTTTTTAGCTTAATTGGAAGTGGAAACGACATTCTTTAACCATATATATAACTCTTTATTTGAAATGTAAGAACAACGCCTCACAACAAACGTGTGGGCTTACAGTAGCAATAATAATAACAGTTCATATTAAATTATTTCCTACGATATATAATACTAGTAATTGAATATTTAAACTAAAGTCCATTTATATTAATTATTTCAAATTTGTTCTAATCGTATTGGAATTATATTATAAAATATCATATGAAGTTAAAAAGACATCTGTTGACAAACACTCTTTTAAATCGTTGTGTTCTAACTCTCGGTAGTTCATATTTATGTCCTCGGTCGCGTAATTCGAGTTGTCGTTGAGGAGGTAACAAGGTTTTCAAGGCATGGTTGGGATCTGTAGTTATTTTCTTCCATAGGACTCTGTCTTTGTTATTTAAAATGTCGACAATAGATAATTCTTGTGCAAGATATCCATACTTGTATGAACGTTTTAAAAATTTGTCTATTTGACTGAGGTACTTAGAATACGACGCACATCCCCAGACCTCTATACCAAAAACTAATATTGATAAAATAAGACTATGAAACAGAAGATCCAATTCTTTACTAGAAAACCCATAGTATTTACAAGTCCGGATAATATACAGTCTGCTGCAAACTCTACTCATTAACTCATTCATTTGCAAGTCCCACATAGTAGGATTTTCTTGAAACGTTACACCTAATATCTTCAACCAACTTTTGCGAGTAATCATAGGCAAAGGCTCAGGAAGTGGCCGAGATATTTTACCGTGTATGACCATCTCCCACGTCTTTTTTAAGTTTAGTTTCATACGATTTGTTTCCGCCCAGTTCTTGATATTATTAGTTTCCATATGAGAAGTATCACTATCATCCGTGACCTTAATCCCTAGATTTATGTCATCAGCAAATTTGACAATTAAGTTAGAAGCTTGAACAGGACGTATGTCATTAATCATGATAGAAAATAATATCGGTCCCAATACCGTTCCTTGAGGAACCCCACGGTTTATAGGCAAGTAATCCGTTTTAATGCCATCAATAACGACTCGTTGATACCGACTGGTTAGAAAGTCGATAATCCAATTTATGATATAGGGACTAATAGGAAGCTCTTTCAACTTATTGCATAAAATCTCGTGCGGCACCGTGTCGAAGGCCTTGCTGAAATCAAAAGAAAAGACACGCACCACACTCGCATCACCATCCAACCATTCCATCCAGGTATGTTGAGCTTTTATCAACGCCATTGTAGAACTATGACCTTTCTTATATGCAAACTGATCTCCATGGATTACTTTTTCCATCACCGGGGATAGTTCGGTTGTATAAATTGCTCTTTCAAACAAGCGAACAATTATATTGGTCAACGAAATGGGACGCAGTTGGTTTGGCTCTATGCAAGGGGACTCTTTAGGAATAGGTAAGAGATTTGCCAGTTTCCATTCGTCAGGAACAATGCCGAGTTTAATTGATGTATTAAAGATGGTGGTAATCACAGGCGCAATGTCATATGCATAGGTGTTCCAAAGCCAATATGGCAACTCATCTGGGCCTGAAGTGGTTCTTTTCTGCTTTAGCAAGAGTTTACAAACAGTGTGGACAGATAATTCAGGTACTCTTGTGCCATCGGGAATATGAAGAGGTTGAGGGGTAACATAATCTGGATCCGTGTTAATAGTTTGAAAGTGCTCGTTCATTACCTTCGGGTCAATAATGTGGCTTAATGGTACTTCGCTATTGCCACGACCAGTTATTTTGTTGACTAATGACCACCATCTTTTAGACCCACGATCACGGATCTTATTTTCTTGTTTAACTGCTTTGAGTTGGTTAACCCGAATGAGCTTGTTAATCTTTTCTTGTAAACGATGACTACACTCATTATCTCTCTTGTTGACAGCATTTTTCCTCAACTTTAGTAGATGCTTGACTATCGGAGAGAGGAAGGGAGGATCTCTACTGGATACCCGTGTTTTAATAACTGGGAAACATTCATCAAATATTGGCCATATTTTATTATAAAAATTGTTAATCATTTCGTTCGGACAAGTAGTGCCATTGGTAATTGTGTCCCATTGAAAATCATCCATTTTCCGTAACATTTTTAACTTATTATGCTCTCTTAAGTCACGAAATTCTACGGATTTTCTTGTAGCTTTAACCTTGACCACGGGTTTAAGTAAAACAGCCAAATGGTCGGATCGCACAAGGCTTTTTATCGCTTTCGCTTTATTCCAAAAGTTTGGGACATTGGTTATAAACACATCAAGGATCTTTTGGCCACGAGTCGGAACATTCACAATCTGAACTAAAGAATGGTAATTTAGCAGTGGCTTTATCCCCAGCTGGTTGATATCGCCAGCTATGATCAGTTTCGCATTGGGCTCTAATGATAGTAGTCTCTCACACGAATCCATAAGAAAATCTAGAAGGTCACTAGATTGGTATTCAGGAGAAGGAGGATGGTATATCGCCAATAGATAAAATATTGAGTTATTAGTAGTTATTTTAGTCCACAGACATTCATAAGGATTCGAGAATTCCTCTAGACTTTCAAGTTTTCAGTCATTTTTACAAAAGACTGCTACGCCACCTCCCTGCCTATCATGCGCTCTGTCTTTCCGTATTACTGTAAAACCGTGAGGGCATATCGCTTGACTAGGAATGGTAGGTTTTAGCCAAGTTTCTGACACAATAGCAACATTTACATTATGAGTATTCAGTTCTAAATACAGTGATGGACAAGCCTCAGGTTTGGCTAAAGATCTCGCGTTTATAAGTATACACGTAGGAATAGAGCGACTCAGTGGTGGTCTTGGTTTACGAACATGAATTGTTACCAAATTATTTAGATTACGTAGCGGTAGTTTACACGGTGAATTTGTGGATATCTCATCATTAATACTTGGGTTTCCACCTATACTAAAGTCCCAAATTGATCCAAGGTATGCTTGACCAATTGTAGGTAAGTGTTCCAGGTGTGCGTATCTTCGAGTTGCAATTCCGGAGGGCGATTGCAATTTCCCATATCCCGTAAAAAATGCTCACTTCTCCTTTTAAATTTTTGCGGGTTTCGTTTACCGTGTCTCCGAGTAGTAGTGATTCTTACAGGTATTGCATACGATTCATTGGGAGTACTAAATTTAGTACTGGCATTACTGTCATTCAAGGTGGTAGAAGGATAAACCGCATCATTGCTTATTTCAATAACGTCTTTAACGGGATTTACATTTGGTTTATTACTCGAGCGACTTTGGCTGATGTTATGCGAGAAATCGCATCTTGATCCTTTTAAACAATGGCCTTTTCTTAATAAGAATGGGCATGTGATCAAATGCTTAGAGGAATGCACATTAGCATTCTTTTTATTAATGCAAGACTGACTCACATTATGAGAAAAATCACATCTTGATCCTTTAAGACAAGACCCTTTCTTCCGCAAGAATGGGCATGCAACCAAATGCTTAGGAATTATTCGAGTGGTAAGTTCGTTTTTATTATGAGCAGTGGAATGAATCTTATTACTGCTGACTTGCACAACTCCATCTAAATTATTAAGATCAACGTTTTCACTCATAGAAGACTGACCAGAATTATCTTTGCTATTGCTTAATTCTTGATCAGCATTCTTTGTTTGTGTATTAATGTCAGAATTGCATGCTTCTTTTGAATTTATGCTGGTATTAAGAGGTCCCAATTGATCGATAATCACTTCGCCGGTTTCAATTCTGTTGTTTAGTAAGGCCAATTTCGACTCAAAGCGACTGTTTTTGGTTTTTTCGTCAGCAAGTTCTTGTTTAAGTTGGCTTACATTTGCACGTTCAATCGCAAGTTCAGTTACGAAACAATCCAATTTCGACTCAAAACTTTTTTGCAAGATAACCAATTCAAGTTTCAACCCTTCAAGCTCAGCAGCTATAATTCCACAGCCACAACCACAATTATTATTATTCAACTCAATGATCTCAGTCTGGCAATGGCCATCAACAGAATCAGGACTTAATCGACAGACAGTTTGGTTCTGTATAGTTCCAATCAAAGGTGGACAGTCAGTGGCAGCTTTTTCATGTACGTCTGATAAATTATTAGAGGAAACACACACGCTTGTATTGGAATTCATTTGGCCATCATCCGGCAATTGTGACTTAAGCATGGACTGAGTTACTTGTTTACAAATCAATATACACCGATCTCGTACTAAAGCACCGTCTTTACCTTTAAAAAGCATGGACTTTGCTTTACCTTTATGCCATGTGAGAATAAAATCACAATTTGTACTTGAAAACTTCTTCGACTGTCCTCCCGGTGATGACCATTTTCCTTCGAGCTCCCATACTTCACGTACAATTCGATTTAATTCTGATAAATCACCTGTCCATTTTAGACGTGTTCCATCATAGGACATACTAGGCAATTCAGTACAACTAGCGCCAGTTAGAAAAGAATTCAAACAACAATTTGCATCTGTACTAACGACATTTTGATGGAGCAAATTAAGAGCGCGTCCTTCCGCCATGTTCATTCCGCCATTGATTATCCAACCAAAAACAGCATACTTAACAACAAGAGAATGTTTTAGCCAGAAAATAAACGAACTTGGTGTCATAGTTGAAGGATTTTTCAAAGATTACGTGGAACGATTGAAAAGAGGGATTCTGGATTTCTAAAATGGATAAGAATTGGAGGTATTAGGCGTTTGAAGGAGAACTGTTCGTAAATTATCATGATCAACGTCTATCAACATTTTGAGAAAGTTTGCTTTGCCATATATCTTCAAAACTAGCAATGATGGATTCCTGGTAAGCAATAATAATTCTAAAAGTACCTCCACTGGTGTCGTGGAATGAACGTTTGGCACTGGATTGAGGCAAAAATATGCTTGAGAGCACAACAGAAGTTTGTCCTTTTGACGGGCAGACGAAATCAGCATGATAAAGCTTAAAAAATGCATGCATGGGTTAGATTATTGATATTCAATGATGGTATGTGACCAGCGAGGCTAAGGAGTCAACAAAAAAGTTCTAAAGTAAACGAGTTCTGCTGGTAACAGCGGAAATAGGGATCAGAGATCTCTTTTGCACATTTAGGCACATATGAAGACATGTTGGTTGCTAATAATACGGATCTAAATGATCGTTCTACCACTTCTTTGGCAGGTACCTAAAACCTTTCATCAGAAGTTCCTTTTCCAGCATTAGGGAATTATCATGTAGATCTCGACTTGTCTGTCTTGTCGGTCTCGACTTGCTGTGCTCTCAAGCATTTTTTTGCCTCAATCCAGTGCGAAACGTTTATTCCACGACACCAGTGGAGGTACTTTTAGAATTATTATTGCTTACCAGGAATCCATCATTGCTAGTTTTGAAGATATATGGCAAAGCAAACTTTCTCAAAATGTGGATAGACGTTGATCATGATAATTTACGAACAGTTCTCCTTCAAACGCCTAATACCTCCCATTCTTATCCATTTTAGAAGTCCAGAATCCCTCTTTTCCACCGTTCCACGTAATCTTTGAAAAATCCTTCAACTATGACACCAAGTTCGTTTATTTTCTAGCTAAAACATTCTCTTGTTGTTACCTATGCTGTTTTTGGTTAAAGAATGTCGTTTCCACTTCCAATTAAGTTAAAAACGACGTACTGTCGTATTATCATATTTTTAGAACTAATAGCGTGGTCCGGCTCAAATATGGAACAACGCCATATTTTTTCAGTCATGTGACTGACATCAAATATCAACATGGTAAATATCTTCTCACAACTTTGTTTTGATGTTCGTAAGTATTAATGAATAGCAATGCTCATTTTGAACACGTACGGCATAAATATCTCATACAAGTAATAACGTGAGTCGCAGTGTATATTGATCTCAAAATATGACGTGTGTCCGGCTTCAATTTTTGGGGTTTTCTATTACGATCCACTATCCTGTTTTAATGGCGGCACAGGTTGGTTGGCATATGACCAAATTTCCAATATAGTTAGAAACCTTTCCAGCTAAGTTGTCGGGTAATCAGCAAGCACAAAATATAGCACAAGAGAATCTTAACAGTTAACTCGTTCCAAAAGGTGTCAGGCTGTTAGGCAAACAGAGTGGCAACCCTAGGCAATCGGGCAGTCTGTGTGGTCAAGACGACCAAAGGCGTGAAAGTTTGGCCCAAAGTGGTTAGGTCGTTGGTTAGTACTAGCCAAATTAGAAGTAAATTATAGGATCAGGTACAGGTCGAGTATCAGTTGTGCACCACGACCATCAGAAACCGTATTTTATGCCTACTGGGCAGGGGAAGATTGTTTGCACGGGCCAAGAAACTGGTGAGTATAATATAGTCCCAGGGCCGTCTTCCGATCCTAATGGTGCTCCTCCTGAACTGGACATAGGTCCTCGGGTTAGGCCCGCACGGTTGCGTCAGTGCATCCGTTCCCCCGACCGTTATGGCCATGACCCATGATTCAATCCTATTTAATTCAATTACCAATGGTAGTTGTAAATAACTGTACGTCCTGATGTCATCAATGTAAGCTAGTTCTATTCATTTATAGTTTTCGGGACGAAAACCTCAAGTGAGGGAAGTGTGTGACGGTCTGTTATCTCTTCTTGTATATCTGTCAACAGTTAATTAGATAATTATAAAATGACCGACATTGTGTTTTAGTCATTAGTTATAAAAGAGAAAAATTGTACAAAAATAAATCAGATTGCCATTGGACCCGAGTCGTGTTGTTGTGTGTGAATGCGGCTCGCTACACAAGATTGCTACTCTGGAAGGGAATTGCATGCAGCCATGCATTTACGAAACTTCCCACGAACAAAATGAACCTCGTAATGTTTTGCAGGAACATCATGCTTCTTTACTAAGACAGGTAATTGCTTTACTTTCTCGTACTGAAGTGGATCCATGCGCTGCAACAGTAAATGCGACGTAATTGTTAGACAAAGAGGGTCCCAATGTCGGAACGAAACACAAAGCCAAGGTGTCTTGTTTATATTGCTTCCTGCTTAAAAATGACCTACTAGATTAGTATTTGCTGCCAGACGCCTGCCCGTAGCATAAGGATAATAGCAGATTAGATGACACCGAAATAGAGAAAGTAGTACCTGATGAAGAGAATTCGAAAATAAATTTGAAGGAAATTTTCTGAATTGGGTTAAATTCAAGGATTCCACCGATACTATGCCGCATATGCGAATGATTATTTATCTGGCAGAAGACCATAAGTTTGATCATTCGACGACAGATTTCCATTCCAAGGATTTTTCATCTGGACTGCATATCTCCCGACCCGAGTATATACGAACTGAAAGTTATTCGCTTAACTATTAATTGACAAAGTCTATGGTCATATCTCGCTATGAACGTGTATGGGAAAGTGGGTCGTTCTCTTAAATAGTATATTATAATTATATTTCATATAACACCTTGTTAAATTATTGCAATTTAATAGCTATTTACGATCGTGTGATATAGAATAGAAATTTTCATTTTCAATATCGCGCAATGGAACCGTGCAATAGATTTCATTATTTTCAATCACTCAAAATGTTACTATTGCACACATTCCGCCCACATTAAACAGGAAATCCATGAACGTGGCGTCACAATGTGAGCGATGGTATAATTGGAATTTTATTCGGGAAACTAACAAAACAATAAACGGCGGTCTAATTTCCTGTAAATGTTCTATTTTGTTGTGAAATAAAACAAATAATGAATGTTTATTCGTTCAATGGTAAGAATAGAGTCCATCTTTCACCTCATGAAAATATTCATTATTTGTATACCATCTATTATAATTAGATTAAGATGTAATGCGCGATCTACATGGGCGAATTTTAAACGCCAACCACATTAGAGGTACTGTGCGTTGATTAGGACGTTTCAGTCAAAGACTATAACAAGTAATAACATAGTTTGAACGTTGATGTGAATAGTTGGTGCAAAAATAATGTGGAAATCTCGTTAGGGGTCGTCCACAAATAGATTTCGTCCACCGATCGCGGACTTGTTCCGCGAAGTTGTCAACCCCCTCCCACCTCCCCTCTCGCGGACCAACATATGAAAGTGTTAAAGTGCATATGTCATAATCACCATTTTTTTTTTCAAAAATTCACCGTGACGAGACGATTCGAATGAAATATACCATTCTTCAAACAGATAAATACTTCCAGAGATATTCGGCTTCAAACACGCCAAAAATTGGGTTTTTGAAATTATGGCCGGGAGAAAAGAGGCTGGGTCGAATTAGCTCTGTGACGTCATACCGGGAACACGTCTCAATACTGCATATAAAAACAATACGAAAATATTGTCATATGCGAAGCAAAAAATAGCCAAAAATAATTACTTTTGGGGGATATTTGTTTGTATATGAACTTGTACATTCAAGGCGACTGAAAACTCATCATTGTATCTTGGAAACTGAAGGAAACAGCTGAAATTTAGAGAACTGAGTCAAATGCAACGTTAGCATTGAGTCAGGCGTCATGTGTCGCATAACGCGTCTGTTTACAAAGGAATTCTTCGCCTTGAAGCTGTAAAAGCACCGGACAAGGTGATATACAGGCATGAATACACAGAACACAAGGATATTGAATCGCTAGCTGAGTAGACGCGTGAAAAAGTCGCAAGCACTCGTGTTTTCTTCGTTGATGTAGTTACTGTAACCATACTTATGTTGTTTGCAGTATTTGTACACACATCATCTTGCCCATTTAAATCCAGACGCAAAGCTTATTAAATTTCCATATTGGATGCTGAATACTTGTTATTTTTATGTTTGTAATACTTTATTATTATGACTGCGTGAGGTACAGAAAGAGATTGAAAAGTTTACTGTAGGGCCATGTTAGGCTTCTACAACCATCTTATTTACGAATACAGTCATAAACCTAAACCTAAACGTAAAAAATATTGAGAAACACTACAGTTAGATTAAGAAGCTGCACAATGATGCATGTGATACAGGAAAATAAAAAGCTCATCTAAATGCTGACATTTACTCTACTCTCAAAATTTGCTATATATAGAGAGAGATACAGTGATAAATAATATATCCAATGTATAAAACACATAAAGATTCATTGTTGCAAGCATTCGAATTTAATTTACCCCTCGAAGACTGCAGACTGCATGCCATTCAAAAGCTTGTGAGAAATGAATATTTTAACCAGACAACGTTTACACGATTAGCAGAAGTATACACCCCAAATATTCGTGGTCATTAACATAAGCACAGTCAACATTGTTATGATACTTGCGCCATTTAACTTTTTCATGCGCCTACTCAGCTAGCGACTTAATATCCTTGTGTTCTGTGTATTCATGCCTGTATATCACCTTGTCCGATGTGCTTTTACAGCTTCAAAGCGAAGAATTTCCTTTGTAAACAGACGCGTTATGCGACACATGACGCCTGACTCAATGCTAACGTTGCATTTGACTCAAATCTCTCAATTTGAGCTATTTCCTTCAGTTTCCAAGGTACAATGATGGGTTTTCAGTCGCCTTGACTGTACAAGTTCATATACAAACAAATATCCCCCAACAGTAATTATTTTTGGCTATTTTTCGCCTCGAACATGACTATATTTTTGTATTGTTGTTATATGCGGTATTGAGACGTGTTCCCGGTATGACGTCACAGAACTAATTCGACTCAGCCTCTTTTCTCCCGGCCATGATTTCAAAAACTCAACTTTGAGCCCAAATATCTCTGGAAGTATTTATCTGTTCGAAGAATGGTATATTTCATTCGAATCGTCTCGTCACGGTGAATTTTTGAAAAAAAAAATGGTGATTATGACATATGCACTTTAATTGTGTATTAAAAATGCCGTGTTGACAACAAATATACGATATTGAGTGTAGAGACCTCGCGAATACAGTTGCTACAGTATTGTATTTTTTGTATATTCAAATATAAAATATTAAGTTTTATAAAATTAAGAAATAGAAAGTACCTTTTATCAATAAAAGTCATAAATTTCTTGACTAAAAGCGACGAATTTGAACATAAAATCCTTGCAATTCGTAAATGCAGTCATGCTCTTTGCTGCAAATGTAAACAAATGACCGCAATCAAATACAGGCAGCGGTAGGAATAATTAGTTAGACTTGACAGACTTGACTCCATGCCCAGGGAGCTGTTGTATTTTACGATACGCATCCCTTTTTTAGTACGGTACGTTCGTATAAGAGCGTTACCATTAAAAAAAACTTTAAGAGACTTTTTATGAAAGTTTAAAATGCAAGAGTAGAAAAATAGTAAAAATGAGCAAGCAGCTAACGCATGCACGCAATGTACTCTGGCATGGACTGATGCGGAGTCTTATGGCTGTTGTTGATACTTTCAGTGGTTTGCTTCGAGGACACTATCATACTAACAATCTATTGGATTTTATACTATCGATGTTTTATTGAAGACTAATTCAGGTTTCGTCGTTATTCTGTTTTTCAACGCGGATTCAAAGGCCACCCCCCCCCCTCGCAGAACAAGTCCGCGATCGGTGGACGAAATCTATTTGTCGACGACCCCTTATTGATCAGTAAAATTAGCTGCATAGCTCGTTCTTGAAAAAACTCACTCATGGTCATTCCTGGTCACTGTTTACCATTCGCTAAAAAAGTGAGGATGCCGCGGGTTACTGGTCTACTGATTTCAACAATAATATAACAAACTTACTTGCAGGGAGGTTGGTTCGGGATTAACGCACCGAGGGGTCTGACAGCTGTTCGAACCTACCGAGCGAAGCGAGGTAGGTTCGGACAGCTGTCAGACCCCGAGGTGCGTTAATCCCGAACCAACCGAACCTGCAAGTTAGTTGGGTTTTTATCCCATACTAGACTTATCTTCTTGTGTTGTTTTCCGATTCTCGCCGAGTCGCCGATGTATTTTGTCAACATTTTCTCTTCTTAAACTTATTGGTCTCTTAATATTTCTTTATCAGGCTCTCTATTGTCTTTAGTTTACAATTTTCCGTTTCTTTTTGCTTGGTTTCTGTGACGTCTTTAGCCCAAAAATGTTCTTTAAAGTGTAGGTTTAATCATCAGCTAAATTTTGTTCGCCATTGTTGTTGAGCAGTTTGAGGCGGACGGCAGCGTAAGTAGCAAGCAGGTAAGTTCGGGTTTTTGTAACCAATCAGAAAGCCGGTTTTATCGATAAAGAGAAAAGCGGGTAAGTTCGGAAAAGCAGGTTAGTTCGAAAAAAACTTACCTGCTGAGAACCAATCAGAAGCCCGCTTTCATGACACATATGGGATAAGCGATCAAATTAACAACTCGTTCGTTGAGTTTAACATAACATAAAATAACATAAAGTATACTCGTTTTAGTCACTGCTGTTCAGGTAATTCGTGGGCGCAGTGATACAGCAAAAATGTTGTTGATTTCGAGTTTCGACCAATTATCCCATATGTGTCATGAAAGCGGGCTTCTGATTGGTTCTCAGCAGGTAAGTTTTTTTCGAACTTACCTGCTTTTTCCGAACTTACCCGCTTTTCTCTTTTATCAATAAAACCGGCTTTCTGATTCGTTACAAAAACCCGAACTTACCTGCTTGCTGCTTACGCTGCCGTCCGCCTCAAACTGCTCAACAACAATGGCGAACAAAATTTAGCTGATGATTAAACCTACACTTTAAAGAACATTTTTGGGCTAAAGACGTCACAGAAACCAAGCAAAAAGAAACGGAAAATTGTTAACTAAAGACAATAGAGACCCTGATAAAGAAATATTAAGAGACCAATAAGTTTAAGAAGAGAAAATGTTGACAAAATACATCGGCGACTCAGCGAGCCTCGGAAAACAACACAAGAAGATAAGTTTAGTATGGGATAAAAACCCAACTTACTTGCAGGTTCGGTTGGTTCGGGATTAACGCACCTCGAGGTCTGACAGCTGTCCGAACCTACCTCGCTTCGCTCGGTAGGTTCGAACAGCTGTCAGACCCCTCGGTGCGTTAATCCCGAACCAACCTCCCTGCAAGTAAGTTTGTTATCGTGTCAACTTTTCAATGTTTTGGACAATTTTATTGGAAAATCGATTACTGTTTTAAATCCTGAACAGTCTATCGTCTTTTGTGAAGCATGCCTCTGGGAGGAGAGCCCCAGTGTACAGCATGCAAGATTTGCAAGTCTCTAATGTGGAGGAAAGGCGCGAATGGCGAGACCCTTTGTAATGGCTGCCATTTAAAACGTGTAAACTCGTTTTTACGTTCACAACGTGCCACAAATTCGAAAGTAGATGGTCGTAGACATTCTTCAAAGGGGAAATCTAGTAAGGGGAAAAGTAGTAATGGAAGACATGGCGAGAGAACGGGAAAAAGTGCGGCTAATCGTAGTAGAAGAGCGTTATTTAAACGAAAGGTAAGTCTAATCTGAAATCTGTCAAAATGTCATGATATTTTATACATATTATAAATCATTTGATTAACAAATTCAGTACCCACAATATATACGTAGACATTTGATTCGCAGATTCATTACCAAAAATATAGGGCATAAATAATAATTTGATAAGAATATTTATATAATATATAGTATAATTAATTATTGATAATAATACCATAATAGTATAAATAAATATAGAAGATTTAAGTAGTGTTGAGTAAAATGCTTCAAATCTTTGCTTTCTTTCCATGCTCAAACATGTCCTTTTCTCAACAAGATTTTGAAATAACGTAAAAGAATATGCCGAGGTAATGATCGAACTTTTCGAAAAATAGAAGACCTGCCAAACACACACTAAATTCTCATCATGCCACTCATCACTTTGAACATGTTTTTTACCAGCCAATCTTCAGAGGGTCGAAGTCGATAAGAAAATGTCATTCTGGTCACATCGCATCAGCATGCGATTGCTCAATTTTATTGGGTGTCACTTGTAATTCATGTTAATAATTATCTGCTCAGTTGTTCAATTGAGACAGTTGTTTGAGGCAATATTAATATAAAAAAGCAATCAAAACGTTGTTTTGTTTGTTTTTGTGTTTCATGAGTTGTAAAATGTGTACCAATTCTCTGATGTATATAATATTTAGGTGTATAAGATTAGTCTGCAGACTAGTTCACCACAGGTGCACACAAGATACTTTCCAACTTAATTACAGTTTTCTTTATTGTTGTACACTAATGATTGATATAGTGGTACACTAATAGATGATATGGTAGTGCAGATAGAAATCACGGCAAGCAGACAACTTAAGGAAATACAAAATACAACAAATCCTAAAAATAGACATATTGTATTCTGGATATTCATAAAAAAACCACAAGAAAACGACAGATATTTCATCTTTATTGTGAAACCAATATCTTTGGAATAAAGACGGAATATCCAGCTGACACTGTTGTTTTCGTGTGTGTTCTTGAATATCGAGGATACAGGATGTCTATTTTCGGAATTTGTTTTATTTAGTATATACAGGTAGTATTTAGCAATTTAAGGTATTTTTTATTTTACCTAGCCTCAAAAGTCGCCATCTGTTGAAGCCACTATTGTTGCATCAAATAGTTTATTTTACAAGGTTTGTATGATTATGTATACAGTAAGCCAATAGTTTTTAATATAGAAAATAATCTACTCTTTCATTACTTGCGGCACAATTTTGCACTGTTCTGTGCAGTAGCAGATAACTATAAATCTAGTTTTTCACACCTGTGAGCCAGACAATAATTGAAAAGCAGAAGATAAACTGCCTACATAGTTAAATTTGTTTGCAACTGAACTGGAC
Organism: Muricea muricata; assembly: GCA_963855995.1. Lineage (NCBI taxonomy): Eukaryota > Metazoa > Cnidaria > Anthozoa > Malacalcyonacea > Plexauridae > Muricea > Muricea muricata. The sequence continues at coordinate 21,411,448 of OY979717.1, read as the reverse complement.
ATCATACAACCCAAGCTATCAGTAAGAAACTGTCTTAGTCTGCATTGCAGGAAGGTCATTAATAGGAAGGTGTACAGGGTATTTTCATGTTCTTTTTCTTTTGATTTGAAAAGAAACTCAAATTCAAGTTGATCAATTACAGCCTTAACTAGAAAAGACTTGCAGGTTGTGTCTTACATTTCCCCTCCAGCCAGAGATGACTCTGTGCACAGCCCAGGGCCATGGCTAGAGCGTTAATTGGGGGGGGGGGGGTGTATATTCATATATTCGTGTTATGACCAACTAATTTCTTTTGAAATCAGTTGCCATTAGGGTTAATTTCAAAAGAAATTAGTGGGGCATAACACGAATATATGAATATACACCCCCCCCCCAATTAACGCTCTAGCCACGGCCCTGGCACAGCCCAAGCACACCTTATTTCCACTTCAAACTTAATTTGAAAAAATTTGAGTGCATTCATTTCTTGTCAAATTGCAGCTGTATTTTAAGTATGTAAGGCTGTACATTAGAAATATCATACTTTGCCTTTACGTTTTTAATTTGCCAGCTCTTTCCAGCTGGAGACGGGGTATAATTTGTTAATCTAATTGGTATTTTTCTCATAAGTTCATGTATTTTTTTATCCAGGGAATCCTTTACCAAGTTGGAGATATAGTATCATTACAAGATATTGACGGATCTCAGTATTATGCTCAAACTCGTGGGTTTCTACAAGACCAATATGCCAGGAAAAGTACAGTGATATCATGGTTGATACCAACTGTACCAACCCCCCAAAATTTCGATCCAATGTATTTTATACCAGGTATGAATGTACAAGTTCTAGTGTGCTGCCACTGATCTTACGCCACACTGCATAACGTAAACAACTTGTCGCAATGTTGTTAAGAACAAGATTAAAGAATGTTTTGCATCTCGTATTCTCAATGTTGTCAACAATATTTTCACCATTGCCAATATATATGAATCAAACAAAATATTTTTCAATTCAGTTACACGTACAGGGCGCTACCAAAAGATATTTTATTGGAGGTGTTAACAAACCCTTAACAATTTGGGCCCTTGTAAGTCGCCTGGAATGACTCATTGTTAGTTTGTTCGACACTGCATTGTCGTTGTATTGAACAAAAAAGTTTGTATAATTATATTAAAAAGTCTGTGGTACCTTCTATTATATTTTTAAAGGTCCAGACGAAGACGTCCCTCGTTCCATGGACTGCATAGAATTTGTTTGTCGAGCACCGTCGGAATTATTCAAAGAATTCGATTGCCACCCGCCATTTGTCGTAGGAAGAAAACCAAATCTTGAAGAACTCGCCCAAGCTGCTGTTCAGAGTTTAGATAATTGCGACTAAAAACAGCGGCATGCCGACACTAAATGCTTGTGTTCAGGAGATTCCTACTGACGACCATGTAATGTCCACGCGGAATTGGGGCCGCTACTGTTGAACTTTACTTGTGCAGTGCTGCATGTACACGGTGAAAAGATAATCGTACTTTGGAGTGCTCTAGGGCACTCAATATACAGTGTGTCCCAGAAAAAAGTGACACTATAGAAATTATCTCATTGTTCTTAAACCGCTCTTAATGAAATTGTATTTACACTTAAGCATTTTAAAACGTTTTCGCTTCGTAGTAGCATAGTGCTCAGGCATTCAGATTATAACAATAGGTTAATTTCTATACTTATAGTGTCACTTTTTCTGGGACACTCTGTATATACTGTAAAGAAATAATTTTTTCACGGTTGGAAAGACCATTTTTAGCTAGTTTTGAATTCCACCGTTTTTCTAATGAGCAAATGGGAATCAGATAAAATTTGCCGGTCGAAATCGCATTTTGAAATTTACTCCCCCCTTGGGAGTTAAAATGGACACATTTTAGCTTGGGTTGTTAAATTTAATGCATCTTGTAGGCCACGTTAATTGTGACCTCATGAAAACTCGGTGATTAATGGGGTTTTTTCTTATTCGTTGTCATATAATTCGAGAGAAAATATGCATTTCGGACTGGCTATTTTCCTTAATAGGTTCGTACGTGTATTTGTAATTTTTCGTCTAATTTCACAAAAATGTTGACAATCAAAAGCTAAAAGCCTCTGGTCTTTCCGATTGCGAAAGAATGCTTTGTATAGATTAAATATTGAACGCGCTATAAGTTCGATTTCTTTTTTTAACACCAGGCATGGGATCGGTTTTTCAAAAGCTGGTTAGCATAACCCTGGTTGACTGCAAATTTCAAGCAATTTTCCAAGAGATCAATTTGTAAACTGGATAATACTTCCGTCATAAATCTTGCCTTGGTAGATCTTGCCTTTCTCACGTTTTGCAAGAAAGCGACGCCATTGAAACTAGAACAGAGCGTTAAATTTTTAGCCAGGCTCAACGCCAAACCAGCTTTAAACTGGCCCCTGTTAAGACATACATCACCACCAGCTTTAGCTCCGAAACGCAGCTATCGTGACCATTTTGACAGAAATTTAAGAATAACGACGGACAACTGTCAAAGCAGCAAACGGTTTTACGAACTTCTTCTAGCCAGTTGATATTGCATGTAAATAAGCAGCTAGTATAGCTATATAATACTTTTGACATTGAGTCGTGAAGGAGTAAAATTGGAGTTGCCTATTGACAGGGAAAATGGGACTCATTGGCCAAAGAACAGCAGATAATGGGGTTAAGATTTCAGGCAGACAGCTAGTAGGCCCTTATAGGACATGTGCACTTAGGCAAAAGGTTTGGTGTTAATATGGGCTGGGAAGTAGGAACAGGGACCCCCTCCCCTTCAGGAGCCGCATATTTTCCACCCGCAACTCTACCAATATGCGAAGAAAACTTATATTTTCATCTTGGTCTTTCACGCTGGGGTTACATAGAAAATTATCTAAACGGATGATGGAACATACTTCCCTTTCAAATATCAACCATCTTATAACTTCTGGTTGCGTTAGTGAGGAAGCTATGCTATAAAGAACAGTTAGTAATATAAATAACTAAGAGCCACTGACTAGTGTAACACATATCCCCTTATTTCAATGCAATTTACTTGGCAGAAATTTTTGCAAGGGCACCAAATACGAAATATTGATACATTCTGCAGTTTAAACTGGAAAATCACAACAAAAGGAAAAGCCAGTAAAAAGGACGACCTCAGTCCATAGCTTCATCCTTGCTTCACGTTTTAGACTTTTCACGACTCGAGTTCCAATTTCTGATTATATGACAATCGATGCCCTCAAACCACTAATAGGTGCGTCCACTCTTGCACTTTCTACGAAGAATGTGAAAGTTGGGAAAATATAAACAAGATATGTACAATTATGCATACTGCGAGGTAAGAACACCAAATTTTGAATATATATTGTTTTGACAAGACAATAATACATTTAAGATATAGTGCCATCCACCCAATCAGTAAAACGCCAATGCCGAAAAAGGTGAAATTTCAAAGCCACGTTTCGTCGGCGAAACGTCATTACTTACGAATGGTCCTGGAACTACAGCTGTTGCAGTTACAAGTCGCACGAGACAAAGTCCAGCGGATCAAGAGAAAGTATACAGCTATTTCAGTTAAGGCTGCCTTTCCAAAAGCGTAAACTATGAGTGAGCAAGGGATGATGTATTATTGTTAATCTGTGGGCCCTGATACTCAGGGAAATACCTTTGTTGCAGGTAAATTTGCCGTCGCAAGTTTCCCACGTTCCCTCGAAAATAAGCAATAATTCGTCATCGCTTGCATTACGCGCACGCTTTTGGAAGGACAACTTTTATTGAATTGGCCGTATATAGCTTACCTATAGTATACCAGCCCTATTGTCTTTTAAGCCAAACTGGAGTTATTTGGGGTTTGAAAGTGTTACAAAGCTCCAATTTTTGCCAGTCTGAATTTTAATTCAAAAATAAAACCCTCTGTCGATTTCTAGATTCTATAACGAAAATTTTGCAGACGGCATATATAGTAATACAGTTTTGATAAGCACATCAAGAAACTTTGGTGCTATAATCTGATGGTGCTCAATGTACATATATTACGAAATCTACCTTTGCCGCACGTTATAAATATTGTTTCAAAAATAGGAGTTTGAAAACGGATGTTGTACTTGATGGCTAAAAACTACGAATATGTCATGAAATAATCTGCCTTCGTGCAATAGTTATTAGGCGTCCCTAATATGGAACAAATGCCACCATTCTTGCATCATTTTAATAACGTTACTTTACATACTATATAAGACTTAGTGCCTTGTTACTTTTCTATACTAAAAACTTTGATTTTGTTTCCCGTCAAGAGAGTCAGAAATCAGTACTTATATACATCAATATTTTGTTTCCTTTTCTCTCTGTAATATATGATTCACCACAGTAGCTGATTCACCTATGTAGCTGAAACCGCCACTTCATTGCGACTCCTAAAGAACGCCTTGCCGTACTCATACGATGTAATCATTATGGCACATGCTGGCGCAACTTTGGCCACACGAGTAGTGAATCCTAGAAGAAAAAACCCAGAATAAATCATTGCACATTCAACACTTTGAATGCGGTGATGTCCGGTGATAACTTACTGTCTCATTATAAAATATAAAACGATCTCTACTAAAATAAACAAAGAGTTAAACCTGTAAACAAGGCACCAGTTCCTTGCTCCTTCTGAAGCTTTAACAACAACGAAAACGGTTGAAGGGAATCTCTTCTTTGTATCTTAAAATTTTGACAAAATGTACGACATAAATAAGTAATAGCTACGTGAGGGTGTAACTACGTCAAGACCTTGCTCAAAAGCTAAACGCATATTTCTTTATAAGTGTTAATGAACATCTCCTGGCCTTGATCTGTCCTCACTACTTTCATCTTCCTTGCTCACACCCGAAGAGATCTGTTCGAAGATGCTTAAAATTTAAGTCTCCAAATCCAATGGTTTTGATAACATCCCCAACCGCATTATTAGAGACTCCGCTTTAGAATTATAACCACGGGTGAATTCAAAGACATTTGGAAATACGCGCTTATTACCCCCCAAACTCTATATCTTCTGAGGATCAATCGCGACCCATTTCACTTACACCCTCTCTCTTTCTCTAAAATTTTGGTAGACTTTACAATCGAAGACGTGCTGTACAACATATAGAATCGACTCACAGCAATTTCGCTGCCTGAAGGGTTCTTCTACAACATTTAATCTGGTCGCTATGATCGACAACTGGTTAAAATTATTGAATACCCCCAATCACATTATTTAGGAATCTGTTTTATTGATTTCAAAAAAGCTGTCGACCGCACCTAAACTTGACACTTAGGCTGGAACAACACGTCAGGCTAAAACAACATCTGATCTATTAATATAGAATTACAGTGTGAGAGCCATGCAAGTCCGTCTTGGTAATAATTCCGTGTTCTCAGTATGGCGAACATAAATCTTAATCCAAGCCCTAACCAAAACCCTAATCCTAACCAGCGTTTTATTTGTCTTGTTTCAACTTTGATCGATTGAAGATTCAAGATTTGATTAGATTTAGGGCTTGGATTAAAATTTAATTTTGCGTATTGAGAACGCGGAATTATTACCCCCGTTTCTCCCTCGCACTTTCCCGCGTTATTTCTACTCCTCTGACCCTATAGAGAGACGGACTTGATCCAAGATTGATGCAGGAGTGCCCACAGGGAACTTAAACTTGGTCCAGTGTCATTATTATTACGATCAATGACCTTGAATTGGCCACCTCGAATCATCTCATTGGAAATATGTGGATGATGTCTCACTGGAATAATAATACGAAATTAGATGAAATTGTCATTCCCTGTCTATGTATCGAAAATGCTCCCTTTGAACTTGTCACTTCCTTTAAGGTCCTGCGCGTAAAACTTAAAAACAAACTAAAACGGTAGGAAAATACTGTGCCAATGATTAAGAAAGCATCAAAACGTTTACAGACACTTCATTCGCGTTTTGCGAAGTTGTGGCCTCCCACCCAACAACTTGTTGACTGTTTACCTTTCATTGGTGCTGTCTATCTTTGAATATGCCTGTCGTTTGCACACTACATTACTATTGCATTTATCTGATAACATCGAAAAAGTGCAAAAAAGTGCTTTTCGTGTAATATATCCTGATGTTGACTATACGGATGCTCTTGGTACCGCCCAATGAAAGCGCTCTGTCGATAGTCGATGCCGCAAATTCAAAATAGCCGCAATCTGTTGGCATGTGCTAAAACCTGGACTGGAATGTGGACTGTGGACTATGGACTATGGTCTGTAGACTATGGACTGTGGACTGTTTCTTGGGTGAACAAGGGGGTATAGATATTAATAGTTTCTGAACGTTTTGGACAAACTTTAAATAAAAGGATGTGATGTTGTTTTATATGATGTTGTTTTTTAACACAGAACTAATGGCAACTTATCAGCCACGTCGCCATTACTAAATCACTTATATTAAAACGATCATGGCTTTTTAGGATACCCTAAAGGTCGAAATGTTGAGAGAGCACTGGGGCCGAGTTGCCCCTGTGTTTTGTGTATCCCCATACATATAATAACTATCAATATCGAGTCATTCTTGGGTTGTCACATTTCTCACTCACTGGGACTGTATCTACTTCACCAAATTTAGTTAAAGAGGGAGCGCGTAGCGCGGCAATCATTACTCGCCCTTCGGGCTCGCGCTTTAGCTAAATTTGGTGAAGTAAATACAGTCTCAGTGAGTGAGAATAGTTTTAATATATATAGCAAAACAGTATGCTTATTGTCGCGCTACGCGCTCCCTCTTTAACTAAATTTGGTGAAGTAGATACAGTCCCAGTGAGTGAGAAATACACAAAACACAGGGGCAACTTGGTCCCAGTGCTCTCTCGACACTTCGACCTTTAGGGTATCCTATAAAGCTATGACCATATTAAAACATTGTCCACAAAACAGCTGAGCATGCGCAACTAAATTTATGCAAGAAAGATCGAATTTCGTTTCACAAGTCGCTTGCACCTTTATTGAAAGGACAAGTGCCGAACACCCACCTCTAGGTTTTTATATGCTTATTCAGTTGGCTAATCACTGCAGACGTCAGGCTTTATTATTTGGATTTGACTAATTTGGATTTGACTAATTTGGATTTGACTAATTTGGTTGACCAATTGAAACGCTGATCATGGAAGTCCAGGTTACATACGCAGATGTGGGAAAAGGTAAAAAGCATTATATAATTTTCATATTGTATAACAGCATGAGGGAAAGCGCATGAACGTTTGTTTTTTTAACGAGTTTAGTTCAGGTGATAGCTTCTTTTGCGCCTCGTGCCACCCTTTCTTTCACATCAAACAAGTTTGAAACGAGAGAAAAGGTTGCATATGGAAATAGTTTTTCGGAGATGAGTACCTCCTATAATAGACCCTCTTGATTAAATGATCATTTAACGTTCACTACCAATCCAGGCTATTGACGCATACGACATGCCTCGTAGCTCGTATCAAGCGTCGGTTACAAGCGGGCCATGCAATTATGGCAGAATAGCACAGCATTATCTTATCTGTAATTCAAGGTAACGAGTTTTGCCGGCTGCGTTTTGCGCCTGATGCGACCCTTTCTCTTACAACAAACAAGTTCGAAAAGGTTGCATTTAATAATAAACGTAAACCCTTCTAAACTTCATTCTCGCTTTTCGTCAAAATAAGGACTTCTCGGCAAATAAACCAATTAAACACGATAAAACAATAATCATTAAACATATGATATTGAATATTAGCATAGAGCTAATTCAAACAAGGTACGTTGTCCTTCAAAAATCTAAGAATCTACATTACTAAATCCAACATGCGAATTAAAATTTTTCTTATTGTTTTTAGGCATGACGCATTAGTCATGCTTTGGTAATTTATGTATTAACTTGAAATACATGCAGGAGTGGTTATTTGCATTGTAAGGACACCCTTAGGAACAATTGTTTCTATAGCAGGGGTGTATAAAAGGGGCTGATAAGCGAGTGTATGTCATTCACGTTCCGGCAACAAGAACCTCAACACAACGCTGTATCACATTCAAAATTTTGGTAGAAATATATATAATCTAAATCCATTCTCTGTATTTCCTGTCTATGTTCATGCGGCCACCAGGCTATCAGCCACTACGTAGAAAATACGATGACGTCTGCTTCCCCTGCGGCTATAAATGACACTGGAGCAGCGAGTGCCAATCAAGAGGCAGTACAAGCCGGCCGAAGTTCTATGGGGGATACGTCAAGAAAGATTGATCAACCCATGCTACAAGTAACAGAGACGGAGAAACTGACAGGAAATGAGGAGTGTTCTGAGTGGCCCGATGAGGAAATGCGTGTGTTACAGGTATACACGGGAGATAAAGGTGAAGTTAATTCGATATATACACCTTCAGGCGGTACACGCCTTGCGAACGAGGTACGGGGCAGGTTAAAAGCCCACATTGCTTTTTGGGTGAGAATTGACGCGCCCGAATTTATCTTAGATACTAACGATATGGATATAAAATTCCTTTCATACACGAGCCAACCAGAATGATCATGACAAATAATAATTCAGCACCATATATTTTTACCAAATTGTTTCGGCCGTTAGTAAAGCTTTGGAGAAGTAGAGGTTTCCACGCGGTCGTGTATTTAGATGATGGCCTGAATATTGAAGACTCTCTTGAGCAGGCACATACGGCATCTCATCACAGAAGAGGTGACTTGTATGCGGCCGGATTTATCGTTGCCGAAGAGAAAACTATTTGGCATCCAGTTCAGTATATTGACTGGCTAGACATTCGCTGGAATTCGCTTGACGGTTGCATTTCAATTGTCGACTAGCGTGTCGAAAAAGCGAAAAAATCGATGAAGGAAACACTTAAAAAATCTCAGATTACTGCACGGGAGTTAGCGTCAGTAGTGGGTTCTATTATTTCTATGAGTGTTGTCTTTGGCAGGGTTGCACGTATAATGACACGAGATTGTCAAATATCTATCGCGGCAGCAGAAGCGTGGGACACTCAGCAGCAGGTCGATGACTATTGTCGCCTTGAATTACGGTTTTGGGACTCCAACCTGGAGAAGTTTAGCAAAAAACATTGTTTTCCTTATTGCATATACAACAAAATCATTTATTCCGACGCGAGTAGTTATGCATGTGGAGCACTAATCTAAAACGCTGAAGAATCGATTTGCCATAAAATGTTTACACCAGAGGAAATAAGTTACAGTTCTACCCACAGAGAGTTACTCACTATATTGTACAGTTAAAGAGCGTTTGGCACTAACTTGCATAATTCTTCCATTAAGTGGTATACTGACAACCAAGCACTGCAAAAATTGTTGACGTAGGGTCCATGCGGCTTGTTCTGCAAACGGTTGCATACGAAATTTTTACATATTGTCTGGAAAATAATATTGATCTGCATATTGAATGGTTCCTAGAGCGTTAAATCGACAAGCTGATTTCATCAGCAAAATTTGAGATTGTGATGACTGGCAGACCACACGAGAGTTGTTCGATGAATTAAACAGTATGTGGGGGCCGTACACTGTCGACTGTTTCTCGCCTTCTCGTAATAACAAAGTCGACAAGTTTTATTCCAGGTTTTGGAATCCCGGATGAGCGGAGTTGATGCGTTGTACCAATCCTGGGTGCGGGAGAACTGTTGGCTAGTACCACCCGTAAACATTATTCCCAGTGTTTTACATTATATGAGTACACAAGCCACACAAGGAACGTTGATCGTTTCTGCGTGGCCATCTGCAGTTTTTTGGCCATTACTATGGCAACGTTATGCTCGAGCAATTCATGAAGTTCGATACTATATAGGCAAGGAATGTTGCACGCACGGTAGAAACACCACATCGGTGATAGGTGCCCCTACATGGGACGGCTATATTATAGCTATTCGATTAAATTTTCAGTGAAGACTATTTCATATGCCGAGACGGTGCTGTTGTTATTGTTAATGACGCTATTCATGCATTAAAGTTTTACATGCTATATACACACACATGCACACACATATATATATATATATATATATATATATATATATATATATATATATATATATATATATATATATATATATATATATATATATATATATATATGTATATATATATATATATATATATATATATATATATATATATATATATATATATATATATATATATATATATATATATATATATATATATATAGCTCATGTAACTCATAGCATTTAGGAAAACCAAAAATTTAGAGAGCATGCTTAATCTGCAACAAACTGAAACATGCTGAATCATTTGGTAAGTATTATGTGATGTGTTGATCGACAAACAGCATGATTTTTTTATGCACGTGTGGCTTGTTCTCGTAAAAAATGGCATATTCTTATATTACGAACATAATTAGATTTCAACATTTCATTTATGCATTAATAGTTTTCATCAAACAGACTTAGTTTCGGTGTATCCATTGCAACAGTAAAGAGTTTAATATAGGCGCAGTTGCAAGCAGAGGACATCCGAGTGCTCTAATAATAGGGGTTACTCAAAAGTCATGTAAATGATAACATGTCCAATGAAGATGTTTTAAAGAATTTTCATGATTGACTTTAAAAAAAAAACTGAAAGCCGTAATATCTATCGTCTTTTAGACGAATTATATAGCAAATCAGCATGTAGAAAAATGCATTGGCCTCAAACGTGCTCGCGATTAATCAGCAGATACAATTAAGCGATTCTTGGAATTAACAAGTTCCAAATCGAGGAGAGAAGCTTTAACTTCTAAGAAAAAGATGAAGAATTTTTTTTTGCTATTCTTCATAAGTTGCATTAACGTACAGGCTAACTCAGGGCTAGGGTGATTCCTGATCATTTTTGTGTGACTAAGCTCTTATCGCTTATTAACTATATGACTCGATTGTAAAGGTCAATCATTATAAAGCACTTTCAATTTCATTAGAGGCAAAACTAAAGTGATAATTGGGGAGGGAGTGTTTATTCATATATTCGGGTTATACCCGACGAATTTCTTTTAACATGATTTGGCAAAATAAACTGAGGCAAGGAGTAAGGGAATGCACTCAAAATTTTGACGCAGGTGCGTACATATGTAATCCACCATATATTGGAACTAAGAACCTCTACGTTTGGAGAGATATTGACTGATTGATTAATAAATTGCGCAAAGATTTTCATGTGTTGATTGAGTAAATCGATCATTATTTATTTATGCATGAGTCATTCTCATATTGCGTAATATAATTTCTATTAGTATAATTTCTTTTAGTGAATAGTGGTTTTGATTGGTGGCCTGACTACCAAATATGATGCACTATTTACTAATTGACATTTTTTTCAAAATGGCCAACAGTTATGAATTTCAAAGTGGTTTTGATGTTTTATGCTCAACTCCGCAAGCCAAATTCTTTGACCTACGTCTTGCGCAACGGCAAAGACCCTGGCTCAGCCAGATCAGGTGACTTTTTCAAAAATCGGTTAGTTTGCGGTGGTGGAAGTATCAAATTACATACTTCCACATACAAGTTATACATTTGAAATCAAAGAAAAAGAAATAATGGTCCCGAAAGGTAATATAAACTTTGTAATCGGAAATTATCTACTTTTGTCCGTTTTTCGTTGGGATAAGTATTCGAAGTGAATCAGCTAATAAAATATCCAAAACCAATGTTTTTGAATGACCCAACGATGAAAGCTTATATCTAACGTATTTGAAATGACCTAGTGACTTCTCAGATCAATGGCGAACACTATTGGTTGACTAAAACTCGGTTTCTAATTTCTCCAATACTTAACGATACGTGCTTACCATTATTCAAGTGGTTTCAATGTGATTTCCATAATAACACGACGAAAGCACGTTATACGAAAAAAGACCGTAAGTACTGTACAAACCTTATTTGAATATAAACCATTGGTTAAATTTAATGATTTGTATAATTAAAAGTAATGCATTTGAGCATGCCCCAGAATTAGGGAGTCTCCGTTCATCTGTTAACAATTTTTCTATTATCATGTGCCTCATATGTTTCGTGGTTACATTAGTTTGTATCGTGAGGAAGATAAATAGGCGTATATATGAAATATCACAGTTACTAATTTCTATACGTATACCATGCAACATAGGGTTTTGAAATTTACCAGTGCTATCCGGGAACATATTTCATCATCAGTGAAAATCGTGTTATATAAAAAATTTAATAGCGTTAGCTAGCATGATTTCGGTAAAAATTTTCGTATTACACAGACCGGATTTCGCATTCAACTGAATACGTGATTTTGTTAATTGTAGTATACCGCGTCCCGTATCCTATTAAGGAATTCAACGCGGAAAATTAAAATAGCGCAGTAAACGTGTTGCTGACTAATGGCTATATACCATATACAATGTCTTCCTCCACCATAATCCTGTTACAATATCAATTTTTGTATGTCGTATGATCTTTGAACAGATATACTCGATCTTTGCATGCGTAATTTTATAAACTCATAGTATACATGTAATCATAGTAACTAAACTTTTAGAGAGCATCTTAAATCTGCAATAAATAGGATATCGATTTGTTTTAATAAGGGATGACTGGCATATATGTATTTATAGACAAGGCTTAGCTTAGGCATGGTAGAAAACACGGGTACCGGCCGGTATACGGATACAAAACCGAGTATACGGGTACGGATAAACGGGTTTACGGATATACGGGTATACGGATATACAAAATTTCGATATTTAGTAAATCAATGTTAACAATATTCTATAACTTGTTCTAATATATCTATCAAACATAAACCGCGATTAAAATGACATACCATGGATGTAAAGTAGATTTTTTCTGTTTTTAATAGATACAAAGCGAGTTTTCTAAACCGAGTTTTTTCGAAAAAGAATAGAATTCAGTCGACTGAAAACACTAAAGTCAATCACTAGAACAAGCACTCGCTGTAACTTAATAAGCCATAATAATCTGATGTATTTGATAGATATAAACCGATAGTAAAAAATATAGTCGCCTTTAAAATGGTATGATAAAGCAAAGGAGTGTCGAATTATGTCTGGATTTTATGCTGCTTAGTACGGGAACAGTTTTCGTATGAAGAAATTGGCTCTATTAAAGATTTGAGATCTCACGTTATTGCTGATAAAAATAACATGTATCAATCTACCCATGTGTTACATATTAATATGGTTCTAAGGTGCTGTCATTACAAGCACGGATTATATGTTATTTTCTGAAACATAAGTGCCATTTTTATGTGCATAAAAATACAAAATATAAGAAACTTATATGTTGCAACTGTTTTAGACATTGGAAAGGTAAAAACTAAAACAACAGAACTTGAGCCCCTATTATATACGAACTATTTTAATCATGCGTTTCGGGGTCACAGGGGAAAAAAGCGTTCAACTGGTACTTTCCTGGGTTTTTTTACGAATATATATATGCATTGCTAGAAGAGAGTAAGAAGACTGAAAACTACCGTACCTGCAACAAAAGCTTCTCTTCGCAACCTTTTTAGCCACAGTAAGTCTTCCACATGCCATCCTCAGATATATGAAAACCTAGATTTATATTAATCTGACACTGCAGAGAACAACAAAAAATTCTTTGTTTCCAGCGGGATTTGAGTTCGCATCTTTGATTTCTAGACCGCCGCTCTATTAATTAAGCTATCAAGCCAACTGCAGTTGGTAGCAGGTCTTATCCAATTTAAGAGCACAAAATATTTTCGTGACGACTTAACGCTTGTCTGTGAGGACGCGCAGTGTTTTAATTGTATTTTAGAACCATCCCCAGGGATATGAAAAACTAGATTCATATTCCATTGCATATGACATAATCATCATTTTCCCAAAAAAATTCGCCGTGGCGAGTCGATTCAAATGATATATATCACTCTTAGAACGAAGAAATGCTTTCAGAAATATTTGGCTTCAAACATGCCAAAAAATGGGTTTTTTGAAATCATGACCGGGAGAAAAGAGGCTGGATCGAATTAGCTCTGTGTCAAACTATCTCTATGTCGAATTAGGGGAAACGAGGAACGGGGAACGAGTTGCAACGTCGCACATAAAAACAATACAAAAATATAGTCATGTAAAAACCACGGCCAGCCGACAATTTAAGAAAATATAAAAGGAAACAAATTCCGAAAAATAAAGTCATCTTGCTATTCAAGATATGAGTACAAACAAGACAAACAATTGAAACTGTGAATTTTCGACTTTACTTCAAAGTTATCGTCAGACAGAATGGAACATAACACTTTACATACAGCATATATACGGAGCAAGAGAGCAAAAACACTGCGTCACCGGAAGCGAGGGATTCCCTAAGACTGTTAGGCTATGTTTATATGATAAAAATTGATATTTATGTTTACAAAGCACTGACCCTTGTAGAAAGTGGGAATGTAGATGAAGCGTCCTTATGTGAAGAGTTGAAGCAAGGATATAATAACTGGTGGATCTAGGAAGTTATTTAAAACTAAGTTCCAGGTCCAGGTTGCCCAAACCAAGGCCAAGGCCAAACCAAGGCCCAGGTTGACAAAATTACAAAAAAAGTTAACTCGGGTCTAAGCATGCATTATAAGAAAATTGCGTGATATAGTTGACTATAATACTCTAATAATTATTTACAAATCTATCATCCAACTACATTATATTTTGATTATTGCTCACAAGTTTGGGGCTGCCTAGGAAAGGTTTTATCAGATAAACTTCAGCGTCTTCAAAACCGAGCGTTTCGTATTAATTTCCCGTGAAGGATATGAAACGCGATCAAAAGATATTCTAAATAAGGCAGGATTTTTCGACCTACAAACTAGAAGAGAACAACAACTTGCTGTAGTGATGTACAAGATCAAACATAAAATGCTACCAAATTACTTACAAGATATTTTTGTTAACACTCAGCAAGTCATTATCATAACACGAGACAAATAGAATATAATTACGCATTGCCAATGCCAAACACTAATGCTATGAAAAAATCATTTGGCTACAGAGGTGCGAAAACTTGGAATAATCTTCCAATTGAATTGAAGTCACAAAAAGGTTTATCAACTTTTAAGAGTAAGATAAAACAATTACAGATTGATAAGTAATAAAATTTTTTAATATTTATATAATAGTTTAGCACACGGCCTATTGGAATATCACTCTTTTTCTTTCCTTTTTTGTGAATATTTTATATATTGTGAAATAGTACCGTGTTTAAATATTGTAATAATAATAATAATAATAATAATAATTTTCAATAGGAGTGGGCACATTGTCAGAAGGAAGAGGGATGTCAGTTTGTAGAGAGAACTGGTTTTGTAGGCTTGCTAGGTATTGCTCGTGTTCACAGTCTGAAAGATGTTTTCCTATTGCACTTGTGGTGAGTTGTGTTGCATGTTCTTTTAAACGCACTGATAAACATCTTTTTGTCATACCTATATCACGTTTGCCACGACCTGGACACGAAACCTCGTAAACAAGATCACTACGCAATAGAGAAGGAAGTTTGTCTTTGTTAGAAACAAAAGACGAAATTCGTTTACTGTCATAAATAACCACAAATTTGACCGGCTTTGTTAGAAGTCTTTGAATTTTTGACGTGCAGGATTTTATATTCTCGCCGTGGTTTCCGAGTAAAGGTATTCTGATCCAAATTTTCGTTATGTTTTCATCAGTCTGAGAATCGGCATTGCTTGTGGGTGTGGACTGTTTTCATATTTGGTTGTAAGTTTTCGAATTAGAAAATTTCTGATGCTCATAGGATAACCGTTCCAAGACATAAAAGATTTAATCAGTTCTATTTGATTGTTGAAAAACGTTTTGGTGCTGCAAATCATAAATGCGCGATGAAATAGTGATTTGACCCATTGAGTTTCTTTGCGGTAAATATTAGTGCCATCAGCCGAGACTTTTTTGTCTAAAAAATGTATCAAGCTATCCGGAAATACCGTTACTATAACGCGTTCAAACTCTGTTGAAATAATTTGCCAAAACTGGCCCTGTAGAGGACCCCATTCAAACGCCATCTTTTTGAACATAAATTTGTCCGTCGAAAGAAAAGGCTGTTTTAGTGCAAAAATTCAAAATTAGTTTTTTCAAAGTGCGTTTTTGCAGTTTAGTATCCCAGAGTTTGTCTTTATAAATGCGATTTAAAATAATCTGAACTGTGCGAGAGAGCGGAACGTTAGTGAAAAGTGATTGAACGTCAAAAGAATCAAATTGATAAACTTCTTGGAATAAATGTTTGTTAATTTGTGTAGTAGCGTCGAACGAGTCAGTAAGAAAGTGATTGTTTAAGGTTAAAGGATGCAGTAAATTGGACAGGAATTTCCCTACATATTGCATTGTAGTGTGGTGTATTTGTCGTGTCATTGATTGGTCTGAATTTAGGTAGAGTGTCGAGTTTCTTGTGTGTTTTTGGCAAGCCATGTGCCCTACCAAAGTGCGCTGTAATAGGTCGTAATCATTCAAGTTTAGTATCAGTAATTTCACTTCGTTTGTTTAGGGTCAGTAAGTAATGTTGTAAAGAATGAAGCTCAGCTAGCGTTGGGTCAGAATTTAACTTAGAAAACTTATTACTATCTGAGAAGAGAGACTTGACTGATTTGACTTAGTCCTGTCAGTTTATGAGCACAATTCCATTTCTTTTATCAGGTTTTAAGATGGCAAATTTGTGCGTGAGCGTATTTAGGGTGTCAATTTTCTTTCGGCCTAACTTAAACTCCTTTAAGTCCAAATCAATATAATTACAGGCAAAAGAAAGGACGCCGCTTTAGCAAAACTTAATAGTTCTGATCGTAATCTTAAATTCACTGATGATACATTTCGGATGGCTTGATACTTAGACATAGATGTCTTGGTTGATGGCACTGATATTTACCGCAAACAAACTCATACCGGACAATATAAACACATTTTTCCAGCTTTGAACCTTTTCCGCGTAGAACTGCATGGGTCAAATCACTTTTCATCGCGCATTTATGATTTGCAGCACTAAAACATTTTTCAATAATCAAATACAACTGATTAAGTCTTGGAACAGTTATCCTATCAGTATCAGAAATTTTCTAATTCGAAAACTTAAAACCAAATATGAAAACAACTCCACACCTACTAGCAACGCCCATTCTCAGACTGATGAAAACATAACGAAAACTTGGATCCGAATACCTTATATCGGAAACCGCGGTGAGAATATAATAAAATCCTGCACGTCAAAAATTCAAAGATTTCTAACAAAGCCGGTCAAATTTATAGTTATTTATGACACTAAACGAATTTCGATTTTCGTTTCTAACAAAGACAAACTTCCTCCTCTATCGCGTAGTAATCTTGTTTACGAGGTTTCGTGTCCAGGTTGTGTCAAAAGTTATATAGGTATGACAAAAAAATGTTTACCAGTGGGTTTAAAAGAACATGCAACACAACCCACCACAAGTGCAATAGGAAAACATCTTTCAGACTGTGAAAACGCGCAATACCTAGCAAGCCTACAAACCAGTTCTCTCTACTAAATGATATCCCTCTTCCTTTTGACAATATGCCCACTCCTACTGAAAATTTTGTTTTCAATAACTTCCGAATCTTGCACTTAACTAGATCTACCAGTTACAATATCCTTGCCTTTCTTAAAGCTTTACTAATTAAATACAACAATCCACAAATTAACACAGGACTGAAGGTTTCAACTATTCACATAAGGACGCTTCATCTACATTTCCACTTTCTCCCAGTTGGGTCAGTGCTTGTTTATTTCTAAATATAAATATAAATTTCATCATGTAAGTATATGGCCTAACAGTCTTAGGTAATCCCTCGCTTCCGGTGACGCAGTGTTTTCGCTCTCTTGCTCTGTACAGTGCGTATAAAAAAAAGTAATCCAAAGATGACGCGCTGTAGTACAATAACCATTCGGTGTATGTTCACTTTTTTCACATTCTGAAAGATAAATCTTTTAGCTATTGAATGGCAACTTTTTAGCACTAAATGGACAAAAATTGAGCATGTCGAGACCAAAAGAAAGTGTTGGTCAAAATCGCATATTTTTACCTCTGTGCCTAATTAAAACACCGAATAACAAAAGGACAACTCAATTAATCATAAACATGTCACAATTGACCGATTGCATTATGGACAGAATTTTGAAAAAAGTTGAAGTGGGAAAATTTATTACCACAGCATTGAAGAGCATCCTAAAATTAGTAAAATTGCAAAGTTTGGTCGCGAAATGTTGTAAAATGAGGATAATATAG
Source organism: Muricea muricata (assembly GCA_963855995.1). Lineage (NCBI taxonomy): Eukaryota > Metazoa > Cnidaria > Anthozoa > Malacalcyonacea > Plexauridae > Muricea > Muricea muricata. Next base: position 21,393,205 of record OY979717.1, on the reverse strand, counting down.
CCCTGCAAAGTTTGCAAATTTGGTATACTTTTGTATTACGCACTGAAAATTGATACCGTTTTCTCGATGTTGGTATAAATTTTCCGTGCGTAATACAAAAATATACAAAATTTGCAATCTTCACAGGCTTACATTTTCCACATTTTACAACGTTTCGCAACCAAACTTTGCAGTTTTACTAACTTTAGGATGCTCTTCAATGTTGTGGTAATTAATTTTCCTATTTAAACTTTTTTCAAAATTTTGTTCATAATGCAATCGGTCCATTAGCATTTAGTTGTTTACTTAACAATTATTTGCCGAAGGCGAAGTGATTATTGGTGCATGAATATTCACCGAGACGAAGTCGAGGTGAATATCTACCATAATCACTGAGCCTGAGGCGAATAATTGTTTTAGTCAGTATAATTTCTTTAGCAAAATTTACGTGCATAAAATGCACTGTCGTCTTTTTAGAGTTTACTTCAGAAAATTCCTAAGTAAAGACTAAAGTTTACTTATAATTTTTAAATAGCGAAAAAAGTATTTAATCAGGTATTTGCAGACGAGTTTGTTTGTATTCTTTGAGTTTACATGCATTAATGCAATGTTTTTCCATTTCCTAATTTTGGCAAAAGTATAATACATGAAAACATCCTCATTGGCGACCATTTTGAAAAAATGCCAACTAGTAAATAATGCCTCTTAATTTATTTTTGAGTTGGTTTTCTGTGATGTACCGCGGGTTGTATGTAGGTTATTTACCTTGAATAAATAATTAGATCAAGGCTGTGCAAAAATCTCGACGAATGTCGACTTAAATTGCTTGAAGTCCAAAGACTCTGTTAGAAAACCTCTTCAAAAATAAATTAATTAAGTTAATTAGATACCTCGAAAGTCGGGATGTATGTCATATACAGCCCTCGAACGCTGCGCGTCCTCGAGGGTTGTATATGACATACATCCCTCCTTCTTGGTATTTAACTCTAACATATTTACTGGTCAGGCAACCAATCAAAACCATTATTTACTAAAGAAATTATACTAATGACAATTATTTACATTTGAACTTGAAACTTTAAAACTTCAAGAGTTTATTTGCCAATTCCTTCGACATGACCACCATCTCTCTCGGTACAAAGCTGCACATCGTCGTCTAATTGCCTGAAGTGTGCGTCTAATAAGTGCAGAATCATTTCTCAACGCATCAACTTCATTTTGAAGGCGATTTTGCAAATCATTCAAGTCATTTGGCCCTCTTACTGTCTCGATATTGGCTTCTGATCTTCCCGTACGTGGTTTCTTTCACAAATTGTTTTAAGCGCGAGCGGACGCCGCTCAGGGAAACCTTTCGCAAGCCTCTTACGTGTTACTTTCAAGCTTCCTGTTTTAAAAACTTTTTGGCAAAAAATGTTCTTTGTTCAACTGTTAGTTGCACCATGTTTTTATTCAGTGACTGAGAGTTAATAATGTGTGCACGCGGGTAGTTTAATAGTTTATTCTGAAGTGATTTTGTCAACAACTCGAATCCCAAAGGGAGTTAATGTTTAATGTCTTAGTCCCAATTCTCAGAGGTGAAAATATGCGATTTTGACCAACATTTTCGTTTGGTACAGTATATGCCCAATTTTTGTCCATTTGGCGCTAAAAGGTGTCATTCAATAGCTAAAAGATTGATATGTCAGAAGTTAAAAAAATTGAACATACACCGAATAGTTTTTGTATTACAGCGCGTCAACTTGGGATTACCTTTTTTTTATACGCCCTGTATATATGCTGTATGTAAAGTGTTATGTTTCATTTTATGTTAAATAATATACTAGCTGCATTGGTATATATCATTGTATCTCTGAGAGCAGAGTCAAATGTCAGGATTGAGACGACCTTTTTATTTTCCTCTGCTACATGGCTCACGTATCATCGTGCAGTTTAAATATATTGTAAACTGTGATCCACTTATTTTTCAGGATTTTTTTACCTTGAGGTTTAGGTTTATTACTATATTTGTAAATACGGTGATCTTATAGAAGCCTAATGTGACCCTATATATTTTTCAATCTCTTTCTATACCGGTAGTGGCGGTACCCAATGAGTCATGTCATGACTAATGACATAGCTATATATTATATATGATAACTTACAAAACATATTAACATTCGTATAAAGCTTTGCGTCTAAATTTATACATAGGCAAGATTGTGTGTGCACAAATACTTAAAACACATAAGGAGTATGCATTTGTGGTATGCATGAACGACTGAAACATGGTGTTTGCGCCTTTTGATTTTTTCACGCACCTTTTTGTATTTTGCTCAGGCACGAATTTGACAACAACAATAACAATTTAATCCTTTATATAGCGCCATTTCATCTAGTAAACTAATGGCACAACATTTATAATTTGAGTTTTCCTAGATCATAAATTAAGATTATGTTAGTTCAGCCCAATACTTGGAATAAAGTTACAGTATTTCATTAAGATTTATATGAACACACACATCTGAGAAACTTTACGTCATTTATATTTACGATTTTACTTAGTAGTAAGTTAAAGTTGGGTGATGGTTTAAATGTCATATATATTTGATTATTGTCCATATGGAAATGGTAACACAAGTTGTGATGTTTGATAATATCTGCCGTGCACAATAGGCAGAGTATAGTTCCAAGTACAGAACCTTGTGGAACACCACAGCTCAATTTATAATGACTAAATCAGTCGTTATTAAGTTGTACAAATTGTGTTCTTTCTGTCAAACCACACAAGCGCTTTAATTTTTTTTTGTTCCACAAACTGCATGTAAACGGTTAAGTAATAGGGTATGATCTACTGTATCAAATGCTGAGGAGAGTTCGAGCAACAATAGGGCCATTTGATATCCGCCATCGTCAATACCACATAAAATATCGTTGTGAACTTTACTAGAGATGTTTCTGTACTATGTTCTTATTTATATGCCGAATGATAAAATTCATGAGCATTTAAGTTTGTTAGGTGATAATCTAACTTGAATGCTACTGCTGTCTCAATAGTATTTGCCAAAAACCCTATATATATTTGAGATAGGTCAAAAGTTAGAGTAATTTACTAGTAAGGGCAACGTTTTTTTTTTCATCTTAGGCTTCAATACAGCTTCTTTGAGATCATAGGGCACTATACTGCCAGGTATAGGATCTGAAACACAAGACTTCCCAACTGAATCACACAGCGGAGGAGCAAGTTCTTCTTTACTGATATATCCAAATTCAACAGCTTGCATTGTCGTATAACCTTGTATTCCGTGTATTTGTGCCTTTATATTACGTAATTGCTCGATGTGTTTTTACGGCTTCAAAGCGAGGAATTCCTTTGTAAACAAATGCTATATGTGACACATGACAAATGCCGACATTGCATTTGACTCAAATCTCTAAATTTGAGCTATTTCCTTCAGTTTCCGAGATACGAGTTTTCATTCGTCTAAATGGTTTATGTTCATCTACAAACAAATAGCTCCCAAAAGTAATCATTTTTAGCTATTTTTTGCTTGACACATATCTATATTGTTTTTATATGCAGCATTGCGATTTGTTCCCCGTATGACGTCTCAGAGCTAATTCGACCCAGCCCCTTCACTCAGCCATGATTTCAAAAAAACCCATAATTCCGCGTGTTTGAAGCCAAACATCTCTGGAAGCATTTATCCGTTCGAAAAATGGTATATATCTTTCTAATCGACTCGCCACGGCTCGTTCACGTTGATTATATACACTTTAATCTGCTACGTACCAATCCCAGCTGGCTCGATGGCTCAATTGGTACAGCGGTGGTGTTGATACCCGAAGGTGCAAGTTCAAATTCCGTTCGAGACAATTAATTTTTTGTTGTTCTCTGCAGTATCAGATTAACATGAATCTACTTCTTCTACATACGCTCAATCATTGAAATTGTAAAATTTGTCCTAACTATTTTACCGCATGTGATGTAGTGTAGACAAATAAAGTAAATTAAATTAAAAATAAAGCAATATGTATGATCTCTAATTGTTATACGATTTAAAAATAAACAATTTCCCTGTCAAAGTAGGGTATCATTTAAACTTTCGACCATGGATTTCTGAACTTTGATGCTTGTGTTTTCGACTGTAATTCGCGTGCGCAGTATTCGACTTTCACTGTAATTTATTTTCGATTGCAATTTGAATATTTTTGTTTATATTTAGTGATAATCCGATATAGTGAAAAGTAATTCAAGATCAATTTTTAAAGTAAAATTGTTGTGACTGATTATACTCAACCATCATTGTCAGATCGTCGTTGTTCCTGATGATATCACCATCGGGAAATTGCCACTAATTAATGGATTGTTGGCATATCAAAAGGATGCCGAAGCGTTCCGTTTTAGAAAAAATGGCACGTGGAAGGAAATAGCAGAGAAAGAGGTATAATACGAGTTTTTACCTGGTCCACTATCTGGTTACCGCATGTTTTTTCGTCGTGGTTTACAATTAAAATCGCCTCGCAGCTCTACATGCATGTTAAAAAATGGCATCAAAAAGGAAAGATTTAGGTCATAACCAGTTGCTCTACTCAAAGTCAATCGAGACATGCTCTGGAAACCTGGCAAACTTAATTCAAAGCGTTTATAATGAGCTCCGATGTTATTTTGAGCTGGCCTCACCGTGCACAGACCTTTTGAAAATTTGCCTACCAAAAATTCATTGTCTTCACCGTGCACAAATATGCATAAACAGTTTGCATAGATTAAACTAAGCATGCACCCCGTGCAGGCGTGTGCACAGAATGACGACCGGCAATATTTACCATCAAATTTAGGTCATGCTCCAAGCTATTAACGAAACTTTAACAAAACTGGAGCTGATGGCTAACCTGCTATGTAAGTCTCACTATGAATTATTGAAAAGAGAATCTAATATAGTGGGGGAGGGGGGGGGCTAGTTGCCTAGAGTTGGGAGTTTGACTTTTGTGTAATGCTGATTTATCATGAGCGGTCTTACAGGGCAAAAAGGGTGCAAGTATTGTAAAGTTAATAACAGTCAAAACTCCTAACTTTAGACATACTTCCCATTCAAGAAGGTAGTAGCAACTGCAGATTAGAATAAACCCTGGTGGTCGGTTCGTCCAAATATAATTGTGCTTTCTGATTTCTTCGAGTCATATGGCTATGAGTCATAACGACAATAATAAACCGGTGGATTATACACGAAAATAAACTAACACAACACAGCTACCAAATTGGAATAAATTTTATATTATAATTTTATTGCACGACCGACTACCATAAATAAAAGCGGGCTTCTATTCGGTAAAAAGTGTCGCGCGATCGACATTTTACGCTTTCTTTAACTAAATGTGTCCAGTCAATTTTTTTTGTTAAATTTACAAATGCACAGTTTAAGTTTCTTATAATCTTAAAGGGGAACTCCACTCCCAAGACTCTTTAACTAATTTTTATCCTTTGTAACTTATAGTGTGTTGAGTTTTAAAAAGGAGGGGGAAATCAGAATACCCAGAGGAAAATCAGAATACCCAGAGAAAAACCCTCCATGCAAACATAAGTGATATCAACTGCGAAAAGTCTCTCACATAAAACGCATATACCAACCTTGGGTTTTTTTCTTCAGTGGTGAGAGGCACAATGATTTAACCGCTTGTGCCTGCACTCCGTGCTTGCGCCACTGATACTCGTCGAAGCCCTTTCGAATACGTTGGTCAGCTGAAACATAATGTAATATTCACATTTTCAAATTATATTATTACTTCGGTGAGAAATTTTTTATTATTTTACACTAAAGCAGGAATAATGCAGTAGCGTCGCCAAGGAGGGGACTGGAGGACGAGTCCCTCCTCCCAGTTATTTTGATAATCGATCGCGATTTTGAAAGTTTGCTAAATTTGAAGCAAAAAGCATGGGGCGATTACTGCTTTAATTTCTCACGGATACAAAAAATGCCGATGTGCGGCCATAAGATTATCCATAAATCTACCTGAAAAGGCTAAAAATAGCGTTCTAGAGACTCTAGAAATAAAAAAAGTTTTGGCGTAGTATAGCCCCCCCCCCCCCCCACGAATTTCGCGCCTTCGGCGCTTGTTTGTCCCATCAGTTTCATCAAACTGGCGACCATGTATTTAAATAAGTACACTTAAATGATGTAGGTCCACCGCTGTTAACTGAAGTTGTTAAAAACATAAATTTACTTTGGATCATGATTATGCCATGGCAAAATATTAGTGCTCGAAATTTTCCACTTCCCAAGGATCACCGCTAAGCGCACGATCTGAGCACCTTGGAATGCCCAAAGATTTTATGGTTTGGTAGTAGAAACATAGCGAAAGCGTGATCAATTTCGTATGTTTCGCTTCAGATCAGTATTCGGTTAATCTTACCATGTTGACCATCATGGCTAACTTGCCCCAAAACATTTGAGATTATCTGTCCTAAATTACATGCAAAAACACATATTCAGGTGCAGGTCGTAGACGAGTAGTAGACGCCCACGCCTAAATATATATATGGCATTTGTTGTGTTCTAGTGTTCTGTTCAAAATGGCAGATTCTTGACCCTTTGTACAGCCCTGGTAAGAATTTGATATCTATTTGATGCCTATCCTATCTCTTGATGTAGCTATACGGCATAGTTTAATCTTGTTTGAAATGCCAAGTTTGAAAAGACAACTCAATGATTGGTTGCCGTCAAACAATGGTTGGATCTTGTGCTACCGAGCTCCGGAATACAGCTGGAAGAGTAGAAGATTCCACGCTGGTTGTGATGGCAAAGGACCAACTGTGACTATCATTAAAGTTAACTCGTACATATTTGGAGGCTACACAGATATTTCATGGGGTGGTAAGTAAATTGTATATATTATTTGTCATGAGTTCCCTAACTTGAATGGTTCAGGAAGATTCGTCATTCGCGAGTTATGATTAATGATGATGATCAACTCTATTTTTAAAAAATCACACGCTGGCCTCGTCAATTTTCGCCGATTTCCACGAGAGACGTGTTTATCACATAGATATTTGCATTTTACATATTACATATTTACGATCGTTGAACTTTATATTATGGTTGACAAGGCCAAAAACATAGTATTTGTAGTATCCATATTCAAAGTTTATTATCGGAAATTGTGAGCACCAATTCTGTTTTTAAAAATTTGTAATGAATCAGAATCACGCATATCTGCAGGTAGGGAATTCCACGCCTTCGCCCCGTCCTAAGAAAAACTTTTTTATATTCTGCTATAATTGCGAGTTTGCGAGTTGCAAGTCGGCAAGTTGCTAGCCTGACTGTGAGTTCAAAACCTGTTTTTAGTATTTCATACGAAGATAAGGCCCCTCAATGAGAAAATATGTTCATTTGTAGTTTGATATAAATAATTAGTAAAAAGGGCAGTGTCGTGAAAAATGGGCTGTGTATTCTTGATGTTAGTCGAACATCATTATTAAAGTAAACCGACAAGCTAGGTGTTTCTATTTTCTTAATAACTTGTCTCCTCCACCAGGCATTTAATGTTTTAATTAACGCAAATGTAGCGTGAGATGCCATCTACTCATGCATACCGAATATAAGTTGTACTTTTAAAAGCGTGTCATAACAAAATTTACAAGATTATTGTAATATTAATAGTATAATGGCATCTGGAGGTAACGTTGAAGCATTACCGACCGACATGTAGTCTGGATCTGTGTATGGCATGTATGTTATTTGTTATATTAGAAACATAATCAATTAGAATATTTTCACAACCGAAGAACTACAGGTAGTATACAGTGCGAATAAAATTTATTTTTATGACAACCAATTCCCTTTTCGGTGAATGAACAGTTTGCACAGTTGACGAATGAGCAATTTTACCAACGCCTCCGTAAACTCTGTATCCCCTCCCCCCCCGGAGTAATGAGGCTGATTACTGTACACTATACAACGCATCTGCATGGCTTTTGGTTCGAGCTTCTGACGTTACGATTGCATTCAAAAACACGGAAATTTGAAACATCCGGTTTCTTACCATTCCACCGCTCACTGACTCCAGTTGCGGTTGTGATATCTCGATTCCTTATGTATGCCGCTGAACAAACTGCTTCAGGCTGACAATTTAGCTATGCAAGTTTCAAACATTATAACTATCTATTCCTTTAGAAATTGTTGTTTTCACAGTCAATTACGAACACAAAAATATTTGCATAGCGGGACTGGCTACGCTACTGTGTAAGATCATAGGTGGCCCAGAAATCGGTGGTTTTTAACCTTAAATAAATGAATCTTGTGTATAATATTCCTCTTACAGCTGTCAGAAACTTGCGGGACTGTTTTGTTCTCGCGCGATAGTCGGTCAGTCTCGTGTGACGTTCGTGTAGTATTATTAGTTTAATATATTCCCAAGGTTGGCAACTAAACACTAAATAAATTGTCTGCCGTTAATACAAACACTTTAAAAATATACAAATATCGTAGAAATTGAGAGCAACAACAAAACAAAAACTACAGCATGTTGAACACGGATAATTTTACTACATTCTTACCAATTTTCCCGTTTCAAATCCTTTTCCAAGCACGAGAAAAAAGCGAGAGTTTTGAAGGTTTTTCGGCGGCAAAAATATTTTTTGCAAAACCTATGCTCGGGACACCCAATCGGCCAATTCGTCATATTTTTGAATTTTCCTGCCTTCTCTTATTGGCTCACATAATACTACACGAACGTTGCGCGAGACAAACCAACTGTCGCATGCGAGAAAAAAACAATTTCGCGAGTTTCTGACAGCTGTAAGAGGAATATTATACACAAGATTCATTTATTCAACGTTAAAAAACACCGACTTCTGGGCCACCTATATGGTAAGATCATTGATAAAGCTGCTTCCTGAAGGGTCCTGTTCATTCTTTCGGCGGTACCGTTCTTTTACGGTGAATGGAATACAGTTGACTCGGAATGGATTCCTTTCTCTTGAAGGAAATTTTGAAATTCAGCACACACATCTCCATTGTGTGTTCGTAAAGTTTTAATTTTGCAATCAGCTTGGTTATACTACTGTCTCTAATTATTTAAACTGACGTAACACTTCCGATTTGTGTTAAATGGATAAAAAGTTATGCATCCAGAATAGTCATCAATAAATGTCACGACGTACTTTGAACCACCCAGATTTTCGGGTTTCATTGGCCCAGCGACATCACTGTTAACAAGTTCTAGTCGTTTATTTGATTGTACTTACTGGTTTATAGGTATATCGACACTTGTCAACATCTCTCTTCAAGACTTCATCTTCATCTAGCTGACGTTTATGTGAGCTATCCTTTGATGCCACATGTTCAGTTTATCACTAGATTTTCGTTTATCTTCCTTTTTAGGACCGCGAAGCAAAGTAATGCATATTTCACCAGTCCAAAAAGCGTGCACAGAGTCCCAAAACGCTTGATATATTGCTCGTCAATAGACCAAATTTGAGGTCAAGTGTTGAGATGATCCAAACAGTAATCTCCTTTCATAACACTTAGCCAAACAGCAAAAACATTTTCACCAGAATCGTCATTCTTATCAAAGTTCCCACGAGCAAGTGCAGCGTTATACTTTGACGACTAATCAAATTTTTCTTGATTTTCATTTCAACGATGCTGGTTTTTTTTTCTTTTTTGAACTGGTAATTTTAAATCACATGACCTTCTTCTTGACAATCGTGACACTTGACAAGCTTATGATCTAATTTGTTATGTCGCACTGCATATTCACCATCATCAGCTCCGCTACCACCACCGGTCTCACTCTCACCTTGCTTCGTTTTTCTTCTTCGTTTAAAAATGCTTGATGCAGTTGATTCAGATCCAGTTCATCTCTTTTGGCAGTCAGGTCTGTAACAAAGGTGTTGTACGAACGTGACAGGCTTAATAATAAGTCAACAATATGCTGTTCCTCTGGAATTGAAGCTTTAATAGCAGTCAATTGACCAGTCTTTCAACCTTCACAAGTTGTCTTCGCAAGAGAATCAGACTCCTTCATATTCAACTTCAAAAATTGTTCGCAATCGTATCTCGTTCAGTGTTTCTTTGACGTATCCCATATTTCTTTTGGAGTTTGGCATTCGGTTATAAGGTAAATAAGATCCGATCTAATAGACGTAACTAAGAGAGCTTTTGTCTACTTTTGAGCTTTTTCAAACGATGCGATTGCTGCTATCAAATTTACTTGGCCACAAAGCTCTTTAGCTTGTAAAATTGCTGTCATCTGATGTTTCTATATTTGCAATTCATCGCAACTTTATATTACTATTTAATAATATTTGCCTTCCTGGGCCATTGCGATAAAAATATACACTACAAAAATTTAATCGCAGTCACTTCACAGTTTAGCGATGTATGCGCTCACAACCTGTTGATTTTAGAACAAACAAGACGGCTGCTAAGGCGTTTGTTCCGCCTGCCGAGAAGAAAATAAGCACGCATGGCACATTTCGTTCTGTTAGGCAGTCATATAAAGCTGTTCACTAGTCCTTAAACTTATATGTGACGCTAAGCCGCTTATGTGGCGCTCTTAATTTTTTAAACCTTTCCTATGAGGTGTGTGGCATTAAGAACTGTTGTTCCATGCACCACCCCCGCCCCGCATCTATGGAAATCGTTATTTCTTCTTAGCGTGCAGGGGGGGGGGGGGGCTGCAGTGGCAAAGCCGGTGCAGTTTTTCCTCTTAGGAGGGCCCATGAAAACTGGAGGCAAACAATCCTAGAAGAGGGTATCGCCGCTGCTTATTTCGATTCCGTAGACGGTCAGACACCACCTCCGAGATAATCGAGCACCTCATTCATCTCGCTCCCAGACTGCTCTGGCTCATTTAGACAAAGTTGTACTATAAATACAAATTGTTTCGACGGTTTCCAGCAAGCTCGTTGTTAGCTCAGTCGTCTTGGCGTATGATTTCTAGTAGGACAGGCGGGGGTTCGCATCCCGGCTGCAGCTCAATTATTTTTAAATACGTCAACCTTTTTTTCTACTTCAAATTTTTACGATTTGGGTGAGGGTTAGGTTTAAGGTGGCGGCCAGGGATTATTTACAATTATTTAACATTTTAAAAAGCAAAATCTAAGTTTCATCAGATACTTAGGCTTGCAAACGAGATCAATGAGGTGCTTGTGACCATCTCGGGTGTCCAACTGTCTACCGAATCGAAATTTGCATCGCAGCTAGCTATGCCTCTGATGCGCATGTCATGGGACTACCGTATTCTCTCTATTTAGCCCCCCCCCCCCTAAAATGAGTCCCCTTAGCAGTAAAACGATTACGCGTATACAAGAATTTAAATTAGCGTGCGCGTGCAAGTATTGCGTAACAATTAACGATCTATTCTAATGTTTTTTTGTTCCTTTTAAACTAGATTAAGTAAATAATTGCAATTATTTGCTTGCTTTAAGGCCATTATTTAGGGCACATTCACAACATTCCAACTTCTAAGATTGATTGCTGAATGAAAAGTCGATCATACAGAGCGACTATTTTTTAGTTTTATAGTTCCACAGTATATTTAGTTTAATGTTCCACAGGAAAATTGAATATTCTTGTTGAAAATTATTTTATAATAATTAACAGAATTACACAAAATATCGACAAAGAATATGAATGTTTTCTTTCTGACTGAGATTCCCTTGGTCGAAATTAAATGGTCTGATTGAAATTTTAATGCATTCACCACGTTTGATGACTTAATGCATAAGACCGTGATTAGTACTTTCTTTTGAGTTGCCTTACGACAAAATTTACTGCACGCTGCCGCAAACACACTTTTATTACAAAAGATCAACAAATCACGCAAAATAATAAAAAAATGAGATAAATGAGCTTCCAGATATGTAATCCAGATAGCAATTTTGAATGCAGATTGTGAACATGTTATGTATTTAAAGCGCTATCTTAATTTTAAAAACTTAAAATCGCGATTACCATAACTGTGACCGGCTCAAATTTCATAGACAACATATCCAAATAAAGCTGAATGAATACACTTTTAAACGAGAATAAACACTAGTTCCACTGCTTAATATTCTTTTCAAAATTTAAACTTAAATCCAGAACTCCGCTTTTTTTTGGGGGGGGGGCACCCTGTATAGCAATGAGTTATTAGCAAATCTTCAGGATCGTAGCAGGATTGTAAATGCTTGTTTACAGCACTGTTGTTATCTTTGTATGCATGCTATTTAGCTCGTTCTAATAGTGTTCCTTCAGTTTTACCTATGTAGCTTTTGCTACATTTCTTGCAAGTAAACTCATATACGACATTACATTTGCTTTCTTCTGGAGTTTTGTCTTTCACGTTGGTAAACATGTTAACATATACAAATTACATTTGTTAACATTTACAGGCCAATACACACATTTTAACAGTTTCGTACCGTAAAAACACGTTACTGCTTGGCCTCGCTCTCTACTGTTTACCAACGTGAAAGACAAAACTCCAAAAGAAAGCAAATGTAATGAACAAAAAAAGTAACGAAGAACTAATTGGTCTTGTGGTAAATAACACAAAAATAATTGCTTCAGCTAATAACTGGAACTTATTGCTATATAAAGAAGCACTTCACATAAAGCGACGTGAATGTGCCCTAAATAATGGCCTTAAAGCAAGCAAAGAATTGCAATTATTTAGTTAATTTAGTCAATTTAGTTTAAAAGGAACAAAAGAACATTAGAATAGATTGTTCATTGTTACGCAATACTTGCATGCGCACGCTAATTTAAATTCTTGTATACGCGTAATCGGTTTAACGTATTCTTGTACGCTCACTGCTGAAGATGAATCAAATCGATTCGAAATATACAGTTTAAAATTAAATTGTGTACTACAACTGTGCACACCTTATTCGGGATATCTCTAGTTTTATATTTGCTGAAACTATCAGCTGGCCAAGGATTCTCAAGAAAGCCCCCCCCCCTATTAATATATTGCTGTTGTGTGATATGTACTGATCTGTGTACTGTTTAATACTATTCGATTGACAACTTGTCAAAACTGTCAAACCACTGCAAATTCCTTCGAATATCAATATTGCAACATTGCTCGCAAACGAATATCCATATCTACCACTGCTGTTAGTGACAATTAAAACAGTCCAAGTAACCGAAGTGTTGACTAAGAATACAAGACGAAAATCCCAAAGTACAAAGTGTATGCTGCATGCCTGCTTCACTTGCACAAAACATACCTGAAAGAGAGATGTCTTTGTGTTTTCTTGCTTCGACTAGTAAGGCAAAACACGTTTTCCCACCGTACTGAGATTTGAGAACGTAGTTTTATTGAAAATATTTTAAAATGATTTGCTTTTCTTTGTATCTCGTAAAGATTTTGTTGTGAATATACTGGGGGCGTGAAGGACTTTGGCAGACATTTAGCATAGCAATTTAAGTCAGTGGTAATCACCTGTAGCGGGGACCAATTTTCGCCAAAAGGCACCATGTTTTTGGCCTCAAAAGTTTCTTCGAGCGCTTCCTCCAGATGTAGTAAAACTCAGTGGTATGGACACATAGCGTTCTTAGAAACCAGACAATGACAGATTTTAAATTAATACAACCTTACAACAGAACCTTTTGTTATCAAGTTGCGCGAAAGATGGCCCTGGTAAAATGTGATCACGTGACTCCACAAATTGTGGATATTTTGTAACCTGACCTTATTACGCTTATGCTATCACGAGGGGTAAGCTTATCGAAGTTATCGAAAATGTAATTTTCAAAATATACAGAACGACACACGAATCACGGTCCCAAATTAGAACTTCTCTGCCGATTTTTTTTATTTTCGCTGGGATCATAGATTCTCTCAACTGTAATTTATGTTTACGAATGCTCGAAAGTGTTCAAGTGAGCGAATTTTTGTACATTTATTTAACGGGAATTTAATAAGTTCTCCTCGGGGTTTTAAATGTTCATGATTATTAAAATATTTTATATTGACATTGTCATTGATCTTTTATAGTCATTATGAGTATGATATTAATCTTACAGCTGCACAGCTAGAGGTTAAACCAGCTGACAGTTGATTTTACTTGATACACTTAAGCTGCGGTTTTTATGTCTGGCAGTTCAATGGTTTCTCGCCACGGGCGAGCCTAAATATTTAATATTAGCTATTCTGTATCTACATCATTGAAAATAAATTATGCAGAGCATATTTTCAACGAATAAATACTATTTACAAATTTAGAAAAAGTATCCAAAGTCATTTGTATCTGTTTTCGCAAAATCCCTTAGTATTTGTTGAGCTAGCTGTGTCTTTATACAAACATTGTCCATGACTTAATCACTGGACAACCTGCATACTACAAAGTGGGATACGCAATCAAATTCTTAACAGGTTTTTAGATCATTTAAAAAACAATATGTGGATAAAACTAATGTGTAGATAACTTTATAATTGGGTGAAGGTATGCATATTGTGTTCACAGACGTACTTTGATGATAAATTCAAAGAAATTAATAACGCAGAAAACAAACACATGAAAACTGGCCGATATTATCAATGTGGTATGTCACTTTATGCGTGCAATGCCTGAATGGTCTCATAAGTTAAATTTGGTTTTCTGTCTTTCTGTTGTTATTGGTGACTCTTGCTGTTAAAGCAACCTAATATACATTGCCTGTGTTGTTGAGGTTGCATTGACAAGATATGAAAATGAGGCTCAGGTTCTACATGTTTTAGGTCTAAATTGCTCTCTGGAAAGGAGCATTGTAGGCATTAATTACTAATTACAACTCATACAGCTAATTTTAAAAGGATATGTGCTCAACAATTCAAGTTTGAAATATGGGACATGCAGCAGATGCACAATCTTTAATAACATAACAAAATAAATCATTTTTGTGAACAACATATTCATATACAGCTCCAGCTACACTAAGTTGTTTGCCAACACACGGCAAAACCCTCTGAAGGAGGTAAAGTGATCAGAGGCACGATTTGCCTCGAATGTTTGGTGGGAAGTAGGATTTATTTATGCAGCCAAACAACACAAAATGGAAATTAATTCTAACATTATGGTATTTCATGCCTTGGGGCTCGTGGTACTTTTTGGATTTTAAAGTTGATGTCCTGTCTGCTCAGTGCATCAGCACGACCCAAAGATACGAACATTGTCTGAAATTCTCTGTAATTTAAACTCACATCTGGTTTATATTTATTTATGAGCAGAGCATACCAGACAAATGACAGATATTCAGTTTGCAAATTTAAATCATATTTTACAAAATATTCCAGTACAAATATATCGAATATTTTGAACTGAATAACTAGTATATGCAAAACAGTTATAGATCCTTTATTTAAAACAATGCGAAAACAATGAGTGTTTGATTGGCAAAAACAGTGGAATCTTAAAAAGCAATGCAATCGAACATTTATTAGAGTGATCAGACGTGTATCTTAGCTGGCCACAAGCGTTCTTAAAAAGCCTATTGCAATAGTACATAAGTCTATTGCAATACCAAATTGAAATATTGAAAAACAAGTAATAAGTAGTCTTAGAAGCATACTAAAAAAACAATATGTTAGTTGCTGTCGGCTAGCTGTCGCTCTAAAAAGAAACAGGTCAAATGGCGTTGGAATTTCACAACAGCTATTGCAATACGGCGCTTATTGTCTCACTGTCCCAAATGTTTATTGCTTTAATAAATGCAATGCAAGCCAACTGTAGCATAATTCAACGCTCGATTTTCTACCGTGCTACCACGTAGTTTTACCTCCAAAATATTTGCAAGACTTTCTTTTCGCATTTTGTGCACTGCAATTTATTATTTATCGTGTCATTTTATCTAATCCTTCCCGTCGTCATGTCTGCTAAATTGAGCTAGCCTCCTCCCTCCCCCCCCCCCCCCGATGTCAAAAGCTAAAATATTACGTAAAGTCCACAACTTGTGGAGTCACTTAACCACATTTTAGCAGGACCTTCACTCGCGTAACTTGAAAACAAAAGGCCCTGGGTTCGAGGCTGATTTTAATGTAACCAGGTAATAGAATCTGTTATTGCCTGGTTGCTAAGCATGCGATGTGTCCGTACCATAGAAATAATAGATATAGAATGCGTGCTTGGTAACCTAGCCTGTGCCTAAAATTTAAAATAATTTGCCCTTATAAATCCGCCATATTGAATTTGGCCAGGAGTTAAACGTCAGAGTCTGTAAAACAAAGCAGTTCCTGATAAAAAATTGTTTTTTGTCGAATTTACAGTTTAATTACAGTTCTCTTGAAACAATGACATAAAGACAGTGACACACTGATGGTAAATAATGGTTGTGTATTATAATACAAAGACGGTTTTAGTTCTGCGTAAACATGATTTACTTTGAAAATGCTTTGCATGCATATAACTAAACATTTCGTTAAAAAAGTGACCAAATTGTCGCTTTTTTCACTGACTTTTGAAGCTAAATCAGAAGACATTAAGATAACAGAAGTTGTGTAAACTACAATATTTAACAGTGCACGAACAAGGTGATTGTTTGTAAATATCGATTGCTTAATATTCTCAAAAACTGCCTTTCAAAACTAAGGTCAGTAAGGAACTCCGACTAAAACAGCATTGAGCTTTTAAAATAGTGTTAAACATTACATAATTATGTGTATTTTCAAACGCTAAAAGTCTAAAACATACCTGTGAGTTTTTATCATTTTTTTAGTCTTGTCATGGCAAACTTGAAAACTCCGCAAACAATTTCTTGTATTTTCTGCTCTTATCATTTGCATTATCGCACTCTCCTGTTTCTTTGTGCCATCTTTCCCGTAAAAAGTCTCAGAAAATCTGTTTTCCTTTATTCCAAACGTTTTATAAACCTTTTTTTCCATTCAAAGTCTCGAATTTATTACTTTTTTGTAAACTCTGGTTGACAAAAACAAATCGCACTCCTTGCGACCGCGCGAAATTCTCTCTTGCAGGAGTCTGGAACTAGTCAAATGCCCTTATAAATCCGCCATTTTGTGGCGACAAGTTTTTCACAGAGAAAAGATAGGAGTACGCATTCTATATCTATTATTTCTATGGTCCGTACTCATGTTGTCACGGATTGCTGAAAAATAAAGAAAATGTGATATATCGTTGGCGACAGTAGCGTAGCCAGCCTGACGACTTAGTCCCGCTATGCAAATATTTCCACGTTTATTGACTGCAAAATGAATAATGCTAATAACGTTAAAATTACTTGAAATCTGCATAGCGGGACTAAATTGTCGGGCTGGCTATCACCTAGTTGGCGATCGCTTCGTACGCCGCAGAATTTGTTCGATCGTATGAAAAATAAACTGCATCGAGCGTGAAGAGCTATCTTTCGGCTTCGCTGTGATTGAATTTGTTTTCGCAGGGAGCATGTTTACCTCGAGATATTTGCGTTTGAATAAGGGCACTTGTCGGCCGAGTAACCTGCCTTCTCCTTTAATTATACCAGTACCACATGCGCCTTAAAAGTCAGTGCCGAAACCACTTGAGAAATCGAACAAAGCGCGACAAAAGTTATCAATAATACATAGTAAGCTTATAGTGGTCATAAAATATAAATATTTTATGAACATTATTCAAACATATTACGTATTCAAATATTCAAAATGGCCGCCATTGCAACAACTATAGATACACGAAACGAAACGGTCATGACTTTATCGGATACCCTAAAGGTCGAAATGTCGAGAAAGCACTGGGACCGAGTTGCCCCTGTGTTTTGTGTATTTCTCACTCACTGAGACTGTATCTACTTCACCAAATTTAGCTAAAGAGGGAGCCCGAAGGACTAGTAATGATTGTCGCGCTCCCTCTTTAGCTAAGTTTGGTGAAGTAGATACAGTCCCAGTGAGTGAGAAATGTGACAACCCAAGAATGACTCGATATTGATAGTTATTATACAGCATGTTCTCTTCCCTAAAATTAATAATAATTGTAAATTGTACATCGTACGTCCTTCAATTAATAATAATTGTGAATTTTAGGGCCAGCTTAAGAACGAAGCAATATTACAGGTTAAAAAATTGTTGGGCCTTACTCGCCCTTCGGGCTCGCGCTTTAGCTAAATTTGGTGAAGTAGATACAGTCCCAGTGAGTGAGAGTAGTTTTAATAACAATTAGTTAAAATAAAATAAAATAAGTCCCTCCTCCGCCCCCGACCTCCCACTCCTTGTTGTGGTGTAATTTTAGTTCTACAATTTATAATTATTGTAGATCGGAGAAGAATGTGTAATTTATAATTATTATAAATCGGAGGGAAGAGAACATGTTGTATTATATGTATGGGATACACAAAACACAGGGGCAACTCGGTCCCAGTGTCCTCTCGACATTTCGACCTTTACGGTATCCTGTAAAGCCATGACCGAAACAAAACCAGGAGATTGGGAGAATGTTTGGAAATCGGAGAAAGAAATTACGTTAATTAAAACAGCTTTGTCCTTGATTTTCTCACAAAATACTGGTTTGTTTGAGAAGTACGTTCAAACACTCGTAAAGAGGTTTTCCTCCGATTTCAAAAGCATCTCAAAGTTTGTTAAAAAAAGCATCTCAAAGCTCGTTAAAAAAACTCGGCGTAGTCGTATTTTTAACTCCTCTCGGTGTTTGGAAATCGGAGAAGTCTTAACTACTATTCGCGTTTGAACTAAAGGACATATTACATAAAGGACGATGACAATGGCGCAAAACAAACCCAAAGTAGCAGGAATTTATAGAAACGTCAGTGGATAGGTGCTCACCTGCACACGAAAATACTGCATCAAAGAGTCGGGCGCTCTTGATGCTGGTGGCATCGCTAGCTAGTTGGAAGGGTAAATAGAAAAAGACGATTGCTTCGCTATGTATGGCGTCAAATCAATGAGTCTCGTTGTGCAAGCGACATATTAATTTACCCATGTTGATCGATTGGGGAACAAGCATAGGTTTAAGTTTAGAGATAAGAAGACTTTCGTGAATCAATAATTCACAAGTATCCGAACAGGGGGAGGTAATTGTGAAGTCGTAATAATTTGGGGGAGTGACCTTTATAGTCAAGTTGGATAGGCTAGACATGACTGGAGTAGACGACGGTCTTCCTCGGCCAGTTTTAGATTTCCAAGTGTTTTGGTACCCTGATGTGTATACAGTGCGTTGCTTGGCCAACAGCATCGAGAATGAAATAATTATACAACGGCAGATATTAGAAACTTTAGAACTGTTTCCTTGGAATTTAAAGGAAAGAAACAAGAGCAGCAGCCTTTAGAGAAAACTTACCGTCTTTTGCCAGTCCAGATGTAAAACATTAAACATTTTTCCATACATCTGAAGTAATAATTAAGTATCACACTAAAACGGATATAATCCACCACAGTTTATCGTAACCTACTTTGACTGGCCTTTCCCTAACATCGACAGCCTTATTCTTTCTTGCAAACACGCTTAGTTTCCTGCTTGCTTCTGATCACCAAATTTTGAAGCTACGAGATGTTCCAGCTACGAAATCTTTAAATTCATGCTCAACTTGAAGTTATCAGGAAACTGTTCAACTTCAAGGGCTTTCCCTTTCACATGTTTCGTCGTTTTCTTAACAATGACTTACATTCCATAAAATAATAGTCTATTTCTGCAGTCAATTCACCGATCAAACTATCTTCAAATTCGTATGTAAATAACTTCAGTTGACTTTCATCTGGTCCAGTCAAGTCTAGCATATCCTCCCATCTCAAATCTACAGCTCACTCTACCAACTTTGATGACTTCATAATTATCTCCTCCTGTGTGACGGTCTGTTATCTCCTCCTGTATATCTGTCAACAGCTCATTATTAGATAACTGACATTGCATGTGTTTTAGTCATACATAAGAGAAAAATTGTACAAAAATAAATCAGATTGCCTCTGGACTCGAGTCGTGTTGTTGTTTGTGAATGCGGCTCGCTACAAATTTGGTGCTCAGCGGTGGGATTTTACGAGACCAAAATAAGGAATGATGAGTTCAGCGATCTTACCAGGAAAGTTCGAGAGTGGTGATATTGTAGTATGGTTGAGGGAATTCGATGCTTGTGCCGAGGCGAATGGGTGGAAAGCAGAAGATAAAATTAAAAAACTCCCAGCATTTCTTCGAGGGCAAGCTGCCAGCCACTTCTATGCTATTCCAGAGGACGACAGAAAATAATACGACGACGCTTCGAAAGGTTTGAAAGAAGCTCTCTGCCCAAAAGCAAGCAGGGAGAATTATTTTGCTGAATTTGAATCTCGAATGTTGCGAGCCGGAGAAGATCCGTCTGTGTTCAAATGGGAATTGGAACAAATTTTATTGAAAGCTCAGCCAACAATCGATCCTGCAGCAAAAACAGCTCTCCTCACCCGTCAATTCATGAGAGGACTACCAAGAAATATGAAAATCAAGTTGCTAGAACACGATCCGGTGCCAGATTTACAGAAAATGTTGTCGTTCGTACAAAGATACCGAGCCATTCAAGATTGCAGCTCGGATTCCTGCAACGCCACGACTGCCTCTAACAATGATGGTAACCCCGGCTCTACCTCTGATGCCAACGCGACCTCCGAGTTAACTCGCCTGGTAGCACTCGTATCTGACATGGCGGAGAAGCAGCAACATATTGATAGTAAAATGAATCGCCTCGAACAATCCGAGCAAAGGCGACGTGATCAAATGGCGCGAGACAGTCGACAACGACGAAGTGGCAATGTTACTTGTTATGCCTGTGGAGAACCAGGACACTTTGTGAGGGACTGCAAGAAGAATGCTGCTCGTTGGTCACCAAGGCCAGACAACTCGAACGTGAAGCAATGCTACGAGTGTAAAGGGTACGGACATCTTGCTCGAGATTGTGCTAACCATTTAAACGGACAAGGGGCGGCTCGAAGAGTTTAGGCGGGAACGCAGTACGCCCCAAAACCGTAAGTTACAATAATTCTAATTTTGATATAATTCCTGCCCAACCTTTTGTTAAATGCCAGATTGATGGTGTAGAAGTCAATGCATTAATAGACACTGGTTCGATGAGAACATTTATAAGTGACAATATCCAGAAGATCATTGACCTAGATCATAAGAAGCTTGATACCTCAGTAACAGAACGATGTGAATCTATAACAGGAGGTGCCTTAAGAATTCTAGGTCGCATGCCAGGAGAAGTTAAATTTTGTAAAAATAAAAAAACATATGTAGGTAATTTTTTAGTATGTACGAATATCGGCTACGACTGTGTGCTAGAGGATGGGATTTTCTTGTCCATAATAACTTAGACTTGCGAGGGGAAATGTTTAGAGGGACTAGATCGTACCACTTAGTTGGGTCTCATGGGAAAACGCGGGTAAGTGCAGTCGGCTGCACAAAGTCCAGTAACAAGAGCGTATCTGGGGTTCTTGAGGCTAGCCTTGGAACTGAAAAAGCTTCCAAATTCGAAGCCTCGGACGATTTTCTTCTAGCTCAGTCCAACATAAAAGCACCGGTTTTTGTTGCTCTGGAGAACAACGAGATCATTCAGGGTAGGTGCGAAATGATAGTGCCAGGTAGATTAGCTAAATCACCTACACATAACATAGGCATGATATCACCCATACATAGGGCAGACAAGAAAGCACCACATCAATCCTTAAATTGCCATGTTGCAAATGCTGTTGTTAGACCAGACGGACATTCTGTTCCTATCCGAATTTTAAATGTGTTAGACAAACCTATAGAGTTATGTCAAGGCAGAAAAATCGCTGAATTTACACCACTTGTCCAATCATCTAGTAAACAACCGAGCGCATGTTGTAGCGTAGCTTCTCAAACCTCGCATGAATTTAGGGAAAGGGCTGCCGAAATGATTGATAGTTCTCTTGGCAAAGAAGATACCGACGAGTTGCTAGACGTTTTGTCTGCATACCAAGATGTTTTTGAAGACACACTAGGTCATACTAACGTTGTTAAACATACGATTAACACAGGCAATAATCAGCCTGTTCGACATCGCCCGCGCCGTTTACCGTACGCACACCGCGCCGAAGCAGAACACCAGATAGCCGAAATGTTGAATCAGGGTATTATTAGTCCTAGCAATAGCCCGTGGTCGAGTCCAATTGTGCTAGTAAAAAAACGCAATAGCGAATTCCGGTTTTGCGTCGATTACCGTCGACTTAATGAAGTCACGGAAAATGACTCCCACCCCCTTCCAAATTTCGCGGATATCGTCGATTCACTAGGAAATTCGAGGTATTCTTCTACATTGGATTTACGAAACGGGTACTGGCAAATAGAAATTGATCCAAAAGATCGACCGAAAAGCGCTTTTGTCACCAGTTCTGGCTTATTTCAATTTAATAGGATGAGTTTTGGTCTCAAAACAGCGCCAGCTACCTTCCAGCGCGCCATGGAAATAGTGTTAGCAGGCCTTAATTACGACTCATGTTTGTGTTACTTGGACGATGTTATTTGCTTTGGGCGCGATCTACGCGAACATAATGTTCGACTCCAGGCCGTACTTTCTCGATTTCGACAGCATAACTTGCGAGTTAAACTATGTAAATGTCAATTTGCCGCAACTGAGGTTTCATTTCTGGGCCACCCAGTATCTCACGACGGTGTCAGTGCAGATCCTGAGAACGTCGCAGCAATTAGGAACATCTCTCGACCCACATGTGTGAAAGATGTGCGTAGTTTTTTAGGCTTGGCTGGCTATTATAGACGCTTTATTAAAGATTTTGCCACGCTTGCGGCACCGCTGACTAAATTGACTACAAAACAAATGAGCTCGCGCCCGTTCGCATGGACAGCAGCGTGCGACAATTCATTTACTCAGTTAAAACAACAGCTCTGTGCAGCGTCTATCCTTGCATATCCACAGTTTGACCGCATGTTCACGTTATATACAGACGCGTCTGATGTAGGTCTGGCCCTGGGTGCTGTACTAGCCCAGAATGATGATACTGGAGTTGAACGAGTCGTCGCTTATGCGTCTAGGGCTTTATCTGAGCGTGAGCAACGCTACGCTACGACTGAAAAGGAGGCCTTGGCTATTCACTACGCGACAGAGCATTTTCGCTTATATCTTCTAGGCCGTCGGTTTAAAATTGTCACTGATCACAGTGCGCTTAAGTGGCTGTCTAGTATTGAGCCTAAAGGAAGGTTAGGGCGTTGGATCATGGATCTGCAAGAATTCCAATTTTTCGTTGAACATAGGGCCGCTAAAATTCATGTTAAGAGCGTTGTAAGGGCTGAAGATATTGTCTTGTCTCAGGCGCCAACCCAGGAAATGCACGAAATACCACTGGGCGATAACTCTGTGCGGTCCTGTTTAATTTCACTCAATCAAACCATTAATTTAAAAGACGCACAACGCCAAGATAAAGCCTTGATGGTAGCGATTGATTATATCGAACAAGGAAAGCCTAAACCTGATTTTAATGAATGGAAATCTAATCCAACATTACGTAACCTTTGGCACAACTACGATTGCTTGTTCGTGCGAAATGAATTACTTGTTCGATCACGGACCGTGCGCTCCCCGCATCCGGACTACGCATTAGTAATTCCACCTTCCCTTGTCCCCGAAATATTGAAGGGAGTACATGATAGCCCGTTTTGTGGGCATTTAGGCGTTACGCGGACTGAAACGCGCATTCGACAGCGGTTCTATTGGCCTGGAATTCGAAACTCTGTAGTGAATTATATCAAACACTGCACTGTTTGCCAGAAACGAAAGTCCCCAACTACCCTTTCTAAGGCCCCTTTACAAACGATTGATGTCGGTGAGCCGTTTTCGTTCTGGGCCCTCGATTATATGGGTCCCATCGCCGAAACTTCGCTTGGTAATAAGTATATCCTAGTTGTAACCGACCATTTTACCAAGTGGTGCGAAGCTTTTCCAACTAAGGATCAGAAAGCGTCTACGGTGGCACAAACACTCATCAGCAAAGTTTTCTCGCGTTTTGGACCACCCACCATCCTTCATTCAGATCAGGGTGCAAATTTTGAGAGCAATCTCATGCATGGAATTTGTGATATCATGGGCATAGCAAAAATGCGTACCACAGCATACCACCCACAGGGGGATGGCCAAGCAGAGCGCCACAATAGGACAGTACAGGACATGTTAGCGGCTTTTGTATCAGCTCAACGCGACGACTGGGACCTATGGCTTGATCCTATTGTATACGCATACAATACCAGCCGTCAGGAGTCAACTGGCCTTAGCCCCTACGAATTAGTTTTTGGGAAGTTGTCTAGGTTGCCCCTTGAGTGCGAGTTAGGTGTCCCACTCTCCAATCCCGCGACACACGCTGAATACACCCGGAAAACTAGGTCAATCTTACAGCAAGCACAAAATATAGCTCAAGAGAACCTCCGTTTAGCTCATTCCAAAAGGTGTCAGGCTGATAGACAAACAGAGTGGCAACCCTATGCAATCGGGCAGTCTGTGTGGTTAAGACGACCAAAAGCATGGAAGTTTGGTCCAAAGTGGTTAGGTACCTAACCACCAAGGACGTCCTTGGTTAGTACTAGCCAGATTAGGAGTAAATTATAGGATAGGATCAGATAAAGGTCGAGTATTAGTTGTGCACCACGACCATCTGTAACCGTATCTTATGCCTACTGGGCACGGGAAGATTGTTTGCCCGGGCCAAGAAACTGGTGAGTATAATATAGTCCCTGGGCCGCCTTCCGAACCTAATGGTGCTGCTCCTGAACTGGACATAGGTCCTCGGGTTAGGCCTGCACGGTTGCGTCAGTGCATCCGTCCCCCCGACCGCTATGGCCATGATCCATGATTCAATCCTCGCACACAGTCCACTCCTCCTTGTAAGGAGGTGTAGTTATTGCCAATGGTAGTTGTAAACATATGTACGTTCTGGTGTTATCAATGTAAGCTATTTCTATTCATTTATCGTTTTCGGGACGAAAACCTCAAGTGACGGAAGTGTGTGATGGTCTGTTATCTCCTCCTGTATATCTGTCAACAGCTAATTCTTAGATAACTGACACTGCATGTGTTTTAGTCACACATAAGAGAAAAATTGTACAAAAATAAATCAGATTGCCTCTGGACTCGAGTCGTGTTGTTGTTTGTGAATGCGGCTCGCTACACCTGCTCCGATACCTGTGAACAGTATTATTAGTGATTCACGAAAGCCTTTTTGTATCTAAACTTAAATGTATATCCCCAATGGGCAGGGCTGCAGCTTTATGACGTTAAACCTGCCATAAATTCCTGCTATTTTGCGTTTGTTTTGTCGTATTGTTTTTTATCTTCCTATCATATTATATGAATGTTTGACCTCCTTTCCTTCAACATCCTACCACCTTGTAACATAACACATTGTAAATATTATACAGCTAATTCAATTAAGGTTGACATTGACAATAGTCAAATGTGCATTATGATCGATCGAGTGCCAAAAGAATGATTCATTACATGTGAATGTAAAAGATATCATTACATAGATACTATATTTATAATCCAGCAAGGCTGCTGATGTGTTGATCGTATTTAAAACTATATTATTACCAGGGTTGCCAGATCACTGCATTTTTGAGACCAAATCTTCAACAATGCTCTTTGTTTTTCTTTGTACTTGGCTTTTGTTTTCTTTGTTTACTTGACTACACTAATGACGATTTGGCCTCAAAAATGCAGTGATCTGGCAACCCTGATTATTACCATCATTTTTTATGCTCATGCATATTGCACATTTACCATTTGACTATTGTTGATGTCAACCTTATTTGAATTAGCTGTATAATAACTAGACTATATAACAATGTACAAGAACTTGGTCATATAGAGGCGATCGGAAACGTAACTCAAAACTTTTGTTTACACGTGATTGTCTTTAAGGCTTTAGTAACCTCATATTCATTATAAGAATCAAAGGTTTTTTTATTCAATCGTCCTGTTTTATCTGTAGGATCAAGGGGTACATACAGATCAAGTACGAAATCTTTCATTTTCTCCTTACGAAACCGGAATAATCAGCCATTTAAATCTGATGTCTATAAAACCAAACAGTATGCAATGTACACAAGCTCTGGCCACGGCCCAACCTTTGGAGGAGGTTATGATATCTACATCGCGAATAATGCTGCCGGGTCAACATCCTCGTACACAAATTTTGGTCACACGTACCGTCCACCATCTGGCTACAGTTATGGATCCAGCAATACAGCAGAGTTGCTCGCTGGTAGTTCCAAATTTACCCCATCTGAAATTGAAGTTTTCTATTTTATTTAATTTTTGACATTAGACACAACGACTATATTCACACTACATGAACAAATTTACAAGTAAGGTGAATAGCTCAATGCAGATTTGTATTAAGCTGGTTGCAATATTAAATATAATCGACCTTGTTTTTGTTTTCACAGTTTATGTGATCAGTCTTACATGAAGCTTAGCTGGTCAGACTGAAGTATTATTTGCAACAAAAGAACTTATGTAGAGAAACAATTCAGGAAAATCAAGTTCCCTCAAGCAGTTAAAAGTGTTAACATAAGGTTGTTCCACTATTATTAGCTATGCACATGATTTCTTTTCCGCAGACAACTTCAATGACCGATTTCATTCCACAACATTTTTCATAGAAAATTTAGAAAGCTCATTTTGGATTCATTTAGGGCAATTTTAACTTTTTAAAATAAGGACTGATTTGGCTATGAAAGGAGCCAAAATGATACCTCAAAGCTGTTTTGGCACCCCGTGGGCCATTTTAGCCCCATTGAATGAAAAATACATAGTTCTCAATTTCTGAGAGAAGGAGCACTGTTGAAAAATTGAACAGAGCGGATGCTAGATTTTGTCCTTCATGTAATGCCAGTTTCCTTTTGTCGTTATCCCGACAAGGCGAATTGGTCAAAATCATGGTCAAATGTTAACAATCTTATAATATGTATAAGGTCAATTTGACATCTGCTCTTTGAGTACCAAATACCAAAAAGCTCAAATTGATCATGAAACCATTGTCTATTCATTTCGATCAATTTAAAACAGAACAAGTAAACAGAATAATGATGATATTCAGCTATGAGCACAGCAATGATAGATGATGGAGAAAGTTCTTAACTTTACATTGCTGTTCTGAATTTCATCTTATTATTTTACTGAAATGCCTCGTTAATTTATCGTTACTATTACTATATCGCGCTACATAAAATGTAGTTGTCGCGCACGACTATCCTGGCAACCTCGTAGCCAGAGCCCGCGATCCTCTGTGGAAGGAGGCTGCGTTAAGATGCAGCTAAGATCAATCCTTTGATTTACTGCTTGACAATAATTAGTCTGACCAACTCCATTCTAAAAACTTTGGGCTACTTAAATTTTTCAAGAAGCAAAGCTAAGCCTATTTTAATCTGATCGGAATAAAACGTGACACCGTGACCAATTTTTCTTATCGATTGACGGAGTCTGATTTTTTACTTTTCCGTCTATAAGCGTTCTTTGGTGTTGTTGTACACAAGTTATATATGGATCATGAATATGTACAGAGAAATTAAGGCAAACATAACAAAGGCATTATTTCATACCTTTTTTGGTTTTGTATTATTCACACAATGGTGCACTAAAAACATAGAACCAAATTAATTAAATTGAGCTACGTCCTGTACACTAATTAAGGGTACTATGAAACAAATGCCCATTTTTTCAAGCGTAACCCATCTTCAGCTAGTTTAAATAAATATCTCGCGCTTGCATAGTGTACTGGAACCGAAAGTAATGGCATGTAGCAACCTCGTTCCCAGGGACTCCCTGGTGGAACGTGAGATAGAAACATTGTTATGGATGCGCTGAATAGCACATCTATTGTTGGGTTTTGAAGCCGGAAGTATGTCCCATTTTTAGACTTGCTCGCATGCTGGAATGCCCCATATGAGCATCGAATGTTATAGGTTTCTACTACAGGATGCGTAGCTTTCGTTCTCAAACAAAAGTTTTACTTTTAAGGCAAAAGCTTCCTGAAAATCAGTTGTCTATATATTGATCTCAAAATATGACGTGTGTCCGGCTTCAATTTTTGGGGGGTTTTCTATTACGATCCACTATTCTGTCTTAATACATATCTAAGATAAAAGGCGCTGGCAGAGGCTAGTTGCCAAATGACCAAATTTTCCAATGTGTGTAGTTAGAAACATATTCAGCTAAATTGTCGGGTAGTTAATTTCTGCAATAAATTTCGGTCATATGACAACCCAGTTGCCTAGGTTGCCACACGAGGGCGAGTTAGGTGTCCCACTTTCCAATCCCGCAACACACGCTGAATACACCCGGAAAACTAGGTCAATCTTACAGCAAGGGCAAAATATAGCACAAAAGAACCTCCGGTTAACTCGCTTCAAAAGGTGTCAGGCTGATAGGCAAACAGAGTGGCAACGCTCAACCTGATCTCAGGGTCTTCATCTCCGCTACCCGCGCTACGGCGAAGACCTTGACACAGGCTGGTCACGTGGCACCCAGATTTTGGGTGCCACGTGGAGCGGCTAAACGTGGGAGGGGTGGGAAAGGATCTTTTGTTTACAAGCGCGTTAATTATTAGTTGCTTGTAAGATGTTCGGATCGGAGGAATTAATGGCACGCCTTTTAACAATCAGCAGATTTTAGATTACAACAGCCTGATGCAAACACAAAAGAAAGCAAAGATACGGTCTTGGCTCTGCGGTCTTAAGGTCGTTTTCCACTTCAGCCGTATCTTAGCGAAACGTAGCGTATTCTATTGTGTCCATATCATTAGTTCTGCCTGAGTGTTCACGAAACAATGAAATACGCTACGTTTTGCTACGATACGGATGAAGTGGAAAACGGGCTTTAGAGTCAGATGACTTCCCGCTTCGTCGGCCTCCATTGTTGTCTGACAATAATTTGTCATAACGCGTTTTTACCTACGCCTGCTAAGTACGAATGTCAAGCACCCAAAATCTGGGTGCCACGTGACCAGCCTGTGTCAGGGTCTTCGCCGTTGCGCGGGTAGCGGAGGTAAAGACCCTGAGAATCAGGTTGTGGCAACTTGATGCAATCGGGCAGTCTGTGTTGTTAATCAATTAAGACGACCAAAAGCGTGGAAGTTTGGCCAAAAGTGGTTAGGTCCTTGCATGGTTAGTACGAGTCAAATTAGGAGTAAATTATAGGAAATATAGGAAAAAATCAGATAAAGGTCGAGTATTAGCTGTGCATCACGACCATCTGAAACCGTATCTTATGCCTACTATACTGGGCACGGGAAGATTGTTTGCCCGGGCCAAGAAACTGGTGAGTATAATATAGTCCCAGGGTCACCTTCCGAACCTAATGGTGCTCCTCCTGAACTGGACATAGGTCCTCGGTTTAAGCCTGCACGGTTGTGTCAGTGCATCCTTCCCCCCGACCGTTATGGCCATGAACCATGATTCAATCCTCGCACACAGTCCACTCCTCCATGTACGGAGGTGTAGTTATTACCAATGTTGTAAATATCTGTACGTTCTGATGTTATCAATGTAAGCTATTTCTAGTCATTTATCGTTTTCGGGACGAAAACCTCAAGTGAGGGAAGTGTGTGACCTTCTGTTATCTCATCCTGTATATCTGTCAACAGTTAATTATTAGATAACTGACATTGTGTTTTAGTCATTAGTTATATAAGAGAAAAATTGTTCAAAAATAAATCAGATTGCCTTTGGACCCGAGTCGTGTTGTTGTGTGTGAATGCGGCTTGCTACACAATATTGCTACTCTGGAAGGGAATTGCATGCATTTACGAAACTTCCCACAAACAAAAATGAACCTGGTAATATTTTGCAGGAGCACCATGCTTCTTTATTCACACAGGTAACTGCTTTATTTTCCCGTACTGAAGTGGATCCATGCGCTACAAAAGTAAATGCCACGTAATGGTTAGACAAAGAGGGGCCCAATGTCGGAACGAAACACAAAGCCACGGTGTGTTGTGTATATTGCTTCCTGTTTATTAAACATGAACTACTAGAGTAGTATTTGCTGCCAGACGCCTGCCCGTAGCATAGGGATGATGGCAGATTAGATGACACCGAAATAGAGAAATTAGTACCTGATGAAGAGAATTCGAAAATAAATTTGAGGGAAATTTTCTGAATTGGGTCAAATTTAAGGATTCCACCTATACTATACCGCCTATATGCGAATGATTTTTTATCTGGCAGAAGACCATACGTTTGATCATTCGACGACAGATTTCCATATTCCAAGATTTTTCATCTGGACTACGTACTCCCGACCATATATAAGTATACATATACGAACTGAAAGTTATTCGCTTAACTGTTGATTGACAAAGTCTATGATTATATCTCGTTATGTGTATGAGAAATTAATTGGATCGTTCTCTTAAATAGTATTTTATTATATTTCATATAACAAAATACTATTTAATTAGCTATTCACGATCATGTGACATAAAATAGAAATTTCCATTTTCATGATCGCGCTATGGAACTGTGCAATAGATTTCATTATTTTCAATCACTCAAAATGTTACTATTGCACACATTCCGCACATATTAAACAGCAAATCCATGAACGTGGCGTCACAATGTGAGCGATGGAATTTTATTCAGGAAACTAACAAAACAATACGGCGGTCTAATTTCGTGTAAATGTTCTACTGTTTGTTGTGAAATAAAACAAATAATGAATGTTTATTCGTGCAAAAGTAAGAATAGAGTCCAACTTTCACCTCATGAAAATGTTCATTATTTGTATACCATCTATTATAATTAGACTAAGATGTAATGCGCGATCTATATGTATGGTATGGTATGGTATGGTATGGTATGGTATGGTATGGTATGGTATGGTATGGTATGGTATGGTATGGTATGGTATGGTATGGTATGGTATGGTATGGTATGGTATGGTATGGTATGGTATGGTATGGTATGGTATGGTATGGTATGGTATGGTATGGTATGGTATGGTATGGTATGGTATGGTATGGTATGGTATGGTATGGTATGGTATGGTATGGTATGGTATGGTATGGTATGGTATGGTATGGTATGGTATGGTAACTTTACTTAGCCACGGTGGACTCATCAGGATAAAATATATGCATATATAATGATGTATAAATTACATTTATAACTGGACAAACACTAAATTAACGCATGTAAACAAATATACAAAAATTAAAAACCTGCTTTACATGAGTGCCGCGCATTGCTTCAGACTATGACCAAGCAGAGAAAAATTCACTGCCGCCAGATCGAAAAGAATTTAAAGAATTAGCTGGCCTTAACTCTGGAGGAAGACTGTTCCATATTACTGCACCATTGTAACTAAAAGAGTTTTTTAGGTAGTTGGTGCGAGGAAAAGGAACAGCCTGTTTGCCAGTAGTGTCTCTAAGAGAGTAGCCGGAAGTGCAAGAACTATAGCAAGTAATAACATAGTTTGAACGTTGATGTAAATAGCTGGTGAAAAAATAATGTGGAAATCTCGTTATTGATCAGTAAAATTCGCTGCATAGCTCGTTCTTGATAAAACTCACTCCTGGAGTCCTGGTCATTCGTGGTCACTGGTTACCATTCGCTAGAAAGTGAGGATGCCGCGGGCTACTGGTCTACTGATTTCAACAATAAGCGATCAAATTAACAACTCGTTCTTTAAGTTTAACATAACATAAAGTATGCTCTTTTTAGTCAGTGCTGTTCACGTAATTCGTGGGCGCAATGATAAAGGCAAACATTTTGATTTCGACCAAGTGTCAACTTTTCAATGTTTTGGACAATTTTATTGGAAAATCGATAACTGTTTTAGATCCTGAACAGTCTATCCTTTTTTGTGAAGTATGCCACTGGGAGGGGAGCCCCAGTGTACAGCATGCAAGATTTACAAGTCTCTAATGTGGAGGAAAGGCGCGAATGGCGAGACCCTTTGTAATGGCTGCCATTTAAAACGTGTAAACTCGTTCTTACGTTCACAACGTGCCACAAATTCGAAAGTAGATGGTCGTAGACATTCTTCAAAGGGGAAATCTAGTAAGGGGAAAAGTAGTAATGGAAGACATGGCGAGAGAACGGGAAAAAGTGCGGCTAATCGTAGTAGAAGAGCGTTACTTAAACGAAAGGTAAGTCTAATCTGAAATCTGTCAAAATATTATGATATTTTATATATACATATTATAAATCATTTGATTGACAAATTCAATACTAACAATATATGCATAGACATTTGATTCACTGATTCGTACCAAAAATATAGAGTATAAATAATAATTTGATAAGAATATTTATATAATATATAGTATAAATAATTATTGATAATAATACTATAATAGTATAAATGAATATAGAAGATTTAAGTAGTGTTGAGCAAAATATTTCAAATATTTGCTTTCTTTCCATGCTCCAACATGTCCTTTTCTCAACAAGATTTTGAAATAATGTAAAAGAATATGCCGAGGTACTGAATTTCAAAAAATAAAAGACCTGCCAAACACACACTAAACTCTCATCATGCCACTCACTTTGAACATGTTTTTCACTAGCCAATCTGCAGAGGTTCGAATTCGGTAAGCTAATATCATTCTGGTCACATTGCATTAGCATGCGATTGCTCAATTTTATTGTGTGTCACTTGTAATTCAAGTTAATTATCTGCTCAGTTGTTCAATTGAGACAGTTGTTTGAGGCAATATTAATATAAAAAGCAATCAAATTGTGGCAATATCAATTGTTTTGTTTGTTTTTGTGTTTCATGAGTTGTAAAATGTGTACCAATTCTCTGATGTATATAATATTTAGGTGTATAAGATTAGTCTGCAGACTAGTTCACCACTGTTGCACACAAGATACTTTCCAACTCAATTACAGTTTTCTTTATTGTTGTACACTAATGATTGATATAGTGGTACACTAATAGATGATATGGTAGTGCAGATAGAAATCACGGCAAGCAGACAACTTAAGGAAATACAAAATACAACAAATCCTAAAAATAGACATATTGTATTCTGGATATTCATAAGAAAAACAAGAAAACGACAGATATTTTTCTTTATTGTGAAACCAATATCTTTGGAATAAAGACAAAATATCCAGTTGACACTGTTGTTTTTGTGTTTGTTCTTGAATATCCAGGATACAGGATGTCTATTTTCAGAATTTGTTTTATTTAGTATAAACAGGTAGTATTTAGCAAAAGGTATTTTGTATTTTAACTAGCCTCAAAAGTCACCATCTGTTGAAGCCACTATTGTTGCATCAAATAGTTTATTCTACAAGGTTTGTATCATTATGTATACAGTAAGCCAATAGTTCTTAATATAGCAAATAATCTACTCTTTCATTGCAATGTAAATGACCATTAATGTTAAGCCCAGAGATAGACCAAGATCAAGCCCTGCTTGCGACACAATTTTGCACTGTTCTGTGCAGTACCAGATAACTATAAATCTAGTTTTTCACACCAGATGATAATTACAAAGCAGAAGATAAACTACCTACATAGTTAAATTTGTTTGCAACTAAACCTGACATCATACAACAACCCAAGCTATCAGTACAAACTGTCTTAGTCTGCATTGCAGGAAAGTCATTAATAGGAGGGTGTACAGGGTATTTTCATGTTCTTTTCCTTTTGATTTGAAAAGAAACTCAAATCCAAGTTGATCAATTACAGCCTTAACTAGAAAAGACTTGCAGGTTGTGTCTTATCATTTCCCCTCCAGCCAGAGATGCTCTGTGCACAGCCCAAGCACACCTTATTTCCACTTTAAACTTAATTTGGAAAAATTTGAGTGCATTCATTTCTTCTCAAATTGCAGCTGTATTTTAAGTATGTAAGGCTGTACATTAGAAATATCATGCTTTGCCTTTAGGTTTTTAATTTGCTAGCTCTTTCCAACTGGAAGCAGGGTATAATTTGTTAATCTAATTGATATTTTTCTCATAAGTTCATGTATTTTTTTTTCCAGGGAATCCTTTACCAAGTTGGAGATATAGTATCATTACAAGATATTGACGGATCTCAGTATTATGCTCAAACTCGTGGGTTTCTACAAGACCAATATGCCAGGAAAAGTACAGTGATATCATGGTTGATACCAACTGTACCAAACCCCAAAAATTTTGATCCAATGTATTTTATACCAGGTACGAATGTACAGGTTCTAGTGTGCTGCCACTGATCTTAGGCCACACAGCATAACATAAACAACTTGTCGCAATGTTGTTAAAAACAAGATTAAAGAATGTTTTGCATCTCATATTCTCAATGTTGTCAACAATATTTTCACCATCGCCATTATATGAATCAAAGCAAAATATTTTCAATTCAGTTACACGTACAGGGCGCTACCAAAAGATATTTTATTGGAGGTGTTAACAAACCCTTGACAAATTGGGCCCTTGTAAGTCACCTGGAATGGCTCATTGTTAGTTTGTTCAACACTGCATTGTTGTATTTAACAACGAAGTTTGTATAATTATATTAAAAAGTCTGTGTTACCTTCTATTATATTTTTAAAGGTCCAGACGAAGACGTCCCTCGTTCCATGGACTGCATAGAATTTGTTTGTCGAGCACCGTCGGAATTATTCAAAGAATTCGATTGCCACCCGCCATTTGTCGTCGGAAGAAAACCAAATCTTGAAGAACTCGCCCAAGCTGCTGTTCAGAGTTTAGATAATTGCGACTAAAAACAGCGACATGTCGACACTAAATGCATGTGTTCAGGAGATTCCTACTGATGACCATTTAATGTCCACGCAGAATTGGGGCCGCTACTGTTGAACTGTACATGTGCAGTGCTGCTGCATGTACAGAGCAAATTAAAGAAAAGATAATCGTACTTTGGGGTGCTCTAGGGCGCTCAATATACAGGGTGTCCCAAAAACTATTGAAAATGATCTATTGTTAACATTTGAATGCCCTAGCACTTGTTAGAAAATTAAACTATCTTTGTAAAGTACGTTTGTTTTGCTCATGGGAATTTACATTTGTAAATTGTTTTCTCTGAATCAAATAACCATGCATAAAATTTGATTTCATTTTTAATATCCACTCGTAGGTTTAGTTTTTTTGTCTGGCATAAAAATGGTTAGCACTGAGTATTACTATTAATTATGACGGTTATGTCAATACTTTATCCACTCGTGGGTTCAATTTAGTGCTAGGCATTGAAATTCTAACAACAGATCATTTTCAATAGTTTTTTGTTTTTTTGCGACACCCTGTACAGTGTGTCCCAGAAAAAAGTGCTGCTCTTTGATGTCAGGCGTTAGCGCTGCACGTTCGAATTTGAATGTTTTAATTCTGTGTTATTTTAGCAGAACAAATTTAATTAACTTGCAACGTAGGCATAAAAAATCTCTGTGTGGCAGAGAATTACGCATTCTTGGACTCATTAGGGAGTTAAAATATTCAAATTCGAACGCTCGACACTGAAAATGGGACTCATTGGCCATAGAACAACAGAAAATGGGATTAAGATTTCAGCCAGACAGCTAGTAGGCTCTTATGGGACTTGTGCACTTATGCAAAAGGTTTGGTGTTAATATGGGCTGGGAAGTAGGAGCAAGGACCCCCCCCCCCCTTCAGGAGCCGCATATTTAATTTTTCCACCCGTAACTCTACCAATGTGCGGAGAAAACTTATATTTTGACCTTGGTCTGTCACGCTGGGGTTACATAGAAAATTATCTAAACGGGTGATGGAACATACTTCCTTTTCTAATATCAACCATCTTATAACTTCTGGCAGCGTTAGTGAGGAAGCTATACTGTATAAAGAACAGTAATATAAATAACTAAAAGAGCCACTGACTAGTGTAACACATATCCCCTTATTTCAATGCAATTTACTTGGCAGAAATTTTTGCAAGGGCACCAAATAGGAAATATTGATACATTCTGCAGTGTAAACTGGAAAATCACGAGAAAAGGAAAGCCAGTAAAAATGACGACCTCAATCCTGTTTCTTTCCCCAGTCACACCTGTTTGTTGTTCGCATGTACGCTGTCCATTTTAGTGTTAAAGTTATGTAGCGATATTGTGACAATTCAATAAATAAATAAATAAATACATAGCTTCATCCTTGCTTCACGTTATAGACTTTTCACGACTCGAGTTCCAATTTCTGGTTATATGACAATCGATGCCCTCAAACTACTTATAGGTGCGTGCCCTCTTGCACTTTCTACGAAGAATGTGAAAGTTGGGAAAATATAAACAAGATATGTACAATTATGCATACTGCGAGGTAAGAACACCAAATTTTGAATATATATTGTTTTGACAAGACAATACATTTAAGATATAGTGCCATCCACCCAATCTGTAAAATGCCAATGCCAAAAAAGGTGAAATTTCAAAGCCACGTAACGTCGGCGAATACGTCATTATTTGCGAATGGTCCTGGAACTGCAGGCTTAAGCTGTTGCAGTTACAAGTCGCACGAGACAAAGTCCAGAGGATAAAAAGAAAGTATACAGCTATTTCAGTTAAGGTTGTCTTTCCAAAAGGCGTGAACTGTGAGAGTGCGCAAGGGATGATGTATTATTAATTTG
Organism: Muricea muricata; assembly: GCA_963855995.1. NCBI lineage: Eukaryota > Metazoa > Cnidaria > Anthozoa > Malacalcyonacea > Plexauridae > Muricea > Muricea muricata. Next base: position 21,356,765 of record OY979717.1, on the reverse strand, counting down.
TATAGGCCCTTATACTCAGGGAGATACCTTTTATAGCAGGTAAATTTGCCGTCGCAAGTTTCCCACGCTCCCTCGAAAGTAAGTAATAACCCGTCATCCCTTGCGCGTTCGCCGTTAACAGTTTAAGCGCACGCTTTTGGAAGGACAACTTTTATTGAGCTAGCTGTATATGTTACTTATAGTATACCATTGTCATTTAAGCCAAACTGGAGTTATTCGGGGTTTGAAAGTGTTACAAAGCTCCAATTTTGGCCAGTCTGAATTTTAATAACTACTTAGTATACGACAAAATTGAGTTCGCAAAACTCAAATTGGCAAGTGAGTGAGATAATAGCAGTTTCGTTTAAATGCACTGTCAAAAAATCTTACGATCTTTAGTAATACAGTACATCATATTCGCAAGAAGTGAATATGAAATTTCAACTTTTCTAACGTTTAGTATTTTACTACGTACAGGTATATGTACCACAAAATACCTCGGTACCACAGAATACCAGTCGTATTTATTTTCAGTATAAAATTTGGAAGAAACATGCAAAATACTTTGTTCTCGTAAATATATATTAATTTTGGTGTTAATTGACACATAAATAAGAAAAATGAATATTTTAATAAAAATTCTTAAAGGTAACGAGGATAAGGTTTAAATATAATTCGTTGTTTTTGATACCTCTTTTTTGCTAAATGCTCGTAAAATCAGGACGTTTGAAAATAAGTTTGCAAACCAACATAAATTATGTTCGTAGACATTTGCACTAAGCGATAAAACATTCCACATTCCTGCCATTCAAGAATAACAGGGAGCAATCAAATTTGCTATAAAAGAACAAGATCTTTCAACATTATTGATAAACCTGATATATTGTAGTATATACCATGGGTATTATGTAGTTACTTTAGTGTTAACCTTCCACTAAATTAGATAGCAATATCTATACAGTATTACCATACAGCATCAAAGACCAAATCCTGGTTCAATTTGATAAACCGTTACTTATACAGCGCGTTCATCCTGATTATGCAAATCAATATTTTAGCAATACAATACAAATGACCGTACAAATGAATGTGAAAATCATATCTACGTAGTAAAGAAAGTTATTAATAGTCTAATGAATATATTAGCGCTAAAATAGGATATGAGCAAACAGTGATATGCATGAGAAACCACATAAGCTACTTGTGAAGGCGTTCGGCTTTATTATGCAAGTTGAGGTACTTGACACAAACATGGGCAAGAAGAGGGATCTCACTGATGCTGATCGGTTAAAAATTACTTCTATGTTAGGCTATGGCAAGTATACGCTGGAAATAGCCAAAAATATGAATCGCGACCATCGAACTATAAAGAGATTTGTGGTTTCTGGTCAAATCAAAAGGAAAACTCCAAAAAGATGCCATTTGAGGAGGCTATCCCCTAGAGACATTCGCAAATTAAAGGTTGAGGCGGCAAAGACACCTCATGCAACGAGTAAATCAATTTTTGAGAACGCAGGCGTCCCAAAAATGGCGAAAACAGCCCGATGCCAAACCCTGAAAAGTCTTGCCAAAGTAATGAAACCCATAAAACAACCTCCATTAAGCAAGCGTCACAAAACCAAAAGGGTAGAATGGGCTCGCAAGTATATGAAGACGGATTTCCGGAACGTTTTATTCACAGACGAGTGCCGTGCCACCCTCGACGGACCAGATGGTTGGTCCTCCGGTTGGATACTTCATGGTCGGCAACCGGGAGTTAGGATTCGTCGTCAGCAAGGTGGCGGAGGGGTAATGTTTTGGGCAGGAATCAAAGGAGATACCATTATTGGACCTTTCAAAGTCGAAGCAGGGATCAAAATTGATTCAGAATCCTACTGTGAGCTCCTTAACAAGTATCTCACGCTATGGTTGGAGGAACAGCCGCTGTCTCTCTGGAGAACTATGGTTTTCCAGCAAGATAATGCCCCCGCACATAGGTCGGCGTATACCTCTGACTGCCTTAAGAAAGCTGGCTTTAATAACGAGAGAGTGATGGAATGGCCGCCAAATAGCCCAGATTTAAATCCCATTGAGAACTTGTGGGCCATCATCAAGAGGAGAGTATACAGCAATGGAAGGCAATTTACAAAGTTGAATGAGCTCTGGAATGCTATTAAAGACGTCTCAGGATCAATCACACCTACTGAAATATCAAATCTTACCAATTCGGTTGACCAGCGCCTTGTTACAATCCTAAGGAAGAATGGAGGTCATGTTCGTGCATAATGAGATGACATTTCGTTGCGTTCACTTGACAGTTATTTTCAATGTGTATTTTTAATTTCGCATGTTGTTGTGGGCTTATTGTTCTAACTAATAAAGAATTTTGCAGCCATTTGTTGTATTTCATAGACCTTGAAATATCGGAAAAGGACCAATTTGCATAATCAAAGTGAACGCCATCCTCTTACATTATTTAACAAAATGATGATTAAAATTTGTTTGTTCAAATATTTTAATATTTAGACGTATCAACTTTTTGAACGATAGAGTTATAACTACGTCCAGTCACAGTTTTGAAAACGGGCAACTATAAACAAAGTTATTGTATAAACGTGGTTGTGCATAATCAAGGTGAACGCACTGTATTTATTGCCACACTGGTATTCTGTGGTACATTAGGATTTTATCCAAATAATGTCAGGCTTCAAAAATACTAGAATATGCTAAATCTAACCGCAACACCCCATAGGAAGAAAAACTACAGGGAAAACCTTTCCAAAAAACCAATAATAGTCCATGATATATACTTGTGACATAAAATATGAATGATAGAAAATTGTGTGGTATTCTGTGGTACATACACCTGTAAAAGTCAAAAATAAAACCCTCCGTCGATTTCTAGATTCTATAACGAAAATTTTGCAGGCGGCATATATAATAATACAGTTTTGATAAGCACATCAAGAAACTTTGGGGCTATAATCTGATAGTGCACAATGTACACATATATTACGAAATCTACCTTCGCCGCACGTTATAAATATTGTTTCAGGGTAAGAGTTTGAAAATGGATGTTGTACTTAATGGCTAAAAACTGCGAATATCTAATGAAATAATCTGCGTTCGTGCAATAGTTATTAAGCGTCCCAAATATTACGAGACAAATGCCACCATTGCTGCATCTTTTAAACTTTACACACCATATAATATTAAGTGCCTTGTTAACTTTTCTATACTAAAAACCTTGATTTTGTTTCCCGTCAAGAGAGTCAGAAATCAGCACTTATATATATCAATACTTTGTTTCCTTTCCTCTCTGTAATATATGATTCACCTATGTAGCTGAAACCGCCATTTCATTGCGACTCCTAAAGAACGCCTTGCCGTATTCATACGATGTGATCATTATGGCACATGCTGGCGCAACTTTGGCCACACGAGCAGTGACTCCTAGAAGAAAAAACCCCGCAATAAATCATTCAACATTTTGAATGTGGCGATGTCCGCTGACAACTTACTGTGTCATTAAATATTAAACGATCTCTACTAAAATAAACAAAGAGTTAAACCTGTAAACAAGGCACCAGTTCCTTGCTCCTTCTGAAGCTTTAACAACAACGAAAACGTTGAAGGGAATCTCTTCTTTGTATCTTAAAATTTTGACAAAATGTACGTCATAATTAAGTAATACGTGACGGCGTAACTACGTCAAGACCTTGCTCAAAAGCTGAACACATATTTCTTAAGTGTCAATGATGACCTTCTTAGCCTTGATCTGTCCTCACACCCGAAGATATTTATCTGTTCGGATGGTTTTGATAACATTCCTAACCGCATTACTAGAGACTTCGCTTTAGAATTATAGTCACGGGTTGATTCCCAGACATTTGGAAAGACGCGCTTATAACCCCCAAAACTCTCTCTATATCTTCTGAAGATAAGTCGCGACCCATTTCACTTACACCCTCTGTCTTTCTTTAAAATTTTGGTAGACTTTACAATCGAAGACGTACTGTACAACATATAGAATCGACTCACAGCAATTTCGCTTCCTGAAGGGTTCTTCTACAACATTTAATCTGGTCGATATGATCGACAACTGGTTGAAACTATTGAATGCCCCCAATCACATTATTTAGGAGTCTGTTTTATTGATTTCAAAAAAGCTTTCGACCGCACCTAAACTTCACACTTAGGCTGAAACAACACGTCAGCCTAAAACAACGTCTGATCTATTAATATAAAATTCCAGTGTGAGAGCCAAGTCCGTCTCGGTAATAATTCCGTGTTCTCAGTATGGGGAACATAAATTTTAATCCAAGCCCTAACACAAACCCTAATCCTAACCAGCGTTTTATTTGTCATGTTTCAACTTTGATCGATTGAAGATTTAAAGATTTGATTAGATTTAGGGCTTGGATTAAAATTTAATTTCGCGTACTGAGAACACGGAATTATTACCTCCGTCTCTCCCTCGCACTTTCCCGCGTCATTTCTATTCCTCTGACCCAATAGAGAGACGGACTTGATACAAGATGGATGCAGAAGTGCCCACAGGGAACTTAAACTTGGTCCAGTGTTATTTATTATTATGATAAATGACCTTGAATTGGCCACCTCGAATCATCTCATTGGAAATATGTGGATGATGTCTCACTGGAATAATAATATGAGATTAGATGAAATTGTCATTCCCCGTCTATGTATCGAAAATGCTCCCTTTGAACTTGTCACTTCTTTAAAGTCCTGGGCGTAACACTTAACAACAAATTAAAATGACCGCAACCTGTTGTATTAAATTAACAGTTCGCAATGCTTCGAACTAATGATTTAAAAAGCGGCACGATATCTTGTGGAGCAAACATAATGGTGAAAACACTGTTTTAAAAACAAGGCATTCAATATGGCGTCGTGAATTCTAAGCTTTCAAATATTTTAGAGCGAATAAGGTCAAAATAATAACGAAAACTTCAAAACTAACCAAAATTACTTTCACCGAGTTCAATCTGACGATGAGTTTTCACAACATCAAAAGGAAGCGTCAGAACGCCGGCTATCTGTAATGAAAATGACGGGATATTAGTTAACATGAAGTTTTACAGCTACAGGACATCTTTGATTGTTTCACACTTCGCAGCTTATCACTTTAAATACCATCTGAAACGTCTTTGAAAATACAAGGCTTTGTGTCTACAAAACTACCAGGATGTTGCAGCTAATGATAAGGACAACGATAAATCGAAAATGACAAGAAACTTGACATAATTACAACGGAGTCACAATCAACCTATACTAACAGGCTTTGTGAGTAGTTGGTCATAGACACTAGCAAACTCGTTCCCCGAGCCTGCGATCCCTTGGGAAGGAAACGGGTAATAATTCCGTGTTCTCATATAAATCTTAATCCAAGCCCTAACCCAAACCCTAATCCTAACCAGAGTTTTATTTGTCATGTTTTAACTTTGATGGATTGAAGATTAATTCCGCGTACTGAGAACACGGAATTATTACCAGCAAACGGAGGCTCTGGGATAATCCGTGATCTCCGTGATCGACATACAAAAAACTGTATGTCGCCCGTACTGCGCATGCGTTGCAAATAAATAGATTCAATAAGCCGCAATAGGGAAGAAGCTTGTATATAAGTGACTTTCCATAACCAGTAGGCAAGATACAAACCGTGTCTTTCCTGTGGACAACAACAGCCTTTACCGCTTCGTATTGACACTCCTTCAATTTGAGATCCTTCTTACCAAGTCGCTCTAACGCTTCGTCCAACACAGAATGAAATAAACTAATATTTTCCACGGACATTACAAACAAAACAGTACAAATACTGTTCCAAAAAACTTTAGAAAAATGCTTTTGCGGCTTATTTCCAACGCATGCGCAGTACGGGCGACATACAGTTTTTTGTATGTCGATCACGGATTATCCCAGAGCCTCCGTTTCCTTCCCAAGGGATCGCAGGCTCGGGGAACGAGATTGAGACACTAGACAGTACACTGTAGAAATTGGTTTTCTAAAGAACGCGTCACAAGTACTGTAGCGATGTTTCAAAGCAAACCACAAAGCCTGATCATGCATTTTAGCCTGGTATTTACCCTAACAACACCCAATTTTAAATGTAAGGCATTGGAAGAGAAGTTCTAAAATTATTAATGAAATAATTTATGAAGCACGTACAAAAAAAAATAAACAAAACCGTGCAGAAAGTTTGGAAATCGGAGCAAAAAATCACATAAATTAGGCTAGCTTTCTCCTTGATTTTCTCGCAATATCGGCCGGTGGTTCGTTCGAGAAGTACGTTCAAACACTCGTTATTAGGACCTCCTCCGATTTGTAAAAATTCTCAGCTTTACCTCCTACTTTAAACTCCTCTTGGTGTTAGGAAATCGAGGGAAGTCCTGCTCCTTGTGTTTGAACTATTACTTAAATTCCACATGCAGTATTACATCAAGGATGGATAAATTTTGCTTTTACATATAATATAATCCTATAAAGGCAGTATACAAAAAAAGTAATTGAACTTTGGAGTACTCTATCGCGCTCATTATCTAATATACAGGAATAGTTCTTTCGCAGTCAAAAAGACCAGGCTTTTAGCTTTCGATTGTCACCATTTTTGTGAAATTTGAAAAAAAAGTGAGCAAATACGAATCAAATACAAAATTACTGGTCGAAATCACATATTTTTAACCCGGCTGAACAAAGGAACCTGTCACGAGAAGCAACTAACGTCGCTAATGAGATGCATTAATTTTACTACCTAAGCTAAAATTTGTAAATTTTAATTCCCAAAAATGGAATAAAATTTTAACAGATTTTCATTAAAATCCCAAAGGAGACCAATTTTTATCTGATTCGTATTTGCTCAATTTTCAAAATTCAAAAGCTGAAAGCCTGGTCTTTTCGATCGGGAATGTAAAATGCCATGAACTCAAACTGCATGGGATTAGATTTATGTACACAAATGTAATGTAATCCCCTGTGGTTTCAACAGAAAGGGAAAAGTTCATGTACACACTCCCATATGAAAGAAAAATTGAAAAATATACTTGCACAGGAAAAATGATAAATACTAACTAAATACTAACCGCTAAAAATAAATACTAACCGCTCCTGATGTACATCCAGACAAAAACATGTGTTGTAACGTTGGATCCTTATATTGAGAGCGAAGAAATTCATAACCAAACCAATATAATGCTATACAGAAAAACGTAAACAGAATATTTTATGTCACGCTATTTTTACCGAAAATTCTTATGTTCAAAAATTGTACTGAAAGTTTGCAAACTACAGTATACATAATTGTAAATGTATTCACAGTTAATATATAGAATAACATTAATTGCATTAAAGCTTCAACAAAAAATACTAGAGGTTTGTCACAATTAGAGATTTGTCACCATTTAGCAAAACGTGATTTTTTTGCTTCCCGAAAAAAAAATTAAAAATGACAATAGTAAAAACCTAAATCGCGCTCAATTTTTTGGAAATAAGTTTCGCGTTATTAGTTGCCAATTTTCTTAAAAATAAGGATTTCATCACATCAAAAAATATAATTGATTGAGAGCTCTATCAATGGTTTTGCCAATATCAATAAAAAAATTTATGAACAACTTCAATTGCCTCGTCAAAGACACTGGATTCCGAGCACCTCTGAAACGAACTGTATTTCGCAAATAATATGCAAAAAAATTTTATTCACCGCCAGCGAGATTTTTGTACAGCGACACCAAATTTCCCAGCTGCTACCTAGCATACGAATGACGAATATGAGTTATTCACTAACGTCCATACTTCTAAATGCGTAGTTAATTTTATTCCACAGTACGCTGTCACAAGCGAGTATAATAGTAACTAAGCATGTGAGTGATCTTAAAATGTGGTTTGGGTATAAACAAACGTTAGCCGATTTTGTCTATCCGAGTTATATCTCCTTCAATGACCACTGACAATCAGTCACCAACCATCGGCGAGATATAAGAACTGGTAACTCTAAAATTCTTCTCACCTGAAAAAGGTACATCTCTGAGCAGTGAAGGACCAAGTCCTTGCCATAGCGATGCCACTCCACCGTGCCTGATAGCTGTTCTTACAACACTGCCGAGTTCTGCATAGAAAACACATTTTACGTAAATATCATACAGAATCGATATAAGTCTATGTGCACACGAGGTCGTTTCCGAGCGTATTCACAACAGTCAAAATAAAAACGATATGAACTACAAAAATTCTCATCGCATGAAGTTTTTCAGTTTTTGTCCTTAGACGAGGTTTATGCTGGTTTTCATTAAATTTTGTCAACAAGTCGCGAGCTTTTTGACATAATTCGGAATAAAAACGCTCGGAAACGACACGGTGTGCACGTGGCCTAAATGTAAATAAATATGTTTCATTTCGTTGCTGCCTAATTTACAACTTGGGATCATATTGTTGTAGTGGTATGCGGAAGAGTGCGCTTATTTCGAACAAAAGTAAGCAGGCATACGAATTATTCATACATGTTAAAACACTTATTTCGAACAAAAGTAAGCAGGCATACGAATTATTTATTATACATGTTAAAACACATTATTTTCCGGCTTGGACGTCCATAATGGAAAAAAAAACATCTTTCCGAGGTTTCAGCACAACAGACAGCAACTAGGGGCGAAACCGCCTGAACAATTTTGGCATGTAATGCAACTTTTAAATCATTATTCATTTCTTTAGAAATCGATCCTTTTCATGGCTATACCACAGGACAGGAAATAAACAGAAGGGCGACTCGAGTTGGAACCTTTAAAGTTGTGTCGTCGCGTATGCCGCACTACGCATGTTTATCATGCCGGTTCTGGATTGCCAATTTCCAACTGGCTCTTCCCCCATTATTCTGGCCAGTCAATTGCACAAAAATAAAGGAACATGTGGCACTGCTGAGTGGCCCTACAGTTTATTCGCTATACTGTTGTTATGCAGCGAAGACTAAAATATTTGCACAGCTTGACCAAATGGCGACGGCTAAAGGGGATAGACGGTAGATTTTTAAGATGGCGGCTGTTTTTCAAGATTCTTAAAAAGAGAACGAACCTAACAACTATGCAGACATTTATAAGGTTCCCCAATCGAGGTAAGGTTCAGGGTAGGGGTTAGGGTGAGATTTAGGAATTCCCAAATTTAGGCTAGGTTCAGGGTGCGGGTAAGGGCAAAGTTTAGGAATTAATGTTATAAAAGTCTGGTTGTTGGTTCGTCCTTGTTTTAAGAATTTTGAAAAACAGCCGCCATCTTGAAAACCTATGTGCCTTTCGTCTATTTCCTTTAGCTATGACCATGACCAAAATGTCAGGCTGGCTTCACTACTTTGAGAGTATAAATAACGTCAGCCCACGTTTCATAACGTTTCAAGCTCCTTTCCCTCGCACGGGCAATATTTTTCTGGTGACGACAATGCAATGGCAATAAAATCATTGCATTGCCATTGCAAGACAGTTGTATGTCGCGTTTATCACACTCTGCGACGGAAACGCAAACCTCGCAATCGTTGCTAAAATTGAATTCTCGGCAGCGGTTTCCGTAGATTTGGAAGTGTTGTCCATGCAAGCTAGACCAAAATTAATGCTGGACATGTTTTTTTCAACAACTAATGAAATTGAAGCACTGTGATTGCTTCTTGAAATATTTAAGATTGCAATATAAGACTGTTGGCGACAATCTTAAGATTCATAAAATTATTGGCGAATCTTGCTAACCATAATAGATCATACGAGGTGACTATATTCCTGATGAGGTGCGAATTAGACTATACTTTCCATAATCAGTCACGTTCAGTAGTATTCTTTATGTATATGTAATATTGCATCCTAATTGGCATTACAATGCGGCGTATTTAAGTCCTTTATTACACTCGAACTTGGTTTTATCATATCAATAAAGTAACTACACCTTGTAGTAAGCAGGCAATACCACCATTGCGATAATGTCATTACGAAGGCAATGTAACGATTTTACTACGATTCATTGTATTGCTGTCGCCTGAAAAATATTTTACTCCCCTTTTCCTCACTATCAAATAATTAAGATCCTTCATCAGTTAGAAGGTTTGCTCTCCCTGTTTTTTAACCTCACCCATCCTTTTTGCAGCAACCTCTCCTAGGGCCTGTTTATATGATCTCACTTAGCCGAAGATGAGAGGTGGGGTCATTTTGATGTATTGAAATAAGTGGCCAGGCTTAAACGAAAGTTTACACCACAAGTAAACAAGCTAAAATGTTGGCTACAAGATCTCGTAGTTGAACAAGATTACTGTTGTTTTTTTAACATCCGTTGAATTCCAAGTATAGTATAATCTACCCCTAAAAAAATTGTTTTGCTGAATCATGAAGCGTGACTTATTTCGACACATCAAAAGGATCCCACCTCTTATCTCATCCCGGCTATACGTGGGATCAAAATCAACAGGCCCTTATCTATATATTGCTGTCATACAAAACCCCGTTTTCCAGCAGTAAAAATTTTCGTTGTTGGAAACTTTTGTCGCCGGACGTTTGCTCGAAATCGCGTTGAAATAATTGGATTAAACAAAAGAAAAATTAAGCAAGGAAAAGAAACTTTTTACCTTTATATTTAAATTCCTTCCTTGACTGTAGTTTTACGCGGATCATCTCAATTGGTGATACGCAACTGGAGGTAATAACTAGAAATAGAAGATTCCTATGTTAAAATACCACACTTGAGCACCCAAGTTACACATCCTCGCTAAGACCCTGCTCTCATAAGTTTCTGTTAAGCATCTATGCTTGAAATTTTTCGGAAAATTTTCTTGAAAAGAACGTTTACTGTGTATATGCTGGTAACATTACTACATGCAACCATCATTTCCGCAATTGCTATAAGATTTACTAAAGCAAAGTAAGTTATGGTTTGATATCGCACCTCTAGCAGTGACTCCAGATAATATTGGTGAATAAATATTCTTTTCGCCAGGTTTGAAACCATACATAATCTTTAGCTGATCATAGGCCGTGAAGTATATTATCGTTGCCGGCACGGACATGACCCTGAGAAAAAATTGCGCATATTTAGTTCGGTGAATTCTGAAAATAATTAATTATAATTCGCGCAGAGATGCATTAAACACCATACAGATAATAAATTTATGTACAGTTATCGCACGACAAACTCGACTTTCATTGTTTCAAATGAAGTGTTAAATGGCACATCCAACTGCTTTTATGATACGTGTGACAACTAGTGTGATAAGTAGTAGATAAGTTTTAATTGTCATCAAGCTCAACTTTAATCAACTATTCTATATTGTTTATAGTTTCATAAATGCAATTTCGTATCTGTCGTGCTCGTGCTGCTCAACAGCTGTTAAGCAGTACTCACGATTTTAAATCACACTGTATAACCCGAGCATACTTAACAGGCAACGAGCAGTTACTGGATATTGATCAGAAATATCCTTTCAATGCCAAATTTGATAGCTAAGAATACTGTAATTACCAATGTTCTGCCATAATTTTCTATTTTGCTTCGGCAATTCCTCGGCATTTTTTTGTACAGATGTCCAGTGAAAGCACTACAAGTTTATTCCGCAAACAAAAGAAGCCGAATTTGCCAAGGCCAAACAAAATAAAATGTTGGTTTCAGGTTTCCGACCGACCTGTTGAAAATGCGACCGACCATAAACATTTTATTGACATTTTCTTTCTAGTATTTTTGCATTTTTATGATTTTACACAAAGAGCAGAAGAATAGTCTCTAGCCCTCGCGGGTGATCTCGCTTGGCATGTCTAATCTCGCGTGGCGTGTCTAAACACGCGTGACCAACGACGCGTAACAATTGTTCATAAACAATGGCGGTATGGTACTAAGAAGAAGTGATGATTTTGGGAACTTAAACGTTTAGACTGGACATTAATTAATGTTGGCTTTACACATTTAGTTGTTGTTAATAGTTTCTATTGTTAAAAGATTAAAGCAATGAAAAATCTAAGAGTTTGCAATGAGTTTTAACTTGCTTACACCATACCTCCAATTTACTACAAACTTCAAGAGATAAAATATTTTTAAAAAAATAAAATGTTTTCAGACCGACCTACCCATATAAAATTGGGCTATGAAACCTGAAACCAACATTTTATTTTGTTTGGCCCAAGGCAAATATCGAGGGTTGTTGCAGAAGACAATTAGCCATTTCCTAACCGAGACCGAATTAGTTGGTTTGGAGGGCGGTATGAAAGAGAGCAGCAGTATTTCAAACAAGCTTTGAGGCTCTTCTATAGAAATAAAATAATGAGGCATCTTTTATATACTTTTCGCGCGAATTTCAATTTTTAAAGTTTCCTGGTTTCCTGCATGTCATTTCGCGTTTTCCATACAAATAATTTATAATGCTTTGCGGTTCTAAATTAGGAAGCGGCTGATTACATCAACGCAATTACAACTTACATGTTAATTGGAAATGGTTGAACAAATTGCAACAAGCTAGAATATCAAACTTTTTAGAAGGTTGTCATGACAACTATTATACAGAAGAACATCACAAAGTTGAACACACGAGGTTGGATGAAAAGCTGCAGTGCAAAGTTGCGAACACAACTTGTCAACAACTTGTGAACAGACAGAGACTCATATATGACACGTTTTTTCCATCGCGCGTTAGTGCAATAAAATAATAGATAATCTGTTACTTCCATAGCTCCATGGTCATTGTGCGCACGTCAATACACGTTATGGGAAACCCTAAATGACCTATGGAACATCATTTTGTGCAAGCTTACAGTAAGCCGTTTTGTAATTTTACCCATGAATACTTGGACAATTATACTACGAGTATGAATTATAAATCTTCAAGGCTTAAAGCAGAACCAACACTTACATAGTCGCCGGTAAGCCGCCCCATAAAGCGGCGAGACCTTCATACCGAACAATTCTCACCAACGCATCCTTTGTTAACAGAAAAGAGAATAATTATCAGGGGCGAACCACAAAAAACTCTAGGTATACATATAAGACAAGCAACAATTTGGCAACACGGGCGTCGACCGAAAGTGAACAGTATAAAGCTGTTGTACACACTCAGCTAATAAGGTGGAAGTTGCATCTGGGGTGTTGCAAGACTTGTTGCCGAATGCTGCGTTGCAGTCACCATAGTTGATAGAAAATGACATAGTTTGTAAAGCAATCATTTGTACATTTTTCCAGTAATGTATTACATAAGAATGCATATTATGGATATCTTAATTCAGCAGTAGGAGGTCGATTTGTGTATTGTCATTGCTGAAATATCTCATAATTAGGTGATCTTGTGTCATCTTTATTCGGAAATTTGATTTGACGTTGACAATGCAATCTGTGAGAATGTACATGGCGCCATCTTTTGAGATTGGCTTCCATGTTTTCTATTGGATAATCATCTCATTATCGAGGAAAACAACGTGTTCAATCACTTCAAGGGGCACAAATTTCCATAAACAAGGACAAATACATACATAGGAAAAATGACTTTTCAAACTATATTTTTATTACCTAGGTTACCCATGGGGGTAGAGAATGCTACCAGGTCTGCAGCACTAATTTACTACAGATACTCCCACGATAGACTAAATTTTGATGCAGGCATAAAGCGCGTATCTCGAAATTAGTCAAATTGCAAAGTCTGGTGATGGACTGAAAATATAAAATACCGTCCAATGTTTTAAATTTGCCGGATAGGTAAATCCGAACGAGAAATTAGGTTAATATTGGCCGCAAACGCAATGTTCCTACTGAGTATATCAGCCATATTATGCAGTCACGGCCTGTTTCAGCTTCCGTCGAACTGCTATGCAGTTTGAACTGGTAAATTCAATTGAGCGAAAGATAGCTAGAAATACATGAGCAACACTTGTATGAATGTGACCTAACTGTCATATGCGCTTTCTTGAGAACAAAGCGAACACATTGTTAGTGTGGTAAGAGTTAAAACTGTAGGAGTTAAAACTGTAGGAGTTAAAACTGTATGACTGTTCAAATGTGCGTCGTAATATCTACCAGAGCACCAGAGACCAGGTCCGACGCTAGAACATTAATAGGGGGGGGGGGGGGGTATATTCATATATCAGGTTCTGTGCGTCTAATTTCTTTTGAAATCAGTCGTTCTCTGCAGTTGATTCCATTATTCGGGAAGAACACGAACGTATAAACATACCCCCCCCCAAAAAAAAATATTAAAGTACCCCCCTAAATTAAAGTACCTGTATATGTCAACACGAAAAAAGTTTTATTTTATTACTACACCGCGAAAAAGTGACGCTACTTGAAAAGACCGGGAAGAGCGGGCTATGTCGCGAAATTAATTTGCAAAACAATGCCATATCATTTTATAAAGTCAATTGTAAAATGCATATTAGATCATTTCAACTATCTAGTAAGTACCGATAATATGTAGTACTTCTTTTAGTAAATATCGCGTACTTCTTTTTAAATGCATGCGTGTATCTTTGTTAATTGTGTTAATTTCTAATGTTTTTAACTTACGAGCGTTGATGTGAAATTCTTGTTGGCAGGAGGGCAATATTTGTGAGCCGGACACACCAAAACTTGATCCATGAGGCCATTGAAGCAAATCATACATCGTCCTAGAAGAGCACAAAAACATTGAAAACGAAGGGAGAATTTTAAATCAAATCTGCAAAATGGACTAAGCATCCCAACGGCAAATCCGTCATCCATCAAGAAAAAAAAAGCAAATGCATACCGAAAGCAAACATGTGGTCAAGATTTTTTACTTTTAAGATTAATAAAGTAGATTAAGTTTTAAAATATCTCATACTCGAATATTCGAACTGACCTAACAGCTTACTAAGTTTTGTTGGGCTAGCATTGCAAAGGTCGTACAGTACATGTACGTTCGATTTACACTGTGGACAGGCATATTTTTCAGCTTACCCAGCCTGGATATAAATCTAATCTCGTTGGCCTATTGGCGAGTGTTTCTGGACATGGTTTAGACGGTATAAGACAATACATAAAGTATATTTCATGCAAAGACGCAGAAGTTACACCGATACGAAGACTACGAGATCCAGAAGATGGCAAAATGGATGGACCTATTATTACGTGTAGTTACCGCCGCCCAAGTCCATAAGCCGCGGTATCTTCTTTTTCTGCTCTATTCTTGATTTCAAAAGAAGATAGTTGTGAAAAACATGATTGTATGAAGTATACACCCCAATCCCCCCAAATAATGCTCAAGTTATGATGGCCTTGGCCAAGTCGTATTTACAGTCTGTAGCAAGATCTCAATCTAGACATGCGTAGCACTACCAAGGGTACTGTTTCTTTAACAATACATTTGGTCAATTGAATCTATCGCCTCCCTCCTCCCTTATGAATGGGGTGGCGTATTTTAAAAAGGTCATTTTAACATATGCTCCCGCCCCTTAACTGAGTGAAATAAAAAGGTAAAAAAAAAACACATCAGAAATATGAAAAATTGGTTTAATTAAATATCTTTTATATCCTATAGGAACCTGTTTTCAATCTTTTCTTGTTTGCTTTACGCTGCAGGATATTCAATTGAGATGACTCATAGTTTGTTTTGACCAACATGATATAAAGATACAGCTAAAGCACATATAATTGGTTATTGTCCGGACCCGGCTGGAAATCGAGCATAGTCATAGACTCAAGTCCTTTGTAAAAAATCACTCATAAAATTGAATTTGTCAGGGGAAATGGAAAAGTTACTATTATACAGTAATAGTTAGTCTATCAAGACAATACACAATAAGTCATTTGAATGCCTTTCAAACTTTAACGATAGATGTGTGAAAAGACTGTGTTAATTGGTTTTTGTCTAAAGTGCGGATGTTGTAATTTTTATCCTATACATGTATATAACGCATATATAAAACACAATATCATAAATTTGATTATCATCAAATACGAGTACAATGTAATTTAAAAAAAAATAGGAGAGGAAATACAGTAAATACGTAAACAGTAGAGGGGGTGTATAGTTAAACGCAAGATTTCGTTATTTTAATACATGCCACCCCATGCATATGGAGGGGGGGGGGCGATAGATTCAATTGTTCCATACACATGTAGTTCCCAGGTTGTTTAGTCACAACAAAACTAAATGTTATAGCCTCACCTAGGCTGTAGATTAACTTCTACAGTACATATCACTTCATTGTGTCTGTCGTAAAAGTTATTGTCGAATTTCAAAATGAAATTATATTGGGGATTATATTGAGGATTAGCAGTTTTACAATTCCCAGACTGAAAAAGACGTGAACTGAGTATGAAAGCTTACCTGCACTAGTGCTTGCAACACGAGCCTGTGCTTGGAGTCTCACTTTGATCACATCAAACGGAGTCACTATAAGGAACGTTAATTTTATTTTTAGTTATCAGCCACCATGATGGCACTAGGGTCTGTTAGATAAAAGAGGCAGTATTTTTTGTTTAGCTCTAGCTATACCTATTTTAAAAGCTCCCAAAAGTGAGAAATACTATAACTAAACTGCTAATGCAGTGCATGTACAATATGTCAAAAATAACTGCAAGCACACAAGCAAGTGGTCGATGCTTAAGTTGAAGGGGGACTGTTTTTTACTGTTACCGGATCCATTCAATAAGCAAACGCACTCGAATATTTTCCCAGACAGAAATGTATTTTTTATCAGCACAACTGTGTGAAATAGCCGGTAAAATGCAATACTCATATTTCTTTACTCTGTATCCTGAAGAATTTAGAAGCCAACATATTTTATTTGGTACAAGCTTTGTCAAACCTGACCAGTGATCCCTAGGTACAATGTTCATTGCTCCATTAAGATGGTGTCTTTTACAAGATCTTAAAATGACCGAAAATGTGCCAGAACAGCTGGTTGAGATCAGACTTCCTTTTTCACATTTTGGGGACGGTATTTTACACTTTATTGGCTAAATTTAGGGAAAGCATCAACGTTGCGTAGTGTATATCTCTTCTGATGTCAAAATCCTATTTGTTAATGGTATAAATTGATTGATGAATAAGTATGCTCTTAGTGTATGATCAAACTGTACAACACACCTGGTATTTAAACTTGAGCATGTACATGTATCTAAGTGGCTCTATTTGTGGTGGGGAACAGCTAGTTGTAAATCTTACAGTAATTATTTTCTATTATTTCTAAAAAATCTTTAACTGTGAGCTGTTCCAATCAATTTATACTAGCTAGTCTGTTAACATCCAGCATTTTAACATCATGTGAACAATCTCTGTCATAAAGAACAGAAAAGTGTCTCAAACCCAAGGCCAGAAGAGGGATGTTGAATACTATATACAACGTTTAACACTATACTTTTTTCTAAGTGTGTTCTAATCTGCCATATTATATTTGACCAGGAGTGCAATGAACTCTTGACCGCATGAAATTCCGACAAGGGATTGGTGTGCAATTGAAATGCCCTTCAAAATTTGCTGTTTTGTGGAGACAAAATTTTTACTGATACAAGATAGAAGTATCATGCTATGTCCATCATTCTTATGATTTGAATCAAGCCCACGGGAAAATAACTTCAGCATATAAATTCAAACCTATGTTTTCTAACACCAACCAATATGTTTAACTACCAATTGCACTGACACATGCAGGTGTATGGTTCATTCCACACAACACCAAGATTGGAAGCACTTTTTCAAAAGACTGAATAAAATATAATATCAGTACAGACAATTTTAACGTTTTAAAAATTAAATATAAAAAACACATTCTGAATAATAAATACCCTATTTCAAACCCAGGATATGGACAATTTAAACAATCAGAAGAAGACATAGATTATGGTGGTGGTATGTCAACTCTCGACGCTCGTACGAGTTGAATATGTACGTAATGTATTTGGATGAAACAAAGGATAATTTTTTCCTACTCACTGAGAAGTGAAGTCAGAATGGCGCCTGAACATGACGAAATCACCTGTTGACTTGCTGATATTTCCATTACATATATTAGTTATTTTCAGACTGAAAGGATAGCACATGCTGTACACGTTACTTATGACAAATATTTCTCCATATATAAACTATAGTAAAACAAGACCATTCCACGATCAGACATTCATACAAGATGCAGATTTAGCAATAGTGAAGACTGGATAAATATCTTACATCAAATTTGCGCTACAATGGAGCCCGCGCACAGCAGCCACTGACAGCAAGAAACGAAACAGCGTTATTTACTGACCCTTGAACAATGAAAATGCGTCGTCTATAGAAAACCTCCATCCAATGAGGACGAGGTCCTGGGTCAAAGTGCTACAACATAAAAAATAGACCTTTCCAGTAATAACGTCAACACAACATGGAGGCAAGGCTTATTTGCCTCTAGTCTCAATTATATAATAGTGAGCCACTTTTTTGTTCTTACCACAATATGACGTCATACCGTGTATCCATAACTGAACAGACAACGGCCAAATGTTATCTATCTATTTGTTAATTAGATGTAGTTTTATTAAATACAAATTGTTTTGATAGTTTCCAGTAGGTTCGTTGTTAGCTAAGTTATGGTAAGCCGTTTGTTGCAAAATTCCAGTCCACCTGTATATAATTTTGTTCCGGTAGGCTAGTTGCTTACATGTGTAAATTTTTATAATTCATATATAAAAGTCACATTTTGATTGGCTACAACGGACAACAAATAATTCCTGCTGTTTGTAATTCTCTTTGCAAATAATTTCGACTACAACAAATTACAGAAACTTTTCGGTGACACGGATGCGGAAAACACTAAAAGGCCACGAAGGTTGCATTGAACAATAAACATCTTCACGAAGTATTTCGACAAAAGAAACATGAACCAGATGATCTTGTCAGAGGTATTGAATTTGTATGGCGACTTTGATTTTTTTTGCACCACAAAACTTTTAAATTGCGTGAATAATAAAACAATTATTGAATTCGCTTTTCGCGGAATATCGAGAATTATTGAGGCCTTGGTTAGCGTTACCTGCCTCAGCCAGCGGCCTTGACAGATAACGCCAACCTCTGCCTCAATCATTCTCGTAATCCACTCAAGCTCATCCTATAATTATGAAATATTCAGCATTTATTAAAATTATTTAATAAATTTATATTCAGAATTAGACGATTTTATACTCAAGCGTGGGATTTCTACTACAACAGCCAGGGGCGCTGGGGTTCGAATCCCGGCTGCGGCTTGTTTATTTTCAAAATTTTTAAATTTATTTAACTTTTATACGATTTAGGTTAGGGTCAGGAAGCCGGTTAATTAAAATTTGCAAACACTGATCAAAGTTTTGTCAGAACTTAGGCTTGGGAACAAGATCGTGCAATGATGCTACCGACCATTTAAGATCCTACCGACCGTCTACAGAATCTAAATTTGTGAAGGCGAGGATGACGGGGCGTGCAATACTTGTATGTCGAAAAGATAATTGCAATGGAATGCAATCTGACGAAAATGAGGAAAAATCTTTCGTGCGTTTAATGATATGAATAGAAAACTGCTTGAAGTAAGCACTTCTGAAGTTGATTTGTAGGCCAAGACTGGCAAGGGTATTATTAAGTACGAGGCTCATAACGCAGGAAATTGCACCCCGGTTTGCATTGTTTGCACTTTCTCCCCCCCCCCCCTTCTCCCAGTGATACATTTTGTGATAAACAGCTGATTACCGAACTACTGAATTGCTGCGATTTGCCGCCTCGCTTGTAATGTCCTTAAAGGGCGTTTGAACAAACGGTCCCTTGGGATCTGGGGCCGGTTGTATCAAAGGCGTTTATAGCTTTAGCTAAAAATCACTTTCACACCTAATACTGAACAGAAATTATGAGTTTAATGCAATAAATATTTAGTTTTATATATAATTGTTCTTCTTAGGTCAAATAACTTTAGCTGGTTTGTTCATACAACATGCAAACTTGTTTTATATTTCTGACTTATCCACCGTTTAAGCTAAACACCTTTGATACAACCGGCCGCTGGAGTGAAAAATTCAGTCATTGGGCCTCAGTATTCTCAGTTGTTTGAATCGAAGTTAGACAACACACAGCTTGTTTGTTCCAATTCAGAAAAAAGCGGTATGTCTATGTCCTGGATACACCAATACATAATATATACAAAACTAGTATAAGATGTATATTAAACAACTATTGAATGAGGTCGAGCAGGATATGAGGAATTATTAGGCAGAGAGTTACAAGGCAGAGGCAGATAACACAAACCGAGGCCTGAAAATAATTCCTCAATAATTGTTTTATTATTTTTTGAAAATATTTTAAACTCAGTTTAAACGCTTGCTTTGTAAGTAAGGAGACATAAGCTGCTAAAAATGGAACAGCATAAAATTGTTCGAAAACTTTAATAAGCCCATCAGACTGCGAAAAAATATTCTTAAAACAATTATCAGATTACAAGGTCAGTCAAAAGCCGCATAAATTATAGCGTGACGTCATATCTTGTTTCAACATACGACGAAATGAGTCATAATGTCGTATATTTGTCTTCAATATACGACGAAATGAGTCATAATGTCGTATATTTATTTTCAACCCCAAATTTGGACAACTACCAAGCGGATATGACGATTTCACCTTTAGCTCTTAACCAATAAAAACTCCTAAAATATTTTCAATAAATAATATGTATTGTACCATGGGCATACAAGTGTATAACCAGAAAAGCACTATATATTTGTGTGTGACACTGGAACTAGGGGTACTGGTGGTACAGTAACGAGTAGCACGGCAAAAAGTAACGCTACACGTATTTGTATAAAAATGATATTTTATAAAAATGTTATTTTACTACTTATTCGGAATTTTATTAAATGCAGTGGTGCAACACAGACCATAAAATATTAATATCAATTACAAATATGAATGTGAGTCGCTCTCCTCAAAAAAATTAGCTTTGCAACAATAAAAAAATATTACAGCTGGATAAGTCAGATGCCGCGAAGGCCATGAGCTACTAGGGGTGTTGCTAAATACGCCCAGAGTATGACCTGAACACAGACATTGTTTTTACCTGGGTGCATAACACCAAGATGTACAAAAATCATAAATTATCAGCATGATTATGGACATGGCGTTCATAGTTTCATAAATTTGAAATAATTATTTCTATGTTTACGGCGCTTTGTCCAACATTTTGTGGCATGGATAAGATATAAAGATCACTTAAAATTTACTACTTTATTGGTAGAATTTTTTCCTCGACATCGTAATTTGCATACTATACCTATTTTATATTATACACCGGGAAAAGTGTTCGATTTAATGATGAAACGTTACGTTTCAAACGTGAACAAACGCGAAAAATAGTGCATGCATCATGCTTGAACGTAAATGGCAGTATGCAACGACAACACAACGGTACAAACAGGCGGAGCTAATTAAAGAGCTTTAAAAAGCTTAAATAAAAAGTTGACGCGTATTTAGAACAATGCTGGATATGTGGACTAAATCTTTCTATGGAAGATGAATGGTGTTATACGGATTTAGTTGAAGATTAGGTACTGAATGTTAATTGCAACTACTTAAGTTTTGACGATTGAATTTGATTCTTAAATTTAAAAGGTGACATTTTAGTACAGGAAAGTATACTAGGATCTAAAATACTTCATTCACTTATTAACAGTACTTCTTAATTAAATCATGCCTTTGAACAGATGGATGAGCAAAGCCTTCCGCCAGGGCACCATAGTTCGCGTTGGACACATAGATTTGTGTCCACTTTATCAACATCTTGTAACATTTGCTATATATCTTGTCATTGTCTTTGTTTATAATACTCAGGGTGTTGTCTGAATGTCCAAGTGCCCTGCCAAGTTCTTCCCATATATCCGTGATGTCATTGGCTATCGACATAATATCTTCTCTGGTCACTGGCGTAGAAGGATCTTTGCGAAGGTTCTTTGGATCTTAAAAAAATATTTCATGTACTAATTTTTTGTAAAAATATTTCATGTATCACGTAAGTAATAATGTAGGTTGCCAAAAAGTACAGTGGTCCCTATAAAAAATAACCTATACCTGATTCATAATGGCTATTAGTACAGAAACTGCTGACAAAAAACATGTTTTTGTACTTGCATACAAGGTAACTGTGTAATTGTATCTTTAAATGTTTAAAAAACAGACACATTTAGTGAGTTTTTAAACTAAATTCAAAATAGCGGTTTTAATATGTTAATGTAGTTGAATTATTCCTTCAGTATGTGTCCTCTCTGCACTGATCGTTCAAAAATAAACAAGCTGAAGTGTCTCGATAAATGTGTGCAAATTAGTACTCTTAGGTGGCAAGTTTAGTAGCTTTTTCCTGAACTATGAGGCAAAGCTTTACTTGAAAATCTCTACAAAATTTGATGATTTCTTAGGAGTTACTGATAGATACAGTAAATGTGGACTTGGAGTTATCTTAGCCAAACAGAAAAGCACGCACCTAAATAAATCGCATTTTAGTGACTCATTCTTCAAAAGGCAACCATTGTGTACATAATTACGTAAGCTACTACGGCACCATGTGCCTTCACATTACTGAGTAATTTTAAATAAGGAAACATTTTTTCGGCAAAGACTTTAATAATATTGCTGGATTATGAGTTCAAACCCGACATCTTTAATCCAGTTTAAAACTCGTTAAATGCATCTGTTATTCAAATATTTCACCAAGAACTGCAACTAATACTTCCACTTACTAACAGTGCCTACGCAAGTAGAAAAGCATAACTTTTCTTAACATTTTCTTTATTCGTAGTCTTTATGAACCATGCAGGTAAGTCATTTTTGATGGGAGGGGGTTGCTAATTTTTTGGCCACCCCATGTAGATCACGAAGAGTTAACATTTTTCTACCAGTAGGATATGAGCTAATATCCTACTATAGTAGAGAAACCAATCAGATTGCAACATAGCTCATATTAAGTGATTTAACAGCGAGATTCAGATTTAACTTCTGCTACCGCTAGCTTAATGTAACTGTCAGCCAATTAGGCTTGTTGTGACCTCCCAATTAGCCTATCACGTTCCTGGTAAGTCAGGAAAGAGCTGTGGTAGGGAGGTCAAACCTCTCTATATAATGGATGTGTATTGCACGCACAAAATCCTTTTATTTCACCTTGAACTTACCAACGATTGGCATACCACTTTCTAACATATCAGGAACCCCGGGCGTCGAATTGGGCTTCGTTACTACAACACAAGACAACAATAAGACATGATAAAAATATTACTCATTCCACGTCTCGAGCGCGAATACTTTCGACTAATCTCATAAGGAATATAACATAATCCAGAGATTATAGCATCTTACATGAAAACGGTTAAAACAAGACGAGAATGAGTTTGTGATATTTCGATTTTGTTACAAAAACGTCATTAGTTGTAAATTGTATCTTTAGTCTGTCTGATTATGATTTTGCAACAAAATCGAAATATTAAATCGAAAAACTCATTCTCGTCTTGTTTTAATCTGTATCCTGGGTTTCAAGACGCTAATCTTCGAATTATGTTTTTTCTTTATTTTCTGATTGTTTTTACATAATCAATTTTAGGTCCCGTTCATTAGGTTAATAAGATAGCTGAGCGGAGTTTGAAACTTAGTGTGGGTAGCCTGTCCACAGACCTAACTCTAAAAGAGTATACGGTCTGTTAACCACTGGAAGGATTGCTTGTCCTGGCAAGAGAAGAATGAGAACGAAATTAAGTTAAATATGCTAATTATTCTAGGTTTACATTGAAAATATTTGCTTCTAGTGCAATTATTTGTAGAGATGTTTTACAGGAAAAATGAGCATGCTAACGTTAAAGCAGATTGAAAAGTTTCGTCCAAGAAAGCTGCTGTTTTAAACATATTAATTGATGTATTATATGATAATGTTGCAAAAATCATGGACAAGAAAACTTTCAAGTGTTCACAGACCTTAATCATTCCGATTTAGGTCTGTGCACAGACTAAGCATGGGTTACATACACACGAGGTCAATATAAAACAGTAGAAGCAAAAGTTAACGTTGAAGCAGCAGCATCGCGTGAACAGTTCCCAACCACAATACATGATTTTATACTGGCAGAGTTTCATATCTGCATCGTACAACTGCATAGTCTAAGCCGTTAACATAATAATAGCAGACTTAGTGCTCTCTTACTAGCATCTTTAAGGTATTAGGCAGCAAATGTAAGTACATGATTTGATTCCAATACTGATTACTTATACCAACTGTCTTCCTAACTGTTGTAATTGTAGATTTTGATTGTGAATTTAATTATAGGACACTGGCAATTAAAATGACAACATCAGAATGACAACTTTTAAATTCGGCTTGGTTCCTGGTATATCTTGACTGACACATGTGAGCTGTCTGAAGCTCGTTACGTCACGGGATGAGCCTTAAAGGTAGGTTACAGTCCCCTCTGCGCATGTGCGATAGGTTTGTTATGAGGAGACTCCTCAAAACAAGTTTCCAGTCCCATGGCGTTTCCAGTCCTGCGGCCGTCCGAACCGTTTTCTGTTCTATTGCAAGGAGCGATGGCGCATCAAGTCCTGGCATCCTGGCATAAAAAATGTTGCTTTCAGAGTTTCAAGATCAATGTCATAACGGATTCTGAAAATGCGTGAAATCGAGTCGCCTAAAGCTTTAATTATTCGCATTCGGTAGTGTTTGCCTTAGATGCTGTGGCTTTCGTTCGAGACTTTAAGTAGCACTACATGCAGAATGCTCACGAGTCACGGGAGACTCACAGGCTCTGTCATGCAATGTGGTAAGAAATATAGTGTACTACTTTTATTTAATAAGGAAATGTTTAGCTAGTTAAGCTAGCTGAGTTGTACTAAAAATATTCAGGATGTATTTAAAAGTTTACACGTATGTATAAAACATGAAACAGTGCGTAATGTAGAAAGGAACCTTATATGCAATCACAATTTTGGCAGAGAACCAATTTTTAAAAAAAAATCGCGAATATTGTATATCATTTAATGAGTATATTGTGGATATGATCTATAACATAGCTAGCAATACATAAGCTTATCTTAAACTATCTATCTATCTTATCCGATGGCTTACATCCAGGGGGTTGTCAAAAAAGAGCCCCCTTCAAAAATGACTTACTTGGGTTACAATGATTATAAATAAGGAGAATATCAACAAAAGTTGTGCTTTTGTACTTGGGTAGGTACCTGTGTTTAAGCACAAGCATTAGTTGCAATTCTTACAAAAATATTTATTAACAGATCCATTTAATGAGTTTTAAACCATAATAAAGATGGCGATTCGTGAACTATATTATCAAATAATAGTACAACACAGCATACACCACAGCCGCCCAATCTCCTGGGGTTTTTTCTGTAGTACAGTTGTTGCAACGGTGGCAATTTTGAATATTTGAATATTACATAATATATTTAAATACCTTATTAGAGAAACGAACAAATTCCCATCATTAGCATTAAATATTAATATTTTATCAACACTATAAGCTTAACACGTATTATTTAGAACTTTTGTGGCGCTTTGTTCGATCTTGAGAGGGTTCCGGCACTGACTTTAAGGAACATGTGCGACTGGTATAAATAAATACGGTGGCCCAGAAGTACAAAACACAACACACACAGCCAAAACACAACACACACAGCCAAAACACAACACACACTGCCAAAACACAACACACACTGCCGAAACACAACACACACTGCCAAAACACAACACACACTGCCAAAACACAACACACACTGCCAAAACACAACACACAAGTAGCGATTTCACTGAAACACAATAAACCTTATCAAAACAGAAAAAAGACACGAAAACACAATTCAGCAATCTAAAAGGCTATTCCCAGAACAACAAACGACGAAACGTAGTAAAAAGTGCTAACACCATGTAATTCACAAGTTAGGCGACAATGACCGCTGACCAGCCTAACACCATCGCTAATTGTTACAGAGGGTTGCAGACTTGCAGTTGTTGACACCACGCGTTTGGGTTATTTATTTGCATTTTAATTTGCAATGAAGTGCCACAAGTGCCAAGCTGATGTGCTACAACAGTTTAAGTTTTGCCAGGCTTGTGGTACAACATTAAATGAAACGTCTGACTCTGAAAAGGAAACTAAAAAACTAATGTCGTTCGAAGATTACAGGAAAGTAGTGGTCCAACAGCAAAGAAAAAGAAAAGTGAACCCATAAAGGAAGTATTAGTTAATGTTGGACTGATGAAGATTAATAAAGGAGAGTTAAAGCCAATCAAAGGTAAAACAATGCTTGTTCGCGTACCTGTGAATGTACGTAAATTAGATCTCCTGGAAAAAAGTGTTGAGAAACACGCCGCACATGATCGAACTTTTGACAGATACGAAAGTTATGCACTGCTGTATCCTGACGGCACGGAGGTTTTGACATTACCTGGGAACCCTACACAGTTATTCCAGCTTAACAAATACAAAGAGGATATTGAAAAACCCTATAACCGTATTGCATTTTATCTGGTTGAACGAAACGTCATCGATCAAAGTAAAGGAGACTCCTCCGATTCCAGTGATGAAACTGACATGACTAGAAGTGCATTTATAAATGATGACTCAAAAAAGGTGGAGAAAAAATCAAATACTCCTGGTGCTATTGTAATCAAAGATGACACCAAGGAAGACATTAAATCGATCTCCACAGACGATGTTAGAAAGGATAGCTCGTTTACAATACAGCATAGTCCATACAGACCCAACAGTGCTGTGTGCACCAGAGGAAACCACAACTATCGACAGTTAAAGGAGATGTTTCCAAATAACGAAGAGAGAGAGCTAAAGGATGCACTGGATTCCACAGCATCTCTTGAGGATGCCATAAATGTTGTATTAAATGCAAACACACCTTCAATTAATGATGCTTATGCTTCCCTGTTTAATTATGATATTGGTGCAGATGATAATGTAGATGACGGTGATCTACTGAACATATACTCCTCTGCAGATGTTGCCAGGGCAGGCGAAACATCCACATTTGCAACTGATTCAAATCTACAAGACAAATTAAGAGGAGATTTTTTAAGCCCGTTTTCCACTTGGCGAATTTGTTCGCGCGACGCGAAGCGAAAACAAGAATTCGGCAACGTGATTGGTTAAAATTGGTTGGCGAAAAAATTCGCCGCGAACAAGTAGGAACCGTTCCTACTTTTTTTTCTGTTCGCGCGAACAAATTCGCCAAGTGGAAAACGGGCTTTAGAAAGTCGCGTATTTTTTGCGAAAACCGCTCAAAACTTAGCGACCAAGCCTTCGCGAGAAAATGCTCTGGCGCCATCTTTTGTTTTGAAAGTTTTCTAAAAATATTTTCGAAGAAAAACAGAATTTTACTGGATTTTTGGTTATGTCATGAGGCAAAACATTGCTAAATATAAAGAAGGATAACGTGGTAAGTGTAATATCGTATTTAATAGACGTTGTTTGAATCATTATTATGCTAATATGCACACGTATCTGACTCAGGAGTGAGCATATTTTAGCGGCAAAATTATCTGCTATTTTAAATTAATTATAAAACTGATTGAAAGCCACTGCTTTCGTCCTCTGGATGATGAACAGCTTGTTCACAACTCCTTAATAACATACGCACATGGAAAACGTATAAAATCGTATAAAAGTATGCGATTCTGTATAAAATCTCCTCTTAAACAAACACAAGGAAGCAGAATTATCTTCAAGTGGTGAGTTTTTACGCATCAAAGTGAGACGCCAAGCTGTTTGGGAGGATACTCGAATTAAATTCAGTCGTGTCCAAGACGAGGATCTCAGGAAACCAGTGAAGGTACAGTTTATATGAATATCCCTGGATTTGGAGTTATATAAAGATATTTCACTCCTGGCTACTGTAACTTTGATTATTTGACAGCTATGTGTGTAATATGATTGTTATTGTTAAAGCAGTGAAAGGTAATTACAGTCATGCATTTATGCTAATCACAGGGCCTGAAATTAAAATCAAAGATTGGCATGATATCACAGACTTTAAACAGGAAAGCATTTTTTTAGTTCAATACCAAAATATGTCATTGGCAATTTAATGTAAATCTTGATGCCCATAGTAACATTCAGGTCCTGTAAGATTGTCATGGAAACATGACCACAATAAGAAAAATGATAAATTACAAGATGTAACATTTTTAATCCATTTCAAAGTCATTTTTTTCAGAGCAAGTTGGTTTGCTGATGACTTTGTAAGAGAATGGGAAGTTCTTGCCTTGATTGTAAGTTACAGTTGGCAGTTTAGTAGCAGGAAATTTGAAGTTTAAGAAGTTTTGGTAACATGTGACAGCAGAGGGGCACGCAAGCATACCCTGTGATGGGCAATCAACTGTGCCTAGACAACTTTTATCATCATGGTAGAAAGCTGTAGCCATAGTGACACTCACCAAATAAATCCTGGCTATGCTATTGCATGAGTACTATTTTATATATGTACACTTAATCACTGTTCACATTGTATTGAATTTTATTTTCTGTTAAGTAGGAAAAGTTCACAAACATGATTAAAAATTCTGGGAAATATGTAAATCAAAGTGTGTTCTCATAAAGTATGTATTTACAAGCATATTAAAGAGACAAAATTAAATACAATATTCTTTTCCATCTTCAGAATAAACAGATTACATTTAAATGGTTGCATAATGAATACACATGCTATAAGGCTTCATACAACTTCATGTGTTTCTACTATTTCCAGTAGAAAGATATGTGCACAGTGCAAGTATAAAATGTATGAGTTTGACTTTACTTTGTCACTGGCAGTTCAAATCAGATTCTTTTTACAAAAATATATGTATTTTCAGTTTACAATGACTTAAAGAGGATTATTAATAATTACAATGTTGTTCTCGGACCAAAATATTTTTACTGACATTCTTTCAGCTGTCACAGCTATAGTCTTCTGATAGCCACAGGTCTGACAGCTGGAAGGTTGTCAATAAAAACATTCTGGTCAGAGAACAGTGTAGTTATTAATATCTCACTTCCTGGCTGCATATCAGCACCACAATATCCCTCTGGCAGGTATAGGTCAGTGTCAATGATGAAGATGTGTATTTAAACAGCAATGGCAGTAAGTCTGGTATATGTTGTAAGCCCATCTCTCCAGTTATCTGGTATACTGATCTCAAGTGTTTCAGTAATATAATTAACATAACCATTGTAATCATCTGGTGGGATAGCATCAGCAGTAAATTCGTTTTCAGCTTCCTGTAGGTCTGAGATATCAAAACATGTTTGTTGTCTTCTTTCCCCACAGTGTGAGGTAAGAAGTATAACTTATCAGGAATACCATGGGGTGTCTGGAATCTAGAGTCACGGATGTAATGACTATTCCAGTTGTCTTTTACTTCATCAAGTTCAATTTTAATGACTTTGCCAAAGCAAAACTGCAGAATCTCCATGTGAAACTGGTTGCTTGTATCTAGCTGTCCATTTTCAACCATGTCTTTAAAAAATTCATCCACCAAGTGCTCCAAGATCGTCTGAGAAATGCCCACCAACCCTCAATACGTTGATTGCTTGGGGATGAACCATAACGATGGGCATTTAAACCTGCCAAACCATCACTATGGTTCCGCCTGAGATAACATTGAATGGTTGCCATTATACCATTTTCGGTACTCCTGTCCGTTCGTAACAGAGTTGGACATCCCTCATATTCTCGTATGCAATTGACGAAGAAGCTTCCAATCACGCGAGGGTCATTGTTACTTCTAGCTACTCGAAGCCATAGTACACGTCTGCTGAACCCGTCGATACAAGCGTGAATTGGGAAGCCGTACGGCTTCACCTTGTCGTATCCATCTGAGTGCCAACAGTAATTAGGCCCAGGGTTTGAATACTCTCTTCTTTTGAGACGACGTGCTTTTCTTAACTCCGTCCCTTCAGGATCAAGTTCACGTAGAACATTTTGCACGACAGATCTTGGCACGTTTATTCCATGTTTAGAGTGCAACTTTCTCCACATCGACCTGTAGCCAAGAAGAGACCCTGAACCATCAAGTTCTCTTCTTATATATTCTCGAACAACACCTTCATCTACATGTCGTCCGCGTCGACATAAACCATATTGCTTGAGACGATTCATTAGTGTCCCTCTTGATATTTTTATGTTATCAAATCGCTCTAAGAAATTTAGAATTGTTGCATAATCATAATTTCGCGAAAAGTAATACCTGATAGCTTCTTCTTCGTCAGCCATTTTTACCTGTACAGTGCAAGGCGCATGCGCGCAATCTTTGCTCGCGTCAGTTGTGTTTTGGTTTTGGCAGTGTGTGTTTGTGTGTTGTGTTTTGGCAGCATGTGTTGTGTTTTGGCAGTGCGTGTTGTGTTTTGGCAGCATGTGTTGTGTTTTGGCTGCGTGTGTTGTGTTTTGGCAGCATGTGTTGTGTTTTGGCAGCATGTGTTGTGTTTTGGCAGCGTGTGTTGTGTTTTGGCAGTGTGTGTTGTGTTTTGGCAGTGTGTGTTGCGTTTTGGCAGTGTGTGTTGCGTTTTGGCAGTGTGTGATGTGTTTTGTACTTGTGGGCCACCGTAAATAAAGGACCCTTATTCAAACTAAAATATCTCGAGGAAAACACGTTCCATGCGAAAAAAAATGCCGAAATATAGCTCTACACGCTCGATGCAGTTTTTCATACGATCGAACAAATTCTGCGGCGTAGGAAGCGATCGCCAACGATATTTCACATTTTTTATCCCACAATCCGTGGCGACATGACTATGGACACATAGCGCGCTTAACAGCCAGGCAATAACAGATTTTAATATAACCAGGAAATAAAATCTGTTATTGGCTGGTTGCTGAGCACGCTATGTGTCCATACTCGTTTCGTCACGGATTGCTGGAAAATAAAAAAATGTGAAATATCGTTTGCGATCTTTTCGTACGCCGCAGCATTGGTTCGATCGTATGAAAAACTAGATCAAGCGTGTAAAGCTATCTTTCGGCCTTTCTGAGATTGTATTGTTGTCGCAGGGAGCGTGTTTACCCCGAGATATTTGCGCTTGAATAAGGGCACTTGTCGGCCAAGTTACCTGCCTTATCCTTTATTTATACCAGTACCACATTTACATGCCCTAAAAGTCAGTGTCGAAAACCACTCGAAATCGAACAAAGTGCCAAAAACGTTCTAAATAATACTTATCTAAATAATAATAAGCTTATAGTGTTCATAAAATATTAATATTTAATGCAAATAATATGAATTTGTTTCGTTTCTCTATTACGCTATTCAAATATATTATATAATATTCAAAGATTCAAAATGGTTTTGATTTGTTCTAAGACATCAATGTATCATAAATCACAGTCACATACAGAAAGTTTTAACTGGCCTCTTTGAATCATAACAACTGAAAGTTTGCAGTTATTTTAAAAAATACTGTTGAAACGCTCCACTCCTTGCTCGTCGCGATTATTTCATTTCATTTCTGTTACTTTGAATTTCCTCTAAACGACATGTTATGCTGTTGAAGTCGACAAAAAATGCAAACACAACCCGCACATGCGCGCTGAAGCAACTGTAACCCACCTTTAAAAATATTTGTACAAAATTAATAATAAAAATTGGTCCAACGGCTTTATGATTTGTGCGATGCCTCGGCGGCTCGTCCAATGATGGAAAAACTTGCGAACATCACTCGTACTATCAAGGATGAAGTAAGGTATCAAAAAAGCTCGAATGAATCATGATATTTTTTTATTCACTAAAAAATTGGTCCTTTTATACGAATTAACCAGATTTTAAGTACCAATGTTCTTTAATAACAATTGTCTATAAAATATGGTAAGGAAATAGCACAATAAACATTACCCTTTCCAGTATGAAGATGATTTATTATATCAGCAAGGAGAACGCCTTTATTCCAGTTAGACGGGAAAGACAGCACACCTTTGCTGTGCAATGCAGCAAGTAGAAGATTAGGCTCTCGATACACAAAGACAGGAGAGCCAGAGGATCCCCTAAGTGTATCAGCATAGTATTCTATGAATGGTTTGTTCACACGCTTGACTGTGTCTTGGCTAAAATGTTTTCGCATTCCACCTGGATGTTGAATGATGTACACCACATCATCCTTCTGGACCATTGGTACGTTATCGCTATCAGCCAAAATTGGTGTCAAACCATAAGACCTCATTCTGCTTTGGTCAACTTGAATCAACACATAATCAAGATCCTTAAAAACAATTAAAAAAAAACAACGAAGAACGTCAACAGCAGAGTACCGGCGGGTATTAAATTCTTATCTCTAAATCAAAAATAGATTTTGTTGCAGCATTGTATAATCTTCTATAATTGGCTTACATAAAGTAATCCACCCACGCTGATTTTTATTTTAGTAAAACACTAACAAATCTTCCAGATATATCTATAGTATTCATATATGCAAAATAAATTCATCAAACTGATAGCTTGGTCCGCCTGTGATGGGGCAATCCTTTTTATATGGGCAGCTCCTGTCAACAATACTTCCTATTGCTCTTTCTGCAACAATGTCATCATGTCGTTATATGCATTTGCTGCTGGATCGCCCTTAATGTGATTCAACGCTAAATTACCGGGAAAAGTTTGTAAAAACAACTAGGGGCGTAACTATCTCGAGCATCATCACTTTTGACTCCTTGTGAAGTTGTCTTTCTCAACTAGTTTAAACTGTTCCGCGCTTGCTTGGTGTACTTGATCTGATACTAGTAATGAAATGCAGCGAATCCTAGGCATTATTCAGGTCTTTCTCCCAGGTAAAAGTGGGAATTGTAACTGGAATTAGGTTTATTTAAAACATACTTAGTGAAGAGGTTAAAGCACCAACAACATTACTCAACTAACCATTACTCAACGCTCCTACATTTTTTCAGTTCTTTTTCTGAGATGAGGGGGGGGGGGGGGGGGGAATGTTGCATGAAGAACTCTGTAGATTGAATTTTTGTGATGAAGCCTTTTCGTTCTATTTTTCGGGAATGGCGTAAAGAGCAAACAAGCCCAGTTTATTGGTAGAATTTGATCAGGTAAGTTTCTATGCGCAGCCCATACAAGTCATAAAAAATAGCAGGACATTAAAATGCTTGTGGCTAGTCCATACCTCTTTCTTACTGCGTGCTACTAATTGCAACGGTTCAAGCAAAATTTCAAACGGTTTTTTCTCAGTACTATCATGATGAAACATAGCCACCATTTGAGCCCCACTTTTTTCCTTCTCATCAAAGACATGATAGTTTGTCATGATGCAATACGCATCTTTCTTGTTCTTAAATTTCACATTTACATAAAATCCAGTGCCACTCCATGACTTGCTGAAAAACAATGAAATTACAAAAATTACAAATTGATAGAAGTACATAAAAGTACCGAGATTTTCTGAGATGAAAATGAAACTATCAGTTAATGATGATATAACAAAATTGTTATGACCTTCTGTTGCTCACTTGTGACAAACATGTCATGCAGCAGTTAATGTAAATCCACGCTGCGCACCCCCATGGTGGGCAGAGGCGTAGGAACGAATTAAAAGTTGGGGGCTGAACATACGAGCTCTGTAGAGGGATCCAGGCATCCTCCTTCAGGAAATTTTAAAACTAGAACCCTGGAAATGCCATTTCCAGCGATTTGGGCACTTAATTTGGAGTTTATTTTGATTGCAAAAATGAGCTAAATTTGGCACATTTTTTACAAAAAATGTGAATAATGTACAACGATTTCAAGAAAAAATGCATCAGTTGAAGTTTGGATGTTGATTAGTGAATGTGAATTTCTGATATATCTATACTAAATGCTTATTGAAGTCAAATACTGATTTTATGGGTCCTATAACAATGTAATTAGATATTGACACGAGAACAGGGAAATCTAACCATTCTAACACACTATCTAACACAACATTCACGTAATTAAAATCACGCCGGACGGATTTTTTTTTGGGGGGGGCTTAGCCCCTCCTTAAAAAATTTGGGGGGGCTCGAGCCCCCCCCCCCCGTTCCTACGCCACTGTGGTGGGGTCTAACGGAGGATTTTTGTCCCCGTATTTCAATCTTTGTATAAGAGCGAAATGAGGAAGCGAAAAATTACTAAAGAACGCGACTGAAGTTTAGCTCACGACGTGTACGCGCAAGATGCGCTTATGTCGAGACTACGTAGCACAATAACTGATGGTAAATATACTTTTGGTTTAATAAATATGTGTATTTATTGGTATTTATGCTTGTGTAATGATTAGTACTCAGTCTACAACTGTATTGATTACGAGCGGTCAGCTTGTAATACGTCATGACCTTTTCGCTGTAACTATGCGTGGTCCAGGTCGCCTGACACAATTTTAAACTATTTTCTTGTTTAAATGACGACGACAAGATTTTACTGGCTTTTAAAAGCAGAAAAATTGTAAAATATAATATGTACATGATGTAAACATGACGCATCACAAACTGACCGCGCGAAATCAATACAGTTGTAGTCTTGTAGACTGAGTAATAATCATTACACAAGCATAAATACCAATAAATACCCATGTAATTATATTTATTCAACCATAAATAACCATAAATATATTTACCGTCAATTATTGGGCTACCTACGATATCAAGTCGATTTTTTTCTCACGTCAGCACCACAGTTTTCCGTGATTTTCTCACATTTCCTTCCGCAATTTTTTTAAAGGGAAATAGCAACAAAAACTTTTATCGTCTCATTTGAAAGAGACTTCAAAAGAAATTATGGAAGTCTATTACAGAATTCTAACATTTGCCTTATTTCGTGAGATAATTTGAAGTTGTCCGCCATCTTGGATATTTGTGGAAATGCATAATACGTCACAACTGGGGTCACCCAGTTTTATTTTCTCATGAAACAATTTTTAGACGACTTAGCCCAATGGCGAAAGTACGAACGGGACTCGAAGACCCTTGCAAGGCACTCTCTCAATAATATATCGCATGGATTTGTATCCATGACTAAATTCTTTCCAGGTTGATTTTATCAGAAGACAGGAAAGGAGACCAGATTTCCGATGCATAACAAAGCTGAAACTTTACATGAGGAGACCTAACATCTTATTTCCATTAGCCACTATTTTGTTGATGTGATTGTTCCATGAGAGATTATATCTGATGGTGATACCAAGATCAGATTCATTATTTACATGCTTGATTTCTAAAGAACATGGATGGTTGTTGGCTAGAACAGGGTTTTTACGACGAGTAATTGACAGAACTTTGCACTTGGATGGGTAAAAACTAATGTTCGAGCATGTTACTTCAATTCTCGGCACCAGACAGGGGTTGTTGCAACTGAACATACAATCCTGGATAGATACAGGTGTATAATGGATTTGCATAATTTAATATTGTCCGCACATAACACTGCTGATGTAGTTGCAGGTATAATGTCTAGGAGGTCGTTAATGAAGAGCAGAAAAAGCCTCGGCCCAACGGTGCTTCCCTGTGGGGCACCAGAAGTAGCTAACTGTCGACCATTCCGAGGCAGCACCTTCGATAACCACGCGCAGCAAACGATTATGAAGATAATCCGTGAACCAGTTGCGGAGATTACCCCTGTTATACCATATCCTTTAAGTTTTTTGAGAAGAATGCCATCATCTACTGAGTCAAAAGCTTTTGCGAAGTCGAGGAAAAGGACGTCTGTTTGAATATTCTGATCAAGTAGTTTTCCAATTTGATGTAGGGTACCAAGAAGTTGCGTAACACATGAACGACCACGGAGAAACCCATGTTGTGCATTATTGATTACGTCACGAACGTGTTCATATAGTCGGATACAAACGCAACGCTATCCAAGATTTTGATGATGATTGGTAAGAGTGATATTGGCCGGTAGTTATTAGCAGTTTCTTTATTATCCGTTCATAAACAGGAGTGACATCGGCTGATTTCCATTCACAAGGAACAGGTCCAGTGCTCAGTGATTGATTGAAAAATACGTAAAGACTAGAAGCGATGGCGGAACTACATTCTTTCAAATATTCGACCAGGGATACCATCAGGACTAGAAGCGTTCGTCGGATCCAAGTTTGACAGATAACAAGTGACCTCATCTTCTGACACAGGTATATCACATATTTTAACAGAAAGTTCTAGCGAAGGTGGGGATTGGTCGTGATTGGTTAGAACTTTAGCTGAACGAAAAACGGAACAAAAATATGAATTGAAGAGTTCTGCTTTCTCTTTAGGAGTTTGGGCTACTTGTTTGTCATATGATATCACAGGATTTATTGCAAAACGCGACTGAAGTTTAGCTTGGTAATTCCAGAACAGCTTTGGTTTTTCTTTAAAAGATGCCTCTACCTTACACTGATTATACTTTATGTTTACTTCGAATTACATACTTTACTTGTTGACACAGTGATCGTAGTTTAAACTCACGCTCTGGCGTTTTGTTCATTAGATACTTTTGTAGAGCAGCATACTTCCTACGAATTACGTGGCGAACTTCTCCATCGATCCAAGGAGGAGAGTTAGAATCTTTTAAAGTTTAAGTTTGGACAGACATAGACATTTACAATCGATACGAATAAATTTTTCCACTGTTTCCAGGACTGCTCGATGTCGTCCATTATAGCTACATTAAAATCAGCTTGTGACAAAGCTCTACAAAGTTCAACAAAATTTGCATGATTGTAGTTGAGAATCTTGCGTTGCAAGACGTATGCTGAATTCCATAGTAAACTGTCAGTTGGGAAGGTATGTCCGTTCGGGGATGAAGGAAGGACAATTACACAGCAGTAAATCAAG
This sequence comes from Muricea muricata, assembly GCA_963855995.1. Taxonomy (NCBI): domain Eukaryota; kingdom Metazoa; phylum Cnidaria; class Anthozoa; order Malacalcyonacea; family Plexauridae; genus Muricea; species Muricea muricata. The sequence goes on along the minus strand of OY979717.1, from coordinate 21,320,056 downwards.
TTCATTACCAGCACGATGAGTAGGCCCTTAGGCCTATAAGTAGTAAATCAAGTTCATTACCAGCACGATGAGTAGGCCTATAAGTTGTTCCAAAAAATTGTCACCATCAAGTTCACAAAGGTCCTCACCTCAAAATCAGGTGCTGATAAACACAAATATTCGTACTTGATCCAGGTGCATTGATGACGGTAAAGTGGGGCAACAACACGTTTTTTCAGATTATGATAACGATTAACCAAAACAGGTAGCAGGGAGGAGTAATTGTGGTAAAAAACATTTCATCAGGAAAATCAGGATTCGTGCTAATAGAATCACCGCAGCACAAGTCACGTCTTGTAGATATCCAAACCACAATCAAAGCCACAAGCCAAAGAGATAATTTGTTCAAACCATTACCAATACGATAGAGACATTTCGATGGTTACGACAAGCTAATTCAGTTTTAATCAAGATTCTAAAGTTAATTGTGAAACTCATTAATAATTCATAAAGAAAACACAAAAGAAATCATGAGCGTGAAGGAGTCTGTATACTCTGATACAGAATTCTGTTGATTTTCATAACTTTTAACTTTGATTTTCTCGTCTTATATAAGATGTATTCTCAAAATTACTTCGCAAACTGATCTATTAGATTGAAGAGTTTCACTAGCTATTTACAACATTCGCGTCCGTGTTGTATCAGATATACAACTTTCGCCTTCGGCTCGAGTTTGTATATGCTGATACAACACGACCGCTCATGTTGTAAATAGTACTTACAATATTTTGGCGCCGACGTATATTGTTGTCGCCAACGCCGTATGCTTACGTGATAGTCAACTGAACCAACGGAAATTTAAAATATGAAAAGTCCAAATCGTAATAGTAAAACAACTTTTTTCATCAGAAATCGTGACAAACCCGTTAGAAATTTACAGATTAACACTTGATCCCTATATTTCTTCTCCTTATATACAATCCAGAAGAATTACACAATCCAACTTTTACGAAAAGCGGAAACAATTATCACTGGGGTATCACTAATATCACGTCGCAAGGAAAAATGCACGAGGTGCCGGTTGAGGCATTGGTTTCTTACTGAAGAAACATATTAATTATTAAGGTCAAAAAACAATCTTAAAGAAGAATCTCTTCACATAATCAAAAAGTGTTATTTAATACGGTTTATAAATTACTTCATCGAAAGTCAGAATAACGCTATCCAACTACGTTCATCAACGTAACGGCTGAACTTGTGAATAGTTTTGCAGATTTCTTCCGTAGCAAGATAACTACTATACGGGAAGAACTAGGAACAATATGTACAGTGTGTTAAATTCAGTAACTTTCAAGAAGTTACGGAACATGATATTAAAAATTCTATTGATAAAGTTGGTAAAAAATCTTGTGAGCTTGCCCCAGCTCCTGCAACAATCTTTCAAGGTTGTAAGAAGACTCTCTTACCTATAATTACCAAGATCACTAATGAGTCACTTCAATCAGGTTGTATGCCTGAGAAACTAAAAGAAGCCGTACTGAAACCAAAGCTAAAGAAAGATTCGCTGGAGTGCACAAAAAATACACAAAATTTCGACCAATTTCAAATCTAAAAGGCTGTCTAAAGCAATTGAGCAGGCTGCTGCCAGTCAGCTTTTGGAACATTTTGCTAATAAAAATCTAGAAGAACCCCTCCAATCAGCGTATAAACGCTTCCACAGCACAGAAACAGCCCTATTAAAAGTACAAAACGCCATTCTTGTGGCTATTGATAATGGTAAGTGTGTTTCATTGCTATTACTAGATATGTCAGCAGTATTCGACACCTTCTACTACAACGAATGTTCAAAATATAGATGGGCAAGTGTTGAAATGGTTTCGGTCTTATCTCCAAAATAGAACACAAAGTGTAGTAACCGATGGTGTGAAATCTATTTGATCGGCTACAGATTTGAAATCTATTTGATTCTTATTGATCGGCTGCAGTCTGTGCAAAACTGTGCTGCTCGTCTGGTGACAGGGAGCAAAAAATATGATCATGTTACTCTATTAATGAAACAATTACACTGGCCCCCCATCAGTCTACGCATCATCTATAAAATTGGTCTTGTTACGTATAAATCTTTGAACGGTTTGGTTCAACATTACATTAAAACTATGTTGAAACCTTTCACACCATCAGTAAATCTACGCCCCTCATCCAAATATTTCCTTACCATACCCTCAGTAAGACTGGTAAACTGTGGTGAACGATCGTTCTGATATGCTGCACCGAAATTGTGGAACAAACTGCCAGAGTATACTAGAAAGAGTGAATCGTTGCCTATTTTTAAAACAAGATTAAAGACCTATCTTTTTAAACAATATTATGACTAAGCTGTTATTGTAACAACAGTATTAGTAATTCTATAGTATTTTATATAGCTGTTGTTTTAATATTGACAATAAGTAGTTCATATTTTTAATGAAAATGAACATTAATAGTAATTTTAATTTCAGTAGTCATGTATGTAAATATGTCCTAATATTTTTTATAGATTTTTAAAGCGCTATTGAGCTATGGAAATAGCGCTATATAAATGAATTATATTATTACTATATTATAAAATACGGAGCGATGAAGCTCGCACTCTTCGCTGAGGGTGGTAAAGGGGGGGTTCGGATCACGTTTCACGAGAGGAAAAACAGCCATTTCACAGGTAAAAAAATAGTAATTTCACGAAATTTAATGAACTCGTTTTTAACTGTGTAAATTTAACCCCTTTCTTAACCCGTCAGCCTATTTTTACGCTGTAGAAAGTAAAAAGCACCATTGAAAGCTCAAATTCGGACGAATTTCTGTAAAAACAGCCAATATATGTAGAAAAAATGAACAAAATAAATACATTTAGTAAAATTGTTGTAACCAATGCATTGTACTTTGTTCTTTAGCACTTATCCTTACTCGTCCAGCTGTCAATCACGGTTCAGGAATAGGCATGTAAATCACATTTCACGACACAAAAATTCGTCAAATCTCATTTCACAACAACAAATATTGCGAATTCACGGCTCACGAAAAAACCCTTTACCACCCTCTTCGCTCATCGACTAATATACGCGCATCCGCACCTATGTTAAGTACTCTGGATTTCAACGCGGACTGAAAAGATTTAAACAATATTTGATTGTTGCCAGGTTTTTAGGATTAGCTTTGAATGGTTTATTCCTGTTCTGACGTCACGAAAATATAGTTAATTAAGGTAAAAATTAAAACAAGATGGCGGACAGTTTGTTGATTTAGGGGTGTACTTCGAAATGAAACGCATGAAACAATGGAAAGACACCGGTTAGAAACAAGTAATATCATCCATGTTGTTAGCCTTGTAATTAAAAATAAAGCCTTCTTACCGTTAAATGAACATTTTTGTGATTTTGTGCTCGGAATTAATAACATGCACCCCAGAACATCATTAAAAGTGGCAGTTTTAAGTCAATTTATGGTCCAGACCCAGAATAAAAATAATAATAATAATAACTTTATTTAAAACAGATGGCCTACATCACTAATCAAGTGCTTTTCAGAAGGGCTATGCATAAATAGAAATTATACATGCATACAAGTAATTATTTATAAAAATTCATTCAAAACCATGGGGAAATGCAGTACCTCTACAGTGTACATGCAACTTTACTGCCCCAAAATGTTTTCTTGCCTGTCAGAATTGATAACTTTTTTCAATCATGTATTGGTCAGTACCTATAGTCTGAAAAATTGATGCATGTTGATTGTCAATATATTTTTGGTACAAAAGTCTGTAAAGACATGTAACCCCCATTTGTTTATAGGGCTGGTTTTCACCATATTGATCATGAAACCATTGTTTATTTATTAAATTTCCACACAAATCAGAACAGAACAGAATATTGGCAATCAGCCAGTACACCAAACATGTGAACACCAAATGTGGAGGTGCAGATCAAAGAACTGGCCATTTGGCAATTGTAGTTACAATCTACCTGAAATTCTCCCTCCCCCCCCCCTGAAAATTTAAGGCTACAAGCAGGCTTGGATCAGGGTAATCCTGAATGTAATCAACGCACCTGGAGTAAAGTCTATGGTGCAAATGATGACCAGGGATTACAGTTCAATGGGCAAACTAAGGCTGCTTTTGCATATTTTCAATGCTATTGAACTAATCACCAGTGGGTTATTCTGACTTATAAAACGTTTTCAGATTACGTGGTGACTCACATATGCAAAATATACATGCAAAATACGCAACAGTGGCCTCCACTTTTCGAACTTCATGTTACAGCAAGATTAAATAGAGAATAATACATGGGTGCACGGAAATACCAGATTTATTTCGAGTGTTGAACATATCTCACGAGTGAGGACAGTGAATAAGTGAGAAACTTCATCTTCAATACAAGAAAAAAATCCGGTATTTCCAAGCACACATGCATTTTTCTGTTCATTATATGAACTACAGTCTTTATTCCACCAATATAAATATCCAGAAACTATAATAATCATTGATGATTGTTTTAAACAATAAGTCAGCTAGGACAGGCCAGGAGGGTACAGGGATACTGTAGTATCGAATATTTTTTTGATCAGATACCAATATACCTAAATTTGCAGACAACATAGATATTAAATATGCCAAATATTGGATATTACAGTGTATACAGTTATCATTGTAACCCCAAATAGGATACCAAATATCCGCAATCAGAATCTACATCAAGGTATACCTCAAATATCCAAAATTTTGCATATGAATATTTAAAACCCGTGGGCATGACAAGTCAAACGTTCTTATCGATAAGTCAAACAAATACACACATTTAAAGAAATCATTATAAATTTATAATTGTGTTATAGCCTAATATCTGGTGCTGTCATTTATGCTGTACATGTGCATAACTCTGTGTATAAATTCTCTATTAAAGCAAAATAATATACACGATGCTACAATATGTTACCGGTACCTTGCATCTTTTGAGTCGGATTTCAATAGGCAAACAGCATTTCTTACTCTGTCAAACTCTTGAATGGGAATAAGCTGCTCAGTGACCTTGACTTCCGCAATCTCGACCATGTTTTTACACTAGACACTTCGTCCAACTTTCTCTCGATAATTATATCATAAAGATTGCTAACAATTCTTCGACTCAAAATGATAGAACATATCACAATAATGAAAATACTACACTGTAGATTGTTAATTAATTGCTACATTTAGCCACTCTCAAAACCCAAAACAAGCATGTTAGTGTTTCCGCTTTGTCCCCAGTAGCCCAAAACTCGGTCTTGACTCGGTGTTTTGTATAAATTCAAGCATCCATTCAGTTTCAAATATATCGGCCTGTCACGTAGCGGTGGTTGCGTAATTGTATATTTATCATTTATAGACTCGGAGCGAGGGTGATTCGGCAAAATATTAACCCGAAGTGTTTTTGATTGGACAATTTAAATTTGAGATATCAGTGCCTTTTTTAAGGAATTTTTCCTGGGGGGGCAAAACAGGAAAAAAGGTAAAACAAAAATATGGGCGTCGAGGTCTGGCGAACGTGCGAGTCTGAAGTGAAGAGAGATTTTGTAAAACTTTAATTTATAACTAATAACTTCAGCTATATTTTAAATTTTTAATAAAAAAAATTTGCACTAAAATCTCTTTGTTTATAAGTGTCAGGACATGGCCTTGCATTGCGTCTTTCTTTCTTGTTGAAAAAGGATACAACGGCTGGCCTTGGGTCATATGAAGCGGTTGGGACACCGTTCCAGGCTATGATCATTCTATCATTTAATGTTTTCTGGTTTGTTGTTGTCCTCAGCTTCGAGTACAGAATATTATAAGTGGAAACACTTCTTTCAACTGTCATGCTATCAGGTGAAATCACCACTATTGCAGACAGCAGATCTCTTACTAAGCCAGAGCTATGTCTGAAAATGCAAAAATAAATAAAAAAATATTATATATCTCAATTCTCAAAAGTTACTTTGGCTTTTAGCAATGCAGCTTACCTTAGCATATGTAATATCCTGACTGTGTAATCTTTTTCCAAAACGTGTGAATTAGGTTTCAGATCATCAAATATCTCAAATACAGTATCAGTAAATTCCTTCACATCATCACCAACTATACCTGCGCATTCAAGTAACGGTCTTGAGGCAACAAGAAACTCATCTATTGATTTTGCACCACAGATGTCAACAATGTTTTTCATTATTCCTTCCTGCTCATTGTCTAATCTTTGCTCAAGGAAGTTGATGGCTGCATTAATAATCTCATTTCGTATGGTAGTAAATGGTCGTTCCCGGTGATAACCGCCAATTAAGGTGTGTGTTCTCTTTGCTTGCCTTGACGACTCAACAGATTGTCCAGATTGGTCAGCATCTAAGGCACCGTTTTCTTTTACCCACGTTTCTTCAGATCCACCAGCATATGGTGCACCTAGCATAGATCTGAGCTTCAGGAGTGCTATATCTCTGTGCTTCATGATGTCAGGAAGAACAATGCAAACTTTCTGGAAGTGCTTCTGCAAGGCCTGAAACACAGAGCATACATCAGACACAATGCAAGTGATATATGACTGTATTCCATCCTTTTTCCACAGCTTAATGAAACATCAGCACGTTTCCTTTCCCTTGCATCATAATCCCTACTCTTTGAAATGTTATCCCAGTGCTGCAGGCATCCAACTTGATTATGAAGAACAGCAATACAGACATTGTTTAAATGCTGGGAAAACCGCACATTGTGGTAAGTGGGGAAAGCCTTCATGGTAGGAAGAACTGTTTTCAGTTCTTTCGTCCTGGTGGCAGACTTGTGGTAGTATTCTGGGATGGAAAGTAGATTTGACTTCCAAACTTTTAACTCAGGAACACTTTCTTCCATATCTTCCATTGCAAGGTCAGAACGATGGCAAGCACACCAAAAGTTCATCAGTTTTCGCTCTACATGATCTTCTAACCTCTTCCACAACCCGGATTTAGACCCTGTATTAGCAGCTTCGCCATCTGTAGTAACACCAGCATATTTTTTTTTCATTACAAGTTTGTCTACTTCAATTGTTTTTAAGCCTGCAAGAACACAATCTTCTAAGCCAGCAGCTCCTTTTAAATCCGAGTCAGTTACACCAACAAACCTTGTCTTAATTTCTAATGGGTCATCAGGAGAGTTGTATTTTAAAAACAGAAACTTATTGTCGCGCTGCATGGTGTCTACAGATCCATCAATTTGGGTGGAAAACTTAATGGCTGTGTTTACTTCATCTTTCAGTTTCTCTTTCTCGAGCTCTGCAATAGTGGTAAGCATTTCTTTGTAAATGTTTTGATCTCTGTAATGCAAATCTGTTGAGCTTGGTTCAAATGGAATGAATGGACCCTGCAACCCATTTTCGTTCATAGAGGAAATTAGCTGGTCAGCATGTGCTGTGGCAAGTGCTCTTGCAGGCCATGACCATGCTGATGGGGTTAGCAGTTTACTATCATTATAAACGTCAATTGCAAGTTTGATCAGGTTTTCTACTGTCGTTTGTTCTTGCTTTTTCAAAACTCTTACCAAAGGATGATTTTGGTCCTGTCTGTCCCACAATTCCTTGTACTTCTTTGCATCCAAGGCTGCCTGGTGTATTTCACTATGCAAGTGATCGATTATGTTTTTGAGTTTCTCTTCCGAATCACACCTTACTCCATGTGCTATGTAAACAACACCATGCCTTGATCTTCTTTTCGCCTGTTCTTCAAATTGCGAACAGACATTGGATTTAGCAAGCTGTCGTTTACGGGAGCCAATTTTCTCGGCTATAAACTGAAATAGTTTCGTTTCCCACTTTTTTTTGAATTTTGTTGATATTCAACAAATAACCTCTGTACGAATTTAATGAACAGCCTATTTTCTTTTGTTCACTATTTATAGGTGGATTTGGCACTATGTCCCCCATAGCAGGAATTGTAACTGGCTGAACTTGCGCATTTTTGATTGCAGCAGATTCTTTACTTGCCTGAGATGGGCGAGATTCAGCCTGAACTTCTTTATCGCCTTCATCTGTCAGTTTCCCTTCGGCATCAACTGCTGTCACTGCTTCTGGATTCGTAGATTTAGGAACCACAAAAAATAATTTGTCAACTTTTGGCACTTTGTACTAGTCGTAGTGGCACTTTTCTTACTTTCAGCAGCATTTTTTCTTTTCTTTGTCGTTTGTAAGGTCTCATTGATGTGGCTTTCCATATTCATAGACATAGTCAAATTTAGCGGGAAATATAATATCATTTATCAACAAATCTACGAAAGGGCGAAAAGCTAAAAATTGCCGCAAAAGCGTCGCGAAAAAAATATCGTTATCAACAAACCGTCGAGCAAAAACGCTAGAAAATGCTAGAATGTTGCAAGGCTTGGAAAGGCTAGCATTTTACCGATTGTTTGACAATATTTCTATGAAATCTAATAATCTATCGTTAATACGAAATATTTGGGTGGAGGCAATGGAAGGACATAATCTCATTAAAAGTAAATCAACTGCAATTCTGACAGCAACCGTAAGCAATACTGCTTCGCACTTCGGGGGCAGAAATGACTTTACTGGGGGGGCAAATCCTTTCACTGGGGGGGGGCAATTGCCCCCCCAGATATATAGTTAAAAAAGGCACTGCATGTCGCACGCCATCAAACAGACAGTGCAAAGAGAAATCAGTCACTTTGGAGCTATTGTGATAGAAAGAGACCAGTCAGTTTCCTATACAGTAAAGATATAGGATGAGATAGCAAAGTGTTGAAAGTTAATCAGGTAAGCTCAAGGGCAAGTAGAGCTAGTGATGGCCCGCCATGCCGCATGCCATCAACTAACAGTATGCCATCCTAAAATGTATATTTGAGATATAATATAAATAGCCATGTAACAGACATGTGTATTTGATTTATTAAATAAAGTTATGTAACTTGTTAGACTTTGTGTGAGTTATTTCTCAATCGACTAATGTTCGTGAGTGCAATAAGTTGAACGATTATCTGACCAGTCACAAGCATTACGTCTGTGATCGGTTCAAGTACTTAAGTAACAAGCAATGTGGACTCCTGTTCTTTTGTTAAACCTTTAATTACGCCTCTATTGTGGGAAGTTAGTCGCTATAATGCCCAACTTTCCAGCTTTATCTGTTTCGCAAGGGCCAAGTTTCTTCAATTTTCCTCTGGACTTATCTTTTCACTTCTTCTGGCTTTTTACCCCTTGTTTCTTCAATTTTTTTACCTGAATAAACATCGATCCTCCTCGTTTTGGTACGACGAAACATATGGACTGGATCAAGTTAATTTCACCAGAAACACACCTCCCGAAACGAGAGACGATAGAGTCAGAATGCTTGGTGTTTTTCTTATTATTGATAAAACATCCTCTGTAGTCGGAAGAGTTCGATCGACACAACGGAGGCATATGGTGTCAAAAGTCAATGTCATCTGACATTATGTGCTTCTGGTGTGTCGATCAAATTGTACCGAGTAAATAGTAGTATCTTTTATTAATAAGAAGATAAACATGATCTATCCTGACTCCATCGTCTCTCGTATCAGGAAGATGTTTCTAGTGTGTAAGGAACTTCATTTTATTTATAACGAACATAACGTCTGATCTTGTGTGCCACTGTTGTGACGATCAAAGTGTACCGACTAAGGAGGATCTTTTATTTATAAAAGACTTAGAGTGCCTGGGTCATTATGTACATATACATAATCTAGGGCAGGTCAAGTACATAAGCTAATTACCAACGTTTGGCATTCTAATTGGTATCTTGTACAAGCCTGCGTCCGGGTACAGCCACAATTCCATAATATGTATTTGATGTACGTGAGAGTTGTAATGTCTTGTAAGCTTGACAAATCGGACAAGCGAAAGGTTTCTTTAGCCTGATTAGTTTGGTACGAAAATATGTTGCACACTTAAATTTGATTAAATTTTGTTGCTCCACGCTGTTGACACGGTGGCGTGGTGGATAGCGCGGTGATTCGTAACACAAAAGGTGTGGTTTCACATCTGGCGAATGCGAACCCCGCTTCAGACAACGAGGTTCGTTGTCGTGGAGGGGAAAAAGACACTTGATTGTGGAGTGTCAAATGTTGGGAAAAGAAAGAAGCGAGACACTAGTGTGCGGTACAGTGTCAAATGCTGGTGTACGAGAGAAGAAAAACACCTGTCTACACATTGTCAAATGTTGGTTTAAGAAAGAAGCGTGACACTTGACTCTGGAGTGTAAAAATGTAGGATAACGAATAAGACTCTTTTTACTCGTAAGCGTCTTTTTGTTATTCTGGCTCAAAAAGAAACTTATTTCATTGCAAGTTTGAGTCCGTTGATTAACTATTGTTTTTTTGCGAAAACAGCATATCACGAGTTGCTTCGTGTTTGTTTCGGAAAGAGAGTATAAAGAATACTTATGCGTTGCGGCCTTTATCCAACAAACAAACACGAAGCCAATTGACCATTCCCCTATTAGACAACTTTTGAATTCGGAAAATCAATTAGCACAGCTGGAAAGAGCATCCTAAATTTCATACAATTGTCAAGTTTGGTTGCAAAATATTGTAAAATGTGAAAAATATAGCCCTGTAAAGTTTGCGAATTTTGTACACTTTTGTTTTACGCACGAAAAAGCGTTACCACTATGTGGAAATGTGGTAACGCTTTTCCCGCGTAATACAAAAGTATACAAAATTCGCAAACTTTACATTACAAGCGTATGTGAGGCAAAACGAGACAGTGGGGCTAAATGAGACACTTTGGCTTAAATGAATATAGCAAGTCATCTACCGCTATTTGCCTAATAAGGAATTGCGGGCTCATTCGTGATGCTTCTTGGCTTGTTTTGAAAGTTATTGCAAATCAAAGGCTATTTTCGGACGAGAATTATCCTGAATTTTGTGAGTGACATTGGATCCTGTCTGGTTAAATTAAGGTACATTATTATTTTACATTTTAACTAGTATTTCTTTTCCCTCGCAGGTCGTAACGATCGAATAAAACCTTATTTATTTAAGAGGCATTAGCATGTGCCCTTTCATGTCAGATGTATATTTTGTTAATGTTGGCTGTAATTTTTCGCATTGGACGACTTTTAATTCACTCAGGCAGTTGGGGCTAAATGAGACAAGCCTGCAGCCTTTTAAGTTTGTATACTTATGTGGACCTTTTTGCTTGTCGTTATCTGTTGTTGTGTTTACTAAATGATTTTGCACAACAGCACAATATTAATGTTGTCTCAATAAAGCAAAGTCACCAATTCTTTATCGATTTATTGCCATGTAACATGTAAATAGGTCACCAAATTCTGGTGTGATAGCAGTAACACATCATCCAATTCAAGTTGTGTGAAATTTTGCCTAGAAATGTTGCACCAATGATCATTAGTATATGACTTTACTGCAAAATAAGCAATATTAACAACAATTTTAAATTTGGCTGCAAACTCATTGGTCATGATTTTTTGCCAATCAACCCAAAGGACAACCCTGATCTGTCATTTCGAAAACCACTTGTGACTGATGTATATAGTGTGAATAAAACACCTGTCCACTGTACGTATTATAATACTGGGGCAGCTGTGTTAAATAAGCTGTCTATGAGTAGCTTATAAATACTCAAATGTTGTGAAAATAGTTTAATAAGTGTACATATGTCAGTGATAGTTATAGTCTCGAAGATGTTATAAAACGGCATGTCTCTTGTTAGCGACCAGTGGTAGACATGGTCGAACAACCATAATATTATTCTATTTGTATTCAGTGACATGTGTCAGTGGTGTTAAGTTTGTTCCACCAATGATGAACTTGAAAGAAAAAACAAGTCTGCTTTGATCGACCATGCTTCAGACCCTGCTGGCCTCTGTTCTCCAATGAGTGAATAGACTATGACTGGTTTCTGATGTTTCATCAACATTTTGTCATCTAACCCTAACCTGCAAAATGTTCCTAAGATCTGACACTGAGCATGTGCAAGATATACCAAATGTCATGTGTGTGATGTGTTCTGGTCCAAGTCTGCTGCAGGCAAGGAGTGAGATAAATGCTCCTTGTTTGAACATTATGGTAACAGGAAAACTGTCAATCCATGGTAGTCATCTGAAATGCAACCTGTGATTTGTTTATATATTAAGGAACTGATAGTTAATGTATTGTTACATTTAGTTAAATCATTTGTTTAAAAATTTTTTTATTTTTGAACATTTTTGTAGCATTTTATTTGCCCGTCTCATTTTGCCCCACATGCTGGGGCAAAATGAAACAATAATGACTTGTTGTTTTTGTTCTCATAACACGACAGCCGTGTGTCCAAAAGAGTTTTTCTTCTCTGTATTGCTAGTCATGAGTGTATTTAACATATTCATTACGAAAAAAGTACTTGATTTTGCTTTCATGCTTTTTTATAGCAAGTGAAATCCTTAAGTGTCTCGTTTTGCCCCGCATTACAATTGTGCTAAAATTGTTTGCAAATTTAAAAGTTTGTCTAATTGGGGAATGGTCATCAACTGGTAATTTATATCTAAGCAAGTACCACTAGGCCGCTGGTTCATGCTTGTGTAGTGGGAGCCTGGGAGGTAGGAAAATTATTGATTTTTGCCAATTTTTACTTCATTTTAATATCATCATTTACGGATCGAAAGATTTGCGATGGTAAATTTAAGTGGTGGGCTCACAAAATCATACCTTGTTCGTTTCGTTAAATTTTTGTTGACAGCCTGCCTTGCTACAATTTGCGATTACTTGTGTAGCTATCATACATGGGTTCAGGAGGGTAGATGTTTCTGACAAACAAGCTGATGTCAAAACTGTAGACAGTCAATCGCATCATTGATCTCGTTCCCAGACTGCTGTGGTCTCAACTAGATGACGTTTTATTGTAAATAGAAATTGTTTTGACGGTTTCCCGCTAACTCGTTGTCAGCTCAGTCGTCTAGGCGTGCTATTTCAAGCAAAACAGGCAGGGGTTCGCATCCCGTTTATTTTTAAATTTTGCCAGGCATTTTTTTCTTAGCTTGTTTCAAATTTTAGGTAGGGACTCGATTATTTAAAATATTGAAACGCAACGACACTTAGGCCTGGGAACGAGATCTATGAGGTGAGATCTGGCTGTCTACGGTTTCTAATCTTAATGGAAGGGCAAGATCTATATTGTTCTTGTAAAACATGTTCAACCATGAGCATGTGGTCTAGTTGTAAAGGGCTAGGGTTAGGGTTTAAGCTAGGTTAGTGTTGGGTTTAGGCCCAGGTACAGCCTTTAGGTGGGCAGGCAAAAAATGTTTAAGTCAAGAATTTACCTCTCACTAGACAAGCATGAACGAGAGGTCTAGTGATGCAGGCTTTGTTGTCAATCGCCCGTGAGTTTGGTTCAAATCTCGCTACAAACAGTTGCCGGTAATTTTTCTTAAAATGAAGTGCAAAATTGGTTAAAATCAATAATTTAACACCTACTACACAAGTATGAACGAATGGTCTGGTGGTACAGGCTTTGGCGAGAATTTCTAGTTCGATTGGTTCAAATTTTGCTGCAGACAATTGTGAACAATTTTGCTTAAATTGAAGGAGAAAATTGGTTAAAATCAATAATTTACCTCCTACTACACAAGTATGAACGAATGGTCTGGTGGTAGGCTTTGGCGAGAACTACTAGTTAGACTGGTTCAAATCTCGCTGCAGATAGTTGTGAATAATTTTGCTTAAATTGAAGGAGAAAATTTGTAAAATCAATAATTTACCTCCTACTACACAACTATGAACGCGTGGTCTGGTGGTATAGGCTTTGGCGAGAATTACTAGTTAGACTGGTTCAAATCTCGCTGCAGACAATTGTGAATAATTTTGCTTGAATTGAAGGAAAAATTTGGTAAAATCAATAATTTACCTCCTATTATAGAGGTACAGGCTTTGGCTAGAATCACTAGTTCGATTGGTTCAAATCTCACTGCAGACAATGGCGAATAATTTTGCTTAAATTGAACGGAAAATTGGTTAAAATCAACAATTTACCTCCACTACACACGCATGAACGAGTGGCCTGGTGGTACAGGCTGCTGGGTGAATTCAGTGGCGGATCTTGCGTAAGTCAAAATAAATTACCACAGCTCATTCTAGGATGTATTTACATTTTAAAATACCTTCAAAGCAACTTCATTGGTAGATTTTATTCTTTTGAAATTCGTAACCTATGACATTGTTATAAAGTTATTTTGAATTTAAAATTGAGCTGCTATAATTTATTTTGACTTACCCTGGATTCGCCACTGGGTGAATTACTAGTTGGACTTATTCGAATCTTGCTGAAAACAGTTGCAAATATTTTTGCTTGGAATGAAGTACAAATTATTGTAAGATGTTTGAAAAGTGATAAAAAAAAATTGGTATTAAAAATTCAATAATTTATTTCCTACCACACGCCCATGAATGAGTGGTGTAGTGGTATACGTTTGGTGTGAATTTCCAATTAATACCAGTTCTTTCATACTTTCTTTGCACAGTGTTTCGTTGATAATATCAGGGTTCGTGCATGTCAAGAAGAGTAAAATTCAAGGACGTTTCAAGGACTTTTACGGCTATAACTAAAAAGAGTTGTTAAATGATGCTCTAACTGAATCGGGAATGAATTTAAAACAACCGCATTTTATTAACTTTCAAATGTCAAAAAATTGTCCAAAAACCAGAGCTAGACAAATTCAAGGTCTTTCAAGCATCTCTTTATAAATTCAAGGACTTTCAAGGCCTAGAATTTTTGTTCTCAAAAACCATGACAGGCCGACAATTTAAAAAAGTAAAGTAAAAAGCAAATTCCGAAAAAAGACATCTTGAGAATGCAAGATATGCTTCAAAACTAGACGCAGGTTGAAACTCTAAATTTTCTACTTTATTTCAAATTCATTGTATTTCATTCTGTCTGATTATGACTTTGAAATAAAGTCGAAAATTTACAGTTTCAAACTGCGTCTTGTTTTGAAGCATATCTTGCATTCTCAAGATGTCTTTTTTCGGAATTTGCTTTTGACTTTACTTTGTTTTCAAATTCAAGGACATTTAAGCACATTCAAGTTTTGTATACACGAACCTGTAATATATTTCAAGGTGATTGTTTATTTTGCCTTCTCGTCATGTCTACTTACTTTGCCAAAGTCGAAAAAAAGCATTAGCAAGAAATTCTTAGCTTAAATTGGGCTAGAGAGTAAAGAATTTGATGAGAGGAAAACATTTGATTTTTTCTTCATAATTTTTTGTTGAACACCTTTTCTCATTTCTGTGTATGTCTTACTGCGTGATATACAACCGCGTAAAGATTCTCATGAAGAGCAGCAATTTCATACAATTTCATGAAGAGCAGCAAAATTTTTGTAAAAGGTTAGCTATCCCAGCATAAGAGTTGTTTGAAGTTACAGTTGGGGTTAAAGTTGCCTGTTTTCCGTAACATTACAGAATTAGAACGACTCTAAACTTCGACCTTCTCCACACTTGGATCCATAGTTTGCACCACAATCAGTGGAAAAATAGAGTGTGTGTACATATTATGTAAATTGATTCGAAAAACGAAGTACATGCGTATATTAAAACAATAGAACTTTACATATGTACGTGGAATAAGATGGCGATTTCAGCCATCATTAGGCTTGTATTTGATTTTCGTCGTCCGTATTCCGACGTCCGTATTCCGTAGTCCTTTAAAGCCCTCCTATTCATCTTGTAATTAATTGAACTTAAATTTTATCAACTAAATATGTAGTTCTATGCGTAGGTGTTATATTCCGACCGAAAAGTTTAGTTTGCTTTCAGTCAATAGTTCATAGGCTTGCTTGGTATTTTCGACTTATCCACTGTTTAAGCTAAACGCCTTTTATACAACCGGCCCCAGCTGTTTATTAATAAACAAATGTTACTTCGCTTCGTTTAAATGTGATTTAAACATGGCGCAAGTGTAACATCCAGTGGTAACATCTCCTCGTTTCCACGATCAATTTATCACATTAAATGGTCAAACATATCCGTACTGAACCTCTAAGATAAATAATACACATGTAGGCATCATATAACCCAACATATATAGAGAATACACGGTTGCGGGGGAAATATGAGTGCGAACAAGATATTTTCATGTTTAAATACGATTTTCTCAGTGGCCAAAAACTCTCTATATATATTAAACGCATTTAAGGTTCACGAAAATACCCTGTACCAGTCGAGTCCTTCCAAAGATTTAAAAACATTTGAGGGGATACTTTACATGCACTTAATTCGTCTCTCGTTCTTTTAGGGTTTTTTAAGATGTATGCATTTCGTAGTTACTACAGCACGGTAAAGTGCAAGATTTCTTATTTACGAATTGTTCTTTCTAGTCGCCAAGCGCCATTTTTTTACTATTTTAATAAAGAGAAGCAAATTTACCATAGAAATAATTTACGCACTTACTAGCACACTTCAATAGCACTGCACTGATTACGATACCAGACATACTGGATTGTCAATTTTGAACAACTAGGGAGTTTCTGTTTTCACAGGAACGGATACTTTTTTCCATATGTTTTTGACTTTGTCGATACAAGCTGAGTTCTTTTTGAACTCCATTCCTTTGAGTATAGTTTTGGTACTTTTTCGCAGCATCGAGATGATATTTATCGCCCAACATGTTCATAAAAACTGTCCAGATCCGATCCATATACTACGTATCTTTGGTTCCGAGGTATTTTTATTAGTAAAGCATTCTGTTGAGCAGAGGCGGATCTAGCGTAAGTCAAAATAAATTACCACAGCTCATTCTAGGATATATTTACATTTTAAAATACCTTCAAAGCAACTTCATTGGTTATAGATTTTATTCTTTTGAAATTCATAACCTATGACATTGTTATAAAGTTATTTTGAATTTAAAATTGTGCTGCTATATATTATTTCTACTTACCCTGGATCCGCCACTGCTGTTGAGATACTATTATAACTTGTGGTGTAGTTAAATTTTCAACTTCAAATTTAGTGCAAACCGTGCAAATCTGTTCTCGCGTGGATTTCGCGCGTGATTCGTGTACCGTGAAATTCGGTGGCCATTTTAAAATTTTACAATCAAAAATGTAACCAACGAAACTTGTTTTGCAATTTGTGTTTACAAATAGGGTATGTTTTCTCTTATTTATAGTTTTCATTTGCTGTTGCTTGTTCTTATGTACTATAAAATTACGCTTTGCAGGTATTGTTTGTGCTTTTTATTATCAATTTTAAATTCATCAGTATTCTTTATTTTTATATGTTTAAGTACATGTTCAAATTGTGACGTTTCTACACCAAACTAACAAATTATATGTCTATTACACAGCACATACCAAAATATCTGACAATTAAAATTGAACGAAATACTAATGGTACTCACAAATTCAGCTTGAAATCTTCACAACCGATTTTATTAAACGTTCATTTCGAGTTCTTTTTCGCCCACAATGGAAAACACTCGTCAAGTGAGGGCACGTGATAGCTTTTGTCTAACACAAAGACAAATTTCGTTACAGCATTTGGAATTATTCCCAGTTCAAGGTTTTGGCGTCTTCTTTGCTGGTAATTTTGGTAATATTAATTGTTTGTCAATAAAAAGTGAGAGTCTTCAAACTGCCAAACAGATTTCACGGTTTACGTATGCCATTGCTATCTAGCAATTGCCAACTGTTATAATTGCGCCAGTTCAGTATCAGATGCTTATGTAAGTTCTGGTTCAAATGATAAACAGTATCATGTTCTTGTCAACACATGAAAGTTTATGAATAAAAGATAAATATCCATGGTTTTATAAAATATAGTAAAAACGCAGTAAGTCTAAACCAGGGGCGTAGCCAGGTGCCTAATTAGAGAGGCGGGAGAGAAAAGGGTGGGGTGGAAAACACCCAAGGGAAATTTTCCGGCATTCTGGAGGAATTTTGTGAGAATTAATTTGCAAGAATTGAGTCGATACTTTCCTTCAAGTTTTCTCGTAGTGGGGTCTCCTTTTACCTCGAGCTCCACCGCCCCTTCCCTCTCCTCCCTCCGACTTTTTTTTGAACGCCTTATTGTGAAAGCTGAACGCATTTTAACAGTATAAGTTTGTATGTGGCGTTGCCATAACTCTGCTGTGCTTGCCACCCATCCTGTTCAAAGCCTTGCTTGCTTTGTACAGTCTGTGGTACACTGTAACATTTCATTTCGTTTAGACACCTTTGTAACATTTCACGTTATTCAAAAACTTTTAAAACAATTCAGCAAAGCCAAATCTTTGCCGGAATAAAGAATATTTTTCAAATAGCCCTTTTCTTTTCTTTCAGCATGTTGGTGTTCACATGACAACTTCATTGAACATACATTTTTATCTAATTGAGCGTTTCTTGTATTCAAACAAGAACTTCTTTTATGTTTTTGAATGTTCTTTGTATTCTTATGGAATTTCCATCTTTGATATGCATACTTGTGTCAATTGTTGGTATTGAATATCCCTTCACGCCTATTGACTTGCACACAATGTGTCATTGAAATTCCGATTTGTACTCGTGAAGCTGTAAAATGATCTTAATGACATTCTGTTCTCGCTTAATGACATTCTGTTCTCGCTTAATGACATTCCATTCTCGCTTAATGAGGGCCAAATCATAGAATAAGAAATGAATAGAAGGGCCACTCAGCAGTGCAACATGTCTCCCTATGTTTATGCAGTTTACTGGCTGCCACCAGCCAGTTCAGCATTCCTATTGGCCAGAATCGAAAATGCAATTGACTGGCTGAGTAAATGCGAATAACGTGCGTAATGCGACATGCGCGGCTTCAAAAACTTCAAAGGCTCCGACGCGAGTGGCCCTTCTATGTATTCTTATTCTATGGCCAAATGGTGTAATACAGACCGCCCTTTATCTTTAATCTTGTCAACAATCATCGATCTAGCTCTTGATAATATTCTACATCGAAAATATCAACAGAAATATGTCGAATTTAAACGGCAGGTGGGGTAAAAATTACTACAAGATAATCGGTTATATTGTTTAGAAACTCGTATTTAAAAGCGTGTCCTCTCGAGATCTCTTACCAGCGATGATGTCGGAATTATCCAACAGGAAACTTTAAGTTTTTCTTTGGGAATTAAAATAGACCATAGTATGCCGAAGAATACCGTTCTGTAGCAATTAGCAATTATTATTGCAATTAGCAAATCAAAATAATTCAAACTCAATATTTAACATCATGGTAACTCTATTAGCCAATGGAAATGCTGATTTCTGATCATGTGACGTATTTCGTATAAGTTTAAAAGTCGAGTCCTGGGTTGTGACCCTGGGTTGGTAGATTGGCTGCATAAATAAGCCAAATTTTTAACAATGGTCATTGTTTTCCTTTGTATTTGCTTTTTGTTCTCTTTGTTATTTTGACGGTGCTAATGACAGTTTGGCTTATTTATTCATAAAATCTACCAACCTTGGTCACTCGAGTCTAGCACGAGTTGAACACAGGGCTGCCAGATCACTGCATTTTTGAGGCCAAATCTTCAACAATGCTCTTTGTTTTTCTTTGTACTTGGTTTTTGTTTTCTTTGTTTACTTGACTACACTAATGACGATTTGGCCTCAAAAATGCAGTGATCTGGCAACCCTGGTTGAACATTTCTTCATTTTCTTGTTGGGGTCTAGTTGGTCGCATTAAAATGATTCCTTGCCCTGATCAGTCCGGAGCGAATTTGAAAAAGAAATGTCTAAATTCAGTCCTTCAGTAAAGCTCGAAGCCTTTACTAAGGTATGTTGTTCATATTTGGCTTATAATGTTGTTATAAGCCAAGCAAAGTTGCTTTGTAATTTGTGTTGCAATTTGCCAGTCGCAAGTCGACTTACCAGGCCAAAACTTGCTGAATTTTGCTTTGGTTCTCGTTGTATTTCATGAGTATTTGTACACAAATGAGTGAGATATTTGTGGTGCTTTTGAACTAATGCTGGTTCAAATTTGTCGTTTTAGAGCGAAGATATTGCAAAGTACAACCGCGTAGTCGCCAGCTGCTTCAAAGTATATGGGTCATGGCGAGCCAAGCAGAGCTCTCTTCCTCGAATTAAAACATAACTTCGACAAGAACGGTTGCTACTCACTCTTGACGAAAGCCCGAAGGTTTGTATTTTTGTACTTTACACAAACTGTGCATTTTAAGTCCGAACACTCAGAATTTCTTGTGGAATCGACGGTTCGCGTTTTCCTGTCGTTTTCTTGAATAGGAGAAGTGCATGAGCGTTTTGGAGTGTTTAACTAAAGCTAATTTATTCAAATTTGTTGTTTTAGGCAGAAAATGTGGAACTCCTTTAAGCCAAGTGACAGGAAACTCGACAAACGACTAAACAAGCATCTGGAAACTTTTTTCCTTGCTAGCTTCTCATCCCAAAAGAAAATATGAATTGGTACGTTCAAAACGTTGATCCATTCTTGCTTGAAAGGGGGGGGGGGTGCAACACCACTTTTCTTAAAACAAGATTTATATTTCGTGGCGGACTCTGAACGCCAACCAAAAAATGATTTAGTAACTGAAGTGGTGAGCGCGGAGTTGTCAGTTCTTCTGTGAAGACTTTGTATCCTTGAGAATCCTTGAGTATTTAAAAACTTATTAAGTTTTAAAATTAACGTTTTAGCAAAGTGTAAACGTAATACTGAGCCTGAAATATAAGTAGAGCGCCAGAGAGAATTTCATGCAAGTATAACAAGCTCTTTGTTATTTGGTCGCAACATTTACTACAATTTCATAATATTAAGCTTACACTTACTTTGCTAAAACGTTGCTTTTAAAACATCATTGGTACAACGCTGGAGACTATGAGAAATGTTTATATTTGCACATAATTATTATTGCGATCTCTATGAGCTCCTTCGTCATCAAAGATTCCTTCTCTTTCGCTCAAGAACTCCTGAGCGCTGACGGCAATAACGTATTTATAGCCAACTTTGACCTTCGTTGTTCACCAGCATTCCTGTTGATGAAACTATTGATACTGTTCCTAATCACCTATTTGCCAGCTCCATGTACTTCGAAGGCTTTGACCGCTTGTAGTTTACCAAACTTTTATCTCTTTCTGTGAAAAACTGTCATTTTATTTTCAACGGTCGCGTTCTTAATTTAGGTCCTTTGCTCGCCAATGTCTTTCCATGAGAAATCATGGCTATATAATTGCCCTTCCTATTTCAAACGTCTTGTGTATCGACGTTACGTCGATGATTGTTTTCTCCTCTTCAGATCCTCAGACCATGTACCTCTCTTTCTTTCCTACCTTAACCGCTAACATCCCAACATTTCCTTTTCATCTGAACTGACTTTGTTTATCGCAAAAGGCCGTGTTTGTTTTCTGCCAATTGCAATTTTATTAAGTCTAGTTGCTCTATATAGAATTGTATGGTTTTAACCAGGCAATAAACAGATTTAATAAAATCGCAATTGGCTGAAAACAAACGCGGCCTTTTGCGATAAACAAAGTCTCAACTGATGCAATAATAATTGTTCTACACAGCGAGAGCGCGGCAAATCATAACACATGCTTGTGTGGCGAGAGATTTTAACTTTTTATGTCTCTGCTATGTAAATTATAGTAACTTTTACGGCACCATAATGACATGTACAGTTAATTTATTCAAAAAGTGAAGACAACCGTGTCTGCAATTTCTGGTAATGCTGAACACCTGGGCATCTCTCCTATAACAGGAAAACCATCATCCAGTCCAGTCATGTCCAGCATATTCTCCCACGCCGGTCGCACTGCCAACTTTCATGACTTCGAAATCCATTCCTTTTGTTGAGACGATCGTGAATTAATGATTCACGAAAGCTTTCTGATATCTAAGCTCAAGTCCACTCTTAATGTCCAGGGCAGCTCAATTCCACTTAACCTTCTTTAATACTGTCTTTGCTGTCTTTTTCCTATCCTTTGTCTGTTCGTCCTGTCATGTACCTTCCTACACCTTCCTATCCTATATCTACTAGCACAACCTTTGTAACATAACACCTTCTAATAATTTTAGCTTATATTCACTAGCCTTGTAATTTTGTACCATTTAGTCTAAAGATGTCCTGAGTTAAAGACGAAGCGTTACTTAATAAAAAATTATTTGTATTTTTACTGGTTTTATGGCTTTGCTAAAAGTTATATGTTGGGCCATCATATTTATAGCAAGAATTCGTTTCCCGCCTGGCCAATCTCTAGCCACGATACTGAATAATTATTATTTTGTAGAAACCAAAATGTATCTGACTCCGAGATTTCTTTAATATCTCGAACCCAGATTGACACAACAGTGCAATTTGCAGCGATTTTACCGTGATACCGGCTGGAAGGTGATATTAATACTTCGCGTACTCTAGTTTTAGGTTTTTATTGTTGTTTTCGCACCTACGATTGGCAGCATTAAGAAATTCCTGACAGGCCATATTCAGTGTGTAATTTTTTACCTGTTTTTAATTTCACGAGTAATTGGCCGTAATCCCTCGCTCGATATCGTTCCGTTTCGTTGCCCGCGTCACCGCACTAGCTTGAAATACGTGTAAAAAATAGGAAAAAATAAATGAAATACAAATTCGCTTGTTTACACCTTCACAAACCTGCAGTTTTTAGCATTTCTTCATCGAAAATTCAATAAATCAAAACATTTCGTAATCAATCGCCGCCATTTTTGTGAGAGATACTTGGTGTAATATACGACATACAGTGCATATTCAGCACTTTTACATCAATAGCTACATGAAGTTTCGCGCAATTCCGCTGTTTAATCCAGTTCAGACAAGGCTCAAATCACCGTGTCTCAAAACCGTGTGTTATGTTATCCAATTGCAGCCCTCTTTTTTAAACAGTTAATTTACACAGCACGCATTATCCCCTTAAAGACAATTAAAGACTATTTACAACGCCGCTGCAGTATTTGGCTCCTCGTTCTTCATCTACCAGATCAGATCAGCGCATGATCAGCTCTATTCCTTATGTTCCATGCACTAAAAAACAATCAGATATGTACTTAGTGGTATAGTTCACTCCAAGTAGAGTGGCTAGCGTGCTGTACGCTCACATACCAAATATCAGCACAATTCAGATGCGATAATGCTATGTTGCTGCGCCGGACACGAAAACCAGAAAAAACCCAGTGGGAAAATCTGGAACGTGCTCTCCCATACCATGCACAGCAACGCTTTTAGGAGATTAAAAGCCGGCAGTTCTCTTGCTTTTTGTTCATCTAGTGGACTGTTCTTGCACCAACCCAAAAAGTAAAATAACCTGGAAGCAAACCAAATTTCAATCGGTAGGAAGAAAAGCTAACTTCGTTTTATCGTCTTTCTTTTTACCCTACTTCATTAAATTCGAGTTATTATATACTATACAACATTGCGACCTTTATATACTAATACCACTCTATTTACCTAACACCCTACAAGAGGGGGGCTCCACCCTGACTGTTTTGCTGCCCCCTACCCACTGCATGCTATTTTCAAATAGCCGGATGCGCTACTCTTAAATATCAATATCAACCAAATATCAATCAAGTGAAAATACAATAAAAGATCCAGCGTTTTCGAACGGGGTTAATGACAAGTTACAACGTTAATTAACAATTCCAATACTTATTGGAATCGTAATTTCATGCATACAAAATGATCCTGGCCCAAACCACAACCCTAACCATAACAATCCCAATAATTTATTGGATACAATGATCTTATTGGATTACGTTTGGATCGGGTGTAATGACTGTTTAAACCTGTTTTCCACTAGGCGAATTTGTTCGCGTGAACACTGAACAGAAAAAAAAGTTGGAACGGTTCCTACTTGTTATTGGCGAACAAATTCGCCAAGTGGAAAACGGGCTTTAAGTTGTACTTATATACATGCCCTTAAACGCTTTTGGAGTCTGTGAGAAATAGAATATGAACTTAGAACTGAAAAAATTGATTTAACTACGCGCTCTCAAGCCAGCCTGACTGCCAACCAGTGTCACAAATCATCATCACCGTCCTCGAAATCCAAATCTGACTCTCCAAGTTCTTCGTCATCCGGCAGGGCAACGCCATAGTAAATGTTCTCATCGTCATCTTCATTCCCAGATCCTGCATTCTGACAATCACAACACGAACACAAGTCGGTGCACTTCAATTCAGCTTTTCTACATGAACAACACATGGTCAAACATCCAGTTTTGCACTTGCATTCAACACACTCGATCAATGATTGTGGAGCAGGCGGTCGTGTCATCCAGGTAATCTCCAGCTCGTCCTCGTTTTTAAGCGTCTAGCCATTACTAACTGGCGATGGAAGATTAACTTCTGCACCCAAACATTCACACCATGATGCTGCTTGAAAGTTTGCTCTGTTGATATGTTGGACAAGGCTATCGCAAGTTGGAGGCAACGCATCGTCTAAACATTTCCCCGATTTAAAAAATTCATATCTACATTCATTCACATTTGTTGACGCCTTGTCTCAATACCTTAGACATGCAAACTTGTTCAGTTCATCGACACGATCTTCGGAAGGAGGGAAATCTCTTCCTAGCTTTGAAAAACATTTCGCAAACTCAGGGAAGGCAACCATTGTTTTCCGTGCGGTTTTCTTTCCTTTTCCGTGAATAGAGCTTGTGGTGTCACAACCTAAAATTTAACAAAGAAGAACGAGAATGAATGAATGGGATGAACGAATAAAGAATGTACAACACCTTCTTATACTGTACAGTATAACTACTGTAGCCTATAGTGACGTCATAAACCAAAATCTAAATTCGAAAATATTCCTTAACGTGTTGGCTCTATTCAGTTTTCCTGTATGGGTAATGCCCAAGGAGCATGTCTTACCATCGCCTAGCAAAAGCTGTCTTCTATATGATTACAGCTGTTGTGGAATGTGTGTATTTGTGAAAAACTTATTATGACATCACCCGTAAATGCATGAAAGCCTGGTAAGCAATGAGAAACTTCAACACCCAAAGTGTTAGCAATAGTTGAAACAGGTATACAGCAACATCTATTTCCTGTGCCAGTCAGAAAAAACATTTCATTCTCAATCCTTTGTTGCATGGCAATCGATAATATCAGAACGTCTGTGTCAGGGCTCTTGATAATAACGTTATTGTATGTTGCTGCTGCATGTTTAGCATGTAGAATCAATCGAGTGTCGGCTTCTTCATGGTTGCTTCGCAGGGGAGACACTTCATCACTTCTAACACGATCACTTTGAGACTCGCCAGCATATAAAACATAACAATTTTCCTTCGCAATTACGTGTATAGTCGAGACCGTACCCAACTGGGATGAACTACACGCTCGCCAATATTCATATAGAAAGACCACTAGTGACTTTTTGTTCTCACCACAACTTAAAAACTTTTTCCATTGTTTTGGAACATTCTGGTCTTTTCCAAAGATGTGAACTTTGTGGACTCCCTTGTCAGCTCTTCATTGTCGCTCTGTATTCTTTATACTCAAAGCTGGATATCTATCCGCAACGAAATCTAATCGTGTAGAATTATACTTCCGTGCTAGCTTCATGAGGCTGTTTAGGAGGGCATCTGCAAACTCGCCATACGTTTTCCACTTTCCTTTCATTGACTGGATAACTGCCATGGCATCGATCACCAACGCACTGTTGTTAAATGCACTCGCATCAATTTCTGGATTTCCGGCTTCATTTTCCAAGATTTCAGCAAGTTTAGATTTGGCAGTTTTCACAAGTCCTCCTGTTGTTGTAGACAGCGAAAGTGGGAAAGTTCCTAGGCTATAAGAAAGTAATTCCTTAAGATCAACCTGGCTACTCTTGGCAATGACCAATAACCGAGCAAACAGGTTCCTATTGAACATGATATTGACTTTCTTTCCTTCCTTGTTCTTCACGGACACTGACTTTGTTGACGAAAATGTCTGAAGTTTGTTTCGTTTTAACTTCGTAAAGATGTCCGGGTTTTCACCCAACAAATGCTTTTTAGAAAAGTCCAAGAACTGTTGCTCGCCAATCTCCTCTGCGTTCAAAAAGTTGTCCGCAACATTATTCTCAACCATTACACCACTCTTCTTGCTCTATTTCAAACGAGTTGATCATACTGGAAATTGTAGTCATCACGTCATTAACAGACTTTTCATTGCGTTTGCATTTTGTGTGATTCAAGATCTTTACGGGTTCTACATTTGAATATAAATTGGTTTACAAAATATATATAGCAGATCATTGATGGGACGATTTTAAAGGGTACAAATATCGATGCAGCACTGCAGGGTAGAATACTATAATAAACAGTATAGTAATGTACAATTACAAAACCGCATACCTCGGTGTACATTCAATGCCAGCCATTTCCTTGCATTTGCCTGTTATTGTAGCTCTTTGTGACTGTGATAATAGCCATCTGTGAACAGTTGAACGATTCATTGAAAACCCAATTAGACCACCTTTAGTTTTGGAGTCGCGATTTGCAGTCTGCTCTATTGTCTCGTCACATGCTACCGCAGAGAATCATGGTTACTTTGACGCTGAATAGCAAAGTTGGTAGACAGGTCTTCACGAATTCCTGCGAAGAAAAATGGAACAGCATTCACATGATTATGGTAAATGAACATGAGTTACTTTCTTTATTGAGGGTTTCGTAATTCCATAAACATTAACTGTACATTTGAACCAGGGCCTTTTTTTAGGAGAAAGACTTGAGAGGCTTCGACTCCCCCCCCCCCCCTCAGTTAAGTACATAAGCAATTTGACTTAGCATGTTTTGTACATCAGGGTGTTAGCTGGTAATGATAAAAGTAAACAAAAATATACACAGTCACATTCATCTTATAAAATAGAAACTTCCCACTTCTGATTGGGAAAGTTCCTTAGTTATCTCGATTGGGAAGAGTCCGTCAAACGGACACTAAATATCACAGCTGCTAACCCCTGTAATATATTCTTAACATTCTCGACTTGACCATTGTACCTGGATGGGTTTTTCCAACGCTGTCATCTCTAACATATATGCTGAACCATATCTGGCATAGTTGATCCTATCGCAAATAAAGAACCATGGAAGCATTTCCCTGAAGGCTGTTAAGTGAAGATTCCAGTTTACTTGTCGTGTTGCTCTAATAAACATCAGTAGCACACCTATTTGTAAGTAGAGAATAACAAAATTAATACAATGTTGAAAAATTATAGGAAATCGAAGTTAAATGTAGCTGAACGATACATTGACCAAACTGAATTGTTTTTATAATTATTTTTATGATTTTTCCTACTAAAAAACCTCCAGTTACTCGACTTCCGGCACCGGCAAAATTAATCAGCTGTCCCTTAAGTGCAGTGCCTGAAAGAACACAAAGTATTCTATCCCATCAGAAAACTAAATTATACAGTAACTACCTGTCATTTTGATGTACATGCTCCAAAATGCAAATGTTCTTGATTTGCTTGACATGTCATTTATGAACAGCTTATAGGAATCCAATATTTTTTGCATCATTGGGCTTTCAACATATTTGTTAAGGAACTCGTCATCTGGAAATGATCTTGTCATGCTCTCAATGAATGAGGCCAATTCTTGGTTTTCATCTGTGATGGAATCCAGAAATGATTGGAATCGTAGACGTTGCAGCGCTTCATACATAACCTTGTGACACGACACTGATCGGTTGTAATGCTTACCGGAATGGACACATTTGATTGATCCTTCACTGACGATACCAGATTCAATAACCACATCCTGAAAGTATGCAAGGAACAACAGTTTTAGAATCATTATTAGGAGTAAAAAGTTCCAAATTTCATTTTTTTTACTGTATACCCTCCAAGCAAGCGACTTTCTAAATGAACCTATCAGTATTCAACCATGTATGTTATAGCAAGCAGAGTTGCAAGGAGTCTTCAATTCAAACATTCCTCATGTGAGTAAAATCATTCTTTTCCAATCCCTACTTGTAACTCTAACTATTTTTCAGGATAACATTGATCATCTGACTGACTACATTGTTATATTTGTAATATTACATGTAGGTGCCAAATAAAGTTGGAGCAAAATTGGAAATAGTAATTAATTCATCTCTAAATGTATCTAATTTCATAATGTGATTCATATTAAAACCCTAACTTTACTAATCTCACATATAAACATTGCTCATACGCAATATTTTCAGACCTAAAAGAAAAAAAAAATTACCTTTAATCCCCCATCTTCAAATGCAGAGAGATAAGTCATGATGGTATGGAACTCTCCGAGCCGAACAACAAACCGATTAATGAAAGCCTCTTCCTTCCAACGAACCTGTTGAACTTTAGCATAAAATGCTTCGTCAAAAACCAGCACCGCATATTTCAGCTCTAATTTATCAGCAATTTCTTCGCTTCGTATAAGGATTGTGTTGATGGTTGAATATTCAGTTGGTGGAGCATCAATGACTGGCAAATATCCAACTCTGGATACATTTGGTATTTCATGATTATACAGCATAGTGTTAAATCCAGTCCAACCAGGTATGACTTCCTCATTAACAGCACATATATACTTCATTAAGATATATGCCAAGTCAAGCTTATAAGCTGTCGGTGTTGGATCTTCATTCAATGCAAGTTTTAAGCATTGTGGATCTAGTTGAACAATGTGGAATGTAAGTGTCATCTTCACTCCAATGCTGTATGGCACAATATCACTTGTAGGCATTTCTACTGTCCTCTGCTTCTTCTTTATCAAACTTAACTGGTCTGATGAGCTCAACTGCTGGTGAACCAAGACTTTCTGGGTAATAATGTCATTGGTTACATGAGTCTGCTTGTCAATATCTTCTCCAAAATCTACGTTGTCGTAATCAAAATTCACATATTCCTTTGCAACAAATTCTGTTGGAAGAATGTTTGATGTATCAATAGTTGCTTGAGCAATTGCAGAGTCATATGCCATTGTTGTGGGCAGTGATACAGAATGTCCAAATCCATTTAAAATGTTTATGAGACGTGAACAACCTGACATCTGACGAACAGCTATTGCCAATGCTAGAGATTTTGGAGTCTGCACTTTCCCCTTTCTGGCAACATAAACCATGTCTTGGCACAGAGAGAAAATTTTTGCTGTTGTTTTATCATCCAGTGCAATGTAGCCAGTACTCTTGGGGTCATCTGAAAATCCAAGCAGCCATGCCATAAAATTGAACAAAAGTGGTGATACCAATTTTTCAACATTGTCAACATTGATATCTGATGCAAATGGTGGCCAGTTTACATACCAAGATGATGAATGATCACGCAAGTTGTTCCGCAATTTCAAGCTAACTGCATACATTTCTTGCAATGTAGCTGTCTTGGTATCATGTATGTTTGTATGTCCTTCGTCATCACTGTCCAAAGCATAATCAGACTCCTGTGAACTCTAAGATGTTTCTACATCATCTTCAATGAAGCTTTCTGCTACACTTCCTTTACTAAGGCATTCTGAATAAACAATGTCAGTCTTCGTTCGTACCTTTGGTCTATGGAAAACTAGTTGTGGAAACTTTTTACGCAATCTTTCTTTCAATCGAAATGTTCGATAACTTGCAGCATCTTCATTTTGAACACGTTTTACAGTCTTGACAAACTCCTTCTTCAGTCTTTTCATGTAAAATATGTTCTCTTGTTTGATGAGTTTTTCCTTCACAAACTCTTCACAAAAAATATCAAAGGACTTTTCACACTGGGTGGTGGTCCTTAAAAATGAAGTGTACTTATCATAGCAACGTTTATGGTATTTCACTTCCAAAGCAACCATGTCCTTATTGGCAATTTGAAGCAAAATACTTTGATCATCTTTTTTTGTTGTTGCTTCCCTGAGTTTCCCTCCATCTACAGTTTCTGCTGACACCAGCTTGTACAACTTCCGCTTTTTGGATCTCTAAACTTGAGCTTCTTCTGATTCCCCTTCACTGACATCGGCAACAGAAGATAAAGCCTCGTCTTCTTTGTTCCTGTTCTGATATCGTAATCGTGCGCGTTTGATGCTAATAGTGTTCGCGAATGCCGAATAACAAGCTCTATGATAAGAGAAATTCGCATACTCGATGTTGTCAGTTTCAACATTTTGAACGTTATCTCTGACAAAGTCTAAACTTCTATGTGCCACATCATGATATTCGCCATCAAGTGTCAGCCAAATACTACGACAATCCAAAAATTTTTGAAAAGAAGCATTACTAAAACCTGTGAGTGGGCCTTTCTTGCCATCAAAATGAATTAAACAATGACTTTATATACTTACTCTTTGGCATGATGGTTGAACAATACCGGAACAATGTTGTTATCATGGTTGAACAGTACTGTTGAAACAACATTGTTGAACAATATTGTTGTAACAATATTGTTCGGACTATTCGTGACAACTGTTACAACAATTTGCAGCAAGCTTGTGGATATCAAGTCTTGACAAGTCTGTCGTACTGCAACTTGCAGCAAATCGGTTGAACGCATCAATGTGAATGCAAGTTGCGAAAATCAGACTTGCTGCAAGTTGTTTTTTTCAGGCCTTCAGGTCTGCGATAACAACTTGCAGCAAATCTGATTTTCGCAAATTGCATCAGGCTTGATACGTTCGTCAGACTTGCTGCAAGCATAGGCGGCCCAATTCATTGTGTAGTTTCATATAGAGATCAGTAGCGAGCGGTAGCGTATTGTTTACATACATAAAATACGTAAGGTTGGCAACTAAATTTCACCTGACGAACATATGACTATTGTTAAACACAAAATACATCGCTCGTGAAATTAAAAACAGGTAAAAAATTATAACACGTTAATCTCCGATAATTTTACTACTCATACTCAATGAAATTTGTCTTAAATGTTTCCGAATGGCTGCAAAATTTGAACATATTTTTCATGCATTGACAAAAAATTTCTTGTCCCAATGCGGGATGCCAGAGGTTATGCCACACGTCAGCATTTAAAAAGCATTTATACGCTCCTATTGGTGCACTTTTAACGAAGTATTCATTTAAACCAATAGGAGCGTATAAATGCTTTTTAAATGCTGACGTGTGGCATAACCTCTGGCATCCGGCATTGGGACAAGAAATTTTTTGTCAATACATGAAAAATATGTTCAAATTTTGCAGCCATTCGGAAACATTAAGGCAAATTTCGTTGAGTATGTGTAGTAAAATTATCGGAGATTAACGTGTTATAATTTGTTACCTGTTTTTAATTTCACGAGCGATGTATTTTGTGTTTAACAAAAGTCATATGTTCGTCAGGTAAAATTTAGTTGCCAACCTTATGTATTTTATATATGTAAACAATACGCTACCGCTCGATAGAGATCAGTCTCTATATGAAACTACACACTGAATTGGGCCGCCTATGCTGCAAGTTGATATTTTCAGATTAATTGGCTGCAAGTTGATATTACAGACTTGCTGCAAGAACGAAACCACAAATTGCAGCAAGTTTGTTGAAAGCATCAGTGCTGATATAAGAGAATCTTGCTGCAAATTGAATAATATATAAGTTGCTGCAAATTTGCAGTGAAAATCAGACTTGATGCGATTTAACATTTTAATGCAGAAAGGCATGCAAGCTATTGAAAAAACTTGCTTGTAAATTACAAGTGTTGTCAAAGCTAGCCTGTATTTTTATATAAGGGCTGACAGACCTAACAGTCGTCAGCGTAAAATAATTGAAATCTATCCTCGAACATTGGTTGGAAAATGTTGAAAATACGTAAGAAAAACTATTCTTGACATTTAAAATAAAGCGGCACTAAAATTAAATTTTCGCTGCAGTGACTTTATTTATTTTTGTTAATGATAAATTGTCACGAATAGTCGATACAGCATTTGATTGGCTTTTAAAATTCAAGAACAATCTAACAACCAATCAAATCAAGATCAGACCGTAATCGTCATTACAAACAGCAAGCAACAGCAAGAAAGATATATTTAAAAAAAAACAACAGAAGATGTCAAGTCTTTAAAAGGTTGAATAGAGATTGAAGCGAAAAAATAGAGGTACAGTTAAAGTATAGTTTTTTACTTGGTGTATAGATGGGAGTTTAGACTAAAAATGACATTTTAATCATGTTTATTTCTTACCATTTTCATAGGCAAAAAGATATTTCGTGTTTCGGATATTTATAAAGACATTTAAAGACAAGTACGTATAAAGACAAGTACGTATGAAGACAAGTACGACCGTAGCTTTTTAATAAAAAATGCATGGCTTGAATGGTTTTTATTGCAAAACAAAGATTTAATAGTTTATAAATATTCATCAAAACGTTTTAATAAAGTAGCGTAATAAATTGTATTTCATACCGTACCAAAGTTCACACTACGCATGATGACACACGGACCACAGACATTCAAAAAATTAAGTATTTTGTCATTAAAACTGGTAATTCTTTCATTATTTTCACAGTTACTTAAAAAATATAAAACGCATTATTAAAAACTGCCGTGACGGCGTGTTGCTATGACAACAATCTTACGAATACTTCATGTTTCGAAAATATAGGTGCATCTTTGATATATTAAGGCGAGGGGTGTTACATGCATGCATGTATTTCTAGTACACAAAGTAATCCCCGAGCCGCAGCGCGGAGCGCTGTCCGGGCAAAGCCCGGGGCGAGGGTTACTAATTCTAAGATGCGAAAGTCATCCGCAAATACATGTTAGTTTGGTGTAGTTTAGACGTTCGGCCTTTTTGCTTACGTCATTGAATTCCAAAGGTTTTTTAAAATAAATGTCATGAATTCTGTAAGGAAACAAAGCGAAATCATTAAAAAACAAGAAAAATAAATAAAAAATACGGAAAAGAAGACGGAAAAACGGGCCAGCAGAAGGAAACAAGAACGGAAACGTACATAAAAGGTAGCCATATTCACACTATTCAGTAGCCGTAATGACTCCACATTTTAATTTCGAAGTTTACGTTTTTTTGTTTTGTAAAAGCAAGACTGCAGTTTTATTGTAAGTGTAAAAATAATTTACAGGTAAAAAATACGACCGTAGCTATTTTGATCAAAAATGCATGGCTTGAAATGGTTTTTATTGCGAAACAAAGATTTGATGGTTTATAAATATTCATCAAAACGTTTTAATAATGCAGCATAATAAATTGTATTTCATACCGTACCAAAGTTCACACTACGCATGATGACACACAGACCAGACATTTAAAAAATTAAGTATTTTGTCATTAAACCGGCAATTCTTTTATTATTTTCACAGTTATTTAAAAAATATAAAACGAATTATTAAAAATAGGCTCGCGACGCGTGCATGTATGTACGCTATACCTCGAGGCATCAATATTGCCAATAGACCTCAGAATTGCGTACGTCACACGCATTTCAATACAGATACATATATATACAAGGTAATTTTTTCCTGCATGTTTCCCACATTGCATTGCAATTCAATGTTTAACATTGGTGTGAAGGTTGCAAAATCTAATTTTTCAATATTTATAAACTTTTTATATATAAGACCATTATTTAAAGGACAATTAATGGTTGGGACAATTGTTGTCGGGACAAGGTGTTTTGGTGTCTTAAATTTGTTTTGTTGGGACAGAACAAGTTACAATTTTGTAGTTGACTGTTATAATTAATAAAGGGAATTTGCATTGTCTATTTTCTGTTTTGTTTAGAGGAGGAGGCATTGTGATAATGTAGGACAAGCAGTAATAACCACTGCGTAACTAATAACCACACGATCATCTTATTGTACAGGTCTTACAGAGACTGAACTTTCACTATATTACTTCATATAATACAAGAATTTTTTCAGTAACAAAGTTTTCGACAATATTTGTATTAAGTAATAATGAATGCAAACACTGAAGTCCCTATTACCAGCTAAATCAAGCTGCTACACTAGTCGACTAAGATAACTTGTTTCTCAAATATCAGAAAGAATAAAACTTGATAACATATTGCAATGTTATGGAAATTATTTTATCAGCTAGAATTTCTTTTGTGAGCGGCTATTTATCGTTCTACCAGCTAAGTAGTCACAATTAACCATTAAAACTTTCACATCTTTTCCAGATACATGAATACTTAGTGTACTTATATTATATACTTATATTATATACTTATAATCAGCTGCTGTCATAATCATTGATTCGTGATAATACAGAATTAATGTTGGAAGCCACTGCAGATAATTATTAGCTACAAAGCCTCCAAAAACGTCAACGTTTCAGCTATGTATGTTGCCAGAGTTCAAAAACCCAGGTAATATGTATAATCCAACATGAATCCATGAATGAAGTCCGTTGAAAGTCATACAGCAAACTAGATCCATGCAGTATAATTGTGCCTTATGGTGATAAGGTTGAAAAACAGCATAGCATATCGATCCACGTAATGAATAATATTGTGTCCCAAGATAAAATCTAATATTTGCAATAATAGCTCCAGTTTTGTACACATTGTGTGGTATTAATACGATCCATGTGGTTGGTGCTGAAGTTAATTTCTTCTTGATTTACAGGTGAGTTGAAATTGAGATTGTTCATTGTTCTGGAAGCAAGGCATTATATAAAATACCAAGAAAACACACATTATCCAATGCATACTGTAGTTATATTTATGTTTGCTGTTGCTGCCATCTGTAAAAAAACAATGTTTAAGACTTAGAGAAAAATAGTGGTTAAGTAGTAACACTAAAGACTTTGTCTCATAGCTAGTATGATTTTCTTCAAAGGTAATCTAGAAGGTTCATGATCCCTCATGTATCGTGTACTATTTGATTGTTTAGTCAATTTTCGTGCAGAAAATCTGTAATTATAACTACTACAGACATGTAGTTTTATATTTACCAGGTTACACTGACTTCCCAAATGGTGAATCACAGTCTCATCAGGTTTTAACTGTTCAGATCTCAGAAGAGTTTGTTCTGATCTCAGAAGAGTTTGTTCTAATCTCCGAAAAGATTGTTCTGATCTCCTAAGAGACTGATTTGATCTCCGAAGAGATTGTTTTGCCCTCCCGAGAGGTTTAGTTTCCCTTTTAAAAGCCGTATTCCCTTCAAACATGTTTGCATAAAATCCATATGGCTCCATACAAATCACAAATTTTACTGTTATCAACACAGGTAAAACTAGTAGAATTCACATCTAAAATACTTACCAGTCGAGGATAAATCTGGACAGAGAAAGGCGATAAAATCTACAAGCTTTCCAAGGTAAAAACGCGAAAAAATATACAGGAAACTTTCCCTCGAGGATGAGATATATTTTAAAAAACAGCAGAACTCAGAATACAATGACGTAATTTTATAATACAAGTCGCTGATTGGCTACAAGTGAACAAAAAAAGTGAACAGAAGCGAGTGAACGGAAATGAGTGAGCAACTCGATAGCATAGTATCTAGCGCTTCGCGTAGATTCAAAAACTGCCGTGTCAGCATGTTGCTATGACAACAATCCAGGGATTACTTCATGTTCCGAAAATATAGTTGCATCTTTGATATATTAAGGCGAGGGGTTTTGAATGCATACATGTATTTCTAGTATATGAATCATTTTAATATGTATTAAAATATGTACAGTTAACCACGCATATCCTATATGTACATAGTGGAGCAGTCAAAAAACATACAGGTGTCCCAAAAAAGTTTACCTTTTTAATTTAGTGAAACGCCAGTATTGAGCGTTCGAATGTGAACTCCCCAATAAGCACAAGAATGAGTAATTCTCTGCTACGTAGAGATTTTTTATGCTTACATTGCACAAATAACACAGAATGGGCTCCTTAGGAAATTAAAACATTCAAATTCGAACGTGCAGCGCTAGGGTAGCCTTTTTTGGTACACTGCAGAACCAAATTTATTTAGGC
The DNA here is from genome assembly GCA_963855995.1 of Muricea muricata. Classification (NCBI taxonomy): domain Eukaryota; kingdom Metazoa; phylum Cnidaria; class Anthozoa; order Malacalcyonacea; family Plexauridae; genus Muricea; species Muricea muricata. Next base: position 21,284,295 of record OY979717.1, on the reverse strand, counting down.
TACGTCCTATCCGTTAATCAGGGCGATATAAAACAAATGTCTATTGCTAAGAGTGAGCATGCAGGCCATCTTCTATTAAATATTACGCACCTCCCTGGCGTGCTGGATCGGCCAGCAATAAAATGCAGCGAATCCTTTTCGGCTTTATTCCAGAGCCTCCATGCAGAGCCTCACAATTCCTCCACAGAGGATCGCGTACCTGATTTAGCTACGAGATTGCGGGTAATTAGGCCATGTCTCCGCTGGCACGGGGAACTGGTTAAATTAGTTATGCTAAACATTGCGCATGCAAAACTCGCGTGAAACCCCACGAATGAGCAACCAGTGAAGCCATCTTGGAACTCAACAAAAGGCATTTGTAAAAAATTTATTTTGTCAACCAACTAAAAGCAAGCGTTAATCATTTCAACATTCGTATTTGTAGGACATGCGTTGGATTACTTAACTGAATTTACTTATTACTTATGATGAAAGTTAAGATACAAATTTACAATCCGTGGTGTAGTATCCAGTGATTTGAACAAACGCGCCAAAGTTCGGGCCAATAAAACCGTCGACTTTTGCTTGAACAGCACTGGAAACACCGGTCTGGATGGGAAATACCATATTTTCAGAATTGTAAGACACAGCTGATTGGTGGTAAGTAAAGTAGAAAAGCTTCTTAGTATCCGTAACAGTATTATTTGCATCTAACAAATCGACAACAACATAATTCTCAATTGATGCTTGAAGTAAACCTGTGTAAACCATCGGGAAAACAACCACTTTATCCGCATTGTCAGGAACTCCAGCATCTTTTAAAGCGATCTTAACGGGTCTTATCGTTACCGCTACACGTGCATTATTCAGCCCATGAAACTTAAATGAAAGAAGAAAAATATCAACACTGCTTCTTTTTAAATCAAAAAGAGACCTGCAATGTAAAGAATTACCATTGCCAGAAAGTAGCAAGAGAGTTGTAACCGTGTGTGTGCAGGCTATATAACTTTTGTGGATTATAGAAGTAATTTACATACGGCTTACACAAATACTTACAGCTTTGTTGCATCGTAGGGAGATATCCAAGGCACTGCCTTCCACCTGCATAAATATATAATAAGAAAGTATATTCGCGGCTAACAAGTACCAGTTGAAATATGAGCAACTGATCTTTTTTGCATGACATTCAAAAAAAATTCTCTTAAAGATCTACATTAAAAATACGCAACAATCTATTATAACAAGAATAACAAAAGTTAAAAAGAATTGAATGTTAATCGAATAAAGAAAATTCAAATAGTAATGCTTAAAAAATTGAAATTTGGGCGGAACATTTTGCTAAATTCTTTTTCAATAATTTTAAAAACATAATAATTAATAAACGATAAGTAAACATAATTTTTAATCACACAAGGGTTTAGCCCAGTAAAGGTTCAAATTGCATGCATGTGTTCCTAGACCAGTATCGTTATGCTGTATATTTTTGCGTGGTGTCTTTTTGTAAATGGTAATTAAACTAGTTATCAAAGATACACATCACATACAACACATGCAGTACAAAGTAATGTATTTAACTATTTATTTTAAAATCTGGCATAGTAGTGCCCAACTAGAAGTTCAAATGTGGTCAACATGGTTTGAGATTGAGAAGTAATAAATTCTTTAACTTCTTTCATTAGTTGACGTTTGGTAGGTGTCAACCTGCCATCTAGACAATAAGGGTAAGACAGGAGAACTCCTCCTATTAGAGGAGCTTAGCTTCTTAAACTTCTCTTGAAAAAATTGGCCATCGGTTAAAGATAATGATATATTTTGCCAATGGGCATATCGCCACAAACGCTAGAAAAACTATTGTTTTCTAAAATGAATGAAAAGTTCCATAGCTGTTAAGATTTAGATAGATAGCCACCATAAGTTGTTTAGTTTCATTTGTTATGTTCTTTCTGAATGTGGTATACAGACAGAACTTATTAATGTAAAATCTTTATGATTTATATTTTGAATTATGCATTGCACGGTAAAATATTGACCAGTTCCCCATCTGCACTGAACCTATTTTTATCTTTGACTACAATCGTTCCAGTATTGCCGATTTGACGCAAAGCGTTCAAAGGTGAAATCACGGCTGCATTATATTTAGTAATACCAAAAGGTATATCATTATAATTGAAACATAAAAGACAACAAGACAACATATTCCTGTGGTTATTCATACGCCATGTGTTAAACGTGCAGATTGTATCACTGGCTAGATTGTATCATAAACTCTATATGATGTACATTCTACCTTTGAATTTTGGGGGTGATTTAGAAGTTTAAGAAGCTGAAAGTACACATTAAAAAAGATCATCTTCAGGTCAAGCCGCATGGTTTGTTGTTGTCGAATACACGAGGTTGAAACCCGTTTCAATTTTTCGTGATCTAACTTGTAACATGAGACGGTTATTATTGCCGATCAACACTTCGCTTCTTTTATGCATTTTAATATGCATTTATGTTAACAAATTACAAGTATATGTTAGAAGTAAAATCAAATATTGTGAATTTCGAAAGAAAATTTACACTTTTACAGCCGGCCGAGTCGTCGTGTCCTGTATACGACTACAAGATTTTTGAAGTGAAACTTGATTAGCTGAAACGACTATCAGATTTTGGAAGTTCCGGCTTTGGTTTTTTAGTCACGCAGTCGCCAAGAAGCCCTGGGTACGAGGTTGTGAGCATTGGTAACTTTTCGCGCAAAACGTATTCTCCCACGCGGCCACTCTAAATATTTACCAATCGTTACAAGTCTTACAAGCATGTGATTATTCGATCTGGCAAGTGGCAACTGCGCTGTATTGTATCAAATTGTAAATGAACGATTTAACATGTGTGCTAGATCGAATATATGTGAATGTATTCTATTTATGCGCAGTCCTTGACGAGAGCGTAACACGTGAGAATCGTGGTGAAGTTTGGCCGCCTCCCTCGTATCATCGCAAGAGGAAGACAATGCGTTATTCACCGGTGAATAACAGGAAAAAACACTTACCAACCGATGGTGGTCATTTCTGATCTCAAGAATATGGCGGACTATCAGGAGTAGCGAACACTTACGGCATCCAAAAAGGCGAGAACTGAGACAACGACTGCCACAAGACTTTTGAAGAGAGATTAATCCTAGGAAAATACAGAGAAGCGCCAAGAATTGACTATGGTGTGAAACACAAGGCAAGTTTGTTGATCATGCGTATTTATAACATAGGCGGCCCAAAAATGTCTGGTAATGCCACTGAGCTTTATTACATCTGGAGAAAGCAAGCCAATCTCTCTTCAGTCAAACAGCTGAAGCCAAAAAGAGGGCTGACTTCTGACGAATCATCACGCCATTTGATGCCATCTTACGCCATTTGAAGACATATCTATGGCAACGGCTAAAGGTAGTAACCGCTAGCCAGGCTCAATTTTGAGCCCGCGGTGGTTTTCACCATAGAGATTATAAAAGAATAGAGGGGGCATGGTAGGATAAATTCAGTCAAACGAATGGGACAAATTTAAGCTTGCTAATGGGGGCCAAATTTAAGACCCGGATGTATGGTTGTGCGCCTACTGGCTGGTTATCGACTTTTCACAACAAGAGATCGAGAAAGCGCGAGAAAAACTTTTTTCGATTTTTTCGCACTCAAAGTTTTTTATTGTAAAACAAAGGCGAAGATGTTAAAGATTTGTGCGGGATTGCCTTGAACGTTTTGAATTTTGTGTTTTGAATTTTGTGTTTTGAATTTTGTGTTTTGAATACAGGATAAAGTTGGGTATGTTTAATATTGAGTATTTGTGAGCGAAAATGCAATTTTTGTATTCGAAAAATTAGATGAACACACTAGAAAAGTCCGTAAAGTTTAAATACATCGCAGTATTGTGGTTGTACACCTTGTTGCACCTCTAAAACAATTTTGATAACTGTTTGAAGGCAAATAAGTTTAATTTGTGTCCAGATGTGAGATAATTTAGCAGATATTTTGCAAAACCTTGCTGCAAAAAGCCGCTCAAAAACTGGTTGCTATGCGTTGCTAGGGAGAACCTAGGTTGAAAAACTCCAATATTTACACAAAAATCTGGCTGTCTGCACCTAAAATTACAATAACTGGAAAGCTACAACATATTTTCTTATTATAGGCAATGCCTGCGTGCATCATGGTCATAAAAACAAGCAAAAATTGACAAAAACTGTGTTTTCAGTATACCCCAGGAACTTAAATTCCGGGGGCCCCATTAGATTTGTTCAATTTGTCCCGCGATTCGTCATCCGATGCCGCCTCTATTCTTTTATAATTTCTATGGTTTTCACACCCCCCTGGATGTTATGTTGATCTTTTTCACAGAAAATTTTTTTGTCAATGAGAATGATTTTGATGATTTTTTTGGGACTTTTACGATTTATTCAAAGATGTACAAGTTATTCATTGTATACTTGGCCTTGGACAGGAACCGAAAATTAATAAAGTCTTGAAAATGTCGACAATTGCAAGATTTTTGAGGAAGAACACCAGCCTGAACTATTTGAGGTTTTGCATTAAACAGGTATTTGAAAATTAGAGTTTCTTTCTTTTAAATTATTTTTTCAATTTTCATGTTCAATGTTGTTCTATATAAAATTTGTAAGCTTGACGCCTGAATATAGTCTACAGTCTTACAATGAATGTACAGATTTATGTTATGTATAACTTGGATCAGTTCTATGTAGAAAGTTGGAATTGCCTTCTGGTATATTTTATATCTTTGAATTATAAAAACAGGGACGTCTTGAAAGGCTACTAATCCCGTTGTCCAAGTGCACAAAGTTTTTTATTGTTTTGTGGGAAGTCCCAGTGCATGGAATCCTATTTTCCCAGCAAAAATATGCAATTCCCCGCTCCCAGTTTACCTTTTTTAGGACCCTCTAAAAATCTCGTATTTCTGCCAAATTAGCTCTCTTATTCAGGTACATTGACACACAGTTTGCATGTAAAATTAACCACCCTGTATGCAATCAGACAGTAGAATACATGGAAGTTTATTTAGACATAGAAGTGTATATCTTTTCTACACTGGCACAAATTGACACATGTCACATCTCACCTTCATTTGTGGGTCCTATGCCTTTTTAAGGAAGGGGAGTCAAAGTCATCATTTTCCTAATGCAATTTTCTACTGATTTCAATGAGTCTTATGTCCAACCACCATTCCCTGGGTGATGGCAATGTGTATAATCTCACATCCTTTCTTGTCAATGTTATGTTCAGAGATCGCGGAGCGGGGTGGCTGGCTAGGCTAAAGCCCCACCAATAATTTTTGTTCAATACATATGTTTACATTAAAAATATAAGAATCGAGGCAAAAACTATATGCCACTTCATGATGATTGTTGAAATTAGAAGTGTTTCCAGGCATCTCAAAACTATTGATCGGCAAAAGTTTCCCCTCTAGATATTTCGCACCTTCGGTGCTAGATTAGCCCCCCCCCAGATAAAAAACCGCTCCGCGGTCCCTGATGTTTTTGTTTCTAGTGAACACTGTAAATTTGACACGGGGTTTGTGCAGAATCTTACCTGTTGTTTTTGTATTCTAGGGGAATGTCAAAAATACATGCAAAATGTGTCTTGAAGATAGCATTTATGAAGGAAATTGAAGATAGCATTAATGCAATACTAATTTTGGACTTTTTTAATTTGCCTTTTTACATGTATGATTACTAGCTTAACATTAACAATGTAACTTTAAGAATATAGAAGTGACTACTGTACAATATAGAATTTGACATTTTATTAAAACATTCATCATATCATAGATATGACATGATAAAATTTCTGTCTCTGTTGTTTTACATATGTATGCTTTATGCCTTGTTGAGGTGAGGTTCTTACAATAGATAGGTTCTACAAAATAAGAAAACAGTAACAAGTATATTAGTATGTTGTGGTACATTTTTGCCTTTACAACACCTTAGGATACACATACATCTAGTAAAGAAAGCAAAAGCCTTTATTCTATAAGGGTGGAACTATCAAGGATTCTTAAATACTCATAAGTCAATGATATTTACAATTACAATTGCACAATTTTATTTTTACAGAGTGACCCCATTCAATACTGGGCTTCTGTATTTGGTCTTGAAATGTCTAATTTTCTATGCACATGCAGTCAACTATTGTATCTTTAAAAGGCATCAATGGCTAGTACAAAACATGCAGTTTTCTGGACCCTGTCACTTCTAAATTTCTTCTGATTGTTAATGTAAAGTGTGAGTTAATTTGGTGCATTTGGAAAATAAAACCTCTTATGCCATGTCCTGGATATTTTCCCTTTTCTACAGCTGACATTTTTCTCAGGTATTGGGTTTGCACATACTGGCAGGTACAAACCTAAAACAAAGCGAGTGTGTACTTTGTTTAAATCTTCTGGTAGTATCTACTTTCTACATAAGCAGCTTAGCCGAAAAGAGTTGCATAAAGATGCTGCTGAGTCCTGGAAAGTCTGGCTAACATATGCAACAGCATTCAGCAAAACTAAACGAAGCTAACAATAAAAATACAATGCTCAAAAGAAAAAAACTATGTCAATAATCTTTAACCATTTGTATAATATTGTACGCAAAATACAAAGTATATGTTGTGTGAAACATACCTAAAAGAGAAATTCCCCTGCATTTATAGTAGATTCTTGCTCCGACAAGTAAGGCAAACACCTTTTTTCACCGTTAAGCAAATGTAGTATAAAAATATATTCAAACAAACCATAATCGTGGATGTGATCTTTGTTCGGTGATTTCATTCATTTAACAAAACCAGAATAGCACTTATTATGTCGGTGTCAAACCAAAATATTTTAAGATTGGCCCGATTTATACTAGAGACGGATGATCCGTCAAGATGGATCATTCGTCTGACAGATCATCCGTCTAAGTTTAAACACAAGACGAACTATCAGACGAACTACGTAAAAAGATAGTTCGTCTGATAACTCGTTGGTGTATAAACGCGGGCAAACAGACGGATCATCCGTCAAGACGAACTATGCGAGCAAATTCGTCTGAACAGACGAACTACGCAGATAGTTCGTCTTGACGGATGATCCGTCTGCTTGCCCGCGTTCATACACAGTCCAATTATTAAACGAACTATTTTTTCTTGCCCAAGTTCGTCCAGACGGATCATCCGTCTCTAGTATAAATCGGTCCATTATATATTCCCTTTTTTCTCACTATCTCGTAAACAATTTTTTGTTAAAAACCAGGGGGGCGAAGGACTTTGCCGGACGTATAGCATCGCATTTTGTGTCAGTGGTAGCTACCTGTAGCCGGGAACCAATCGGGAACCAATTTTGCAAATCGCCGCCATTAAAAGGCTTCAAAGATGGCGGCGCGTGCTTTCTCCCGATGCAATAAAGCTCAGTGGGTAATACGCTACCGCTCGCGCTTGCAGTACACGAAATTACCAGACATTTTTTGGCCGACTATGATTCATAAAGGCCGACCTAGCCGTACTCCTCCAGTCTATTTACTGCAGGGATGTTATGTTATTACTTTTGTTAACAAACTGCACCCAATGCCCCGAGTTACTTTCGGCATCCCTGATTTACTGTTTAAATTCCAGAGTAAGTTTATGTTTTGTAAATGCAAGACTGTCTTCTTATTACTGTATTCAGAGGCACCGGAAGCAAATTAGGGCAGGGGGGGCAGCATCTTGGAAAAGAGCACTTCACCTGTACTACCTTAATATTTAACTATAGCTTTGACAATAAAAACAAATAGATGTTCTAAAATATTTGAAAATATGAATTTATCTGAAAATACTAAATACTTTCAGTCTTTACATCACACAAATTATTACTAATAATAAATAATTCTACCTTACCAGAAAGGGCAATGCTGCCCCCGCTGGCCGCATTAGCAAAGGGCAGGAGAGGCAGCTGCCCCCGCTCTCCCCGTGGTTCCGGCACCCCTGACTGTATTTCAAAATTTTGACGATCTTTACATGTAAAAGATTACGAGCGAAGATATAAAACTGGCGTGAAACGGTTTTATTTCAAACTCAAAGTTGATATGTAGATAAAAATTTAGTTTCATAAATATTTCAAAACGTTTCATGTAATTAATATGCCGTATTTTATACCAAATTTAATCTTACATTAGGCACAATAACATACAGATGACAAATGTTGCGCCAATTAAAGAAATTGTCAATAAAACTAGGAGATACTATCGCAAGTGAAGTGCTGCCTCGACGTTCAACAATTATGTACCTGTACGAAAACATCAGTGTCTGCATATGTAAGTAAAATAACACTGGATTAACAGATATTTTCTTTTACCTAAAAAGCGCCTGGGTATGTGTTTCAACTGTAGTTCTTGTTGTGTTGAAGTTTTGTTTTTAAAAATCAATTTTTGACCAACCTTGGTCTGTGTCGTGTGTCTATTCTAAAGGGGAGAGTTTGTGATCTAAGCAAACATAGTGCAAGTCCATTTTACTCCTAAGAATAGGGAAACAAATATTGTTTGCCTCTATAAGCAGTAATGTAACTTGATGCAATGGGGATATACTAGCCATAATCAGTTATGATTGAGACTAGTATACATCCCCCATTGGGTCAAGTCCCATTGCCCCCCCCCCAAGGTTTCAACTTTCAAATATAGTCAAGTCGGGTAAAAATTACGCACTCACGATTGGCGGGTAAAACTTACGCACTCAATTTTTCTCTTTCTGTATTTCGTGAGACATTATGAGGTGTTTCATCTTGTAGTTTAACCTTTTTTTAATGTATTTGTTGCTTAAAGTTGCACATAGGACGCGATTACCTACCAAAATTTCAAGTAAATTTGAAGGCTACTGATTTTGACCGGATATCAAGTTTCGAGCACAATGACTAAACCTTGTTTGTTTGCCAAGCCCGACATAAATATGCAGACGATTCTAGCATGTTTTGATGGCATTAGATTTGACCTTTAACTTGCTCATATTTAATTTCATGCTATTCTGCGCAATTAGCGCTGAGCGGGTGCGTAATTTTTACCCTCCATTTTTTTCTTTGGCGGGTAAAAATTATGCACTTTCCCGCTAAATTTAGGGACATTAATAAAAGAGTATAAAATCCCAAAACCTTTGTTTTTCCTTATCTTTTTAATTACTCTTGTCATAAAAATTACAAGAAAGGCCATTAAAATGGGAAACTGGTACAACTGGTAATTGTCAAAACCACTTATAGCATAAATAGGGTACGGTAGCGCCAGATATGAAATGACGCAAGACATGCTAATGCCAACGCCTGGCTACAGCACGACGTTTACAGATTTCCAAGGAAGAATAGGGTGTGGACTTGAATTGTATTTCTAGAAGTGCAAAATAAGTAAATAAACACCATGTTGGATGATGTTGGCTTGATCTTAAATTTGCTTAAAATTTCGTCCAACATCATGCAGCATTGTTGGGCCAACAATGTTGCATGATGTTAGCTTCGTTTGAACAGGCCTTTAGTTCACTGGCATAGACAGCCCAACAATTTGGTCATGCCATGCAAGTAAATTTGATTTTGAGTCGTTGTAGGCTATTTTTATTAGTCATTTTATGCACATATACTGATTATTCTCAGGGTCGAAATACGAAAATATTTGCATAACATGACCGAATTGCTGGGTTGATTTCGCCATTGCTTTATAACATGACACTCAATATTTGTATGATAAACGTGTGCATGGGTAAACACGTCGTCGCATACGCGCTGCCGCTTTGATGTATAATACTTGATATTTTGTCTTTCAATTAATTAAAACTCTTGTTCTGAGCGGAACGGACTTATATGTACATATAGGACTAGAATCTGTATATACTCTGTTGTGTTCTCATTTAATGCACAAAGGCTTACTTTTTTATCAACATTTTGCTTATGATATCAACAAAACGCGTGAAAGTTAGAATTGTCTCGTATTACCAATGATCATCAGTGAAAGGTCAGGGTTATTTCAGATCCGTCAGAGCACCTCCTGCCCGCAGGCTAATTGAATATTGACTAGTAACAACTATTTCAACGGCTTTTTTCGTTTTAAATATTTTTTAAATGTGTTTAAGGATGAGTAATATGTTATGAACGAGAAAAAATTTTAAGGACGAGAAAAACTTTGAAAAAATGTGAAAAAAAACACAAATAAAAACGCGACTCAACGGGTTCTCGAACCAGCGCTGCTCCAATTGGGTAACACAACGCCTCTACCTACTGCGCCAAGGATGCTCGCTGAAAGAATCGCATGAAATTTTATTTAAACGCTAATCCTAATCCTAACCTGAGTTTAGGTGACTAGGTGCTCTGACGGATCTGAAATAGCCCTAACCTCAGTGGTTCAGTGAAATGCGTCTGCTTCATGACGATGTTAAATATTATATATTTACGTATTTGGCGAGATAAAAACGCCAATAAAAAGTATAAAGTCATGTTTCACTAAAGCAGTAGGTTTAAACAGCCAAAAAATAAAATTAAATGACGATTGATGAACGATCATGTACACGTTTATGCATATGTATTTCAATTGTGGTGTTTCGAATCGTTTATTTTGTTACAATATCTATATTGATGAAAGACAACCACCCCCTTGATACGTCATCAATTTCCGTAACGCCCTGGATGCGGACAAACATACAACTTGACGAAAGGTCGAGATTTACGCACACAAGGCTACTAAACTCCGGGCGCAGGACTGGTAACGAAAACCACGTGCGTCGAGAATAGTTTGCTGTAAATTAAAATAAAAAACTGATATTTTGTCCTTTACACAAAATATACAGAAAGAATAAAAATTGCCGTGTTGCTATGACAACAACCTATAGAAATACTTCATGTAATTCCGAAAATATAGTGGCATGCTTGGTTGGTGGCGAGGGGTTGCTACATGCATGTATTTCTTGTAAAATACTTATTGACACTAAGGCCATTTTCAGTACGTAATTCAGTACTGTTAGGGCAACATATTCTTCGCGTTACGTATATAAACTCGATCACGATAGAATTAAGTTTAATAATGTAGATACACGTGATAGTGGATATTTGCATAAACAAGATCGAGCAGACAAACTTAAGTATGCGTATCAGCGTTTGTCAGGTTGGTTTTGTTTTGATCGGCGTTTGAAAGCGTGTATACAGCCTTTTTGTTTGGATCGAATACGCACTGTATACTCATAGAAAGCGTGCGGCCGTTTGGTTTAGATCGAGACCCGTGATCAAAGACAGGAGGTCTTGTGAGATGAGAAACTGATGTGAACACGATGTGAATAAAGAGCTGCCAATGCCAATAAGCTTAGGCCTGTAAGACTTGTCGCGATTGGTCAAAATTTAGAGTTGCTGCGTGGGTGAATAAGTCTTGCGCGAATAAAAAACAGACCGAAATTATAACTCCCGCTTTAGCTCGAGTAATCATTACCAAAAACTGGTGACATAATTAATAATGACCACGGTTTGTATAGCAATTATATACAAATCATACTCATTTTTAAAACGAAATGCATATAAGACGCAAACATTTCCCTTGAAATAATAGAGAATAGGAAGCTCAGTAACTGCTGACCCTCGGAAAAAAGCAGTCATTTTTAAACATTTTGTTGACATGTTTATTTGTCTCTGCGGGCAGGGGAAATGAAAATCAATGCTTCCAGTTGCAGAACGCAACTTACGGCAACTGGAAGTTTTTAAAATTAAGATAGCGCTTTGATTACATCCCATGCTGTAGAAAACATTTGTTTTCGTCGCGACATCTCTCACAATTCACTCGAATTAGCACGCAAAAGTCAACCATTTATTTTACAAAAAACAACACCCCAAAAATATCAAGTACAAAAACTTGTCAAACAGGTTTCAGAATAGTGGCAATTGAAATACCAGGCGGAAAATGTAATCTGAATATGAATATTTATGCCCAGCAAGTAATCTTAAATGCATACATGTCAAACAATTCAAGTTTTCAAATTTCAAATTAAGTTTAATATAAACTTGAATTGTTTGACATGTATGCTTTAAGATTATTTTACCAAACAGGTTTTTAAGAATAAAATATCATATTAAGGTCACGCAAACGTCACGAATATACATATATTCACAATCTGCATTTTAAGTGTCTATCAGGATTTCGTATCTGGAAGCTGAACATTCATCTCATTTTTTATTATTTTTCGTGATTTGTCGATCATCTGTAATAAAAGTGTGTTTACAGTAAATTGTTTCTTTAAGGTAGCCCAAAAGAAAGTACTAATCACTGTCTCGTGCATTAAGTCGTAAAATGTGGTGAATGTACAGAATATACACTTCAATCAGATCCATTTCATTTCAACCAAGGGAATCTCAATCAGAAAAATCTTTCGCTTTATTTTGTGTATAATTCTGTTGATTAGTATAAAATCATTTTCAACAAGGAGAATTATTTTTCCTGTGGAACATTAGCCGGTAACATTTGGCATTACCTACCATGTGGCACTAAATTATATATGTGCTTTTTGGAGCATGCATCTCAATAAATGCTCAATCTATATGATCAAGTTTTCACTCAATCTTGGAGTCTGTTTTTTTGGCACAGCCTTTAGATGTAGAACTTATAAGTGTATGTCAACCTTTAACGGTAACTGTGAGCCAGACCAGAGAACTCCATATAAGTATGCCTGGAACGATATAACTTGAGTGCCATCTTTGAAGCCATATTGAATATTATGTTAAAAATGCTTCAAAAATTGGACGCATGCATGTACCCACACAAACACATATGCGACCATGACTGAATTTAGTCCTCCCACCCCTATCAGCGCTAGTCGGAGTTTTTATTAGGAACGGCAAAATTAAAAATATGAATGACAAATGTGCAATTGCAAGTACTTACAAAATAAGCTATCGTGCTATTTTAGTATTCCGACAATATTCAGCGTTGCAATACCTGATGTATCTTAGCTCGACGTATTCTGACAAGAATACTACAAGTATTCCAAAAATATTCCGAGGTAATACCTTGGAATGCCTTTCAATATCATTGATATTCCTAACCATATTCCGGGGTGTATAGTGGCCGGAATATTCGACTGTTTTTCCAGTGGTATATAATCTATTTATAGTGCATTATAGATGAAAATTTTTCTTACCATAATGCAAGCCAATACAGCAAAAATAAAGATCATCTCGGATTCAGATCTAGGGAATAAACTGGCTAAAGTTATTCTCATAAAGCTATATTGTACACAATTAACCGATGCGTTGTGCGTCGTGATAACTGAATGTAGTTGATTCATGACATGGAGCTAGCATTGAAAGAATTAGATTATGCATAATGCGCATCAAAGCCAAAGTATTCTTCCGTTCAGTCGCCATTTCAGTATGCCAAACGTTGCTGTAAAAACATTTAGTTTCTTGATGGTTTAGAAAGATATCCTTTTTTAAATGTGTCGTAATATTGTGAGTGAACGATTAAATACTTTGGCATGCACACTTTAATTCTAGCTAGCAGTGTGAGGTGAGCCACTGGATTAACTGATCACATTTTAATTGAAATGAACTAAAAAGCGCCTGGGTACGAGGCTGGAGGTAAGCCACATTTCCTGACTACTCAGTCGCGTTTTATGCTGACGCAGAAAGCGCCAAAAAACAAAGATCGTGAATAAACAAAGGTAATTAGCTAGAGCATTTGTGCATATTATAAAATATCACTACCAAATAGAACCTTTCAATGCGAAAATCAGACATACCCAGCTCTCTGTTTGAGTTTGCGTTAATGATCTTCTCGAAACTCTTCTGCCTACGCTTTTTCCTTCAGACTTGAATGTTAGCAGATGCTGCATTCGTTTTATAGTGCAGAACACTAGGCGTGGTATTTAATTATAGATAATTATACATTATAGAAACAAACATGATGACGTGCACTCAAATACTTGTCAACCCACTAAGATTGCGTTACAATGTACAGTTTTTTCAGCCGTGCGAAATCTGCATAAAAACATGGCAAGATATCTGGTTGTGGCGGCCTGCACGAAAATTTGCATCACTGGAAATACAGTCAAATTAACTCCCCAGACAAGGTAAACATTACATACGTTAGCGGGCAAGATAACAGGCATGTTTTTGCTGCGAGTACAAATAAAGTAAATAAAATGAAATTCTCAAAGGTCTCAGTTATTATTTTAGGCTCGCAGCATAAATAATAATAATGCTTGAACCTGTCAATGTTTGATAAAAAGATTAAAATATACCAGGTGGTCGGATTTTTTTAAAAAGAAAATTCCAATGTAGCTCAAACTTTGTATTTACACGTGCACAACCTCGCAAGCCAGGGTCTTTACCCACGCCCGACGCTGCGACAAAGACCATGGTTCAGGCCGGTCACGTGACACCTCAAAAATCTTGAGTGCATTGAAACGAGCGCCCTTTATGTATTTAGGGAAGGGTGGTAGAGTGACGTATGTGTTTCTCGTGCTCAATGAAAATTATTTTCAACCCATTTGGGGTTTATTAGCACTTTAATGTTACTATTGCTACCGTCAAATTTCACATGTAATGTAATAGTAGATAATCACAAATCGTTTTCTCGGTATCGGGCGCGTTTTTTGCTTGGGAACTTTTTTGGTAGTAACGTACCTGCATGTCTTTCAAATAAACTACAAACCAGGTGTTTCTCAAATGGGTACCACGAAAATATAATTCTAGCGACCTTTTGGCCTAACAGCAGTGGCGAAGCCAGCGGTCATGCAAAATGTTAAAAATACAGTTCAGTAAAATTGTTAAGAATATAATTATACTTTATCTTTGCATTTCTATGTTTTGTTTATTTTGTTTTCCGAAATCAGTGGTCTGTAGGCGATATTTTCGCAAAATATTCTCTTATGTTATTGATTTTGACTTGGTTACCTTGACAACTGAGTGGTTCTGTATATTTTCACATGCATAATCGGTTGCATAACGCGTAGGAAACGATTGCGTGTTGGAGTTGCAGCGTGGTTCGCTCGCTGCGTGTTTTGGTTCGCCGACGCCTGTGAGAGACCCCCCAAAACTGCTAAGGATCTAGTACGTGATATATACAATTATTTTTGTCATAGTTCCAAAGGCCAGGAAGAGTTCAAAGTTGTGCAAAGTTTCTGCAACGTGGAGCCTCAGAAGCTGCCCGACAAGATGGCTTTCTCTGCACTCGTGTATATCAAGAGTTATCGAGCAGTTGGAAGCTCTCGAAGAGTACTTCAAAGCTGTGGCCAATGAAGATAAGCTGTTATCATCAAAAAAAAATTCTATCATTGCTCCAGAATCCTCTATGGAAGTTGTACTTCTATTTCTTGGATTATGTCCTGCCAGAATTCACGCAACTAAATGTCATGTTTCAATGTTCGAAAACCTCAGTGCAATGTCTACACGTTGGTCTTCTTGCAATATACAGAGAATTTCTCAGTTGTTATCTATCCGAAGCATACTGGAAAAAAGCACCTCTGAAAGATATTGATCCCACCTGTCACGTAAATCTCCTGCCCTTGCCGAAAATGTACATGGGTGCTATGGTTACGTTAAGCCTTGCAAAAGAAGAATATAAGCAGTTAAGGTCAACAGATATCCACCATTTCCTCAAATGAGTACAAGAGTTCTTCATTGAAGCAGCGTCTCAGATAAAGAGGCATTTTCCAATTGGAGATCTCATTATTGAGATGCTGCAGGTGCTGGATCCTTGTTCCCGTCACTGGTTCCCCTGGCTACTTCATTCCCTAAGTTATTGCCACAGTCCAAGCTCCAAATGCTAGATACCGAATGGCGCCAACTTAAAATTCATCCTTTACCTTTTGACCACGAAGATATGGAGCCCGAAGAATTTTGGGGAAGAGTCAGTAACATATCTGATGGTTCTGGAACTCCTCAATTTGCCGTTTTATCAGAATTTTTGCAGAACCTACTTTGCTTACCACACGCAAATGTCGATGTGGAGAGAGTTTTTTCTTCTGTGGCTGCAGTCAAAACAAAAGGAAGAAATAGGTTGCACTCAAAATCTGTTCGTGCTATTTTGAAAGTTAAACAGGGAGTAGCAGAATCAGGAGGTTGTGTAAAATTTTTTTCCTTCGACCGAAGTTAAGAGTCGGATGACTTCTGACATTCTATATGGTCAAGACTCAAGCGACGAATCTGATGCTGACTAGACGATTGTTTTTCAGCAGCTTCGATTTTGCATCCAATCACATCAGTATAATGAGTACATAACATTGTAGCTTATCTTTAATCTTCATGTTATTATATAACTGTTATTAATCCACATCAAACGTTATCGTAAAAATATGTTCAAATTGTTAAACAGTTGTGAACATTCATGGATAATTTGTGAACTTTTGAATATGTGCATCATGTGAACATTAATGGCTAATTTGTGAACTTTTGAATAAACTCAGCATGAATGTTTTGAAAATTCATCTGGCAACACTGGAAAGTCATCACCGCCATTATGTTTAGTTTGGTTTGGTTTGGACGTTCGACCTTTTTGCTTACGTCATTGAATTCCAAAGGATTTTAAAATAGATGTCATGAAATCTGTAAGGGAACAAAGCGAAATCATTAAAAAACAATAAAAATAAATCAAAAATACGGAAAAGAAGACGAAAAAACGGGCCAGCAGAAGGAAACAAGAACGGAAACGTACATAAAAGGTAGCCATATTCACACTATTCAGTAGCCGTAATGACTCCACATTTTAATTTCGAAGTTTACGTTTTTTTGTTTTGTAAAAGCAAGACTGCAGTTTTATTGTAAGTGTAAAAATAATTTACAGGTAAAAAATACGACCGTAGCTATTTTGATCAAAAATGCATGGCTTGAAATGGTTTTTATTGCGAAACAAAGATTTGATAGTTTATAAATATTCATCAAAACGCTTTAATAAAGTAGCGTAATAAATATTATTTCATATCGTACCAAAGTTCACACTACGCATGATGACATACGGACCACAGACATTTAAAAAATTAAGTATTTTGTCATTAAAACTGGCAATTCTTTCATTATTTTTACAGTTATTTCAAAAATATAGAACGAATTATTAAAAACTGCCGTGTCGGCGTGTTGCTATGACAACAATTCTGGGGCCGAGGCCGAAGGCAGAGGGACGTTTTTGAGACCGAGACAAAATATTTTTCAGTACGGACCGACCTAAACAATAAATAACGTTTTTATTTTTTTCTGCGTGATGCATGATTAAACCCTTACGAAAATCCAGTGTTGCGAACATGCTTTGAGATCAGCTAGTTTGTTACTTTACTTCAATATTTATTCAAGCATGGCTGACAAACAGCTAAAACGAAGACTACACTTTCTGTGCTACTGATGTTTTTATACTCAATACGGCAATGAAAAAGGTGAGTTAATACGATTTTTTATTTTATCGTTCGTTTTACGAAACAAACAGGGTTGAAATATGCGTTTTGACACAGAAAGTTTGATTTTCGATTAGCGAAAATCAGATTTAGTTTTTGACAACATTTAATAATAAAATTTTAAGTCCAGGAAACAACTTTAAACTGCAGGTTAGTTGTCAAAGTGTTACTAAACAGTATTATTTTTGGGTTTTTGTATGTTTCACTGTTTATTTCAATGTGTGCTTTTTACTTTTGAATGAGTACCGTGTATAATATGCACGCCGGCTTTTACATGTACGGCTTTGCTCGACTTTGTTTGTAAAATTTTGTTATAGATTCTGCCGTTTTTTTCGTTGTTTCAAGTAAGCTTTAATCTTCAGAAGACATCTGCTGAAGTCAATTCAGTCTATTTCCTATCTTTAATTTTGTTAGATTATTTTTTGGCTTTTAGACACTTTTATTCAAGTTCAACAATCAGCTCTACTCCTTGGTCCGTTTTAAAAAAATAACTCTTTCGGCCCGCGGGCCAAGATATCGTAAAAAGCCGCCCGCTCGTGCAGCCAATCAAATTGCAGGAAATCACAAGATAACTCTAGTCGTGCACAAATAAAAAAATAAATGCATATGGAGTATATGGATCATTAATATGTACAGTTAAACATGCACGCATATCCTATATCTACATAGTGGAGCAGTCAAAAAACATACAGGTGTCCCAAAAAAAGGTTACCCTTTTAATTTAGTGAAACGCCAGTATCGAGCGTTCGAATGTGAACTCCACAATAAGCCCAAGAATGAGTAATTCTCTGCTACACAGAGATTTTTTATGCTTACATTGCACAAATAACACAGAATGGGCTCCTTAGGAAATTAAAACATTCAAATTCGAACGTGCAGCGCTAGGGTAGTCTTTTTTGGTACACTGCAGAACCAAATTTATTTAGGCTACGTCCTATCCGTTAATCAGGGCGATATAAAACAAATGTCTATTGCTAAGAGTGAGCATGCAGGCCATCTTCTATTAAATATTACGCACCTCCCTGGCGTGCTGGATCGGCCAGCAATAAAATGCAGCGAATCCTTTTCGGCTTTATTCCAGAGCCTCCATGCAGAGCCTCACAATTCCTCCACAGAGGATCGCGTACCTGATTTAGCTACGAGATTGCGGGTAATTAGGCCATGTCTCCGCTGGCACGGGGAACTGGTTAAATTAGTTATGCTAAACATTGCGCATGCAAAACTCGCGTGAAACCCCACGAATGAGCAACCAGTGAAGCCATCTTGGAACTCAACAAAAGGCATTTGTAAAAAATTATTTTGTCAACCAACTAAAAGCAAGCGTTAATCATTTCAACATTCGTATTTGTAGGACATGCGTTGGATTACTTAACTGAATTTACTTATTACTTATGATGAAAGTTAAGATACAAATTTACAATCCGTGGTGTAGTATCCAGTGATTCGAACAAACGCGCCAAAGTTCGGGCCAATAAAACCGTCGACTTTTGCTTGAACAGCACTGGAAACACCGGTCTGGATGGGAAATACCATATTTTCAGAATTGTAAGACACAGCTGATTGGTAGTAAGTAAAGTAGAAAAGCTTCTTTCTATCCGTAACAGTATTATTTGCATCTAACAAATCGACAACAACATAATTCTCAATTGATGTTTGAAGTAAACCTGTGTAAACCATCGGGAGAACAACCACTTTATCCGCATTGTCAGGAACTCCAGCATCTTTTAAAGTGATCTTAACGGGTGTTTTCGTTACCGCTACACGTGAATTATTCAGCTCATGAAACTTAAATGAAAGAAGAAGAATATCAACACTGCTTCTTTTTTAAACCAAAAAGAGACCTGCAATGTAAAGAATTACCATTGCCAGAAAGTAGCAAGAGAGTTGTAACCGTGTGTGTGGCTATATAACTTTTGCGGATTATAGAAGTAATTTATCTATACCGCTTACACAAATACTTACAGCTTTGTTGCATCGTAGGGAGATATCTAAGGCACTGCCTTCCACCTGCATAGATATATAATAAGAAAGTATATTCGCGGCTAACAAGTACCAGTTAAAATATGAGCTACTGATCTTTATTGCATGACATTCAAAAAGAATTCCCATAAAGATCTACATTAAAAATACTCAACAATCTATTATAACAAGAATTACAAAAGTTAAAAAGAATTGAATGTTAATCGAATTAAGTAAATTCAAATAATAATGCTTAAAAAAATGAAATTTGGGCGGAACATTCTAATAAATTCTTGTTCAATAATTTTAAAATAGTAATAATCAATAAACGATAAATAAACATAATTTTCAATCACACAAGGGTTTAGCACAGTAAAGGTTCAAATTGCATGCATGTGTTCCTAGACTAGTATCGTTGCGCTGTATATTTTTGCGTGTTGTCTTTTTGTAAATGGTAATTAAACTAGTTATTAAAGATACACATCACATGCAACACATGCAGTACAAAGTAATGTATTTAACTATTCATTTTAAAATCTGGCATAATAGTGCCCAAGTAGGAGTTCAAATGTGGTCAACATGGTTTGAGATTGAGAAGTAATAAATTCTTTAACTTCTTTCATTAGTTGACGTTAAAAAATTTGTGTCAATAATTTGTTGCTCAAGAAAATGATTGCTGTGAAAGTATGTGGGCTTTTATTAGTGTTTTCAAAAATATTTGTTGAAAATTGCAAACAATTTTGGTAATATTTTTTGATAAATTAGGTGTCAACCTGCCATCTAGACAATGAGGGTAAGACAGGAGAACTCCTATTAGAGGAGCTTAGCTTCTTAAACTGCTCTTGAAAAAATTGGCCATCAGTTAAAGATAATGATATATTTTGCCAATGGGCATATCGCCACAAACGCTAGAAAAACTATTGTTTTCTAAAATGAATGAAAAGTTCCATAGCTGTTAAGATTTAGATAGATAGCCACCATAAGTTGTTGAGTTTCATTTGTTATGTTCTTTCTGAATGTGGTATACAGACAGAACTTATTAATGTAAAATCTTTATGATTTATATTTTGAATTATGCACTGCACGGTAAAATATTGACCTGTTCCCCATCTGCAGTGAACCTATATTTTATCTTTGACTACAATCGTTCCAGTATTGCCGATTTGACGCAAAGCGTTCAAAGGTGAAATCACGGCTGCATTATATTTAGTAATACCAAAAGGTATATCATTATAATTGAAACATAAAAGACAAGACAACATATTCCTGTGGTTATTCATACCGCCATGTGTTAAACGTGCAGATTGTATCACTGGCTAGATTGCATCATAGACTCTATATCATGTACATTCTACCTTTTAGTTTTGGGGGTGATTTAGAAGTTTAAGAAGCTGAAAGTACACATTGAAAAAGGTCATCTTCAGGTCAAGCCACATGGTTTGTTGTTGTCGAATACACGAGGTTGAAACCCGTTCTCGTGATCTAACTTGTAACATGAGACGGTTATTATTGCCGATCAACACTTCGCTTCTTTTATACATTTTAATATGCATTTATGGTAACAAATTACAAGTATATGTTAGAAATAAAATCAAATATTGTGAATTTCGAAAGAAAATTTACACTTTTACAACCGGCTGAGTCGTCGTGTCCGGTATACGACTACAAGATTTTTAAAGTGAAAGTTGATTGGCTGAAAGACTACCAGATTTTGGAAGTTCCGGCTTTGGTTTTTTAGTCACGCAGTCGCCAAGAAGCCCTGGGTACGAGGTTGTGAGCATTGGTAACTTTTCGCGCAAAACGTATTCTCCCACGCGGCCACTCTAAATATTTACCAATCGTTACAAGTCTTACAAGCATGTGATTATTCGACCTGGAAAGTGGCAACTGCGCTGTATTGTATCAAATTGTAAATGAACGATTTAACATGTGTACTAGATCAAATATATGTGAATGTATTCTATTTATGCGCAGTCCAAACAAAAGGGCTGCAAGCTTTCTATATATAGCTATGCGTACTCGATCAAAACTAAACGGCCATACCTTCCATGCGCATAGTCCGTGCATTCGATCTAGTTCATACAAATATCCACGTTCACGTGTATCCCAAAACTTAATTCCATGGAATACAAAACATAGTAAATCCGAAAACAGCAAACATGGTTGAAATACTATTATTATATACTAATCGTCAAAGTTCTCCTTTTCATGTGTTTCATTGGACTAGAGCGTAACACGTGAGAGTCGTGGTGAAATTTGGCCGCCTCCCTCGTATCATCGCGAGAGGAAGAAAATGCGTTATTCACCGGTGAATAACAGGAAAAAACACTTACCAACCGAGGGTGGTCATTTCTGATCTCAAGAATATGGCGGACTATCAGAAGTAGCGAACATTTAAGGCATCCAAAAAGGCGAGAACTGAGACAAAAACGACTGCCACATGACTCTTGAAGAGAGATTAATTTCTGGGAAAATACAGAGAAGCGCCAAGAATTTACTATGGCGTGAAACACAAGGCAAGTTTGTTGATTATGCGTATTTATAACATAGGGGGCCCAAAAATGTCTGGTAATACGCTACGGCTCGCGCTTGCGGTGCACGAAATTACCAGACATTTTTGGGCCGCCTATGATTTATAAAAGCCGGCCTAGCCCTACTCCTCCAGTCTATTTACTGCAGGGATGTTATGTTATTACTTTTGTTAACAAACTGCACCCAATGCCCCGAATAACTTCGGCATCCCTGATTTACTGTTTAAATTATGTTTTGTAAATGCAAGATTGTCTTCTTATTACTGTATTTCAAAATTTTGACGATCTTTACATGTAAAAGAATACAAGCGAAGGTATAAAACTGGCGTGAAACGGTTTTATTTCAAACTCAAAGTTAATATGTAGATAAAAATTTAGTTTCATAAATATTTCAAAACGTTTCATGTAATTAATATGTCGTATTTTATACCAAATTTAAGCTTACCTTAGACCACTTTCAGTACATATTAATACTGTTAGGGCAACATATTCTTCGCGTTACGCATATAAACTCGATCTCGATAGAATTAAGTTTGATAATGTAGATTCACGTGATAGTGGATATTTGCATAAACTAGATCGAGTAGACAAACTTAAGTATGCGTATCAGCGTTTGTCAGGTCGGTTTTGTTTTGATCGGCGTTTGAAAGCGAATATACAGCCATTTTGTTTGGATCGAATACGCATAGAAAGCGTACAGCCGTTGTGTTTGGATCGAGTACGCATAGCAGCATGCATTCACATATATTTGATTAAGTACGCATGTTAAAACGCATGTTTACAATTACAATACAGCGTTGTTTGCACTTGCCAGACCAGTCGTGATCAACGCGTATGGCCATTTAGATTTGATCAGGTACGCGTAGAAAGCTTACACACAGCCATTTTTCTTGGATCGAGTACTCATAGAAAGCGTGCGGCCGTTTTGTTTAGATCGAGACCCGTGATCAAAGACAGGAGGTCGTGTGAGATGAGAAACTGATGTGAACACGATGTGAATAAAGAGCTGCCAATGCCAATAAGCTTAGGCCTGTAAGACTTGTCACGATTGGACAAAATTTAGAGTTGCCGCGTGGGAGAATAAGTCTTGCGCGAGTAAGAATCAGACCGAAATTATAACTCCCGCTTTAGCTCGAGTAATCATTACCAAAAACTGGTGACATAATTAATAATGACCACGGTTTGTATAGCAATTATATACAAATCATACTCATTTTTAAAACGAAATGCATATAAGACGCAAACATTTCCCTTGAAATAATAGAGAATAGGAAGCTCAGTAACTGCTGACCCTCGGAAAAAAAGCAGTCATTTTTAAGCATTTTGTTGACATGTTTAATTATTTGTCTCTGTGGGCAGGGGAAATTAAAATCAATGCTTCCAGTTGCAGAACGCAACTTACCGCAACTGGAAGTTTTTAAAATTAAGATATAGCGCTTTAATTACATCACATGCTGTAGAAAACATTTGTTTTCGTCGCAACAACTCTCACAATTCACTCGAATTAGCACGCAAAAGTCAACCATTTATTTTACAAAAAACAACACCCCAAAAATATCAAGTACAAAAACTTGTCAAACAGGTTTCAGAATAGTGGCAATTGAAATACCAGGCGGAAAATGTAATCTGAATATGAATATTAATGCCCAGCAAGTAATCTTAAATGCACACATGTCAAACAATTCAAGTTTTCAAATTTCAAATTAACTTTAATATAAACTTGAATTTTTGACATGTATGCTTTAAGATCATTTTACCAAACAGGTTTTTAAGAATAAAATATCATATTAAGATCACGCAAACGTCACGAATATACACATATTGACAATCTGTATTTTAAGTGTCTATCTGGATTTCGTATCTGGAAGCTGAACATTCATCTCATTTTTTATTATTTTTCGTGATTTGTCGATCATCTGCAATAAAAGTGTGTTTACAGTAAATTGTTTCTTCAAGGTAGCCCAAAAGAAAGTACTAATCACTGTCTCGTGCATTAAGTCGTAAAATGTGGTGAATGTACAGAATATACACTTCAATCAGATCCATTTCATTTCAACCAAGGGAATCTCAATCAGAAAAATCTTTCGCTTTATTTTGTGTATAATTCTGTTGATTAGTATAAAATCATTTTCAACAAGGAGAATTATTTTTCCTGTGGAACATTAGCCGGTAACATTTGTCAGTCTACCATGTGGCACTAAATTATATATGTGCTTTTTGGAGCATGCATCTCAATAAATGCTCAATCTATATGATCAAGTTTTCACTCAATCTTGGAGTCTGTTTTTTTGGCACAGCCTGTAGATGTAGAACTTATAAGTGTATGTCAACCTTTAACGGTAACTGTGAGCCAGACCAGTGAACTCCATATAAGTATGTCTGGAACGATATAACTTGACTGCCATCTTTGAAGCCATTTTGAATATTATGTTAAAAATGCTTCAAAAATTGGACGCATGCATGTATCCACACAAACACATATACGACCATGACTGAATTTAGTCCTCCCACCCCTATCAGCGCTAGTCGGAGTTTTTATGAGGAACGGCAAAATTAAGAATATGAATGACAAATGTGCAGTGCAAGTACTTACAAAATAAGCTATCGTGCTATTTTAGTATTCCGACAATATTCAGCGTTGCAATACGTGGTGTATCTTAGCTCGACGTATTCTGACAAGAATACTACAAGTATTCCAAAAATATTCCGAGGTAATACCTTGGAATGCCTTTCAATATCATTGATATTCCTAACCATATTCCGGGGTGTATAGTGGCCGGAATATTCGACTGTTTTTCCAGTGGTATATAATCTATTTATAATGCATTATAGATGAAAATTTTTCTTACCATAATATAAGCCAATACAGCAAAAATAAAAATCATCTCGGATTCAAATCTAGGGAATAAACTAGCTAAAGTTATTCTCATAAAGCTATATTGTACTCAATTAACCGATGCGTTGTGCGTCGTGATAACTGAATGTAGTTGATTCATGACATGGTGCTAACTTTGAAAGAATTAGATTATGCATAATGCGCATCAAAGCCAAAGTATTCTTCCGTTCAGTCGCCATTTCAGTATGCCAAACGTTGCTGTAAAAACATTTAGTTTCTTGATGGTTTAGAAGGGTATCTTTTTTTAAATGTGTCTCAATATTGTGAGTGAACGATTAAATACTTTGGCATGCACACTTTAATTCTAGCTAGCAGTGTGAGGTGAGCCACTGGATTAACTGATCACATTTTAATTGAACTAAAAAGCGCCTGGGTACGAGGCTGGAGGTGAGCCACATTTCCTGACTACTCAGTCGCGTTTTATACCGACGCAGAAAGCTCCAAAAAACAAAGATCGTGAATAAACAAAGGTAATTAGCTAGAGCATTTGTGCATATTATACATATCACTACCAAATAGAACCCTTCAATACAAAAATCAGACATACCCAGCTCTTTGTTTGATTTTGCGTTAATGATCTTCTCGAAACTCTTCTGCCTACGCTTTTTCCTTCAGACTTGAATGTTAGCAGATGCTGCATTCGTTTTATAGTACAGAACACTAGGCGTGGTATTTAATTATAGATAATTATACATTATAGAAACAAACATGATGACGTGCACTCAAATACTTGTCAATCCACTAAGATTGCGTTACAATGTACAGTTTTTTTCAGCCGTGCGAAATCTGCATAAAAACATGGCAAGATATCTGGTTGTGGCGTCCTGCACGGAAATTTGCTTTACTGGAAATACAGTCAAATTAATTCCCCAGACAAGGTAAACATTACATACGTCAGCGGGCAAGATAACAGGCATGTTTTTGCTGCGAGTACAAATAAAGTAAATAAAATGAAATTCTCAAAGGTCTCAGTTATTATTTTAGGCTCGCAGCATAAATAATACTAATACTTGAACCTGTCAATGTTTGATAAAAAGATTAAAATATACCAGGTGGTCGGATTTTTTAAAAAAAGAATTCCAATGTAGCTCAAACTTTGTATTTACACGTGCACAACCTCGCAAGCCAAAGTCTTTACCCACGCCCGGCGCTGCGACAAAGGCCATGGTTCAGGCTGGTCACGTGACACCTCAAAAATCTTGAGTGAATTGGAACTGGTGCCCTTTATGTATTTAGGGAAGGGTGGTAGAGTGGCGTATGCGTTTCTCGTACTCAATGAAATTATTTTCAACCCATTTTGGGTTTATTAGCACTTTAATGTTACTTTTGCTGCCGTTTTTTCATCGTTGAATATGAAATTTCACAATTGTAATAGTAGATAATCACAAATCAGCCGTTTTCTCGGTATCGGGCGCGTTTTTTGCTTGGGAACTTTTTTGGTAGTAACGTATTTGCACGTATTTCAAATAAACTACAAACCAGGTGTTTCCCAAATGGGTACCACGAAAATATAATTCTAGTTACGTTTTGGCCTAACAGCAGTGGCGAAGCCAGCGGTTATGCAAAATGTTAAAAATTCAGTCCAGTAAAATTGTTCAGAATGTAATTATACTTTATCTTTACACTTCTATGTTTTATTTATCTTGTTTTCCGAAATATCAGTGGTCTTTAGGCGATATTTTCGCTAAATATTATCGTATGTATGTTATTGATTTTTACTTGGTTACCTTGACAACTGAGTGGTTCAGTATATTTTCACATGCATAATCGGTTGCATAACCCGTGGGAAACGATTGCGAGTTGGACTTGCAGTGTGGTTCGCTCGCTGAGTGTTTTGGTCATGCATTTTCGAAATTTCGAATTTGAGCGTGGAACGTGCGTACTTAAGTGTTTGCTTCGTATTATGTAATGTGCACTATTGACGTTTATTTGCCAAAAATTTTCGTGTTGCTATTGGCGGAACCAATCTTACTAAGGCCAAACAAACACGTTAAAAACGCACGCTCAATTATTGCAAATGGCGGCAATATTTTATGTTAAGTTTGTTGGTTTCTGATTGGCTTAGTGTTTGCGCATGCACATTGCGACTGTTTTTGACGCGTTGGTCCGCGGTGTTTCCGGTCCAGATTGATTACATGGCATAAGATATATATATTCCTAATTATTTTCCTCGATCATTGTACATAATTGGGACTATGTTTTATATATTTTTTGTTCTCTCGTAAAAATAGTGACAATTTTTGGCGATATTAAATTGACTTTAGTGACAGCTCTGGGGAACAGGATCGGAGGTCAATGCGACGATGTCATTGTGCTCGAAAAACGTTATCTTTTCAACACAACCATCGTTAAGAATATCCTTTTCTCATTTCCAAAAGTCTGGAGGACTGGCCTTTTGGCCCAGTAATCAGGCTCATATTAGCATGTTTGGATACTAGCATACCAGGCGCTTCCTCGACAATTTTCTCATTATCTCCCACGTGTGTGTATCCGTCATAGAACATCAAAGCGGAGGATGAGGCTGATCACAGCTTGTTATAGCTCGATGCTTTCAGCCTGAATGAATCAGTCATCTCGAGTTCTTCATCGCTCGAGTTTTACGGTATTATTTGCGAATTGCTCAGGAGAATATTATTGTTAAGCAGAAACCGACGTCAGATCTTTCGTCGTTGCCTATCGAGAAAAGTTTTTAAATGTGACATCGTGGTATTCGAAAAAAGAATGGCTTTATGGGTCTACTTTGAAGCACAAAATGCTTTGTTTCCCGTGTCGTTTGTTTTGCTTTGGTAGTTTTACAGCCTGGACGAACATTGCCGACTAATAAGAACATAGATATACACTTAATTTTGGTGACCCCTTAATAAATTTCATATTCCAGTGTTTATAGTTAGGATAAGTTCTACTTAATTGTTGTGACGCCTTTGTAATGTTTTATTTTCTTAATAGTTTTGGAGATATCCACATAGTTGTGGTGACCCCAATGTGTTTGTATGTTGGGGGGAGAGCAAAGGCTTTAGACAAGCATGGAATTAAAATCTAAAAAATATCAAAAAAAGAAAATAACTAAACAAGCATGGGCAAGCCTTGACAGTCCGTGTCTACCTGCTTGATTCTAGCTATCCTAGGAATGCGGATACACTCCGGCATTGAGCAAAACAGTCAAAATTGAAAATTGTGAAAGGGATTGTCCTATTTTTGTGTCAAGCTTCATTATTGTTGCCTGAAATATGCTAAAATATAAAATTCTTTCATGGGGTGAAGCTGTTTTTGAAATTTGATGCTCAGACTGCGGCAAACGGCGTTTCTGGGAGTCTACGTTTCAAAATTTTCCAAGGGAGCATGTCCCTGGGCCCCCTAGATGACTCGCGTGTTTCACGCTTGTTGTGACACCTTTATAAATAGATTGCATGACCACCATTTCCAAGCTGGCTTCTCCACTGCCTAACA
The DNA here is from genome assembly GCA_963855995.1 of Muricea muricata. Taxonomy (NCBI): domain Eukaryota; kingdom Metazoa; phylum Cnidaria; class Anthozoa; order Malacalcyonacea; family Plexauridae; genus Muricea; species Muricea muricata. The sequence goes on along the minus strand of OY979717.1, from coordinate 21,256,117 downwards.
ACCCACGACCTATAGTCAACGTGACGAATTACTCCTGCTATGCAAATATATTCGTATTCATTGACTGTGAAACAATGAATTGAACAATGAAAGAGTGGGATTTAAGCAAACAAACACCTATGAGGGGGGGGGGGGGTTAGCTATATCATATCGGATAATTGATTTACTTTATGATTTACTATGGTTTTTTTACGGATTATGGATTTTGTGTGGATAAGGCAGATCGGGACACCTTCGAAATCGTGAGTATTTTGGGAAGTCCATGGATCCGGATTTTATCCCATATATTTTTGGATGTGCAGGTTTGGTAATTTTTTTTACAGATTGTTGGTTTTCCTATGCCTATTCACCCTGCCCCCTACCATACATTAAGCGGATGTTTTGTAAAGGTACGTTTAAACTGTATTGCGTTCTACAAATAATTAATTAAGCCGTATGGTGACCTGTATGTGGGATATATGTAACACGAATATTTAACTAGGGAGATGCAAAGCATCATGGGGCGAGCCCGAGCGGGATATGGCGGTATCTCGATCCTGCTTAGTGACAGCATATTCAGCAAAAACGCGTCGATTTCAAAATGCTCTAGCAAGTGAATGTGAATGAAAACGCCATTCGTGAAAGATATTGTCTTGGTGTTAACAGTCGAAAACCGAGACTTTCAAAAATGGTGGATGTGGCAGCTGCACCGATTGCTACTCTTTTGCAAGTCTTAAGTCAGTTGCTATAGACACACAAAAAGCACGCTATACAAATTTTTTACCTGTAGATCCGCTTTCCGTGTCCTACAGACCCGTAGGGTTGGTTTTGACGGCTGAAACGTGACGAATTCGCGACAAATTGTAAAGAATTCGCTTTAAAATCGCTGTAGCTTCTTCAATATTTAATATTTTTCGCGCAAAAGCGGCAGATATGTTAAGGAAACGACAGCGATTTTCCCGGCTAAGATATCGCTGTATATTGGGTCCGCTACTAGGCCCGATAGGCAGAAACACTGTAAATCTGGAAGTGTTAACGTAACACCAAAATTGGTGTAAATTGTTGCAACGCCACCGACACCAATTAGGTGTTAGCTAACACAAATTTTGGCGTTTATTCACACTTTCGTTGTGTTAGATCCCCGGGGGTAATCTCCTTATGTGGAGATGAACCCATAATGCTTCAAAGGAAGTATCCACAAGCTCATTTATGCCGTATAATGTATAGAGTCTTTGATGTAAATACACACTCCCCCGTGTAATTTGTTTATCCTGTCACTACGAACGATGTTGTAACCACCAAGAGCGACAACATTATCGTGAATATGTGGCTGTAACCAGGTTTCAACGAAACAAATGAAATCATAATGGGTACACTGCATGACCTCAACCACTTAATCAATTTTTGGAACAGGCGACATCACGTTCGACAGCAGAAAGGAAGGGACATATGCTAATTTAGTTTTAGATTCGTTGTTTGGTTCCCTGTTAAAGGGGATTTGAATTAAATTGTTACGGTTACGTGGTAAATTATTCACTTTAAATTTACGACGACGACTAAGTTTAGTTGGTTGAATGTGAAAATGAACATCTTGAAAGTTAAGTTAAAACAGGGTAACCTGTAATCGTGCCTGGCAAGGTGGCGGTCTGGTTAGGACTGAAACTAGGTTTAGATAATGTTTCTACGTATTGTTCCGATCGTGTAATGCTGTTATCCGAAAAAAAACCTATTCTGGTTTTTTTTCGAGAATTTACGTCCAAGAGATGGGTTTGGGCGAGATTCAACGCGCGACATTTGCCTTGATTGATGTTGTTTAGCCCGATGTTTATTTGTATATTCTTTAAGCTGACGTGCGAAGCTTATATCTCTCGAGGGATATTCATCATGGTGAGACATACAGCTGGACTTATACGCAAAAACCCTGCTTTGTTTACGGCGGAATTCCTGTATTTGCTCATTTATTCTTTCTGCTGCTTCAGATTGATCATTAGTGCATTTCCTCTTATTGTTGAGATTGAATGGTAATTGATCATCATTTTCAACTTCTATTCGAACTTTGGTGTTTATCATATGGTTATTATTATACGGTTGTTGAATAACATTGTGATGACTATTTTCTTTTACATTCAAAAATTCTTTGTTTCCTGTGTGTCCGTTGATAAAATCAAATTCATCAACAACAATCTTTTCTTTTGTATTAACTAAACCGTCGCGATGTAAGTCAGACGTGTCATCATTGATACATTGAGATTTGTTAAGATTGCTGCTCTTTTCGTTTAAATAAACTAAACCATTCGTTAACATAATATCATTTTGAACATTACGAAATTCATTGTTTGTCATATGTTCACCGGTGTATTGAGATTTATCAAGATCAATCGCTTCGCTTGAATGAACCAAGCCGTCACGGTGTGAATTTCTTGACATAACCTCGTCACGAAGGCGCTTGACATCGAGCTCCAAACACCTATTCCTCAACTTTTCTTCCTCTAGGTCAATTTCCAAACGCGTTATTTTATTGATTATATCACCCACACTGTTAAACGAATCACTCTGGGAAGATAGTAATGATTGTAAACAGTCCACTTGACTTTTTAAGATTTCTATTTCAAGCATCAAACTTTCCCTTCCCTCTTCGGAAGCATCACAACTACACTTACGATTCACATCATGTTCGACACTATCCGAGATGGGCGACGACATACAGCACTTAATTAAGTGTTCCTGTGCTTGTTCACCTATTTTACCCTTGAATGTAATTGTATTATGTTTACCTGCGTACCATATTATACTAAAGTCGGCGTTTGATGCATCAAATTTCTTAGAGCGACCTCCGAACGACCACCATTTCCCTTGCATACAAAAAGCAGATTAGATGAAAACTTGCAATAATGCATAATCTTTGCACCATTTAACTCTCGCTCCGTCATAAGCAATACTCTTGGACTTAATTGACTCAATTATAATGCTAGAATCCCAACTAGAAGTACAATTATTAACGTTTATATAAGAGCTGTCAAAAACACTCCCTTCCGCCATATTGACTTCGTTGTTGCCGAGGTCAATATGGCGGCCTTCGTTGTTACGTTAACACTTCCAGATTTACAGTGAATGCGATGTCTTAAACAGGCCTAAATTGATCGAACTCATATTTATTGTATTTCTTCGATCAGCTAGCAACTTACGTCTTGCGAAGTGAGAAGCGATGCAAGATGACGCTAAAGTTTATTTCGTAGTTCACGGCTAGCTGACAAACACTGGTGACAACAATCTGGGAGAAGTTCGGATGGCAGAATTACCCGATAGGATTTTAATCACTGTAGCAAAGTGCCGTGTACGTACGCACCATAATGCATTGCGCTTCAGCACGGTAAGCCACCAAACAGTGGGGCTCGCTCAGGCTCGCCCCAATTATAGTGATTCGTCGTCTTCGCTCCGTGTTGCAAAAAATCATGATGGAGACAGCAAAATCAAAATGGAGACAGCAAAATCACTTCCGGAGTTACCCACCATGCAATTGTTATGTGCAGAAAATGTGCGTGCTCGAAAGTCACCGAGCTTTAATACCCACAGTTATACCACAAAGACAAATTAACAACCGTTTGATCCCCCCTTACTATGGAGCAATTTGTTGGATGTTTCAAAGTCTGTATTCGGTAAGTAAATTACTTTTCAGGAGCAACTGTGACCGGTCATCTTGTAAGGCTATATGTTGCACAAGCACATAATCTTCTTGCGACTTTCCTTCCAATTCCGACATAGGAAATAGTGTACATGCAATCTGTTCTACGTATCGGTTCTGTTCGGGCCGAGGATTTTCCGGTATTGGCCATATGATTGTACAGGATTGCCCGCAATTTCACCTGCTCAATGAAAACACTGGTTTAGACTACGTTTACAGTACTTCGGAGCGAAATAATGCCGGTAAAATTTACTTGCGTTTACACTACGCCGTTACAGTTTTGTAACTTGTTTACAAGCACTCATATAAATCAAAATTATTTTTAACAAAGCAAAGACATTTAAACGAAAAGCATTCAAGTTTGCTGTTTTGAGACCTGAGAGATGTTTCATTTACAAGCGGCACTAAAAAATAACAACCTTTGTGTTTACACAACGCTGCGTAGCGCGTCGTTTTCGTTCGACCAAGCTTAGAAAGCGTGGTCGTGTTGCTACGGTAAAAAAGACGCTCTCGAACAAACCGCTCGGGTGTCGTGTAAACGCAACCATGTTTTGTTAATTTTTTGCACCGTTTTTAAACCGAGCCGGAGTAGTTTTATAAGCACATCAAATTAAAACAGTGTTACTGTTACACACTTAATTACTATCTCACTTTTCCAAATTCCACTGTGCAATATTTTATTTGTTTACATAGCGGACTGCACACGCACACACGCCATCTTAAAATGTCGTAACCAAAAGTTCCAATGTGGTTCCGATTCTTCTGTAGTATTACTACCACAGTTTTGTTTGGGTGTGATTATTATCGGCCTAAATCAGAATATAGTTGCAGTAAAATTTCCTCATGAACACGGCCTTTACATACCAAGATAGTAGATATGGTTTCCAAAAGTTAATGCTGGTCTATGCGACGGCCCTTATTACATATATTTGTATCGAATTCTGTGTATATCATTTCAGGTAGCGAAATATCATATATTTTCGTGTGCTTGCCTTTAGAAATATTAAAAAAGTGGATCATTTCGAATTAATTCAGCAAAACACAGAGCGACATTAAACTCCTAACTCCACAAGACGTGTCCTCGCCAACAGTACTTTGAAAAGTCAGAGCTATAATTAAGATTACTGCGATTGTAAAGTTGCAAACAAGTTGGATCTGAAAATATACACTTTTTCATACACCCCGTTTGTACAGTACATGGTCTATCAGAGACTGTTGTGAGTTTTTTGTTTACAAATAACACATCAGCTGAATGTACAATGAACGAAAAAAACAATTATACTGCACAAGGCCGCCGGGGCCGAGAAATTTTAAAAATTTAGAATTCCAATGCCCGCTTTGTCTTTTCGGGCTTTCAGGAATTTCTTCATGTACAATGTGATTAATTTCATTGCATTGATTTGTACAAAACTTAAAGCCATTTTGAATGAATAATGCACCTTTTTCTTGCGATATACTGAGCTTTACTACATGTGGAGGAAACTCTCGCTGTCTGATAAATTTTAAATAATCGAATCCCTGACTCAAACCCTCAACCGAACCCTTAAAAAAGTTTGACGAACTTAGAAAATAAAAAAGCCGCAGCTGGGATTCGAACCCTGCATGACATGTTGTACGCCTAGACAACTGAGCTAACAACGAGCTTGCTGTCATCAGCATTTGAGCTACCGCTAAGACAAGTCTATTTATAATAAAACTTCAACTAATCGAGACCAGAGCAGTCTGGGAACGAGATCAATGATGCTACCGATCATTAAAGATGCTACCGACCGTCTACGGTTTCTAAATAAACGGCGACGATTGGAGAAAATTGGCCCGAGTTGGTCCCACCACTCGCTTTACCATATATGGAGGAAGCACACTGATCTTTCCCCACTCAACAGTTGAGGTTGGCGAATTTGACGTCATTTTATGCCATATTCGTGGTAACGGCTGGTGGTAGTAAGTAGTAACCGCTAGCCAGGCTCAATTTTTAAGCCCGCGGCTGTTTTCACACCCCCTGAATATTTTAATTAGAATGATATTTTTGGTTTTGCAGTAAATTTTGGTATTATATTATGACGTTTCGTTACGGACAAAAATACGAAGAGAAAAAATTGTCCAAAAACTATTCAATCCAAAACTCTCAAAAATTCACTATTCTAATGCAAAAAAAGTATTCAAACTTTGAATTTTCAATCAAGAAAAAAAAACGTTGTCCATGTATAAGATATCTCGTCGAAAAAAAATGTCATCGAAAAAATCTCGACGTCGAAAGGAAACGGAAGTAAATTGTGCAAATATCCCCACGGAGACGGAAGTAATTTTTCAGAATGGTATTCACGCACCTTGTACCAGGGCAGGGGGTGCCCTGCACCAAAAAAAGACATAAAAAATAGTAAAAATATTTTGTCTGGAGACGGTTTTCAGAAAATTACTTGGCCTGTTTATGATCGATGGCTCGGTGATTGCCAAATACAAATGATTTTTTCTCCCTGGGAAGGCTACTCAAGTCATGCGAGTAAAAGGAGGACATCTCTCACGATAGAACTTTAGGCGTGTGTCAATATGCCCGGACGCTGTCGATTTTTATGATATAAAGATATTCAGAGTCACGCGGCCATCTCAGTCCACAATTTTCTTTTTTCTTTTTGTACAAACGGACAGGGAGAAGACAGACAGCTTTGTGGTCGATTTTAGATGTTTACAAAATGACCTTCAAAAATTCAATAGTATAAAGTACTATTGGATTGCATAATAATATAAATACACATAAAGACGAAGAAGCCACATTCATCGGACACCAAAGCGGTAAGACTTTGTAATGGCGGCAATTTTGGTTAATTGTCAAGGATGCAAAATCGGAGATAAAGTAGACGGCACAGTCTCAGAACAAGTCGAAACTGGGCTGAATTGTTCTTAAGTCATCTGTGATTATGGAAAAGTACAAAAATTGTATGATACTTCAGCTACTTGGCGATAAAAAAGCAAACAAGACGGAAAATATGGCTGAAATCGTGTTTTTGCGGGAGGTAAGTGAAATATAATGCCTTGTATATCAACAAAATAATGCCAATCTTTTTAAAATGTGCAATAATTGGATTCAATTGAACATGGTTTTTCATGTTATAATAATTTTTTTAGAAATATGAAAATTCAATTTCTGCCAGCGATTTTAGTGATTTTATGCATAATTAGCTGCTGACCTGGCATGTTGAGTGATGATTTTGCAATATATTATATTTAAGCAATATTTTGCTTCTAATAACCACCCCTATTAGCCACCCTTCTAAAGACCATAGGCACTTAAGAAAGGCTGTTGCTTGCATTGGTCTGAAGTTAGAGCTATGTCGACACCGCCGTTTCAGGGCGGGGTCATTTTGAGGACTTTCGTCCTGGATTCGGGTTTTGGCACATACGCCATGTTGACCGCCATGGTCATTTTACCCTAAAACAGTCGAGATTATCTACGACAAAGAGTATAACGTACTGATCAAACCCTTTGAAAGATGTTTGCGTTAATGTTTGAAGCCTCTGTCGTATGTTTTCAATATTGTAGATTTGCATATTATACTCTCTCAAAATATAACAAATCCCAAAAGTATATACATTTTTTCTAACATAGAAGGAATATTTAGTAATTATAAACAATTTTACTTGCCATCTATGATATGATTTTGCGACGGAATATCTATATCAGAGGCATCGCTGCACTATATAAGGCAGTAACCTCTCTACACACATACATTGGTGAAACCCCCAGCGATCAGCATTTCTCATTAATAAGCGTTGTTGCTTGTGTACGCGTTGTTAGACGTGCACCAAGTAACATGCAGGGAAGGTTTTGGAACCATTGGTACTGGAAAAGCTTAAGGGCATGTCAGAGAAGAACTCTTCATACTACTTTCGCTAATACTACTTACGCTGTTTCAGAAATAATTCTTTTTTCTCCCATTTTCCTGGTGTTTAATTTCCTAAAGAAATTGAGTATGAGAAACCCCCTTTGTTACGTGGTATTGTTGCCTTGCTTAACTGGCTGGCGTAAGAGATTTGAAAAGGTCTTCATTTCATTTTCTAGGCCATTCAAGAACATGTTTCAGATAAACTTTACTTCAATGAATAGCTTGGTTGTAATTTACATATCTTTTCGTTTTTTTACTGTTGGACTCGAGAAATTGTTAATCTTACCAACTGCTTGGTATTACATGGAGTATCTGCACAAGTCATATACGTTTCTTGGTTTAACTGTGGCTTCTTATTCGATAGGAACGCTAATCTGCACGCAGTTTGTTGGATTTCTAGACGTAAGACTACAAAGTTTAAGCAAGGTGATTTTAATCGTGGGTGGTTTAGTAAAGTTGCTCGGTAATGTTCTTTATTCAATTCCTGTGAATGGATACTTTCCTTTGTTTGGAAGATTTATAAGCGGCTTAGGTGAAAATACAATAGCAGTTTAGTAAAGCGCCATAGCTAAAGGCTCTACCAACGAAAATCGTCCTAAAGCATTTCTATTTTTTGAAGGAATTTACTTAATGGGCCAAATGCTTGGGCCAGCAGTTGGGGGTTTGCTACAAATAGGCTACAAATAAAAAAAATGTTGAGTTGAAAAGAGTTAGATGCTTGGCCTCTGTTCAAGTGTGATATTAATTTGGGCTGCTTCGATCGTTGATCAGATTGCAATAAAGATAAAAGTTGTAGTGGCCTCAAAGTAAATCATTTTTACCCCTGTCTTGGTGATGTGTACTCACGGGGGGGAGGGGGGGTTGCTATGAGGCTATACTGGGCCGACTGATAATTGTCTGCCCATGGTTATAAATTTTCCTACGGCCTTTAGAATACGAGACCAATATGCTCTGCCAACGGAGCTAATAAATTTGTAAGCGATGTTTCGAAATTGGGTCTAGTTTCTTCCAAAACAACGCAAATTTTAATGTGTTAGGTGAAAATGATCATGGCTGTGATAATTGCATTTATGCCGTGCATATAGAGATTTACGCGTGCTAAACGGGGGAAATAAAAATCGTATTTTCACGGTGGAGAAGCGAATGAGCGTTTTCATTGGCCGCACGATTTTTTTCATTAATAAAAAATTATCGTTTAAGCATTTTTATTGGCTATACTTTTTTAACTAGTGAATAAACTCATGTTGTCATTTTGCTCACAACTTTGCCGACCAAAAAGTGAAAAAGAAGAGTTTTTTACATGAAAAACACAAAAAGGAAACAAAAACAGCTTTGACTCACTTTTTAGGCCAAGGAAGGAAGAAATAAACGGCATGAATTTTTTTTGAGACTTCAATATTCTATTTCCACATTGTTCACCTTTGACAGGATTCCAGTGTCAAAATAATCTCTATATCATGACATAAATACAGTAGAGATTACTGCATGGTTAGCGAGTGCGTACAATTATTGCGCACGAGTTGTAAAAGATTGCTAACACTCCCAGATGTCGAAAAATTTGTTGATTTTTGGGCAGGCATTTGGGAAGATGAAACTATTACACCAAATAGGAGATGGATGAGAACGGCAGCGGAGAAGATCAGGGCAAAAGTAATTAATTTAGAAGAATTAGCAATTACTGAAGAGAAGTTGTACATGATACTCAGAAAAAGAAAAAATTGGTCAGCCCCTTGCATTGATGGGATACAAAATTTTTGGTGGAAAAAGTTTCAAGGTAAGAAGTTTCAACGAATGGATTGAACAACCTGATAGAATACCGGAAGGGGTTACTCATGGAAGAACAGTGTTACTGCCGAAGTTAGAAGACCTAAGTGATGAAAAGGAATACCGACTGATAACCTGTTTAAATACATGTTACAAGATCTTCACTGGAAATGTTGGAAGGTATATGAAGGAGCATGCAGAAACAAATAGTATTTGGGATAGAAGTCAACTTGCTCGGGCGTACTAGGAACAGTCGACCAACCTATAGTGGACAATACTATTATGGATGAGGTGAAAGAGAAAAGGCGAAACCTTGCTGTTGCGTTCTATGATTACCGCAAGGCATACGATATGGCTAGACATGACTGGATGTTGCGAGTTTATCGATGGTTGGGAGTGCCAGAGAAAGTGGTCAACACATGGAGGAATGGAAAACAAGGTTAGAGGTTACAGACAAAGAAAAAGCTAAGACCAACAGATGGATAAAAATACGGAAAGGATTCTTGCAAGGCGATAGCTATCCACCAGTGAGTTTTTGCTTAACAGAAGTACCGATCGCAATGATGTTGGCGAAGACATATAAGATAGGACAACCAGGAGAAAGGGATCTGACGAGAACACATAGTTTCTTCATTATTTGATGATTTAAAAGTATATCAAGAAAACCAACAAAAGCTTGAAATAGTCAATGAATTGATAGTGAAGTCAAGCATGGATACCGGAGATTGCTATGGTGTGAAGAAATGTGCAGAAGTTATCTTTAAGAATGGTAAAATGGTGAAAGCTTGGCAGTTTTGGAAGAGAGGATGAAACCATTGGATCCAGAACATAATGAAGTGTATAAGTTTCTCGGTTGTGAGCAAGGAAACAAATTTGATGTCAAAAAGGTCATGCAAAGAGTGAAAAAGGAGATTGCAAAAAGATTGGAACAATTGATTGAGGTTAACTTAAACGATGAAAATCTTGTGAAAGCAATAAATAGTAGGGTGGTTCCAGTAGCCGGATATGTTATGACTGTATGTAACTTAAGAAAAGGAGATATAGAAGAGCTAGATAAGATTGTTAAAACTAGACTCAGGAAACAAGGATTCCATGGAAAGCAGGCAAGTGACTAGAGACTTTATGGAAGAAGAGAAGATGGTGGACGGGGACTAAAAAGTTTAAAGAGGTTTACGTCGAGACGAAAGTGAGAGTAGCATATATGTTATATGGCTACTTCAAACAATGAGTGGATTAAAGAATCGTGGAGAAACGAGTATATGCAAGAGCAAACAACGCTAAAATTAGTTGCCGAGAAAGTATTATATGAGAAGTGTGAATGCGCAAGTCGAATTTATTTAATGCTGGAGAAATCAATATTGGAAACGAAAATTATATGGATTGGAAGGTAGCATGAAAGAAGCTGAAAAACATGATAAGGGAAGGGCAAATTAGGAACAAGTTTGAAAGCCTCACAGAGAAGAGAATGCAATGTGAAATATCACTGGGGTTTGATAAGGATGATCACGATTGGTTGAAGTGCAACACTGACTCGAGAAAAACAGCATCGATATTTACATTGCAGGAACAGATGATTGAAGCAAAAGCATGGAAGAAATTGAGAGGACTAGCGGATGAGGACAATTGTAGATTGTGTGGAGCATTTAAAGAAACAGTTCAACCTCTGTTGGCAGGATGCAAAAAGTTGGCGGGATCAGAGTATGTAAGAAGACATGATAACGCATTAAAATTACTAGCAGTACATTGGGAAATTGATATTAAACTGTTTGCCAGAAGGAACGAAGTGGTACACAGAGATATGGGAAAAAGGAAAATTGATTGAAAACAATGTTAAAAAGCTATATTGGGATTGGGAACATCAGATGAGGACAAGTTGCACGGCAAGAAGACCCGAGTTAACGCTTGAAGACAGAAAAGAGATAAAGGTTATGATAATAGATATGGCATGTACGAATGAATCGAACAAAGAGAAAAAACGAGAAGAGAAGATCAGAAAGAACCAGCAACTCTGCTATGAAATACAGGAAAGACGGGACGGATATAAAGTGAAAATCATACCAGTGGTTACTGGCCAATGTTAAAGTATTGTTTTTTTGGTTAATTAGAGAAATAAAAATAATAATCTTCAGTAACCATCTTAGGTTAAAAAATACAATGGATTTACAAATGTTATGCGTTAAAAAGCTTTACATATTAATTAAAGTTTTACATACTACATATAAGTTTATACTTAGTGTAACAATGATACTGCCCGTGGTATAAAAGACTTCTGATGCCTGTTAGTAAAAGAGAGGATAGGTGCGCAGTCCGTGGTGGTTTGGCATCTTAGGTCATATGGATGGCGAACAGGAGACGGAATTAAATTGTTACAAGGGTTTGAGATATCATTAATAATGCGTTCATATATTTTAAAGGGAAATGGCAACAAAAATTTTTATTGTCCTATTTGAAAGAGACTCTAAAATCATACATAGAAGTCTATTACAAAATTTGTGTATCTGTTCTACTTCTGAGGGAAATATTCTCACGCAAATAATCGAACTGTCCGCCATCTTGAGTGAATTTTTAACCTCATTAACAACGTTTTGGTGACGTCACAACAGGGATAAGCCGTTCAAAGCTTCTCCTAAACACCTACCAGCAATAAAATATTTGTGAAACCTTTTCAGTCTGTGTTGAAATCCGAAACACTTACCATGTGTGTGGTTATTGGAGGAGATTAATCATTGTGTCGTAAGAAAAAAAAATTGCGTGACCCCAGTTGTGACGTATCATGCATATCTACAAATATTCAAGATGGCGGACAACTAAAGATTTCAAGTCAAAGGCAGATAAGTCAAAGGCAGATACTAAATAAGGCAGATATAAAAATTCTGTAATAGACTTCTATATATTGTTTTGGAGTCTCTTTCAAATAACAAACTTGTCCTTTCAATCATTTCACCGTCAAATACAAGGGGAGGTGGTTCAGGGATGCAGTCTCGAAAGTAGGTGCATATATCCCTTGGTCTTTTTCGAGTTCAGAGCTATTTTATTGGCATCAGCCCATTTTTGCATTTTTGCATTTTGGCATTGAGTTGAGAACCTCCTGTATGTGACTCACGTTTCCTTCTTTAACAGATTGATTTAAAGTTCAGTCATCTGCATATTTGTACGCATCCTCTTTTATCGATTTATGAACAGAATTGAACTTGATCTTGGAATTTTTGCACACTTAAGCAGCAGGAACATAACTGCTTTACCATCTTCCTCAAGATCGTGAAGGCGAGTGGTTGGTATGTTCTTATAGCTATAGGCCAGAGTCTCTCCTCCAGGTGTGAGCCTGTCTTTACGGTGGATATTGTAACTATCATCAATAGCAGCACCGGAGTCTGGTATGCTAGAATCAAGCCACGATTCTGTGATTAACACAAATGAAGGATTGCTTATTGTAACTACACCACTTAATTCGGTCACTTTATTGGTAACATGGCACGCATTAGTAATGAAAAATGAGGGATTACAGTATCCATTTGGAGTTACTTCTGTTTTAATGGCAATACAGTTCCTTGCGTTATGAAAACTGGGCAAATTGTTTCTAACACGTTTAAACAAAGTGATTTCGACGGGAATTTGTTGGGATTTCAGGTTTATTTTAGAGGCTGGTTGGTCATTACTTGGCAGTTGTATTAAACTCTGATTCCTTTTTGAATAGCTTCGTGACGGATAGATTCGAATTACTTTCTCCAGTCCGATTGGTCACGCGCTTTCTGCCGCGAAAATTTTGGAATATGCGCTCTTTGACTCTGAAAATTTACTGGTCGATACAAGTGACCATTGTCGTGAGTGTTTTTTTTTTTGTGATTTGTTATCATTGTAGTTCAGAGTTTCTATTCTTTGTCGACTTGAAATCCTATCCAAACCGTGTGCCAGATTTTGGTTATTTGTATTACAATTAATTAAGGAGTATTATTTGGTTTCCAAGCATGGTGGTGGGCCTTACGCATTCGTGCTTTATAGTTTTTATTGTTTATTCGTGCTTGCTTATAGAACCTTTCTCTTTCTATTTGTTTACGGATCCGTGTGTAATTACTGCTGTGTTTTCCTTTGTTGTCGTGTAATTGCAATGCAAAACAATCTTCGTTGTTGTTATGATTGGTATTTTGATTGACACCCATTGTCTGAACAATGGTAAGATTACCACATTGGTTTTCTTCATACCTTTGTAATCGCTGTGTACGTTTTTTATTATTATTACGATTGTTGATCTGATTTGCATCCTTTCTCTGGACAACAATACACGAGTCGTCCAATAAAAGACTTTCTCTTTCTGTTTGTTTACGGAACCGTGTGTAATTACTGCAGTGTTTTTCTTTGTACTCTTGTAATTGCAATGCAAAATGTATGTTTGTCTGTAAAACTTTATTTATTGACGCTAGCCTTGTCAACAAAATAGTTGGTTTCCACAAGGGGCGTCAAACAATTAAAAAAAAGAATCAAGGAAGATATTTACAAAAAGACAAAAAAGAAAAGAAAGAAGAAAAAATAAATAGCATGCATATTTACAAAAGGTTGGTGTGATCCGGCTTAATATTAATAATTACAATAAGGATTATTTATTCTAACAGATTATTAGTTGATCTTACAAAGTCTTTGAACGAGAAAATTGATTGAGCTTCCTTAGCTTCGGGCGAGAGATTGTTCCAGAGTCTAGAACCACTATACTTGAAGCTTTTTTTAAGGAATTCTCGTGTAGGCTTTGGTTGGTCTAAATCATTTTGAGAATTTCTGAGGTCGTAAGAAGTTTGTAAGGAATTCCTTCTCTTCAATAACTTTTTCAAATTCTGAGCACTATAGTCGTTTAAAATTTTATACATTAAAGTGGCTTTGGTTATAATTCTTCTGGATTCTAAGTCTTCCCATTCAAGGGCTTGAAGTACGTCAGCAGACCTGATCTCATAGCTAGCGCCGGCAATAATTCTCACTGCTTTTTTCTGATACTTTTGTAATTTATCTTTTACTGTCTTGTTACAAGTATCCCAAAAGGGAGAGCAGTAATAATCTTCGTTGTTGTTATGATTGGTATTTTAATTGGCACCCATTGTCTGAACAATGGTAAAAGAATCGTGGGACATGACGTTTGCGCTTAATTCTAAAAGAGAATTGTCAGTTTGTTCTTTATTTGTTTTATATTCTTTGTACATCTTGGTCATTTCATTTTCCACCATTTTTACAGTTTCTTCGAGAAAATGAGGTCGTATATTTATACTTCTTCCTCTCCGCTGGTGTAGCTATTGCTCGATACATCTAGGTTTTCTTCGTTTATAGTGTATTCATCAAAATGCTCTTGGTCTTCATGGGCAAGTAAAAGTAGCTTGTCGTGGATATTACTCGCTTATTCGCCATCAAGTATCAAGCTTTGCGTGTTGTTCTACCAGCTTAATAAAAGTCTCGGGTGTTTAAGTTCTTTGCAACCGCCTCTAGGTGTCGTTCAAATGCGATTGAATTCTGCCAAATTATTGTCAACAAATATCTGTAGCGATTCATAATCTCCTGTCCACTTTAGCTAGTTAGCTTTTCTTTAGTTGTTTGTTGTATTTAAGCAATTTTTAATCACACGAGAAGCTATTTCAGGATTATCAATAGTTAAAACCTCAGAGTTCACCATGACACGTCTGCTCGCATGCAAGCCGATCTCATCTACTAAATACATCCGTCCCATAAATTTCACATTTCAAAAGTTTTCGATCCACACGCATTTTTAAATACAAGACAAATATTTATTATGACCTAAGCGATGAACATTATATCATGCGGGCATGTCTGCTCATGTTCCCCCTTGCAGCTTGTTGGCTAGATAACGGATAATTGTATCATGTTTTTCTTGGGTGAGATGGCTGCACAGTTGATAATTTTGTCGACTCTTCGAGCTGGACATTATATATACGCGAGTAACTACATATCGATGTGCTACATAAAATTAAAGACAAGACATCGTTTACTCGAACGCTTAATGAATTTTCTTGACAATTTCGCGCCTTTGCCAAAAACGAGATCAGTCCGTGGAACAACTGAATAAATTCACGGCCGTAGGGGGAGAGTAGAGTGCATGGGGGGGGGGGGCTTTTAAAATGAGCAAAATTATTCATCATTCCAAGGAGCTTTATGGCCAAAACTGTAGATACACGAAAATCAGCATGTATACACTATATACATGCGGGGTTTTTTAAATTGCTTAATTTTAATTTCAGTTTTTGATATTTTAACATTTTGTTACAAACATGCCTTGATAGCCATAGGCATTCATGCATATTTGATTTTAGAGTTGTTAAATTTGTACAGGAAAAATAATTGGCGTTTTAAAATTACTTTAAATCTCACTTTCGGCAGCGTAGCCAGTTCGACGATTTAGCCCTGTCATGTGAACTTTTCTGTGTTCATTGATTTCGAAAACAATCGATTTCTAAAGCAATGACCAATGATACGACAGTTAAAACTGGCATATAGCAGGACTGGCCTGAATTGTCGGACTAGCCACGCTATGGTAACTGGTCTCTCAGCTAATGCAGCTAAATCAGTTGCACTAGTCTTTGGCACTCGAAAGCAACAGTGAGACGCTTTGATGGTCTAGAAATTTAGAATAACTTTACCTTCGTATTAGCAAGAACATCTTAAAGATGTCAGGCTTCACTGCCGGAAACTTGACAAGAGAGTTGATGAAGCATATTTTTTTGAAAAAAGGAAAATGTCTATAACACGCCGCTTGGATTTAAACTGCGCTTAATATTTTATAAAACATGGTGAAATTGCGCCCAGTATTGATAAAATAAATAATTTTGTATAAATTAAGAATACAAGTCGTATAGGAATTTTTTTGCTGACAACTTCAACGTTTTCAGTATAAACATGGGCATCAGAGCTATACAAATGTATAGAAGTTACCAACGAATAATCCGTTCTTGATTGTTCGACAGTCAAATTATTGCATTCAAAGTGAAATTACAACATTCTATATTTTTAAGATTCTTTTTAAAACCTTAATTTAAGACTGATTTGGGTACAGTGATATTGGCTGAATATTAAGTATTCTTAGCCTGCATGATCGACCTAGAGAGGTGCAATGCGGCGAGTTTCAAAGGCTTTAAAAGCTTTTCTACAGAATGCCCCCCCCCCCCCCAATGCATTGCATTACTGTAGGTCTTTATTCCATATAACTGTTTTTATATGCTAAAAATAAGACTAAAATTCAACCACTACATTTCCAGTTGCTACTTAAATTTGAAATTATGTAATTATAATGCACAAGATTTCGTTTATGAATTGAATAATTTTAACAGCAAATTTTACGTACGATTTGTAAGCATATGCAATCATGCATCAATTTTCATTGATGTTTGCATTTCCATAAAAGAATAAACGTTGATTTGCTCAATTTTATATTCAGTTTTAAAATTAAAGATTGCCAAATTTCTCAGCACAAATATAGCTGTATTAGCATACTGAAGTAAAATTCGGTTGAAGTAAGACGGCCTGCAAATACTGAAATACCTTTAAATTTCCAAAGTGATAGATGCATCAATCATAAAGACGAAACCATAATTGAAATTTTAATTGCTTCACACAGCACGTTAGCAGCTAAATTACCCCATCAAGCATATCAATTCCGTTTTTAATTCATATAAACAAAACTCATGAACGTATTGTTTCGTTCGCAATATGATCAAGCCCTCGCTATATTGCAACGATATATTTTGGTGCGAATGTATCACTGGAATGGTTTCCTATAAATATAACGATTTGTTACCGGAAGAATTATTTTAAACATGGGAAGATGAACGTTTGTGTTGTTTTCTAAGCTGAAACAGTAAAGATGTTCATTATTAACGATTCTACTACACCTCCACCGGAGAACAAAATTTCCCGAGGATGGATTGCGCTTGTGATAATGCTTCTAGCATTGTTTGGTCATACTTTAGTTTTCGTGGCGTTTTATCGAGAACGAAATCCTCGAACTTTACAAAATATCATCATTATCAATCTTAGCGTCGCTGATTTTCTCTTCAGCACAATTGTCCCATCCACGCACGTTGTGCGTCTTCTCCAAAGGGAAGAAACTTTAAACGAGATCCCTTGTTATATTACAGGTCTTGCAAGCATGTTATTTTGCCTTGTGTCCATTAACACCTTAACGTTCATCAGTATTGAGAGATTCATGGCAACTAATTATCCACTAAAGCACAGACGTTACTTTGATCTGAGGTTGGTAAAAATTGTTTTAAGTGTCATTTGGTTTTGGAGTGCATTACTTAGTGCGTTCCCTTTCTTTACCACCCAGTACATTTTTCTCAAGAGATTTTTCCACTGTTCTCCTGACTGGGCTAAAGATTTATCAACCACGTTGACGTTAGCTATTCTTGGCATTGGCTTGCCCTTGGCTATTTTGGTATATTGCAACATGCATGTTGTTCTAGCTTTGCGAAAAAGTAGATACATTCATACAAGTCAAGCAAGCCATAGTATTTCAAACTCACGATATCAAAGAGAGCGACAAATGTCGGTGTTGACAGTTACTGTAGTCGTAACGTTCGCCATATGTTGGGCGCCTTATTGTGCATCCATGCTGTGCTTGGCACACAAAAACTGCGGATTTTCCGAGAACTTCATGCTCTTAGCACTAATGCTGAGCATTCTGAACAGTTGCTGCAATCCTGTCATCTATGGAATGCTTAATAAGAATTTCCGCAATGCTTTCAAAAATGTTTTGAGATGCAAATCTACACGAGTGTCACCTAGCAATGTAATAGCAACAAGTACTACCACATAGAGATTAATACTTACAGATATTCAGTATATCTAGCCAAACAATCCACACAGATAACATCTGGAAAAAATAAATAACTGTTTCTAGCATCGCTTCGTTCATCAGCTTAATGGCCCTAATTGTCATGTTAATGGTCCCGACATCCTTTCAAATCCTTTGAAGTTTAACGGCTGTTCCAGTTTCAGGTTGGCATTTAAGGTGTAGCGGGTTTTTACTAACCAGTTATGAACAAATTTTAAAACACAAAGTTATTAAAAAAACATCCTCAAATTAGTCAAGTAGCAATACTTTAACACTGGAATCAAATATAGTTTACACAATAGAATAGTTCCTTTATATATAGTTTTCTGATTATTCAATGAACTCAATATTTAGAGCAGTGTATTCAACGTTTTATGTGGCTTAAAATGTGCGTGTTGTTACATGGAAGCAGTTATGTAAATATCCAATCTCGTTTCCCGAGCCTGCGATCCTCTTGTCGAAGAACGAGAGGCTCTGGGATAATCCATAACCGGAAGCCAGAAATCTTGGCATTGATAAAACTGCGCATGCGTTACCGATAGAAAAATAAATAAATACTATATGTAGATTTTATTTTGATTTTTCGAAGAAAATATATGAATAATTCTTTTATTTTTCTTTTGATTTTGTTCATAACGAGTTAACCGAAGCGCCGGAGCGCTAGGTTAACAAAATTTCAGTTCAAAGAGCAGAAATCCGGCGCGGATAAAACTGTAGTTGTTTATATCGAAGAAATCCTGATCACGAAGCGCAATACATGGATCATGGATGTCATTATTTTTATCAAGGCCAACTGAAAAGTAAAGCACGACCGGGTTTTCAAAAGAATTTAAAGTCAAAAACTTACCAAGTTTGGTTTAAAGCTATCGTGATTAGTGAAGCACATTTTGTGAAAGTCGAATGGTAAGAATCACTTAGATATACATGTAAATATTATCTGTTTTTAAAGACCATTTTAATATGAAAACTGAAATGTTATTACAATTACACGTATTAATACTATAGCAATAGACAATAAGTCCTGCAAAATAGACTGAGAGGTTTATGTCAATTAGTCTGAATGTCCCTTCCCATGAATGCATGGAAATTTCCTATAGGCTTACTCATTTCTACAATTTTCTGTAGATAATGTGAGCAAACCGGGCAAACTGTATTATTAGTGAAATGTGGATATTTGAAAAAAAAATTACTGAAATCAAATCGTGGTTATTCTAATATATAATTATTATTAGTAGAATCCTACTAGTGTACTATTGCAAATCACCTCAAAGAAATCTCAAGCTTGTGGTTTAATTGTTAAATTCTTGATATTTTCAATTTTTCCAGGAGAAGCTATGGATCTGTTCATGGAAAAATTGCATAACAATTTCTTGCTTCTCAAATGCACAATGGGGCAGTTATATACAGTAGTTTATATTGCTGGACAGTGGTATAAAAAGAGTGGAGAGTGAAAAGCAGGGTAAAAATAAGTCTAAATTATTTTGGTTATGTACTGTATAGTAGATGATACTGAATATACTTGCTGTGGCCAAGTGTGAAATAAATTGCCTGTAAAACCGTAATTTTACTGATAAAAAGATAATTTACTTAAAGCCCCTGTCACACGGTGCAATTTTTCTTGCAACTTGCAACGCTATTCTACTCTTGGTAGATGTAAAATTGGCAAATACGCGTTTCCATCACAGTTTGCTAATATGTTCTTACCATATCAAACATTTGTCACTAATTTGCATCTCTTAAGAGTAGAACTGCATTGCAAGTTGGATCGACGTCCATGGATCGACGGGCGGGAGTCGACAGCCTTTTACTTACTATATACACAAGTTACTCGTCGCAACCATCGACCGTAAAGCGATTAGAAATACTATAACAATGACGATAAAAGGACTACACACAATCAAATAAGGTAGTAAATTTTGTTTCAAAATATATATTTGAATGATATAATTTTCTATAACAAATATACAACAATTGTCACGGTCTGGCGCGCGTTTGGACCGCCTGTGGTTCGTCATTTGAACTTCTCTATTGTGGATGGAATGCCAGGAAGTAAAGCCTGTTTCAAACGTTGAACTTTTCATGTGCCGCACCTAACGCAAATAAACTGATGAGATCTTTCATTTCGCTCATTTACATCAGATTCGGCACATGAAAAGTTCGACGTTTAAAACGGCATGTTGTAAAACGCGGAGTGGAGTGGAGTGGACTTGTAAAACGCAGAGTGGAGTGGATTTGTAAAACGCGGAGTCAAAAATTTTTAAAACGCGGTATCAAAATTTGTAAGACGCGGAGTCAAAATTTGTAAAACGCGGAGTCAAAATTTGTAAAACGCGGAGTCAAAATCAAATGTTTTTATACTTGAATAGAGATTTTAGCAATTACACGTAGTGTCGTTTTACAGATATAGTCTGATGCTGATCGGAGTCCTTTTCTGTTTCAAAAAATATAGACCTAGCTGTAGCTAGTGTACATACATAAACGCATTTGTCAGTTTGCTGACTGAGACACTTTAAACACAATAATGCGATTACATGAGAAAAACTGTTGCCTGGGATATCCTCCAAAAGTCTACATACAAAATTCTAACGAGTGCATGAATCGGCTCATTAAAGCGGAAGATAATTCTAACAACTCCAAGAAAGAGTCGTCACTTCTTCCTTACATAGAAAGATCAAGAAGCGAAACTTTAGGCTGGTTTCGGTCTTGAGATAAATGCGAAATAATCCAAATACTAAAATACGACTCAAATTCGTGTTGTTTTAAATGTCGAATAAATTGGTTTTGAAAAACAATAGTCTGGTATTATATAAAACAAATAATGAATGTTCTTATTGTGCAATAGGAAGAATATTTTCATCCGGTGAAAGATTGATTGTTCCATTCAACTCGACTATCGTCTCGTTGAATGGAACAATCAGTCTTGCACCTCATGAAAATATTCTTACCATTGCACTCATAAACATTCATTATTTGTATATTAAAAATGTATGATATAAGGCAACCCGCCATAACAAAAAAGATGGCGGATGTAGCCTTTTTCCAAAATGCATTGCGGTCTGAAATCGTTTTACAAGGCGAATTAACGACTTTTGAAGAACAGAGAGAGCACAATAAGCTATTTTCTTAATTGTCCTAAAATTTCAATCCATTAGCTTTGCTTCTTGTTATCATTTTTCAGCTATTTATACTTGATAACCGCGATGCATTTTGGTAAAATCGATATGTCGCCATCTTTTTTATTATGGGATGGGAACTTCGACGGGTTACATTGCTGGTCTTTGGCCATATAAAGGAGTATACTATAGTAGAATGACATTTGTTGTTTTACAAATTTTGACTTCGCGTTTTACAAATTTAGCTCCGCGTTTTACAAATTTTGACTCCACGTTTTACAAATTTTTGACTCCGTGTTTTACAAGTCCACTCCATTCCGCGTTTTACAAGTCCACTCCACTCCGCGTTTTACAACATGCCGTTTAAAACAAGCCCAAGAAGGTAAAAGGAATCCTCATTTCCGCAACACCTGGATGTACGATTCGGGCAATTGATATTTATTGAGAATATACCATTATGTTCTTGAAGTATCTCTCATGAATTTAGTAAGTGTTTGAGCACCGTTGACTGTAACGTGTTGTGTATAAGTGTGGACTATGGACACGTCAAAAGTGGACTGTGGACTTGCTAAGTGTGGACTGTGTGGATTTTAGAAATGTGGAATGCGGATTGTGTGGTCTTTAGAAGTGTTGACTGTGGACTATGTGGACATTAGAAACGTACGCGTGGATCCGCTAAGTGTGGAGTGTCGAATGTGTGGACTTTAGAACTGTGAACTGTGTGGACATGCTTAGTGTTGACTGTTGGCTTTATTACAATTGTAGAGACTGCAGACTTGCTAAGTGAGGACAGTGTGGACGTAAATGGGGAATAGTAGATATTTTTTCCATGATGAGTGGTAGTGTGTTTTGGAGGTGATCCTCGTCGCCAATGTTATAAAGCACGCATTTCATACATCATAGTTAATCACTTGTTTATTGATTGGCATATGATAATAAATTGTCAATGATAATAGATCAAGTTACTACAAAAATAAAACAAATAAATGAATAATAGTTCCACACCATCTCTTTGTCCAACTATTTATTGATTGCATTGAAAAGATCGCTTAATCACAGTGTGACTTTCTTGGTAGAAGTTGTGTTTATTCTTTCAACTTTATTCGATATGCAAATTGCATAACTTATCAAATCACAGTGCACAATAACAACCTTTAGAAAATAATCAGTACGTTGCAACGTGGTCGATACATTCCGAAGTGCAGACACCAAACGATTAATCGTAGTTTACACACGTTTAGCACAGATTTAGCTGTTTCTTATTGTGATATGTTACAAAATTATCTCAAAGATACTCATTATGGACAGTGACGTCATAAGGTTGTGTCACGGCAAAGAACTTCCACGAGATGACGTTTCTTACTATATTATTTAAAGTTTGTATTAAATTAAGTGAATTTGAGGCATAATATGCAGTTTTTTTGATGTCTTATTATTTCTCTCACAGACGAGCATATTTCCTTCATGGGGAAGGGAAGTATATTCATATGTTCGTGCTCTGCGTGACTAATCTCTTTACAAATCAACTCTAATAACAACAGAGTTCAAAAGAAGTAGTCGGGCAGAACCTGAAAATATTAATATACACACCCGGTCCACAATTAACGTTGTATTGCCGGCCCTGGTTTCCGTAGTTCTCATTCTGCAATGAATAAATACGTTTATTAATCAAGAAAATGCTTATTTGTAACGAAGATAACTAAAACGGACCGAAATTATGACTCTTGCTTTAGATCGAGTAAAAATCTACTTTTAAACGATTGAAATGAGCTCAGTCTTAGAACCACCAGCGGCCTAATCCGCTACTAGCTTCACCTCGAGCTTCACAGTGTATTAATCAGTTTCACATTTCACTAAATAAAGTCTAATCAGTATTCATTAGAAAAATGTCGAATTATACTTTGAAAGACAAATAACAACCAGTTGATTGCTTCTCAGCATGGAGCAAGTTGGCAGATTTTTAAAATGCTGTGTTCGGTAAGTTTACAGTATTTCATACATTTTTAATTTGCTATATGTTTCAATACAAGCTCATGTTTTTGACACTATGGTAATATTGTAAGAACGGCAATGTTAAACCAAACGTCTAATAATATGTGTGTATCACTACTGGTGTAAAACACGGACACAAAGTACATGATGAAACGACAAACATAACTAGAGCCACTTCAGAATTTTTGGCTTATAATATTCCGCTAATATTATTAATAATTTAGGCAACCACTTGATAGTTCTGAAATACCTAAAATATAATAATTCAATATCATATTTATTAAGTTATCTGAAAGTGGGAAGTTGTTTGAGGTTGTATATATCCTATAATTCCTATTGTCAGTTCACGCGTGCATGTTTAGTCAAACGTATGTTTTAACAATAACGAGATATGCATTAATGTGAAGTACGCACGACATTCGACACAACATTCAACACAAAATTTCAAAAAGAATAGCGGTCGTAAAAATTGCAGTTTATTCAAGATGACATCACAGCGCGTTTGTGTTTTCACTTCTAATTGTAGATTGCGCGCAGATATAGCTAGATTTGACTTTTATGGCGCGTATTTACTGTCAAAATTAGTAGTATTAAATCGATTATAAACAACGTAAATGGATCAACATTTTACCGAAACGAGCCAATTAACTTATATTTTAACCACTCGTATCAATCGACCCTTCTCGAAACGATCATGTGTTCATGATATCGAATTTACAAATTTGCAACTCTCATCGACTTCGAATCAATCGAATTCAAAACGACCAACAGTTTTTTAAAGCGATCAACGTTGTGCTTTCAAATTGAATAAGATTCTCTTAAATGGAATGTCACTTGCTCGAATCGAATAACGTGTTCTCGAATCGAATAACCAACCGATCCGAACGTTGTATCCCAATAAAATTACTGGTTACAACGTTTGATAATTCCAATAGTTACTGGAATTGTTATTTCATGCATATAAAATGAACCCTGACCCAAACCCCAACCCTGACCCTAACCCTAACAATCCCAGTAATTTATTGGAGACAATAATTTTAT
This sequence comes from Muricea muricata, assembly GCA_963855995.1. NCBI lineage: Eukaryota > Metazoa > Cnidaria > Anthozoa > Malacalcyonacea > Plexauridae > Muricea > Muricea muricata. Next base: position 21,231,844 of record OY979717.1, on the reverse strand, counting down.
TGGGATACAACGTTCGGATCGGGTGGAATAACATATTAAAATAACTCATTAGACGTGTTTCCACCTCGCTGGCATGGCGAATCATTTTCCTATCATTTTTTCCTTGATGAAATGATATTTTCCCAATAAGTAATTTCCTTAAATTGTGAATAATTTGTTTCCATATTTTTCCTCAATGTACTTCATATTAAATTAAACGCACATTTCATCTTTCAACTGTTGACACGAGGAATTGAATTCGAAAGCAAAAAAATGAATTATTTATTTTTTCTTGGCAATTTAGAACGGCAGTTGACATATGCTCCTCTAGTATCTTTATACTCAAAGTCTCAAACTTCTGTTGTTTTTTCGCTGATCGAGGTTTCTTCTGATTTATTTTAAGTATAATATTTGTAATATATAACAATGCCCCCTATATAAAATTTGATATTATAATGCTCTGGTTTTTACTTAGTTATTTTTTCATAGTTTGTGTAACAGACTGAATTCAATCTTCACCTTCAAAAAATACGTAGAACTCAAGCCCAAAAAAAGCAAAACGTTTTGTGAAAAAATTCTATCCAAATGTTTTGAATCCAGATTCTCTAGTTGCTGTAAAATATCCAAAAGAGAATCCCGTTAATGAACCCTTAAAGTTTCTTGATCTTGATTCATTTTAACTACAATATAAAACATTTTTTATCAACAATTTTAACAATTAATATGCAATAGTATAGGGCCATACAGTAGGAGTGGTTTACTTATAGTAGAAGTTTATGTCTCCATGCATGCATGTCGCATTATGCATCCTATGTCCACACATTTCGTATTACGCACCTTATTACCATTATGGCAGCCAAATAGCCAATTAATTGAGCAATAAGAATGCTGAACTGGCTGGTTGCAGCCAGCAAACTGCATAAATCTGCTAAACATAGAGCGCAACATTGCACTGCTGAGTCCCTCGTCTCTATGCTGTGGATCAGCATATGTTTGGACTGTGGAATATCTGGCCCAGTGTAATAGAAAGCCTCTAGGCAGTGTGCAACCCCCGACCCCCCCCCCCCTCTCGGCCCCAGATGCATATGTCATCCCCCCAAAAGGATGACTCCCACCATATATACAATATTCACAAAAATATTTAGCTTCTAAGCTTGAAATATTGCTCCTATTAGGCTTTGTGCATTTGAAGTTAAATGTTTGCAGAAGACAACTTTTTGGAATTAGCTACACATATTCTAATTCTAAATTGTCCAAGAAAAAATAAATAATCCATACCTTTTTTACTTTCAAATTCAATTCCTCGTGTCAACAGTTGAAAGATGAAATGTACGTTTAATTTAATATGAAGTACATTGAGGAAAAATATGGAAACAAATGATCCACAATTTAAGGAAATTACTCATTGGGAAATATCAATTCATCAAGGGGGAAAACTAGGAAAATGATTCGCCATGCATAAATTCAGCAAAATATTGAATATTAACATACACTACTGAACAACACTTTTCGTATAAACAGTCTGTAAGAATAAGTAAATTACAAGGCAAAAAATTTGTATTATACAGAGATTCCAACCCTAAATCATGAACAAAGAGAGGTTATCTTGATAATCGAATCGGGAGATCACAGCGGAGAAACAGAAGACCGGAATTGATGACAAAAAAAGGATTTTTCTGGCTAAAACGGGAGGGTTGGAATCTCTGATTATATATTCTGTTTATAAAGTCCAAAAAATATTGTTTCATTTACTTGCGTCAGACTATAGCAGCATTGTTGTAATTCCAGTCATGTTTCAGTCCAGATTTCAGTTCATAATTTTTTGAAAAATATCGCTGAAGATATAAAAGACACAAAGCTGATGAATTATAAACCTAAAGTTTCGATTTCGATTTAAATTCGCTACATTATATTATGCAAACAACACTGACACTAGGTTATTCGGCTATGACTATGTCGAATAATTAACAACTGTTCGCAGTGATTATTGAGGAATATTCACGGAGTAAAGTTGAGGTGACGAATCGTTGTTTTACTATAATTTCTTTAGTAAAATATGTATAAAATGCATTTCTTTTATCAATACAGTTTTCTTCGGATAATTTCTAATTCACTTGGAGTTTATTCGTAATTTTTGAATAGTGAAAAAGAGTATTTAATAAGTAATTAGCAGATGATAATTACCTTGAGATAGTTTAACATCACAGTTTTTTTCCCATTCTTTGACTTGGTATTAAATGCATTTCTCCACTTGTTTATTTTGGCAAAAGTATAAAACATCAAAACGACTTTCATTAGCGGCTATTTTGAAAAAATGCCAAATAGTAAATAACGCCTTCTATTTACTGGTCAGGCAACCAATCAAAATGCTTGAAAATTATTATTCACTTAAGAAATAATGCTAATTCCTTTTATCTTGTTCAATTCTTTGTATTTTGGTTTGAAACTTAGAAAAAGTGTCAAGATAGTGACAGCGTCTTATTCAATGGTATATTTAGCATTTTTATTGATTGAAACTATTTCAAGAGTTTTGATTGGTTAATAGCTGTCGGTGAAATCGTCATATCCGCTTGGTAGTTGCCCAAATTTCGGGTTATGACTTCGCCGTGGTATATTGAAAACAAATATACGACATGAGTTATTTCGTCGTATATTGAAAAATAATGCAACACGATATGACGTCACGCTAATTTATGCGGGATTTGTGAATACCGGGAAAATACAAATGGCTTCCTCAAGGGAAAGGTTCGCCGACCTTTTAATAAACAATAAGACAATTTTTTGAATTCTGTTCTCGCAGGATATGTGGAATTAAGGCCTCGGTTTGTGTTGTCAGCCTCAGCCTCCTTCTTTGGCAAATAACACAAACCTCTGCCCTAATAATTCTTCATATCCTGCTCGACCTCATTCAATAATTATTTAATACACGATGTAGCATGGCGACGCCTATTCAGTAACCTATTAATGTTTTAACTATTTACAAAACTGATTTTCCAAAGGGCGCATGTTAAAAAACGAAGATCCTAATTAATTAATTAATAATTAAGCAACACATCTATATGAATATACATACAAATACATACACACTAGTTAAAGTGTAAAAAAACCCAATCAATTAAGTCGTCGCTTAAAAGCCCTATACTGTAGCTCGCGGAAATCACCAGTTAGTTCGTTAGATAATTCGTTCCAAGACTTTGCTGCTCTATAGGAAAAGCTTCTTTGTAGGAAATTAGTCCTAGGTTTTGGGAGTGCTAATTTAGTTAAAAATTGTTACTTCTCAGGCTATAGATATCATTATTTTTACATTTTTATAGGCGGTTTCATAATATACTGATCTCAATCGAATAGCTTGCCTTTTTAAATAATCTCTGTGGTAGATGAGATACTTGATTTCACTCGTAATCCAAGGTTTAAATTCCGTTTTAATACGCCTTTGTTTAACTGGCGCATGTTTGTCGGCAATACTAAGAAATTTGCCCCAAATTTCATTCAGATCATTTGAAGCGGGCGAAGACAAATTGAAAATTTCATTCAAGTCATGATTGAACACTTTTACGTTATATCCTTTCTATTGTCTAGTTAAGACAAATTTAGGTAATTCTTTGCGGAAGCTAATCTTTCGGCATATGTAGACAAGGTTGTGATCACTGATCTTAAGTGGTATGACGTCTGTTTCTAATGTTTTGTTATCCCCAGCATACGTAAATATAACATCAATAAGACTAGATGTTGTTGGGGTAACTCTCGTCGGTTGCTAATGTGTTGCTGTAATTGATAAGAATTTATTTTATCGAATAATTTGCATGTAACTTGACCTTTTGGCGATTCCAAAAAGTTGCAATTGAGATCACCAGCAATGATAATCTCTGTATTTTCATCGTCAACTAGTTCTAGAAAGTAAAGAATTTTTTAATAAATCATACCTAGAGTTTGGTGGTCTATACCATGTGGCAATTACACAGTCTCAACTTCACAGTCAAGGACACTTATATCGAGCCTACTCTCGTTTACAGTTAATACATCAAGAGGTTTACTTTGCATATATACTAAAAGTTCATGATGATGTTTAACAAGACTGGCTATGTTAATCTGGCATATTTTAAAGCCTTTAAGTTTAGAGAAAGGAAAGCTTGCGCTAGATTCTAACATAGCGCTATCGGTGCTATTTTTTATCCCCTACTACATTGATTGGGACATCAGTAATCGACTGTCAATTACAATGTTCAAAATACTCAATAAAGTCTCCAGCTAAATGTGTAGAGCTTTGCTCATTCAGGTGTAGATCGTACGGATTCAGTTGTTTTGCTGCAATATTTCAATGTGTTATAATCCCCCAGTTTTTATAGCACATACCTGCTTCAATCTGACATTCAGATCTTCCATTTGGGCGTGTAACTTGAGTCGTCGAATCGCGGTATTACTTCTGAAATAATCAATTTTGTCTCAGGCGAGTGTTTCTCTATCTTTTGTCCCAGCATAGATGTAGATACTAATATTTCCATTGAAGTTGAATATTTTAAGTCGTTAGTGCCGGTAATTGTTTTTTTTTTCAATCGTGGGTTTAATGTAATGCTTCATATCATGAACATTAGCTCTGGAGAACGTTTTCACTATCACATTGCGTTTTAAGCTTTCACCTAACTCAGAGGGATCTATAAACTTTATCATCGAATCCCCAAATATAGCTACGTCAACCGTATTAATTACGACGTTCACTTGGTAGATTATCAGACTGATTATCAGGTTGGATTGAAGAGCTCTTCGTTTCGACGGCAGCCTTTTTTTTACTGGATAAAGTAGGTTTTCCCCTTTGTCTGTTTTAGAGCGATTTTGTTTTTGATTCTCAAGCTCCTGCTTTAGGACTTGCATTTGATTTTGGGCTATCAAGTACTTCAATGCGATTGCTAGTATCAGATTTATTTGTATCCTGAGTAAAGTAGTTGGTGGCCTACTCTGCTGTTTATGCTTAGGCTTTATCCAAGCATTGCTATTACTGTCCCGCTCAATAATTTTAACAGGGCCTTCTATTTTATTACCACTTGTTCTATTCTCAGTATGAAAGTTGTTAATGTCATCTTGGATTAGCTTTAAAGCCGTAACTAAGCTTGATTTTTCTTCTTCTAGTTGCTTGTTCGACTGACTTAATCGAGATATCGTTCGGTGCATATGGGTGTTATCTTCTCGAAGCTCTTCATTCTTTTTACGCAGCTCAGCTTTTTCTTACATTAATTCTTTTATCTCCCTTTTGAGCGTATGGTTTATCTACTTTTAATGCAGTAATTTTAAACGCAAGATGGTCTAATTTTGTTGTCACAGTTCGATTCATCGCTCAATACCGAAGTAGAGGGGAAATAATTTGGATGTATCCGTATTTTTTCGTAGGTAAAATGTAGATAAAGCTGCCGGGAATCGTTTGGTGTATATTTTGGGGAATATACGACGCAGCATAACTGAGTGATTATTGTGAATATATTACCACCATTTGCAATCAAGTTTTAGGCGTGTATTTTTTATACTCCGCCTGCAAAGGCGTACTCGCACAGTAGAGTCTTACAATGGGCTCGTCGGGTATTTTCTTGTTCGTCGTCGCCGGTATCAGAAGCGGTCTCTGTGTACATTTGGTTACATTTAAGTACATCTTGGTTACTGTACACATATCCAGGTACTTTTAGTTACATTTGGTAATTCATATTGATCATTTGTGGGTAATTACATATGTATATATTACGGATGACAAGCACGGATGACACATCGTTTATACTTTTAAGATCTTAAATTGAAAGTATTAAAGCTAGTCATTTAATTTTAGCAAAAGATCTCAACAACAACAACTCAAATTTGTCGATGTTGTGTGCCAATAAATTGATATTATAACATAAAAAACGGAAGTATGTAATTTTAATATATCAAAAGATATGATACATGCAGTATAATAGTATTTTAAGCACAATCCGTCGATTTTGCTTCCTAACAGAAACTACTTTTTTGCGAGTTGGCGTTTCATATGTTTTGTCTTTGAATTTAGTATATTTCAAAATCCACTTTCAAATATCTTGAAAATGCCGAGGAATTCAGTTTCGACATGTCTGGATATTATAATATACTGAAAGCTTGAGTCTCTAAATCATTTTAGAACTTCAAATATCTACAGAGAAAATGGTATTCAACTGTAAAAAATCGCTTGTGCTTTGTTACTTTAAAAAACACTCCCTCTTGGAAAGTATCAATCAATTATGAGTATCTTATAGACATATCAGTAATAAAATCCATGGCTGGGTTAGGCAAACTTTCGAAACGTAGGCCGTATCTCTGGTGACGTCATTGCCATAAAGCTAACACCATTTAACGTTATCAAGTTATCCTTATCACGTTATCTGCTGACGTCATCTCATAACGTTACCCTTATAACGTTATCGTGACATCACCATCCAAGCCGCTATTTTGAATACTAATCATTTTCGATCCCATACGGTCCGAGTAAGGTTGCTGATATATGTGCTGCTTTAGCAATGCGTTGATATGGCAATTACTTCCCGATTGGTCCACCAATTGTTATGCGCAGAACATATGCGCAGAACATATGCGCACTCGCTTATCATTCACCTATAATCAATTTCAATATGTATTACGTCGGGCTCGGGAATGGACAATTTGCATGTTAGACTAACTTTCAGTCTAGCCAAGACAAACAAAATCTTTTACCACAGTTAAAAAGAGCATCCTAAAATTAGTAGAATTGCCAAGTTTGGTGGCGAAATGTTGTAAAGCATGGAAAATATGGCCTCGCAAAGTTTGCAAATTTGTATACATTTGTATTACGCGAGGAAAAAGTTACCACTTTTCAGCTAAAATTGTATCAAAAGTGGTAACTTTTTCCTCGCGTAATACAAATGTATACAAATTTGCAAACTTTGCGAGGCCATATTTTCCATGTTTTACAACATTTCGCCACCAAACTTGGCAGTTCTACTAATTTTAGGATGCTCTTTTTAACTATAGTAAAAGATTTTGTTCGTCTTGCCTAGATTGAAAGTTAGTCTAACATGCAAATCGTCTATTCCTGAATGTAAAATTTGTGTGTAACATCGCCATCATATCGTTGCCGTAATACCGCGATAATAAACGTGCAAACCTCAAATTTTGTGGAATTTTTCGCTAAATTTAAGTTTGTTGGAGAGAAGCAGTGCAATACACTCGTAATTGTTTATTACTAGGATACTACTTCCCAGGAATTAATTTTGACCTTAATTTTTGCAGAAAACGTCACAGAATTTTTTGATTTTTTGATAATTAACTGCAAAATTAGCTCTGTTATTGAACTTTTATAATAACTCCAATAGTTGTATTATGTTGCTCTTGTGGGGCAGTGACTGGAGCCTGACCTGGGCTGCGTTCCAGAATGGAGAATTAAAGCGACTCCTTCCCTCCACTAGCTTGAGTGGATCACCATGGCAAGTGCTAGTACACTCTTAGCCTCCCTTGTCAGGGTTACGACATTGGCGGTTCTGGTTATCAAATCGGTACCAGTTCCGGCGTTTGGCAGTCCTGCTTGTCAACACTCGGCTGCAGTTCAGGTTCCTGGCAGTTATGCAGGTCAATTCGGCTAACATTATTTTCTGCCAAGAAGCACTGGTGTGCACCGTTTAGTGTCGACATCTCAGGTGCAGCCTCACATTAATGAATGGAAGTAGATACGAATTCGACAGATCATATTACCGCATCCGGGGCAACCGATGCGCCACAAGTCACGGCTGTGGTGAACAAGAAGCGAAATCCGTGTAACAAATCGTTTAATCTCACTCTTGGTGTGTGGAACGTCCGGACGACAAACGGTAGTGATGACTCGATACGACTGGAACGTGCAACAGCAATCATTTTCAGAGAACTTGAAAAGCCTGGCATCGACATTTGTGCATTAAGTGAAGTTCGTCGACCAGAAACAGGCAACACTATCGAAAGGAGTCACACAATTTTCATGAGCGGCAGCGATAAGAGAGTCGCTGGGGGGGTTTTCGCAGTTAGCAACAGTCTACATTCACAATTTGGAATGAACCCTAAACCGATCAACGACAGATTTTCTACACTACGTTTAAAGCTTGTGGACGGCTCTCACCTAACCCTCATCAGCGTTTACGGACCCACGATGCAAAGAACGCAGGAAGAAAAGGAAAGGTTTTACGAAAATCTTGGAGAATGCGTAGACGATGCAAAGAACGACAGCATCATCATTCTTGGTGACCTCAATGCTCGCGTCGGAAAAGATTGGTTGTTGTGGCTTTCTGTGTTAGGAAAACATGGAGTTGGTAACATGAACTCAAACGGTCTTATGCTGCTCGAATTCTGTTCAAGATACTAGCTCGCTATTATGGGAAGTATGTTTCAACTGAAAAACAGCCTCAAGGCCACATGGCAGCATTTGCGTTCAAAGCATTGGCATCAAATTGACCATGGGCTTTCCAATAACACTGGCTGAGTATTGACTGAACCCTTTGCATATACCAATGGCGTGAAGCAAGGGTGTAAGTTAGCGCCGACTCTCTATGGGATTTATGCTGCTATTCTGCTTTTAATTGCCTTCAAAACAATCAGACACCAATTCAGCATCAAGATTCGGTTTCGATACGACGGCAATCTTTTCGATCTGAAAACACTAAGGGCAAAACGGTAAGTTCTCACGGATTACATCAGAGAAGCGCAATATGCCAACGATATTGCCATCTTAAGCGACTCTTCTCTCGGCTTGTAGATGATATTGACAGCATACAATGATATATCAAAGAAGATGGGCCTTTCCATCAACATCAAGAAAACCGAAACAATGTGCATTGGTCCTAAGGTAGATTTCTTCATCGATGGGAAGTTGCTAAAAAATGTGAATCGCTTTAAAAACATCTTGGTAGCTTTGTTACAAGTGACTGCTCAATGAAGGTGGGGATAACCACACGCATCCAGGCAGTATAATTATTATTATTATTAGAACAACATTTTAACAGGAGTGCTCCGCTCAACGTAGTGATTTTCAGGGAGGCCCTGCATACATACTGTATACATTAATTACAACATAAATATATCTCAGAGTAAAGAAAAATTACAAACCAACGACAAAAACACACAAACAAACTCCGATATTAAATTGGTTTATATCACGAGTCCGTTATTAAGTGACCTTTTGAATGCAGTCAAAGTAGTGGACTGCCGTACTTTAAGTTCTATATTGTTCCAGTCCATTTCTGCGTTAGTAATAAAACGCTGTTTACCCCAGTTAGTTCGTGACCGCGGAATATTAATACCATTGCTACTGCGGGTGTTATAACTATGGCCATCAGTGTTCCTTATTAGATTAAAGTCAAAGTCAGCCAGTTTATTTAAACATTTAAAAATAGCAATACAACGATGATGACATCGGCGAACTGATAGTGGTTTCCAATTTAATTGCTCAAGCGCTTTAGATGCAGAAAAATATTTTGGCAAGTCCAGTATTATCCGCGCAGCATTATCTTGCAAGATCTGAAGATGGTCCATATGTACGATGTTATTTTTATCGTCCCAAGCTATGTCACCATAGTCAAACAGAGGAAGAATAAGACTGTTGTAGATTGTTAAACGGGCATGTAATGGAAGAAGATGTCTTATGCGGCGGAGAAGAGAAAGTCTTTGACTGACTTTTCTCGACAGGATTTCAATATGATCAGACCAGGACATGTTCTCAGTATCTTCTGCTTATGGTCGATTACGAAAACGTGTATTTGACTCCCACGACCTCACAACATCTACAAAGATCAAAGTGTACGCGCATTGTCTGATGCCGTTGCTGACGTGTGGTTGCGAAACCTGGACACTTTACCGCGGCCCCAACATCGCGCAGCTTCGTACAGTTTAACAGCGTCACCTTAGAAGGATTCTGAGGATTCGATGGAGCGATTACGTTAGCAATGAGGAGGTGCTGAACCGAGCTAACGTTGAAGATATTGAAATCATTCTGACAAGTAACCACTTGCGATGGCTTGGCCACGTCTCCAGAATGGAAAATGAACGACCCGTTAAAGAACTTCTCTTTGGTGAACTCGATAATGGCACTAGTTCTCTCGGTCGACCAAAACTACGCTACAAAGATACTTGTAAAAGCATTCTGAGAGATGGCCAAGTTTTGGATGATTGGCAAAAAGGTGGTTCATGATAGACCCCTGTGGAGGGTCACCATAAAGAACACCTGCAAAAGACTCAACGAAAAGCGAGTTGACCAATATAAACAAAAAAAAGAGCAAAGAGCTCGAAAGAGAGCCGCAAAAGAGTTTTAGTGTATACTTTTTGTTACTTTTTGATCAAGAATTAGTTTATTTATTTTTATAGCTATGTGTATTACCCGTATCGGGCTTAGGCATATTATTATTGTTCTTATTTTATTATTTGCTCTTCTAAATATACATGTATATGAATGAAATACCATTTAATACAGGGTGCATAAAAAATGAACTAATCTGAAATCGCTCTCTGCTTCGCGAAACGCCTCAATGTACGATTTTGTTTATTGAAATGGATTGGAAATAAAAACTTCAAAACCGAGGGTTATGTCTTTTAAAACAACTCAACTTAAATACGACTCACCTATATTTTGAGCAAAATCGGCTTTGCGAATGCCTAATTTATGCATTTACGTAATTTGCATACAAATCCAAGAGACATGCAAGTTCTTGTGGCGTTTTGAAGGACTTTAACTCGAGCAAATCTCTTGATGTTTTGAAACCCCCAAAAAACCCCAAACATATTTTTTACCTACCGGCTCAAAATTACTTTTAAGCTTTCCAATTTCGTGGGAAGCCATTTTCATAGTGTTCGAATGTAGGGAACCCCCCCCCCCCCCACCAGGTTGTAAACATTTGTGTGTTTCATGTCAAAATTAAATGAAATTTATTCCAAAAAATAAGTACCCAAGCAATCTATATTTATATAAAACTCATATCTCAAGCCGCTTCGCCACGTTTCGACAAGCGTTAAAGCAGGTTGTCCTTCTTAAACCCTGTTTTTAGTGCAGGGCACAGAAGCACACTGCAATATTGCCAAAAGCAAGTTCATTTTGTGTGATATTTTTAGGGTTTTAGGCCCAGTTTAGGCACTCGATAAAATTTTCTTCGGACAAGTTTCTGTACTAATACAAATACTTGTCACATTGGCTATCCTTTTACACGTTAAGTACTGAGAAAGGATCAATTCTTTCAGTCTTTGTTCGGCATTTTCTCAGACATTGCTCGGGACCTTGTTTGTCGTTGGCTGGTGTGCCGCACAATATATATAGTTTCCGTTAAAAACTTGCCAGTGTGCGGTTAGGTGGTCAAAAACTTGTCCGGTACTTGTCTCGTTTATTATATGTTATTTTAAGTGGGGGTGGAGTATTGAAGCCATTTTGTATCACACCACAGACTATCGAGAAGAAAAATATTCTTTGATTGTAAATAATCAAATGAAACGCGATTCGCGGAACGCAATTTATTCACGATTCACGGAATTGTATTTTTAATTCACGAATCACGATGCACAAACAACGCTAATCATGAGTAACGAAACCAGCCATGCCCTCGCCTGTGTGATGAGGCTAGCATGACTAAATAGAAGCTAAATTTATTATGTATATATGTATAGTGTATGTTAGTTGATCAGAATAATTATATTTTTCCATTAAGCCCGAACCATCAAACACTGTTTACTTGCTTTCAAAACTACTTACGCTATTTCAGAAAATTTTTTTTCTTCGATCGTTCACTAATTCCAAAAACAAACTGAGTTAAAGAAATCATCTTCTTTTATGCAGTGCTCTCACAACTAATTTCCATATCCATATTTCCATAGGGGTAGGGAAGTTAAGAATGCATCCTCATTATGACTGATAACACCCCTCATAGAAACAGCATCAATCTGAGGAAATTTCCTCAGATTGTGACAGCCCTGTTTTTATGTAATATTGTTGTTTTCCTTTATGGTTGCCGAAGCGTTTGATGATTGACATTTTTTTTATTTGTAGGTCACTGAAGGACAATGTTCAAATGAACTTCACTTCACTGAATAGCTTTGTTGTCGTTTACATATCTCTTCGTTTCTTTTTCGTTGGCGTCGAGGAATTGCTAATCATACCAACTGTTTGGTATTACATGGAGTATCTTAACGAGTCATATCTATTTCTTGGGTTAACTGTGGCTTCCTATTCAACAGGAACGATTGTCTTCGCGCAATTCATAGGATTTCTAGATGTAAAACTACAAAGTTCAAGCAAGAGAATTTTAATCTTCGGCTTTTTACTAAAGTTACTCGGTAATCTTCTGTACTCAATTCCTGTGAATGGATACTTTCCCTTGTTTGGAAGATTTATAAGCGGCTTAGGTGAAAGTACAGCCCCAGTTTTATATGGCGCCATAGCTAAATGTTCTACCAACGAAAATCGGGCTAAAGCATTTCTATTTTTCGAAGGGATTTACTTTATTGGTCAAATGGTTGGGCCAGCAATTGGGGGTTTGCTTACATTCAATGTCAATATACTCGGCTGGCAAATCAACGCAGGAAATTCTCCAGCGGTTGTACTGGTGATTATCTGGTGTTTCTTCCTTGCTCTCACCATGTTCTTACCAAATGATCTGATAGGACTCTCTGAATCAGACAAAGACATGTGTAGTGAAGATGAGAATGGACAATCTAAAACTGTTGCTGATAATATCATTGCTTGTCCGAAACGGGTTGTGTTTTCGTTGTATTATTCCATCTTCGTATTGGCTTTTCTCTACTATACCTTAGCATTCTATGTTCCGTTACTTGCAGTGCACCAGCTTGGACTGGATCTTGCAGTTGTGAAATTAATTTTTATGGATGCCTCTATATTTGGTTTCGTGGCTTTCATCGCCACTTACCCTCTCGTGCAATGGATTTCCCAACACAATATCCTTGGCTTTGGGATTGTTTCGCTCGTCGTTCCACTAACAACCCTTTTCTACTTCGCTCTTAATTGGAATAAAAACATACCGGTACATGCCGCTTACCTTTTACTCGTCTCGTTGGCTGTTTCTACAGGAAACGCAGTAAACTTTTCATTAATTGGTTCATTGATTACAAAGTTAACACCAGTAAACAGTGCGTCGTTTTATCAAAGTATTATGTTCACTCTACTGCATGTTGCTATGATCCTCAGTCGTGTCACTGCAGGTGTCACATTTTCCAAAACGCTGTTGCTGTATAACGGTTGTGGACTTACAATTGCCTGGTTGATTGCAGTTGTATGGTTTTGTATTGAATATAAGAGCCTTAGTAGCGCTCCTGAGGATGAAGAATAAAGAAACACCGTAGCAATATTTCCGAATGCTTAAAGGAAATAATTTTTTTTCATTGTTTTATGCGAAAGAGCATGAAAAAGTAAATATATATAAACTGCTGATTCAGCAAAAGTTGCGATAATACTAGTTGGGTAAGTATGTTTAATAAATACATAAACGAGCACAGCTCAGTTATTATTAACTCAAATTCAATAAAATTTTGCACACTGATACTGAATTGCAAGGCACATCAAAAAACAATTAGATTAAAATGTCGTTACGAAGGCAACACTTTCGTCCCCAGGCCTCGTACACAGTTTTAATAAAACAACTGTATACTGGACCTGATTACAATAACATAATATCAGAAGTTGGTCTGCTACACTTATGCATGCCTAAAGTTCAATCGGAAGATCATTGTTCCAAAAAAATGCCCACGTGGATAAATATAACAAGTCAGAAAATTTGTGTCATGGGCCTGGGGACGACAGTGTTACCTTGGTACAAAATAAGAGATGTTTTATGCGTGTTGTCATTGTGTGTGCAAAATTTTATTGTGTTTTATTGTATAACAACTGAGCTATGCTCGTTTATTTATTTATTAAACCTATTTACGTAACTAGTGACGTCACAACTTTTGCTGAATTAGCAGTTTATATTTTGTACATTTTTTCAAATAACCTCGGAACTAAAAGAGATAGTCTACTACAGTAAACCGCCAATCGGCTTACTTTTTCATGCTCTTTCACATGTAACAATAGAAATTTTTATTACCATTAAGCACATGAAGAGACTTAGTAGTGAATGTATTTATAGAGCAGGGGGCGGTTGTATAAAATTCTTAATCACTTTTTTGATCACTGTTTCGTAGTTAAATAGTGATTAAGTATAAAATACGTTGTGCCGATTGGTTGGCGTTTCCACTAATCATAGTTAACTTTAATCACTTTTTTACAACAGGCCCCAAGTGTTTGGATTTAATAAGACGTGAACGCTAAACATCTGTTTTATTATTATTGCTTTTGTGGGCCAATTGATGTAAGTAAAGATCCTTTGCTTCATCATACAATACTTTTTGTGGCCGTTACAAGCCATTTGCAGAGTACATGAATAAAAAAGCATCATTGTCCCAGCGACTAACGCTGTACGTCTTATATTACTGGTCCCTTTTTATTTTGCTATATTACTGAAAGATCCCTTCCTATATTACTGGTCTTGCAAGTTTGCTATTTTGTCTTGTGTCCATTAATACCTTAACGTTTATCAGCATTGGCAGATTCTTGGCGACTAATTACCTACTAAAGTACAGACGTTACTTTAATCTGAAGTTAGTAAAAATTGTTTTAACGGTCATTTGGTGTTGGAGTGCATTATTAGTGCGTTCCTTTTCTTTACCACTAAGTACATCTTTGGCAAGAGATTCTTCCACTGTTCAAAAGATTTATCAACGACGTTGACGCCAGATATTTTTGGCCCAACGTTAGCTATTATAGTTTAGCAACTTACATGTTGTTCGGACTTTGCGCAAAAACAGATGCAAATACGTACAATTCAAGCAAACCGTTAAACTTCAGCCTCACGATGTCAAAGAGAGCGGCAAATCTCGGTGTTGACAACTACTGTAGCTGTAACGTAACAAACTTTCACCATATGTTGGACACCCTATTGTGGGGTCAGCTGCCCCCCTCCAAAAAAAAAATCTATTTTGGAGTATGTATGAAAAGTTGAACACAAAATTTTAGAATAATTAATTTGCCATTGTAACATGAAGTAGAGATTCACCATGAAATAACTTTGTATGTGAGTAATAATAAGTAGTGACGCCGACGACGCGCAAATTTTTTCATTTTAGATAACTATGATAGTTTGATTGAAAATCTGAATTGTGATTTGGACAACATTCATAAATGGTATTCTGACAATAAATTGCAACATCATTTAAAAAATGCAAAGTAATGTTTATTGGCTCTCCACGTCACCTAAGTAAGTTAGGGGACAAACCATTATTAATCAATAATGCCTCAATTCCTCGAACCGGAGTGTTCACTTGTTTGGGAGTTAAACTGGATGGGAAGCTGAATTGGGAAATGCATATTGATTCTATTTGTAAGAAGGTCAGCGCTGGAATTGGGATAATGAGGAGAATTAAACCCTATGCATATGTTCTTAGTAAAACATTACAAGATATATTTGATGGTCTGGTAATGCCTTATTTTAATTATTGCTCCCCATTATGGGACACATGCGGTAAAGGCTTAGGGCTGCATAATGAATTGCAAAAATTTCAAAACAGAGCAGCCAGGGTTATCAGTGGAGTCAACTATGAAACTCGCTCTTCAGACGTCTTGGAAAGCTAGGCACTGGATAAAAGCCGTCTTCGAAACAAGGCGGTTTTGATGTATAAAATTCTTCATGGCTACTCCGCCTGAAATCTAAAACAACTATTTAATAAAAGAAATGAAGTTTAAACTTCATATAATTTGCGGAACAATTGCACAGATCTAACTCTGCCAAACCCAAAGACCGAATGCCTAAAACGATCTCTAGGGTAGAACGGCGCAAAGAGATTTAAAGGTAACAGACTCGGTTTTAAACTGCACTAAACATACCATCTTATCTCCATTTGTATATACTTAAAAGTTATTTTTGTTGTAAATTGTTTTTCTTGTGATTTTGTAAATACTTCAGATATTTTTATCAGTGTGACGTCCCTCGTGGAAATCAGCTGTAAATAATTGTGGAGGCCAGCGTGTTTAAATAAAGTTTTACATACATACATATACATACAGTGACAGCACAGTTTGCTCTAATTCCTGTTCAAAATCAGAACTGCTGTATTCAATAAAAATTGGATGTGTTAGATGCATTAAGGAAAAGTAAAAAGTATCAGTGAGATTTTTTCAGCTACTATCTGTACGATTTGCTGTTTACTTTATTCGCACAGAATTCTAATTTGAATTTTTGCGTTATCTTTGGATTTCCAAACGAATCAGCCTTCAATACCTTCCTTAATGTCACCGCGCAAACCTAATTATCCTACACTGAAAGAATACAATCGAAAGAAATTCGGTCATGAAAAAAAAACAGAGATTTTAATCCACAGTGGTATAACACGTATCCTTTGAAAAATTATAATATGGAACAGCGTCATTTTGTATGCTTTGCATTTCAAGAGTTCATGGCAGATAATACATTCATTTTTGATAATTGGAAAAAAGTGTCTGACTGAAAAAAACATGCAAAAATTAGGGTTCACAAAAACGCAATGGCAAATGGACATCCTTTCCAGCTTTTTTATTGAACGAATTACTCAGGAATATGCTTTTCAGCCGTAACTTTGCTCTAATTATGGATAAGTCGGGCAGAGCAAGTGTCAATTTGGCATGTTTTGGATGGCAAAACATTGGAAACATTCGTTGGATTTTTCTCAACGGAGTCAACTGAAGGGGAAACTCTTTTTAAACTTGTAAAGAAATTGATCACTGAGTATGGTTTGAAGTTGGAAAATATTGTGGGCGAATGTTTTGATGGTGCATCCAATATGAGTGGTGTACGAAAAGGCGTAGCGGCAAGAATGATGTATGTACATTGTTACGCACACGTACATGCTCTAAACTTGGCACTGCAAGATACTATTTATTGTTTTGAGTGAAAAAATAAATCTGTTATTTACCGGCAGCGTCGGTCCGGACGGGGAGAAACTGTGCCCTTGCTCTTGAAAACGGCCCTAACCCCCAGCGGGCTTGGGCTCCCCATCCGGACCTCCTATCTGGTAAATAACATATATATTTTCCCTCGACAATGGGCCAAAAAAGATTAAATTCTGTTACACTGATCAACATAGAACGTGCAACGCTAACCTTACTCAAGAATGACATTGCTCGAATATAATTGACACTCTTGGTAAACGACATGGACGAGACAGTTACTTTTTTTTGATAACTTATTCAGTAAGTCAGTCGAAAATTCAGGCAAGTGTTGTTGCTCCCCCCCCCAGTTGAAACGGTGCTGGTACGCATATGGTGTGGGCTGTAATAAATTATAATAGTAAAGTCTTTCTTCTTATATGGACTGAGTAATATGTGGTGTTTGAAATTAAGGTACAGTTGTTCACTAACTCCAGTAGAGATCTTAGAGTGTTGTTCTAGTCTCCATTAAGAAATTCTTTTGTAATATTATGACCCCTGGAATATTCGAGCCATATGTAAATTGCTGCACTAAGATATGTCTCATTTCTCTCACAGAACGAGCATGGGGGAGGGGAGTATATTCATATGTTCTTGTTCTGCGTGACTAATCTCTTTTGAAATCAACTCTAATTAATAATAACTGAGTTCAAAAGAAATCAGTCGGGCAGAACCTGACTATATGAATATAAACACACGCTCCCGAATTAACGTTCTGGTGTCGACCTTGGTTTCCCTAGTTTTCATTCTACAATGAGTAAATACGTTGTATTGATCAAGTTAATGCTTATTCAGTTCAATTGTAACGAAAATTTTTATAAAACAAACCTAAATTATGACTCTCGCTTTAGCCGAGTGAAAATCTACTTTTGAACGATTGAAATGAGTTGAGTCTTAGAGCCATCAGCGGCCTAATCCACGACTAGCTTCACAGTATATAATCAGTTCCACACTTCACTAATAAAGTCTAATCAGTATTTGCTACAAAAAAGTCGAGTCATACTTTGACAGACAACTTAATTACTTCTCAGCATGGAACAAATTGGCAGATTTTTAAAATGCTGTGTTCGGTAAGTTTACAACAGTATTTCGTACATTTTTAATTTGCTTTACGTTTCAATACAAGGCTACAAGCTTCATATTTTTGACACTATGGTGATACTGTTAGAACGGCAATGTTATGCCAAACGTCGAAAAATATATGTATATCAGTATTGGTGTAAAACGTAGCTATAGAGCCACGTCAAATTCCGTACTATGCTATACGTAGCTATAGAGCCACGTTTAACGTAGCTATAGAGCCACGTCAAATTCCAACGATCACCGTAGCCGTTATCAGTCTTTCTAAGTTCAACATAAAAGCGATTTCGATATTCATTGTTGAATAATTGTCGAAATAGTATTAGTCAGGGAGGCAGAGGTCATTTTACCTACCTTCTCGTGGGACAAATCCATTTTGCTCTTGAATTGTCCGTTACATGCCTAATATAACAATTCTGAATGTTGTTTGGCCCAATTTATCTTGTGGGCTTCGATCAACACGTTTGTCTTCAGTTTTATTATAAAACTATTATGCGGTCAAAAATAGCAAACTTTCAAGTTCATTCATTTGAAAAATGACTTGTATCATCAGAAAGCTTATAAAAAACAACATATAAGACATCATTACGGACACCCTGGTTTTTCAAGCTGTTTTCGAGTTATTGCTGCTTCAAAACGGGAAAATGTCCTAAAATGACGCTAATTTCCTGGGCACTAGTCTGAAAATAAGTTTTCGAACGCTCATAACTCAACAAAAATGTGGAAAATAAAAGTAACCATAATAATGTGTTATATGTAGTTTTTTATTACCTTTTTGATAACGTAGCTAATAGGCCGTCAGCTAGTGCCTCTAAATATGTCTAGAAAACGATTTTCGTTGCCCCCTTCGCTAAACTAAAAAAAAATTACACATTCTCATAGAATAAGCAACGCTGAATCCGAATCTAAAAAGTTCTTGCGGGTTCTCTCGGCAGTTTTTGTGCAAAATGCGATTAAAATCCTAAAATTTTCGAGTTTCACAATAGCATTTTTACTATATTCCATACCTCAAAATACGTACACTCTGAACCAGTCACCGGCGCACCATAGTGAAAGTTATACAAGTAAGATAACTTCCGCCTCCTCTTGAGATATGTGATACACATTAATGTAAATACATGTAAATATGGAGGAAGATATTTGCTCATGTATAATTCATACCAGCGATATATCCAAAAATGTTTCCCAGTTAAAAGATTTTACGGCTGTAACACTTTCAAAATTTTTGAGTACCAGGAAAATATTGCTATCTTTGACTGGAAATCTGACTGGCGTAGCTGTAAAGTCTTTAGAGTATTTCTCTGATGAAGATGAACGGGCATTCATCAACGAAGGAACTGTTCCTGAAAGAAGCTTGCAATATCATATTGAATGCTATCGAAAGTTTACTGATAAAGTAAGAATTACAAGAGCGCAACGTATGAGTGAAAAATCGGATACACCATCTACGAGTAAAGAAGATGCAGAACCTGCTGCGAAGAAACAAAGAGCAGACGAAACCCGACAAACACGAAGTAAACTTCAACCACATGGCTCTACTGCGACTAAGTCGAGACCTAAATCAACGGCTGTTCTTCCAAGAATATGCCTTATTTGCAAAAAATCAGAACTCACGTACACTTGTCCCGTAAGTCGAAAGTCAAAATTACTTTTTTAGAATATTGTGTGATATTAAAACGTTATAAATATTTAAGAATATTAGAGATAGTTATCCTTCCCTACCCCCAGTATACTAAATATACGTACTATGATACATTAGCACAGTTGATACGAAGCTAGGTTGCTGAAGCAGTAGTATTTACTTTTAGAGAACCAAGAAAAAAGTGATACAAATGCTCACTCAAAGCCAAACCTTTGATGCTGGAAAGTTAAGAATGGCTGCAGAACAGAAAAAGGATGAGTCTATCCTGTTACACATTCGAGGCAAAGATTGTGTGGCAATTGAAGCATGCTATCACAAAAAATGCTACACAAGCTACACAAATTTCCTGAATTATAAATTAGTGGAAGATAAAGAAAGACTGTATGAAGAGTCATTCCAGCAATTTTGTAAACAAGTTGTAGATAAGAAGATCATTACTGACAAAGAAGTAATGCTCATGACAAAACTGTTTGACTACTTTGTCAAATGTGTTCAAGATACAGAAGGATTAGATGCATCAAATTATCGAATATTTCGTTTGAAAACAAGATTAAAGCTGGCATACCCCCAGCTAGTTTTCCATAAACCCAGTAAGAGGAACATGAGTGAGTTGGTCTTTTGCGAGGATCTGAGTGCGGGTGTGATTGCAGCAGGACACATCTCAATGTGTGACAGTTCTGACACTGAAACTAGCAGTCAGGAAGAGAGTGAAATTCCTGGTACATCAACCCAAAAGGAAACTGGAAACAACAAGCAAGAAGAAATGAGAACATTGTTTCATGCTGCCATGATTCTTCGTGGTAAAATTGAAGAATGTGACAATTTTTACCAAAAGTGGCCCCCTACACCATCTGAGTTTACCCCAACAAATGCAGAGCAAATGATCCCCCCTAGTCTATCAGCGTTTCTTTCGTGGCTGCTTGGCTTTTCGTCCACTGTCAACATGAGTTCATACTTGAGTATTGCAGAGAATCAATATTTAAAGGTTCTTTCTCTTGCCCAAGACATAATTCATGTTAGCTCAAATGGCAGGAAACAGACCCCAAAATCGCTATCTTTGGGCATGGCAGTAAGGCAAATTACAGGATCATATGCACTTACAAAAATATTAAATGGCTTTGGAAATTCAGTGTCCTATTCAGCAGTCTTGTCCCTTGATACAGCTCTTGCTTCCCAATGTCTTGACAATGATGCTGTCATACCAGAAGGGATAATTCCAAGAAAATTCACCATGATGGTTTGGGATAACATAGATTTCCTGGAAGAAACACCAACGGGTGCTGGTTCAACACATATGGCCAATGGCATTATCATTCAACAAACAAGAGATGATCAGCAACTTCCAAAACACTGCCAGACCAGTACTACTACTATAAAGAAGTCATTGCGTTCATTAAAAGCTCCTGAAAAACAATTACATACCTACATTCTAGGTAACAAAGAATCGCCAAAGCTACATGTGGCTGCAATAAATTGTGCATTGGAAACAAGTGTAGTTACACAAAAGGATTCACTGGATCGAAGTCTGATGCTGGACTTTATGTACACAATTTGCAAGTACTACTGTGATGAATTGTCTACAATTCTACCCGGCTGGACAGGTTTTAACACACTGATTAGTGAAAAGCCTGATGGTATTTCAAAGGTGGGTTATCTTCCTGTTGTGGATGCACCGGTGACTGACATCTCAACGATCTACACAATCTTGAGACGGAGTGTTGATATTGCAAATAAATTGGAACTGCAATACGCAGTACTAATCTTTGATGAAGCAATATATGCCAAGGCACAGCAGGTACGATGGAAAAGTGGTGAATTTCTTAACAAGTTCATTTTTCGGCTTGGGGAATTTCATGCATGTATGTCATATGCTACAGCAATCTCATGTCGTTTCCGCAGTGCTGGTTTGCAGGTTAGCATTTTCAAATATTCTTTTATTTCCTTTCACAGCTCATACAAATATTACACACACAGACTAGGTTACCAAGTAAAAAGAGATGTTTTAACAGAACTGTGCTGATGAATGATTTATAAAGTCATTCATTGGAAAAATATTGACTTTCCTTAATATTGAGTGAACACACTACTATGCAACATATCAAATATGCTGTCTGATGCAGTCTATGATCTATATAGGTCCAGTGTTGTATTAATAGCAAATATAGTTAGGAAAGTTATAGATTTGTTAGTGATTTGTTCTTCCTTTAAACCTGATTTGTAGGATATCCTAGTTGAATCCGAGACTGTTGCACAAGGATCTCTGAATGGAGTCTTCAGTGGAAAGCACTACAACCGCTGCATACGTGCACACAAGTTGGTGTTTGAAGCTATGGAAAGGCTCCGTTTTGAAGCTTTTCTAGATACTCAATCAACAGAACAAAAAGGAGAAATCATTGGCCTAGCAAAGGAGATACATGGCAACTTAAAACAAGAGGGCATTGAAAGTTACAGTGGCAATTCTATTCTAAATGAAATGGCAAAAAGATAAGTTTTAACTAGTTTATTTTGCTATTATGTAAGCCACATGCAGGGACTATAAAAATACAGGGATTGTTCAATGGAATTTTGACTCATTACTAAAACGTCATCGTGTGAAATGTTATAATTTTCTTCGGTTTTTTCTGGCACTGCAATGTTAAGATGTTCAAAGTATTCAGAGTACTCAATGACACCAGATTTTTGTGACGTGCTTGTGCAAAGGGGTAGAAAGGGAGTTAGAATCCATTTGCAAGTAGATAAACCCATCTAATTCATCCCAAAATGTTATTACGTTCCAGATATTTGTTGAAGAGGAGAAGAAAAGGAGTATGACATTTGAGTTTTGGTGTTCCTACATTGAAATGGTTCAACTGTTATTAACATTTATCCGAGCAACAAGAACAACTGATTGGAAGCTTCATCTATCTGCAGTGAGAGCAATGCTTCCTTGGTACTTTGCCTACGACCGCATAAATTACGCTCGCTATATGTCTGCATACTGGCTAGAAATGATGTGTCTGGATGAGACACACCCAGGTAAGGAAATAACATATTCATACAGCATGACTCTACAATAGTGAACTTACTGTAATTAAGGTTCAAACAGAATAGTGAACACAAATGCAGTATATACATATAATGTTAATTCATGTTTAGGAGCTTCAGCTGAAATGGAATTGCAATGGACTGTTCAAAGGCAACAAAAACATGGGTTTTCATCGATTGCCTGTGATCAAACCATTGAGCAAACTTGCAACCGGGATTCCAAAACCAAAGGTGGTATCGTGGGGTTGACTCAGAATAGAGGAGCAATAAATCGGTGGATTCTTGCTCAAGCTGACAGAAGTGCAGTAACCAGAAATTGTCAGTTGATGGCTGGTGTAGCAGAGGAGCAAAGGTAACGACAATATTGAATCTGATGATGTCTGAATACAATAGATTAGGTACTGTAGTTTACATTTCTAGAAACTGAATGCTACTGTATGTTCACATTTAGAAAGAGGAAAGACCTGGACAAAACTAACTTGGAGAAGCATGAGCAAGCTGTTAAACAGATTATGGCAACAATAACTTCCATGTCAAACCCGTTTAGCCCAGAAAGCCCCACAGAGTTGTTCAACATATGTAGCGGTGTTGTTGCAGATGAAGAAACAAGAAGAGATTTACAGAATGCATATGTGAAAGGAGACGAAAGAGTTGAGCAGTATATCCATACCAAGGTACTATGTGAAGAACCAGATATATTTTCTAAGATTGAAAAAATGAAACTGAAATCTTTTAATACTATGGCAAAATCAAAGGCAACCCGAACATCTTCTGGCTCTGTCGTTATGGTGAAGAATGATTGTCGCTTCTGGGCAAGGCTTCTTATGATAGCAAGAAATCGGGATGTTGATCTTCAACATGTTTTCACATATTCCCTGAGACCATATCCAAGAGCACTGGCTACAGACTCTGGCTGTCTTGTTAAAACTGTAAAATCAAAATTACTTCATGTGCTGGAACAAGAAGCTATGGTGCCACTTATTGAACAGGTTCCAACAAATAGTGCTGCTATTGTTGATGGAATGGCTCTACTGCAAATGCTGAAAGCAAAAAATATCCCAGAGACATTTGGTCAATTGGCTGATGTTGTTTTGAAGAATGTCATTGATATTGCAGTTTACAATAAATCACGACGGGTGGACTTTGTGACGGACAGGTATCCTGCAGTGAGTATAAAAACTGCTGAAAGGTTACACAGGGCAGCATCTGGCACATATACTGTCTCAATACTTGGTGATCAACAAAAAGTTCCAAAGCAGTGGAAAAAGTTCTTGAGTGTGGGAAGTAATAAGGAACGGCTTGTCGAATTCTTGGTTCAACACTGGAGAAATGTTCCATGTTCAGCACTGCAGTCAACCCATTTGTTCGCAACAAATAAAGAGAAATGTTACCACTATTACTCTAATGGTGATAGTGTTACTGTTGAAGAAGTTCCTGAATTGGAGTGTGACCATGAAGAGGCCGACACAAGGATGTTCCTTCATGCACAACATGCTGCAGCATCATCGGATGTTGTTGTTATCAAGAGCCCGGATACTGATGTTTTCATCATTGCACTTGCTTGCCAAGCAAATATTCCTGCTACACTTATATTTGACACGGGAACTGCAAATAATCGGAGAAGAATTGATGTTGGTAGAGTTGCTGAGTTCTTTGGACCCAGGTGGTGCAAAGCCATGATTGGTTTCCATATTTTTACAGGTGGGAATAATTTGGGATAACAGTCCCATCTGTCTTCATGTATTAACTAGTTTACCAATTAGTAACTAGGTGTTTATCTGATTCTCCTTACATGCCCTTTACCAACTTAATTTAGTGCTTGATGATTTTACTGACTTGGGAACAGACACTGCTAATGTAAGTCCATTAATGGGTTACAACCTTTAATTTTTTTATGTAGGGTCTGACTCCACAAGTGCATTTTTTGGTAAAGGTAAGACAACAGCACTTAAAGTAGCAAGAAGCAAAGATGAATTCTGTGGTTCATTTGAGGCACTTGGAAATGATTTACAGCTTCCTGAGAACATCATCACGCTTCTGGAGCAATATGTTTGCTGCCTTTATGGCCAAGAAAAAGCTTCATCAGTCAATAATGCCCGTTACAGGATGTTTAAACTTGGCAAGTGCTCAGAGGACTCACTCCCTCCTAATTTTGATAGTTTATATCAACACATTTTGAGAGTCAACTTTGCAAGTTATATTTGTAAGAATTGTACCATTCCCATTATAAATGCACCATCACCTGTGGGATATGGTTGGAGCCTACCAGCAGATACACTGGAAATCACATGGGGGACCCAAGGGCCTGCTCCAGACAGCATCTTAGAATTTGTTAGCTGCAAGTGCAAGAAGGGTTGTCAAACAAACAGGTGCTCATGTTACAAAGCAAATTTGAAGTGCACTGAACTTTGCCAATGCAGCAGCTGTGAGAACAGTGAAGTAGATGATGAGCTGATTGACAATGACTTTGATGGAGAGGCAATGGATTGCGATGATGAGGAATTCGAATAGTTTTGAACACGAAAAGAAGTTATTTATATATTACTATAGGTATTAATGACAGAATTTGACGTTTCGAGTAAATGCTCTAAGTCGATTTTTATATATAGTACTTATAGTAAAGCATTTTATAATATTTAGGCTAATACCTTACAACTGTGAACTGTCCAATATTCTGTCTTTAAAATGCAGAATTAAAGTTTTTTCTTCATTTTTTTACTCGCCATAAAAATGAAACAGTGAAAACGTTGGTTTATAATCTTAAACGGGTTCGTGTAAAGCCAGAATTGAAAATAAATGAACTAGAAAATAATGTTGCTCATTGTTTACTTCAAATTTGAATTCACATATCTCAAGAGGAGGCGGAAGTGAACTTACTTGTATGATTTTAACTAGGGCGCGCCAGTGACTGGTTACGAGTGTATGCTTTTCGAGGTATGGAATATAGTAAAAATGCTATTGCGAAACTCGAAAATTTTAGGATTTTAATCGCATTTTGCACAAAAACTGCCGAGAGAATCCGCAAGAACTTTTTAGATTCGGATTCAGCATTGCTTATTCTATGAGAATGTGTAATTTTTTTTTAGTTTAGCGAAGGGGGCAACGAAACTAAACATTTAGAGGCACTAGCTGACGGCCTATAAGTGGTTTTTCCTAGAAATAAGTCCGAAATTTCGCCTTTTTTGACAATGATATAGTTTTATAGAAAATTTAAGAAAAAACGTGTTGGCTGGAGCCCTCAAGGAAAATTGGGCCAAACAACATTCAGAATTGTTATATTAGGCATGTAACGGACAATTTAAGAGCAAAATGAAATTGTCCCTCGATATGGTAAGTAGACATGTTTTTTGTACCTCTGCCTCCCTGACTATATGGTTCTTGGCAAAGTATTGACGACTTGTTTTTAAAATGAAGCTTTTCAAGTGGGCGAATTTTTTATTCAAAGTGCGCGTGTCGATGGATCGACGGGCGGGAGTCGACAGCCTTTTATTTATTATACATACACAAGTTACTTGTTCCAACCATCGACGGTAAAGAGATTAGAAATATTAATTATAACAACAAAATAACAATAAAAGGACAACACACAATCAAATAAGGTGGTAAATTTCGTTTCAAAATATATATTTGGATGATATATTCTTCTATAACAAATATACAATAATTGTCACAGTCTAGCGCGCGTTTGGACCGCCTGTGGTTCATCATTTGAGCTTCTCTATTGTGGATGGAACGCCAGGAATTAAGGCCAGTGGCGGATGAAGCTTGCGCAGGGCCCGGGCACATCGTTGGCTAGTTGATGCACCCCCCCCTAAATAAATGCGCACGTCGAAGAGAATATTGATACAAATGCAATGTTTAGTTGTTTCCACAATTTTACTAATTCCTACAGAAGCCCAAAGGCGACAGTGTAAAATTACTTTCGTATTTCACATTTTTGTGTTTTATATTTTACATTTTTGTGTTTTATATTTTACATTTTTATGTTTTATATCTTACATAAAAATGAAAAGTTAGAAATTCAAATGTAAAAAGTTAAGGGGGTCCAATACTAAAAAAATTTTTTGTGTGTTTTAATGCTATGCAGTTTATCTTTGGTCAGGTGTTAGAACATGGTACCACAAACATAAAAATAAGTTTTTCAAAGTTACCATTGCCATGGTTACCATGTTAAGTACTCCCTGATGGTGAAAAATCAATATATTTGTAAACATGATATCTCAACAACTATGAATGATAAAAATCTAAAATAACTTTATTTTAATAGTATATCACATGCTCTTGGAGATGAACCAGAACTATGGTGATTGAGGCGAAAATAATTTTTTTGCGGACAAAATATTAAAACTATAGATATTATCAAGATGATACTGACTATCATAACTTGCATGCTATTGCAAATATTTTTATGATTCTGGTTCATCTCCACGAAAATGTAACACAGAACACACACTGAAAGTTTGAAGTCAATAGCTTACATACTTCTTGAGATATTGCGCATGCAATAATGGCGATTGGTGGTTTTCGGCAATTTGAGAAAAACTGCTTTAAAGTTTTTGCATGCATTAGAATAACATTAATCGAACAATGCTATAAAAATATAAAACACAAAAATGTAAAATACGAAAGTAATTTTACACTGTCGCCTATCGGCTTCTGTAAATTCCTGACGTGAAATTTGATCTCATTTATAGTCCATAACAACAAATTGATATCTAACGGAAACACTGGACAATCCAGTCGCAACGTCGTAGTTGTCAACCCATCACACAATTTTCCGCAAAACGTATTATAAAAAACCTGAAAACGTCGCATGATATTTCATACATATTTAATTTTTCTGTCGAGGCTTGATCGTATTTATTAACTTTACGATGTTTTAAAGTTAAAATGACAATAAAATTACATCGCTTGCCGCCAGGCACAGTCGGGCAAAATATTGGTGTCTTGGTGAGACTGAAATCTTAAATATAAGACTAAAGTAATTCCGAATAAAGTGTGCATAATTAGACTTTACACAATTAAATACTGTATATTTCGAGTCATTTTGCTCGTCTTCAGCAGAAATTTTACAAGTATAGCGTTAACTATAAGCGCGTACTATTTAAATTGAACTTAGTATGCGTCAGCAAAAATTACGTGAGCAAATTAATTTAACGATTACGTTACAAGTTCTCTGCTGTTATATTGTTCAGCGGTGTTAATTAAACAACTGCAGTTCTCTGCTTGAAACTTAGAAACAGAGTTAATCGTAAAAGAAAATCGTGTCGTGCAAAATATTACGCGAAAAGTGTACAGCATCTCAAACAGTGTAAAGCATCAGCTTGGTGGGATGAAGTTAAGAAACTTAGTGGAAGTAAATCTGTGTATAAAAATAATGAAGAAGTTCTTAGAGCCTGAAGACCTGATAACTACTTTTCGAAAACTGTTAAAGTCGAAATTGCGAACGAAATCAACAATTTTTTCCTGCCTCCAATGAGAACCTTCACCCCCCCCTTACTCCAGATCATTACCAAGACATGGTACCTAACAATCCTGACAATCTTATTCTTACCGTTACCAATGAAGATGTGTTTAAAAAACTTTCTACGCTTAACTCAAGAATAACCCTGCTCGTATCGAGAATGCCGTCTTCCACATTCATGGAAAAAGGCAGATATCATCGCTATCCCTAAAACTAAATCCATAACTGATATTAATGACTACCTACGCCCTATTTCGTTGACACCCATTTTATCAAAACTAGCTGAAGAATTCGTGCTCGAACACTACATTAGACCTGCAGTATTGAAAAAACTTGACCAAAGGCAATTTGGATCAATCCCAAAATCAAGTACAACACATGCTCTAATTAGCATGCTGCATTTTTGGAATGAAAGTACGGATGGTAACGGTGCGACAGTCAGGGTTATGCTATTTGATTTTCGTAAAGCTTTTGACTTGATAGACCACCATATTCTTTTGGAAAATTGAAGAAATACGATATTCCTAAACCCATTCCGCATTGGATCATGGCTTTCCTTATCGATCGCTGTCAAAATGTAAAATTAAGTAACGATTGCTCTTCTGAATGGAAAAATGTTCCTGCCGGTGTTCCACAAGTTACCAAATTAGGTCCTTGGGTTTTTCTAGTCATGATAAATGACCTGGACATTGCAGAAAACAAGCACCTTTGGAAATACGTAGATGACACAACTATATCAGAACTTATTATTAAAGATCAATCAAATAGTGCAATGCAATCTTATGTTGATACAGTTTCTTTAAAGTCTGCAAATAATGGTATGCAGCTAAAAGTGTCCAAATGTAAAAAGCTTCGCATTAATTTCTCAACTGGAGAGTCTAGCTTCGATCCTATAATTATAAATAACAAAGATATCACAGTGTAAAACTGCTTAGATTAACCATTACCGATAATCTTAAGTGGAACAATCACATCGAATCCGTTTGTAAGAATATCTCAACTCGGCTCTACTTTCTGAGACAATTGAAACGTGCAAAGTTACCACCCAAGGTCCTTCTTTTGTTCTGTGTTACATGCATCCGCCCTGTTGCTGAATACGCATGTGAAGTGTTCTATGACTCTCTTCCTAAATACCTGTCCGATGATCTTGAAAGAATGCAACGGCGAGCTTGTAAAATCATCCTTCCTGAGCATGACTATGAAGACTCGCTCAGTGTCCTAAATATTTCCCAATTTACCGATCGTAGACAAAATCTGACCACAAAACTTTTCGAAAAAATAGTGAACGACACAAATGACAAATTGCATCGCTTATTGCCACCTTCAAACGCCTCAGAAGTTTTCCTCAGAAAAAGACGAAAATTCCAACTTCCCCATTGGAGAACGATTAGATTTAGAAATGATTTTATAAATGCTAACTCCAGAAAATATAAATGTATTGATGGGAATTTGAGTTAGATTAGTCTCAATTGTACATAGCTATATATTTTACATGAAATCTAACTTAGCTATAAGATATATATAAACTTGTAGACGTATATTAATAATTCTTATCTTATATATATATTATACTATTTTGTAATACTTAACGTTTTTCAGCTGGAGTATATTACAAAGGCTGCAAGTTTTAAGTTAATAAACCATCTATCTATCTATCTATCTGGTTACCCCTATAGGCTGCAATATACAGCAGATGCGATATATCGTTGAAAAAATGAGTAGCTTTGCGAAGCGTGGGCGCCCTCAAAAGTAGTGCGAGGCCTTTGTGCTTGCACCTGCAACATAGAAGCTGTACATCCTTGGAGAGAACTGCCTTTGCGGAGCGCGGGGCCCCTCGAAAGTGCGGGGCCCCTGGCACCTGCCCATACTGCCCCTTCTTTGATCCGCCACTGATTAAGGCCTGTTTCAAACGTTGAACTTTTCATGTGCCGTACCTAACGCAAATGAGCTGAGATCTTTGATTTAGCTCATCTACATCAGATTCGGCACATGAAAAGTTCGACGTTTAAAACAAACCCAAGAAGGTAAAAGAAATCATTATTTACGCCACACTTGTATATACGATTGGGGCAAGCGATATTTGTTGCTTACATTTGCACACAGGTACATTTACCGCTTTTATTTGTACATCGTGTGTGTGAGCTATGATAAATTATAGCAGTAAAGTCTGTCTTCTTATATGGACTGTGTAATATGTGGTGCTTTAAATTAAGGTACAGTTCAGTTCACTGACTGCAGCAGAGACATCACGATTGTTGTTCCAACCTCCATAAAGCATTTCCTTTGTAATAAACTCAAAATTATGAACCCAGGAATGTTCATGCTATATAAATTCCTGCACTAAGACACTATACGACCGAATTCACACAAACATAATCAATGGTATCCAATAGCTCGGGTTCAATCTTTGCCTTTGAGTTGACGTTTGACGCTGGCAGTGAATCGCTGTTAAAATATGTAATAATTATTATGCATATAAAATGGTAAATCATTACTGTTATTTAATGTCACAAGTCAAACGTCAAGCAATGTCAACAGAAAAATAATTGTTGACTGGCTGGGAATCGCTGATAAATTCCAATGTTCGTGTTCTGCCCGACAAATAATTTCTTTTCAAATCAACTCTAATAACAACCGAGTTCAAAAGAAATTGGTCGGGCAGAACCTGAATATATGAATATACACACCCGCTCCCGAATTAACGTTCTAGCGCCAGCCCTTGTTTCCCTACTTTTTATTCTGCAATGAATAATGAATTCCCATACAGACCGAGCAAACGAGGTTGATATGGGATTGTTGTGACTTTGTAGAACAGACGAAACACGCTTTCGGTGCTAAACGTTCAGCCGTATTTATTTGGGTCATTTGTTTGTTCAGGATAGTAAAACTCACTCGGGGAGTGATTTTCGTCGTCATTACACGGCATAATAAGTTTTAATTTAATAAGTTTAAAGTAATAAGTTCTATTGATGCAATGTTTACACGAGCGGGCAAAATGAATTTGTCGAGAGGGCAAGATGACTTTCTTGAGCGAGCAAAATGACCATTTCCAGACCACTCATCAACCAATCAGCGTGCGTCATTTGTCTCAGCCATATAATAACAGCTGTTACTAGAAATACATGCATGCAGCAACCCCTCGCCACTAACTAAGAGCATGCAACTATATTTTCGGAATTACATGAAGAACTCATGTAGGTTGTTGTCATAGCAACACGACAATTGTTATTCTTTCTGTATATTTTTCAAAATGACGAAATATCAGTTTTTAATCCTTTTTTTATTGACAATTTTTTTAAATGGCGCAACATTTGTCATCAGTATGTTATTACGCCTAATGTAAGCTTAAATTTGGTATAAAATATGCGACCTATTAGTTACATTAGTAATGAGCAGACAGTCTTGCATTTACAAAACATAAACTTACTCTGGAATTTAAGATGAGTACGGCTACGCGGGCCTTTATAAAGCACTAAAACACAAGTATGAATATGCATTATCAACAAACTTGCCTTGTGTTTCACGCCATAGTCAATTCTTGGCGCTTCTCTGTATTTTCCCCGAATTAATCTCTCTTCAAGAGTCTTATGGCAGTCGTTTTCGTCTTATTTCTCGCCTTTTTGAATGCCTTAAGTGTTTGCTACTCCTGATAGTCCGCCATATTCCTGAGATCAGAAATGACCACCCTTCGTTGGTTGTGAAAGTTGCCAAATCTTTTTGCAAAAATACGAAATATTGCAGTGCAATATAGTCCGCCATATTTTTGAGATCAGTGATGACCACCCACTCCCACTCACCGCCACCCTTGAACCACGCGCCCGCGATATTTGATGAACTTCAGACTTCGCTATGCTTTCCTTTTACCGGGTGTAAATAGCCGTGCGGAATTAGTACCCTCGCCCTGGGCTAACGCTGGCTCGGGGATTAAATGCCACAAGTCCGACATCGAGCAATGTCAGCAGAAAAATAATTGAGAATATACCATCATGTTTTTGAAGTGTCCCTGAATTCATTAAGTGTTTGAGCACTGTTAACTGTAACGTATTGTACATCCTGGAATTTTAATTTATAAGTCTGATAAATATCTCATATACACTATAGATAGCGGATCTGTATATAAAAATGTGAAGCCAAAAATATTAGCGGCATCCCCACATAACAATAGGCGGCAGCCTATTGGTCGTTCCCACTCATCAAAAAAAATGCTACAGAAAACACTATACTTTTCTGCATTCGTGTATTAAATACTTTATAGCTGCTCTATTTCCATACATAAATTATCATAATCAACAAATCAGCGTGCGTCATTTGTTTCAGCCATATAATAACAGCTGTTATTAAATGCCACAAGTCCGATGTCAAACAATGTCAGCAGAAAAATAATTGAGAATATACCATTATGTTTTTGATGTGTCTCTGAATTCAGTAAGTGTTTGAGCACCGTTAACTGCAACGTATTGTACATCCTGGGACTTTTATAGGTCTGATGGATATCTCATATACACTAGATAACGGATCTGTATATAAAAATGTGAAGCCAAAAATATTAGCGGTATCCCCTGATAACAATAGGCGGCAGCCATATTGGTCGTTCCCACTCATCAAAAAAAAGCTGCAGAAAACACTATACTTTTCTGCATTCGTGTATTAAATACTTTTTAGCTGCTGCATTTCCGTACACAAATTATCATGCTCCGTGTCAATTCTGTGGGAACGACCAGCGCCTGTGATCCGACTTCAATTTTCGCCTGCCCACAATGTGGGATGCACCATCTAGTGTACATGAGATATCTATGGTATATCTAGACAAGTGGACGGTACAAATGAACTTGCACAGATGTTGTTTAAATTAATCAGGACGTACATGTTATAAAGGCTATCAAATGTTAACATTTTCAGTTTGTGACGTAGTCTATGCTCTTCTAGCCGAGGACAGTGGCGGATCCAGGGTAAGTCAAAATAAATTATAGCAGCTCAATTTTAAATTCAAAATAACTTTATAACAATGTCATAGGTTATGAATTTCAAAAGAATAAAATCTAACCAATGAAGTTGCTTTGAAGGTATTTTAAAATGTAAATATATCCTAGAATGAACTGTGGTAATTTATTTTGACTTACGCTAGATCCGCCACTGGCCGAGGAAACAGTCAAACAGACAATAATGTAAAAGTCTTTGTTTAAAGTAGCTAGTTTGTTTTAAGAAGTCATTGTGGATCAGATTAGTTGGTCAAAAGCTGTTGGGAGTACCCTCTCACAATTGTCGTAATTATTGTTTGTTGAATTGTTAGATATAGTGAGTTCCGAGTTTTCGCTGCATTCATATTCGTACGTTCTCGCGTTTCGCATTCAATTAAATGAACTAGAATCATACTTAGAATAACTCTGAATGTGTTATCCTTTCATTTATACTATGGTAACAAAGCTTATAAAATTAAAATTGTAGTGTTATAAAGCACGCATTTCGTACACCATGGTTAATCACTTGTTTATAACTCGGTGCATAATCACAACTAACAAAGAACATATGCTGGTTGATTGGCTTATGATAAATTAAGTGTTAATAATAATAGATATGATCAAGTTTCTGCAATCTCTCCCCTTTTTGTTAGATTTCTTAATATTTTCACTGTTTCATTAATTAATAATCCACTAATATATGTTTTCTTAATGTTCTCTCGTCGTTTATTACTTGTCTTTTGCAAGTTTGTTTTTCAATCGTTTTGACCTTCTTGGTTGATGCTTCTATCTCGGTTGTGTCTGGTATGTTAACAATTGGTATGTTTTCATTTCTTGGTACGTTTGGTTGATCAGGTTTCGCAGTTCGTAAAGGTCTGAGTTTCCTTGCATCTCGGCAGATCCTTCGTTCGTCTTTGATTCTGTTTGCGTTGATCTGCGATCCTTTAATCTCCGTGACAACGTATACGTACAGTTCGTACGGTGTTTGTCCCTTGCGTTTATTTTCGCGCTTGACCAGAACGGCATCATCTTGTGGTTTAGCATTTTTCGTATCAAATGATCATGGATAGGATCGTCTGCATGGCCTGCATAGTCACATTTCTTTGCAATGTTTTGTTCGGGGCTTTGTTGTTTCAGTCCACTGAGTTGAAATCGAGCAAAGTCCTTGTTTTTCTTGGGGATAAAATGGTTATCTATCTTACGGATTGAGTAATTTATACGCGTATTCCTCTTCCGTGCCTGTTAAATCAGGAAACGCATCGTCGAAACCGACTAAATCTTGTCCACCGTCGATCAGAAGTGCGTCCTTTTTAGTTTCATGGTCAGTGATACCGAAAACTCGAAACTGTCTTTCAATTTCCTTCTTATATTTTTTGCCAATGTACCGCAGTATCGTTGCTGTCAGCTTGTTTTGTAAATGGTTTTTTATTATGAGGTGTGTGTGTATTGTGGCGCTGCTGAGAGTTGTGCTTGATGGTGCGTTGGTTATCCTTTACGCATTTTTTTCCTCGCCGCCAATGTAGTGTTATAAAGCACGCATTTCATACGTCATGGTTTATCACTTGTTTATTACTCGGGTGTATAATCACAACTAACAAAGATGTGCTACAACTGGCTTGTACTGTTTGATTGGCATATGATAATTAGGTGTTAATAATAATAGATCATGTTACTACAAAAAAAATAAATAAATGAATAATGGTTCCACACCATCTCTTTGTCCAACTATTTATGGATTGCATTGCAAATTAAGATCGCTTAAAGGAGCAGTGTCATATTTCACGCATATGCTTCTGCGCATAACAAACTTGAAAGCGTTGGGCCAACGCTTTCAAGTTTATAGAATCCAAAATGGCGTCCTCTCAGGAGGGCGTGCATGGTGGGAGACGCGATAGCTCCGGCCGAAAGAGGAAACATCAAGACAATGAAACTCGAAGAAAATCGTGGGGGAGTCAGCGCAAGAGAGTATACTTGCTAAACAATATATTTGAAGCGTGGAAAAATGCGAAGGTCGAGGCGGGATATGAGCAATGTAGTGACAGTGACTTCGCCGGGCATCTGTTGTCGCTTGAGTATAGAAGAAGGTAAGAATAATGCTTTTTAAATGTTTCAATTAGAATGAATCTATAAGAAATTAGTATTAACGTGTTGAATTTATATTTAACTGTTTTAGGTCGGAGATAAAGCATTCAAAACGGCGAACGCAAAGCGAAGCAGACGCACACCAACATATCGACACTGATGACATAGGGTTGCGCACTGAAAATATTTCGCAAGGTAAGCAATGTACATCCAGGAATATAAAGTTAAAAAACTATAATACTCAAATAGCCATAAAATCCTCCAGAATTTATTAAAATATAATTGTGAATCAAGGTTATACTTTAAGTTTATGAAAGCCCCATTGTTTTAGACCGAGACAAACTGACGACATTTGTCATCACTCGTTTGTCAATTTCGTATTGGAGCAATGCCTGTACGTGGGCAAAGAGAAAGTGTATATACTTACTCTTTGACGTGGGCGACGGACCATTTAAATGTGTAATTTAGCGAGCGCGCGGAATTCTTTTAAAAAGTGCGTTGTCATGTAGACTGCACACATTTCAAAAGAAAGCAATCGCAAAATTTAAATTGAATGTAAATCAGCCTTTAGAGATAAACTATTAAATTTTTGATGGAGTGGTTGCAGAATTCCTAAAGTCACGATACGTCCTTTTCTGTATTCCAAGCTTACAGGATAATTCTTTTATTTTAATAAACGGTTTTGATCCGACAGCGTAACATTTCCTATTTCATTGTTATAAGGCTGCAGTTGTTAATTTTTGAAAATGGAATTCTGCAACCAATTATCAAATGTTCCATCCCTTAGCTCATTGGCACAGGTATGGTTCTTGGTAGGAGATTGGATCATTTTTGCCTAACTGCCTAATTGTACAGTGAGGTTATGTTCTCAGTTTATTAATATAATTTACAATGTTGCCCATTACAATATAAAATACTTTGATTTCAGGACAAGAAACATCCACACCACTAAAACATGGTCATGGAGAAAGACTACCTGATTCTCCTTCATTAGGATCTCCAATATCCAAAGCACCAGAAAATATGGAAGGGATGGATGTGCATTCAAGTTTTAGTATTATATCTGAAGCACCATTGGAAAGGTATTAACACTTGATAGAATTTTTAAAGATTATAAATTAATAGTTATAAATTATATTTAATGACATGTACTAGTATTAAACTGGAAAATAATAAATTACTAATGAAATATTCAAAAACAGGTAGCTCATTGTTCTATGATTTCTGGCTGTTTGGGTTACGATGTTGTATTTATTTCTGGGTGCGTCCATAATTTACTGTAATTCTAGACCTAGACAGTATTTGAAATTGTATATGTTTAGTTCTACCATTACCATTGGGGCAAATGTTTCAATGTTTACGGACAATGAGGGTGACAGTGATGATCACAGCTTGGAGGACGCAGCGAGTGAGATAAGGTACAAAAAAATAATGTAACAATTTATGATGATTCCATTTGCACCAAATCAATAAAACTGTGTTAAAATATCAATGCATTGTAATACAGTCATAGATTGTACTGTAGTCTGGACATTTATTTGTTTGTCTATTTCAGCTTAGCTGAACTTACCAAATCAGCAATTGAAGATCTGACTGCAGAAAATCAAAGTTACACTGAGTATGTTGTTTCTTTGAATTAAAACTACATGTGGCTGTATGATTTTATGGGATTTTTCACATTAGGGAGTTTAGTAGCCATTGAAGTACTTGGCACAATTATATACCCACTGTATGTAGTTATAATTATGATATATCTGTTATTTGCAAGGAGTGATGGTGATTTTGGTGATGAACCAGATTTGGATGAAGATGACAATCTTCATGACCCACAGGATATAGATAAGGAGCCACAGAATTTGGATGACCTGCACCAGGCTGAAAACATCACTGGAAGTACTTTTGGGCCACATCAAAAATTTAGTAGAGGACATGATGTGTATGCTATGAAGGAAGAGTTTTGTATGGTAAAAGAGAAGAAATTCATCTGCTCACTTGATATACTTCTGGCAGTTTTTCAGGCCAGATGTCAAACACCTGGATGTACTGCCTTGCCAAGTCTTAGATATACATTTGTGGGTATAACCTTGATTCTGAACTGTGAATGTTCATCTGGCCATAAGTATCGCTTTTGTTCATCTCATGTTGCCAACGAAATTCATTCCAACAACCTCCAAGTAGCTGCCTCAATAATTTTGTCAGGAAGTAATTTTGCAAAAGTTGAACGTATGGCAAGATTCTTATCCTTGGAATTTCTATCAAAATCCACCTACTACAGGTTTCAGCGGCTATATTTGATCCCGGAAATTAATGAGTGGTGGTCTTGGATGCGGGGAGAATTAACCAGGGAGTTCTCTGGAAGAGATGCTGTCCTTGGAGGAGATGGCCAATGTGACTCCCCAGGCTTCAATGCCAAGAATCTTTGCTACTTCATGATGGAAGTAGAATCCAGTTATATTCTTGACGTTGAAGTTGTGGATAAGAGACATGTTGGCCTGATTTCACAAAATATGGAGAAAGCTAGAGGCAGTGCAACATTCTTTGAACAGGCTTATCAAAGAAATAAAACTGGTTGAGCTTGTGACTGATGCATCCACATCTGTGAGAGCTTTACTTGGTAGGCTAAAATGCTTCAAAAAATCATGTAATGTAAAAATATTTTATACAAGTATTTTTTTTTCAATTTTTAGAATCTCAATATAAAGATATAGTATATAGTTTGGATGTGTGGCACAAGTCAAAGAGCATAAAGAAATGTCTGGCAAAGGTCTGTATTTTCTTTATGTGACAATTAGTGAAAAAAAGTGTACAAAAGATTTTTAAATTTGGTAAGCGATGTATTGAATTGAAAATTACACAGTTAAATAGATTTTTCTCTGCAGTTTAGATTTTTACTTTATATTTTGATGTGTTTTTAGCTGAGTAAATCAAAGAAGATGCAAAAGATTAAAGATTGGTCACCACATATCATAAGGCATTTCTGGTACTGCTCAAGTGCTTGCCGCAAAGATGATGCAACCTCTGATGATGAAGCACTAAGGGTGATGAAGGTACTTAAATATATGCTAAAATCTGCATAATTTGTCTACTTGCTCTCTCCACATGCCAAACCCTCAAACTACCTAAATTTGCTGTGACCTAATACGATACATTTTATGGCACAGACAAAGATATTAATGATATCTTTGTTACATTAGGATAAGTGGATTGGTTTGCTGCATAACATTTGCAACGAGCACCAATGGCTTGGGGGTCAATGTGACCATGGTGATGACGACGATACTCACGATAAAAGTCTTCCCTATTTTGATCGCCGAGACAAAGATTTTGAAGAATTACAAAAAGTCATTCTTAATCAGGAACTACTTGCCAGTTTCAAGTATTATACCCGTTTTAGGTAAGGTAGTTGATTGCCCTAGTTTTTTCCAATAGAGCTTGTCAATAGAGCTTACCATTGATTACATAATTTCAAAACAAAAACCAGAAAGACATTTTTTAAACATTTTTTAATATTTTCAATCAACTGCTTTGTAGGCATACTGGTGCAATTGAGTGTGCCAACAGTCTTGGCTTAGTTTACACACCAAAGAGAACACCTTTCAAGTGAGTTTTAGAACCTTTTAGAACGTCATATGGTACTGAGTTGAGAAAATAATAATTAATTGGCATTTTAGATATCAAGCATACAAGGCAAGGCGACAGCTTGCAGCCATTGATTGGAATTTTCACATTGGCCTTCCGCAGAAGAAATCCCAATCTGGTGAAGACATTGTTACCAGGAAATATGTTCCAGTGCTGATTTCACGAATTATCAGAAAGAGAAATGCTGAGAGTAGAAAAATCACAAGGGTAGTGGATCTCAATCAAAGTGACCTTGCTATAATTGCACCAACAATAGCACATATTCCACCACCAAGCACGAAAGAAATTGCTGCCCGAAGAAGCCGATTTGAAAAATACTAAAATATCCACTTTGCGTGAAATAATACAATAAAATGATTGTTATTGCAAAAATAATTGAATATTTTTAATGTTCTTAGTGATCAACGGATAGCAAAATTTAATCATAACATTGTTTGTCTGGTGAAAATAACAAAATGTAGTGTTACTTATGCAAATTAAGCTTTCTATCCATAAGTAGGGGTGCACTGGAACCGATATTGTAAGATCCGGGCAGAACCGCAATTCTCGAACTGATGAAAAGTTCTGGCCGGAACTGGAACTGACTTTATAAATCGTAATGGGGTTAACAC
The DNA here is from genome assembly GCA_963855995.1 of Muricea muricata. Classification (NCBI taxonomy): domain Eukaryota; kingdom Metazoa; phylum Cnidaria; class Anthozoa; order Malacalcyonacea; family Plexauridae; genus Muricea; species Muricea muricata. The sequence continues at coordinate 21,192,387 of OY979717.1, read as the reverse complement.
CTTACAAAAAGATCCGGCCGGAACTAACTAGCTTGAACTGAGTTCCCGTGCACCCCTATCATATCATAAGATTTGCATGAATAATACTCACATTGTGTCTCCACAAAACAAATAACATAAAATATATTCTTACTATGAACCAAATACTTACACAAGAGAAGGACCATAACATTGTTTACACGAAAGTTGCAGAAATCCCCAAATAAATTTAGCTTATCATTCAATTTTTAGCAAGATGTTGATTATAACTGACTAGTGTTCCCTATACCCCATGTAAACCCCAGTGACAGATGGCCATTGTTCCCTTATCTTCAAGACAACACAGGAAGGACAGACTCGTCTATTTCCTTTACCAAGATGACCATGACGAGCAAGGATGAATTGTCGATATGCAGCTTTTCGGAATGCTCTGCTGCTATTATCTTCTCTGTCATTCCTTATATCTCCTGTATTTTTAATGCATAATTCCACTACATCAGGATCAAGGCACAATTTTGTAAATCGAGACGAAAGTGTAATACAGTTCTTTAATTTGCAGCACTTATTCTCTACTTCTTGTGGCATTGGTCTGCATCTGACACAAACTCACCAGTCTGGAATACCCGATACAGAAGCTACGGCTTGATCTTGATTTTCTGAATCTTGGGTCATTGGTCTGCTGGTTGTTAAAGTTGGTTGTCCAGTTGAAGACTGACCAAATTCTCCAAGATCTTCATCTTCATCAAGGTCATCCTCCATAATTAACAAGGTGTCAATATAATCCATGCTTCCAATTCCTCTCCTTAAGCTTCGAATAGCAAGCTTTCTCACCTGCCCCTCATCCAACGTATTAATAAAATCCTGTAGTAATATATTTGCAAGAAGTATAATTGCAAAGTTATATGTTATACAAAAAAAAGTCTAAAATTCTAAATTATCAAATGACCATGGTGCATTAAATATTTTTGGCAGCAAAATCATGGCTTTACCTTGACATCTTTGTGCTCTTTGTCCCTCTGTGACTCCTCGGACTCGGACGGTTTGTGGGTAAGACGAAAGCCTTTTGATTTGCTTTGTTTCGCACGTGTGGACGCGACTTTACTGCCCCTGTCATCTTTTTCCCTTTCTCGGTTTTCTGCCATTGGCTAAACAAAATCACAAATAAAATCGTTAAACTAAGGATGTTTCTGCAACATTGTCAACACATAATGAGAAACTTACCCTATTTTTGCAAGGATTATTGCGAGTACCGCAGCGACATTCGTCTGTGCACTCGACATTTTTCCCCTTACACGGACAACCTCTAGTGCCGTTTTCCTTCCTTTTAATGCTACAAGAGCTTTTACAATCACATTTGCCCGCCTGTACAAAATAAAGTCACCGTTAATTCAGCAACTGTATTTACCAATGCAAATATATGCAAATTTTTACTTACCATATTCAGACTTCACTATTTGGAAAATGCTTCTTTGTCAGCGCTCCTGGTATGGCGGACGATGGCGGAAGGTTATTCCGACTGATTCCGGCAATTTCCGATCGCTGTTTTGTTATGCGCAGAACACGCCAAAAATTGGCAGAAAATATGCGTGAAATGTGACACTGCTCCTTTAAAATCACAGTGTAACTTCCTTGGTAGAAGTTGTCTTTATTCTTTCAACTTTATTCGATATGCAAATTGCACAGATTACCACATCACAGTGCACTGGTAGATTTTCAAAAATTATCAGTACGTTGCAACGTGGTCGATACATTCCGAAGTGCAGACACCAAACGATTAATCGTAGTTTACACACGTTTAGCACAGATTTAGCTGTTTATTATTGTGATATGTTACAAAATGATCTCAGAGATACTCATTATGGACAGTGACGTCATAAGGTTGTGTCACAGCAAAGCCAAATAGTCGAATACAAACACGAAATGCTTGCTGGGAATCGCTGATAAATCCATTATCTTAGTAGTGATTCCCAGCAAGCCTTTCGCGCTTATATGCGCGCTTTTGCTCTGCGACAAACTTGTAAATAACTATGCACATTTACGCCACGATTTCGGTAAGATACTCTTCCAGTTGATAAACGCTCATATTTATGAAAATTTTATTCCGTTTCCGATTCTTCCAATTACATTTTTCATTACTATCCCAAACAATTTTTGAAGTTTCCAGAATAAATACAAAGAAAAAAGAATTTTAGTTGCTGTGCAGTTCCAAATGTTGTGAGAGTCGAACATGAGCTTCGAAATAGCTGTGTTGCTAAATAAAAAGCTCTATGTACAATATTGTCGTTCTATCTTATGCAAGAATTTCAACGAGATGACGTTTCTTAGTATATTATTGAATTTTTTTATTAAATTAAGTAAAGTTGAGGCATGATACATAGTTTATTTGATGTCTCATTTCTCTCACAGACAAGCACATTTCCCTCATGGCGGAGGGAAGTATATTCATATGCTCTTGTTCTGCGTGACTTGCTAATTTCTTTTGAAATCAAGTCTAATAACAACTGAGCTCAAAAGAAATTAGTCGGGCAGAACCTGAGTATATGAATATACACACCCGCTCCCGAATTAACGTTGTGGTGCCGGCTCTGGTTTCCCTACTTTTCATTCTGCAATGAATAAATACGTTGCATTAATCAAGAATATGCTTATTGGTAAGCTGCGCTCGCTGCGCTTGCTTTGTCCGTACTAGAAAAACACAGTCCGATATTTCACGGTACTGACCTCACGATCAGTCAATAATCCTTTAATATTTTAACTATTTACAAAACTGATTTTCAAAAGGCCTTGTGTCAAAAACGAAAATCCAAATTGATTAATTGATAATTGAACAGCACATCTATATGAATATATATGCAAATGCATAGAAACTAGTTAAAGTATAAAAAACCCCAATCAATTGGGTTTTTTTTAAATCGTTGCTTAATATATCATTATAATTGCACTAAATAATCAGGTCCTGGTCCGGTTAAAGCTTTAAATGTCATAGTAGTTTAATCGATCTCAATTGGTTTCCTTTTAAGATCTTTCAGAATTTGAGAGGAACTGGTACTATATGTACTAGAGGTGACTATACGCTCAGCTCTTCTTTGTAATTGTGATAGCTCATTAATTACACTACATGAGCCATCGTTCCACATTGTGGAGCAGTAGTTGAAGTGAGGTAGAACAAAGGCATGTACATTTTTATTAACGCATGTCTCGGGACGAAAGGTCTAACTCTTTTTAACAGGGCTACACTATTAGAATTTTTTTTGCATTGCACTTCATTGTGCTTGTACCACTTCAACTGCTTATCAAGAACCACACCAAGCGATTTTTTGTAGGGAACTAGTCTTATATGTTTGTGTCCTAATTTCAAATTTGCTCTATTATCAATTGATGAAAGATCTTGAACCGATGAGCATAAACTCAGTTTTCTTATCATTTAAATCTCGAGCTCTTCATTAAGTTTAGTTTGAATTTCATTTGAGTTTTGTCAAGTACATGTAAGATTTGTACCATCGGCAAACATTGAAAGTTTTGAGGTTTTTAAGCTATTTGGCAAATCATTAATGTAAAGTAGAAAAGGAATGGGGACAAGATGCGACCCCTGTGGAGCCCCACATTTGATATCTTTTGCAGATGATCCATTAATTGAACAAACCTGCTTTCTATTTTTGAGTTACAATTTAAACCACTTTAGGCTACATCCCCTGAATTATGAATTTTTGTAGTTTAGCAAGTAAAATTGAATGATCGACAGTGTCAAATGCCTTTTTAAGATCCAGGAAACGGACTCCAGTAAACAGCCCCTTATTCATATTGTACAACCATTCATTTTTAGAACTTAGCAGGGAAGTTTCCATGGAATATTTAGCACGGAAACCCAACTGTAGATCCTCAAAAATGTTGTTCTTTATCATAAAGGATTTTAACTGCCGATATACTAACTTCTCAAAGACCTTAGCAACAACGAAAATTACCGAAATTGATCAGTAATTTCCGCAGATATTCCTATTGCCATCCTTAAAGACTGGTTTTACTCTAGCCAACTTCCAGTCGTCAGGCAATATACCAGTCCGAAGTGATAAATTGAAAATGTCAACCAATGGCCCAGCAATATTATGTGCTGCAACGTTTAACAGTTTTGCGCTAATTCCATCCAGTCCTGAAGACATTTTTGACGGAATGAGATTTAGTGCACGAATTACTTCGTCTATAGCAATGAAGTTAAAGTTAAATATATTATCATGCATAACCGTCAAAATTAGCTTAACGGATCAGTGTCGCAGTCCTTAATTGCTTTGGATAACATATTACCTACAGTGGAAAAATATTCATTAAACATAGCTGCTATCTCCTCATCTTTAGTTGCGGTTTTGCCATCAAAATTAATTTCCGAAGTAGAGGGGGTATAATTTGGATGTATCGCGTATTTTTTCTTAGGTAAAATGTAGGTAAAGCTGCCGGGAATCGTTTGGTGTATTTTGAGGAATATACGACGTAGCATAGTGAACTGATTATTGTGAATATATTGCTACCATTTGCATTGAAGTGTTGGGCGTGTAATTTTTTTACTTCACCTGCCAAGGCTTAGCCGCGCAGTGGAGTCTTAAAATGGGCTCGTCTGTTTTTTTTTGTTCGTCGTCGCCGGTATCAGAAATGGTCTCTGTGTACATTTGGTTACGATTAGGTACATCTTAGTTACTGTTTCTAGGTACTTTTAGTTACATTTGGGTAATTCATATTGAACATTTGTGGATAATTACATCTGTAATATGGATAGCAAGCACGGATGGCACATTATTTATATTTTTGGATCTTTAATTGAAAGTACAAAAATCATTTAATTTTAGCAAAAGATCTCAACAAGACGCACATTTTAACATGTATATTGAAACATCTAAAATGGAAGAAGGTTTTAGATCTTATATGTATAGAACAGGTAGAGTGTAGAAAGTTTTCTTACGGAAAAAATATCGAAAACAAATTGATCAATCATATGCTCATTGCATTGGTGTTATGCTCAAATTTGTCGGTTTTGTGTGCGAACAAATTGATATTATTACATAAATTTTTGTTCATACCTATGGTAAAACTAAAAGATAAACATGTACAACTGAAAGATGAAGAAACGGAAGTAAATTGGTAAAAAATGGAAGTAAGTATGTAATTTTAATATGATAGAAAGCTATGATACATGAAGTATAATGGCATGTTAAGCGCAATGCGTCAATTTCGCTTCTAACACAAACAACTCTTTTTGCGAATTGGCGTTTCATATGTTTTGTCTTTGGTTTAAGTATATTTCAAAATCCACCTTCAAATATCTTGAAAATGCCGAGGAATTCAGTTTCGACATGTTTGGATATTGTAATATACTGAAAGCTTGAGTTTCTAAATCATTTTAGAACTTCAAATATGTACAGAGAAAATAGTATTCAACTTTAAAAATCACTTGTGCTTTGTTACCTTAAAAAACACCCCCTCTTGGAAAGTGTTGATCAATCAATGAGTATCTATAAAATAGAATCCAATGATTGGTTTAGTCGAAACTTTCGAAACGTAGGCCGTATCTCTGGTGACGTCATTGCCATAAAGTTATCACCATTTAACGTTATCAAGTTATCCTTATCACGTTATCATGCTGACGTCATCCCATAACGTTATCGTGACGTCATCATCACCGCCGCTTCTTTGAATACTAATCATTTTTTACTACATACGGTCCGAGTAATGTTGCTAATATATGTGCTGCTTTAGCAATGCTTTAATATGGCAATTACTTCCCGATGGCCCCACCAATTGTTATGGGCAGAACATTTGCGCACTCGCTTGTCATTCACCTTTAATCAATTTCAATATGTATTACGTTGGGTTCGGGAATTCCTGTATGTAAAATTTCAATTTGTATGTAATATCGCCATCATATCGTTGCCTTAATACCGTGATAATAAGCGTGCAAACCTTAATTTTTTTTGAAATTTTTCGCTAAATTCAAGTTTGTTGGAGAAGCAATGTAATACACTCGTAATTGTTTATTACTAGCATACTACTTCCCAGGAATTAATTTTGACGTTAATTTTTGCAGAAAACGTTACAGAATTTTTTGATTTTTTGATAATTAACTGCAAAATTAGCTCAGTTATTGAACTTTGATAATAACACCAATATTTGTAGTAATATGTTGCTCTTGTAAGTATATATGTATAGGAAATTACACGGTCCGAGAAGTATTGATAAAAGATCACACGCGTGTTTGGCGAAATGTTTATAATTTAGAAAAATACTAGCTCTTGTGGCGTTTTGAAGGACTTTAACTCGAGCAAATCTCTTTGAGCACCAATAAAAACCCAAACATATTTTATACCAACCGACTCAAAATTACTTTCAAGCCTTCCAATTTCATGGCTAAGCCATTTTTAATGTGTTTGAATGTGGGCAACTAACTCTCCTCCCCCAACCCTCCTGGATGTAAACATTTCACTGTTTAATGTCAAAATGAAATCTTTCTACAATATAAGTACCCAAGCAATCTATATTTATATAAAACTCATATCTCAAGCAGCTTCGTCACGTTGAGAGCGATTTCAAATTTGTTTAGTTTTCTTTTATACATCCTGTATAGCAATTGTAAATTCTGGACGCTCATTGGCCGAGAGCGGTGTTTTTGTAACTCTATGTCAACACAGAAAATTTTTCGCACATATTTAGTTTTTAACCTCTTTCAGCACTTTTGGAAAGGCAGATAGACCAGTCATGATCGTGCATGATAAGCTTGAAAAAATACCAGATACCCAGGCTCCCAATTGGAAATACTCAGTTATTTAGTATTGGCATAAATAAAATGTTATTTTCATATTTACTGGAGGAAAAGTCGAAACGAAGGCTTGTTAACTTGCAGTTATAATTTTGTTTGCTTTTGGATAATCGTTCTAGCAGGTTGTTCGTTTTTAACCCTGTTTTTAGTGCAGGGCACAAAAACATACTGCAATATTGCCAAAAGCAAGTTCATTTTGTGTGATATTTTTGGGGTTTTAGGCCCAAATTAGGCACTCGATAAAATATTATCCGCATTAAATGAAACGCGATTCACAGAACCCAATATAATCACGATTCACGTAATTGTATTTTTAATTCACGAATCACGTTACACAAATAACGCTAATCATGGGTAACGAAAGCAGCCTTGTCCTCGCCTGTGTGATGAAGCTAGCAAGACTAAATACAAGCTAAATTTATTGTGTATATGTATAGTGTATGTTAGTTGATCAGAATAATTATATTAATTTTATACATTAAGTCTGAACCATCAAACACTGTTTACTTACTTTCAAAACTACTTACGCTATTTCAGAAATTATTTTTTCTTTTAATCGATCGTTTACTAATTCCAAAAAACACAGTGAGTTAAAGAAATCACATTTTCTTTATGTCATTTTTTTTCCTTTATGGTTGCCGAACCGTTGATGATTGACAATTTCTTTTATTTGTAGGTCACTCAAGAACAATGTTCAAATGAACTTCACTTCACTGAATAGCTTTGTGGTCGTTTACATATCTCTTCGTTTCTTTTTCGTTGGCGTCGAGGAACTGCTAATCATGCCAACCGTTTAGTATTACATGGAGCATCTAGATGAGTCATATGTGTTTCTTGGGTTAACTGTGGCTTCCTATTCAACAGGAACGATTGTCTTCGCGCAATTTATAGGATTTCTGGATGTAAAACTTCAAAGTTCAAGCAAGAAAATTTTAATCTTCGGCTCTTTACTAAAGTTACTCGGTAATCTTTTGTACTCAATTCCTGTGAATGGATACTTTCCTTTGTTTGGAAGGTTTATAAGCGGCTTAGGTGAAAGTACTGTCCCAGTTTTGTATGGAGCCATAGCTAAATGTTCTACCAACGAAAATCGGGCTAAAGCATTTCTATTTTTCGAAGGAATTTACATTATTGGTCAAATGGTTGGGCCAGCAATTGGGGGTTTGCTTACATTCGATGTCAATATATTCGGTTGGCAAATCAACGCAGGAAATTCACCAGCAGTTGTACTGGCGATTATCTGATGTTTCTTGCTTGCTCTCACCATGTTCCTACCAAATGATTTGATAGGAGTCTCTGAATCAGACAAAGACATGTGTAGTGACGAAAATGAGACTGGACAATCTAAAACTGTTGCTGATAATATCATTGCTTGTCCGAAACCGATTGTGTTCTCCTTGTATTATTCCATTTTCGTATTTGTTTTTCTCTACTATACCTTAACATTCAATGTTCCGTTACTTGCAGTGCACCAACTTGGACTGAATCTTGCGGATGTAAAATTAGTTTTTATGGATGCCTCTATATTTGGTTGCCTGGCTTTCATTGCCACTTACCTTCTCGTGCAATGGATTTCCCAACACAATATCCTTGGCTTTGGGATTGTTTCGCTCGTGGTTCCACTTACAACCCTTTTCTAGTTCGCTCTTAATTGGAATAAAAACATACCGGTATATGCCGCTTACTTTTTATTCGTCTCGTTGGCTATTTCTACAGGGAACGCAGTAAACTTTTCATTAATTGGCTCATTGATTACAAATTTAACACCAGTGAACAGTGCGTCGTTTTATCAAAGTATTTTGTACACTCTACTGCATGTTGCTATGATCCTCAGTCGTGTCACAGCAGGTGTCACATTTTCCAAAACGCTGTTGCTGTATAACGGTTGTGGACTTACAATTGCCTGGTTGATTGCAGTTGTATGGTTTAATTTTGTATTGAATATAAGGAACTTAGTAGCGCTGCTGAGAATTAAGAATAAAGAAACACCGTAGCAATATTTCTGAATGCTCAAAGAACGATCACAGCTCAGTTATTAACTCAAATTCAATAAAATTTTGCACACAGATACTCGTTTCCTGGCCCCGCGCACAGTTTTAATGAAACAACTGTATACTGGAACTGGTTATAATAACATAATATCAGAAGTTGGTCTTCTATACGTATTTTATCCCTAAAGTTCAATGGGAAGATCATTGTTATAGAAATTTCTTGTCAGGGGCCTGGGGACGACAGTGTTACCTTGGTACAAAATAAGAGATGCTTTATGCTTGTTGTCATTTACCATCTGTGCAAAATTTTACTGTGTTTTAGTGTATAACAACTGAGCTATGCTCGTTTATTTATTTATTAAACCTATTTACGTAACCAGTGACGTCACAACTTTTGCTGAATTAGCAGTTTATATTTTGTACATTTTTTCAAATAACTTCGGAACTAAAAGAGATAGTCTACTACAGTAAACGGCCAATCGGCTTACTTTTTCATGCTCTTTCACATGTAACAATAGAAATTTGTATTGCCATTAAGCACATGAAGAGACTTAGTAGTGAATGTATTTATAGAGCAGGGGGCGGTTGTATAAAATTCTTAATCACTTTTTTGATCACTGTTTCGTAGTTGAATAGTGATTAAGTATAAAATACGTTGTCCCGATTGGTTGGCGTTTCCACTAATCATAGTTAACTTCAATCACTTTTTTATAACAGGCCCCAGGTGTTTGGATTTAATAAGACGTGAACGCTAAACATCTGTTTTAATATTATTGCAGTTTTTGTGGGCCAATTGATGAAAGTAAAGATGCTTTGCTTCATTATACAATACTTTTTGTGGCAGTGACAAACCATTTGCACAATACATGATTAAAAAAGCACCATTGTACTAGCGACTAACGTTGAACGTCTTATATTACTGGTCTTGCAAGTATGCTATTTAGTCTTGTGCTTATTAATACTGTAGATCCCAATTCTACATGTGTAAACCGTGAACAAAAATCATGAAATATTCCAAAACTTTCTGGGCGAGCGGTTTTCTATTCAATTTAAATTACAAACAGTTACATATTACAAGAAAACAGATCTAGAAAAATTTACGATAAACAAATACAAATATTAACCGAACTATTTCGGAACTCATTACGCATATTTATATATAAAACAACACTAGAAACCATTTCCAAAGCAAAAAACAGTATGGCGGTCTATTTCCGCGCGCTAGCGCCAGTTTAAAACTGAGCTATAAATGTAACTGAACACAACACATTGTACATACAGTAGTTACAAATACCTTAACGCTAGCTCGTCAGTATCGACAGATTCTTGGCGACTAATTACTTACTAAATTAAAAAAACGCTACTTTGATCTGAATTGGTAAAAACTGCTTTAACTGTCATTTGGTGTTGGAGTGGATTACTTAGTGCGTTCCTTTTCTTTATCACCAAGTACATCTTTCGCAAGAGATTCTTCCACTGTTCAAAAGATTTATCAACGACGTTGACGCTAGATATTTTTGGCTCAACGTTAGCTATTGTAGTTTAGCAACTTACATGTTGCTCTCACTTTGCGCAAAAGCAAATGCGTATGCGTACAATTCAAGCAAACCGTTAAATTTTTGCTTCGCGATGTCAAAAAGAGCGGCAAATCTCGGTGTTGACAATTACTATAGTGGTAACGTAACCAACTTTCACCTTATGTTGTACACCTTATTGTGCAGATATTTTTCCGAGAACTTCGTGGTCTTAGCGAGGTCTGTACAAAAAGACCCAGGTTCGATATTTCTCTGTACAGATCGAGCAAGCGAGGTTAATAAAAAGTAGCGAGGTTTATATGGCGTTAGAGCTTCAAATCATGCATTTCTTTTGTACCCCCTTTCAAATAACATATTCTTTTTTTATACTCTTTATACGTCACAAAATTTGTAGTGTGTTGGCAATGAAATTTAGTTTCCTGGTTTGAATTGGTTCTTATATTTGCCTGTTGACAATTAGTTTTGTTGGTTTGTTTCAAAACGTGTTGTTGTTTTCGTAAGTTCTGAATCGTAAAAGAGTACTTTTGCAAACGGTTTCTTACCTAAAATAGTTCAACAAAGTTTGCTGCTGTAATATATTTGTACTTTTTATTTCTTCATTTGTTTAATTTCATCAAAGGTATAAATCATTAAAACAACTTTCATGGACGGCCATTTATATTTCCCGTAATGGAACGCGGTAAAGTAATGGACCGGCGAAAGTCAGCGTGCGTCATTTAACTAGTAGTGATGCTTGCCCTACAAGAAAAAGCTTTATTATGTCTTCAAATCTTATTCTCGTTTGTGATTGGTCAAAATGCCTCTAATAATTTACCGTATCCGGAATCTGACGCGTTAATTTAGCTGTTGACGTGATCAGCGTGGTATAATAATTTTTTTTGGATCAAACTTCGATCCAAAACAAAGTATTATTGCACGATGTCGAACCCAGGCCCCCAGCACAGGCTGCAGCTTGCTAAAATTCCCGCCAAACTTTATATATTTAATTTTAAAAAGTAAACAAAATGGCTTCTAGCTTGTTTGCTTCATTAAACCAGGATGAAATTTCGACGTTGCTATCAGAAAAAAAGCAAGAGCACAAAACAGGGAAAACAGTTTAAAAGCATTTTTGAGGAGCATCTGCACAAGGATTTTAAAGTCGTTTTACACCGAAGTGAAAAAACAGAGCGGCGAGTTATTTTCAAAGAGCTATCTCTGTTCTCTCGGGTTTGGACTGAATAGACATTTCAAGGAACATTTGGTCGTAGATATTGTGAAGGACAACGAATTTAAAGAAGCAAATTAAGTATTAATCGCGCAGTGCGTGAAACTAAAAAGAGAAGGATTGGCTAAAACAGCTCACAAACCAGTCATCGACGACGAAGACGTAAAGAGACTTTTCGGAGAGTGGTGTTTTTGATACTAACAAGCCGACAACTCTCCAGAACAAAGTTTTTTTCGAGATAATGCTCTTCTTTTGTCGTCGAGGCAGACAAAATTTACGGCAGCTAAAAAAGAACGACTTTGAGGTAAAGCTGGACGCCAAAGAACAGAGCTTTGTGACCAAGACAACGGACGAGTTCAACAAAAATCAAAGGGAGAATGACGAGCAAGAGGACGGTGCTATAATGATGCCAAACGATGACCCATTATGTCCTGTAGCCTCTTTTCAGAAGTACACATCTCGCTTAAATCCAGAAAACGAGCAGCTGTTTCAACGACCGAAAACAAGAGAAGTTTGTGAGGATGAAGTGTAGTATGACAACATGGTTCTTGGCGAGAATACATTAGGAAAGAAGATGACATCTCACAACAGGCCAGGTTGTCAGTTATTTACACCAACCACTCAATTCAAGCAACAGCTGGGACAGTATTCAACCGAAGTGGATTCGAATCTCGTCACATTATGTCCGTAAGTGGCCACTGAAGCAAAAGTAGCCTCAAGAGGTTACTGCAAGACCGGTCAAAACACAAAAGAAAAGATGGCAGACAGTTGAATGTCTGTGATAGCAAGCGGTTGCACTTCGAACTACACAGCGCCAAGACCAGTGGAAACTGAAGATTCTTCCTCGCTTCTTTTAATTGATTCGCAAGAAGAGTTCCTCCTGAGAGATTTGACAATACAAACAACCAATAATCAGATTGCAAAACAGTTTTATTATTATATAGACTGCCAACTATAATATTCCAATTGCAAACACTCTTTCGTTTAAATTGCTTTATTAGACAACTCCAGTCAAAACCCTATAACTAACTAACTATTAACCATTCCTATCGTATCTATATATTCATAATGTTTCTTTGTTCTAAAACGTTCACGTGACATTGTGACGTAACTATTATATCACTCCCTTTTTTTAAAAAAAATGAATAATGAATAATAACTGTTTACAAGTTCAGTCATACACCGATTGTCCATACCGATCAGGTTTACCTTTGACTTGACTTGATCGACGTATTTCAGGTTGTTGTTGTTGTTGTTGTTGTTGTTGTTGTTGTTGTTGTTGTTGTTGTTGTTGTTGTTGTTGTTGTTGTTGTTGTTGTTGTTGTTGTTGTTGTTGTTGTTGTTGTTGTTGTTGTTGTTGTTGTTGTTGCTGTTGCTGTTGCTGTTGCTGTTGCTGTTGCTGTTGCTGTTGCTGTTGCTGTTGCTGTTGCTGTTGCTGTTGCTGTTGCTGTTGCTGTTGCTGTTGCTGTTGCTGTTGCTGTTGCTGTTGCTGTTGCTGTTGCTGTTGCTGTTGCTGTTGTTGCTGTTGCTGTTGCTGTTGCTGTTGCTGTTGCTGTTGCTGTTGCTGTTGTTGCTGTTGCTGTTGCTGTTGCTGTTGCTGTTGCTGTTGCTGTTGCTGTTGCTGTTGCTGTTGCTGTTGCTGTTGCTGTTGCTGTTGCTGTTGTTGTTGTTGTTGTTGTTGTTGTTGTTGTTGTTGTTGTTGTTGTTGTTGTTGTTGTTGTTGTTGTTGTTGTTGTTGTTGTTGTTGTCTTGGTATTTGTTTAAATTTTGACACCTTACTTGTAATGACGTATCCGTTGTCGTTTCGTGCTGTTACTTTAGAATGTGATCTGTTTGTTACAACGTATGGTTGTTGGTTAAAGTTGATAGATAGTTTGTTGTGTTTGTCTTGTTGAACTAACACATAGTCACCTATCTTAAGGCTACTTTTCTTTACGTTCCTGTTGGCGTTGACGTATTCTTTGTTGTACTGCTGCTTTGTCATGTCATTCATCTTGGCTGTTTTGTGTCGGTTGAGTACTTTACGTTTCGCCAACACTGGAAGTTTCCCTTTTACTGTCCGATTAAACAAGAGCTCAGCTGGTGGTACTTGTGTAGAGCTGTGTGGTGCTGTTCTATACTGGAGAAGAAATCTATTAAGCTCCTGCTGCCATGGTCGATTCTCAACACGAGCGGTCTTCAACGCTTTTCCAAGAGGTTGCATAAACCTTTCTGCTTCTGCGTTCCCCAGTGGCCATTTAGGGGTTGAATGTAGAGCTTTGATACCGAGAACTTCCAAGTAGCGTTTATACTCAGTGCCGTTGAAAGGTGGTCAATTGTTGCTCTTGATCGCAGTTGGGATTCCGTGACGAGCAAATATCTGATCTAGTCTAGGTATAACTGAGGACGCTTTGGTAGAATGGACTACTTCTACTTCAGGGTACCGAGAGTATCGATCGATAGCTACGAGTATGTATTCACCGGTAGGTAAAGGTCCATAGAAATCCGCATGAATAGTGTGATGTTCTGCTCACTGCTTGACATGCAATACACCGGTCAACTGTATCTTTGACCATCTTATCGATGTTTGGAAACCATATCTTTTCGCGTATCAACGCTTTTGTTTTGGTAACACCAAGATGTGTTTCATGTGCAATATCTATTGCTCGTTGTTGCAGAGACTTTGGCATGACTATTCGTGATCCACGGAGGATGACACCCTTTGACGTAACCGTAAGTTCATCCTTTATGGACTTGTATGGGCGAACGTTCTATTCTGGCTGAAGGTTTTTATTTGTTGCTACCATAAATGATTTCCAGCGGTTTGTGGTCAGTGATTAACACGAATTCGTGTCCGTATAGACATACATGGAAGTGTTCAACGCCACAGATGGTCGCGAGAGCTTCCTTTTCAGTCTGAGAATACCTCTTCTCTACATCGGTCAGAGCTCTGCTAGCGTAAGCAACAACTTTGTCATCGTCTTTTCCTTTGGTTCTCTGGGACAGAATTGCTGATACTTCTACCGGATTGGCGTCGACGGTAACCATGGTTTCTTTAGTGGTATCAAAATACGCCATACAGGTTGTGGAAACTAGTGCGTTTGTCAGTGGATGGAATGCATTTTGGTGGGTAGCTGTCCAGGTAAATGGGACACTCTTCTTCGTCAGCTGGCGTAGGGGAGCTGTGATGATGTCAAAATTTGGAATGTATTTTGCACTGTAATTGGCCATTCCCAGGAGGCTTCGTACTTCAGATACGCTAGTTGGTACTGAAGCGTTCTTTAGAGCATCAACCCGTTTCGGATCAGGTTTGTTTCCATCTTTCGAGAAGATTTGACCAAAAAATTCTAGGGTTTCGTTAACAAAGCTGCATTTAGCATGATTAAGACGCAGCCTTTTGTCTGAAAGACGTTTAAGGCACTTGTCTAAGTTCTGGTCATGGTCCTCAAGTGTCGTACCACAAACTAGAATGTCGTCCGCAATATTCTTTACACCGTTTAGGCCTTGAAGCTGTGTTTGCAACGTGTATTGGAAAAATTTCTGCAGCTGCGTTTGTCCCGTAATTTAGTCGTTTATATCTGAATAAACCGACGTGTGTGCAGAAAGTGGTTATGTATCGACTTGCCTCGTCAAGTTCACGTTGATGGTACGCTTGGGAAAGGTCGAGCTTTGAAAAACATGTTGAACCGTTTAACTCGAAATTGACGTCATCAACCGTGGGTATTGGGTGCCGTATTCGCTGTATTGCTTCGTTAGTCTGACGCATGTCTACGCAAATACGCACGCGTCCGTCTTTTTTAGCTACTGCTACGATTGGAGATACCTAGGGGGTCGCTTGGTCGTCTGGAACTCTTTCTATGATGTCTTGTTCCTCTAATTGCTTTAAGGCTGTTTGGACTTTGTCACGAATGTGGTATGGAATTCGTCTTTGACGCTGTGTGCGAGGTGTCTGGTTTTTGTCAAGGTTCAGTTTTACTGTTTCTCCTTTTAATTTCCCGAGTCCATTAAAAACGTTGGAGTGCTTGTTTATAATGCTGTCCAGTTTCTTATCATTTGTTTCAGACAGTTTGTTAAGATGTAGACTAACAAGTCCTAAATCTTGAGCTGTGGTGACAGAGATCAAATTTCCTCCGTCTGCCGTTTTTGCGACATAGAACGTTGCCACGGTAACCCGTCTGCGAGTCTCAATTGTCTCCTCGAATTTACCAAGAAAATTAACCGGTTTCGTTGAATTGTATCCAAACGCTTTAATGTTCGTTTTCTGTTGCTTCGCTCCTTTCATTTTTGCGAATGTATTCTGGTCGATAACGTTGATACTTGCGCCAGTATCTACAGTGGCTTTGAATGAGTGTTGACAGGTTTTTACGGGACAGGAATGGTGAGCATTCTGATTGGTCAATATGGTCAATAAACAGGAAGTTGTGAACATTTTAGCGAATTTTTCAAAATTTGAGGAATAAATTGAGGAACTGATCAGAGAAACTGCTAAACTTGAGCAAATGAATTTGTCAAATATTTTCGGAACGCTTCCATTGTCACGATTATAGCGATTACCAGCAAGCCTTTTTGAGCTTGTATGCAAGCAGTGAATACCCTGACAAAGGCTGGTTGTCACATGACCAAATTTTCCAATATAGCTGGAAAATTTTTCTGCTAACTTTTCGGGTATTTAATTTCTGTAATAAATTTTCCAAATATATTGGAAAATTTTGTCATGTGACGAACAGTCTTTGCCAGGGCCTCTATCCACCACATGTTTCACCACAAAGAGGCCCCAGCTGAAAAAGAGGCTGTTCTGGACCAAGCTTTTAAGCAATATTTCAAATCCTACTATGAGGACTGGAGTAGATTTCAAGTCCGCGCAGTTTGATCCAGTCCAAGGCGAAGCCGAGGACTGGATCCAACTGCAAGGACTTGAAATCTCGTCCAATCCGAATTGGAGAATTTGGAATGACATCTCAAACGAATGAATTATTAATTATATCCAGTCCTTGGACTGAATTAATTTTGATCCAGTCCTGGGACTAGATCAACATACTTCGTCAAGTATCCAGTATCATCATGTGAGGAAAATAGACTAACATGATTTGCTAATGCTTCATGAATTATTAATGAGTTTGAGATATAAGTATGCACACCTTTGCTACAATCTTGAACTTTGAAAATACCCTTTCAGTTGGTAAACGCTCATATTCTTTAACATTTTCGGTTGCGATAGTCCCAATGACATGATTA
This sequence comes from Muricea muricata, assembly GCA_963855995.1. Classification (NCBI taxonomy): domain Eukaryota; kingdom Metazoa; phylum Cnidaria; class Anthozoa; order Malacalcyonacea; family Plexauridae; genus Muricea; species Muricea muricata. Next base: position 21,175,665 of record OY979717.1, on the reverse strand, counting down.
CAATTCCGAACATGTACACTTTTTGAAGTCTGTTCGCCGGTTTATAATCACGCGTAATACAAACTATGGACAAATTGCGCAATGTTTGTCTAAGTAGATGTCATCTTGGACACGTGCATTGTAACGCGACATGTTTTGAGAGTCAAAAAGGTCGATTGAAATTGCTGCAGCTGTTTTTTATAAATAGTTGTAAATATTGTACGTTGCTCAACCTTGCGCAAGGATTTCAACAACGGTGATGACATTTCCTGTTTGATTTCTAAATTCATTTATTAAGGTTAGTGAAGTTGAGACATAATATCTAGTTTCTTTGATATATTATTTCTCTCTTTTAAACGACCGTGTTTCCTTAGTTTTACAGGGACGTCAGAACCGCATATAAAGGGGGGGGGGGTGGCTTAATAGAAGATAACCATTTATGGTAGCTATACATACATACCTGTACGTGTTTCTTCAAAAAACTTTTGGGATTCTATACCGTTGTGATTGCTGAAAATGCTTCTAAGTATTGTAGGCCACATAGAAAACAAGAACTCAAATTTTATTTATAAGCAATTATTTCGCAATATTACACAATCATTTTTATAAATAGAACATGTTGTATAACTATTGAAAATGAACATCCACAGCTCACTATAATTTTTTTATCGCTGAAAATCTTTATTCGTAAATCTTTATTGGCCGAAATTTTGCCGACGATTATCGTTTACCACCATAAATCGTCCAGTCGTTCTCTGTGAGTGTTCAAAATTGCAAGGTGATTGAATCTTGCTTGTTGCACTCGCGATCGTTCCCATGTTTTTAATCTTCTCGCTGTAGAGAAAGATTTCTCCCCCGTTGCACTTGTGCCATGCAGGATCAATTTGCACACTGTAATGACATGCTCGAGAAGCTTTTGCTCGTGCATTTTTAGGTTTGACACTGTCACTAAAATATCATGAAAGCACATATCTTTCACGAGCACTCGAAAAGTAGATAATTGAGCTTCTAAAAAATTAGCGTTCACATCTGAGCTAAATTTCAACGTAACATCCTCTATTTCGTTGGAGATATCTTCTCCTTTTGCTGCTTTAAGAAGGATCATTTTCAAATTGGCATAAACTTAACTTTGAATGCAGGCTGATTAAATCGCATTCAAATTGCCAAATCTTTATCGTCCCTCGCCCTTAACTTCAGCAGTTGAAAAAAGTTTGACTCTTCGTCGTTATCTCCACGAATAGTTAAACCATGCCTTGCTAAGTACTGCAGTGATTCCATTATTTTAGCCAAGCAGCGGCGCGATTTTGTGCTCTTGTCTCCTTCGCGATAGTATTTGTCATATAGATAACATCTCTACAAGTTTTTGGAAGTACTATAAGTCAACTAACAGCAACTTTATGGCACTCAGATGTCTGGTGTTCTTTGAATTTCGCCAACGCCTTCTCCTAGTTTGAAATCAAGTATTTGTATCGAGAAATCGATAAAGGCGCAGTGGAGCTAATGGAGCGATGGTTTTTAATAGAAACACAAAACCTTTAATTTTTATTTCCAGCCAGGCTATATGTTGAAGTGTAGTTGTTATGGTTGTTTTCGTTGTTGTGTTTGTTTCATTGTCCCCGCCGTTCAATTTGGAGCACGGACATTTGTGCCTCCTCATGTATTACTAACATCCTTGATTTATACCCATAGAAATTTATAACTTTACAAAAACACCTGAAATGTTCGCCATCTTTAGTGTACCTATGACTACGAGAAGGGAGATTTCTTCAACTAATTCTCATTGGTTTTCGGATAGTTTTTCTATCAAATGAGTATAATGAGTATCGCTCAAAAAGGCTACACTGTGCCTTTAAATAAAAAAGTGTTGAGTTGAAAAGAGTTAGATACTTGACCTTTGTTCATGTGTCATGTTAATTTGGGCTGCCTCGATCGTTGATCAGTTTGCAAGAAAGATAAAAGTTGCAGTGGGCTCAAAGCAAGTCATTTTTACCCCTGTGTGGAGATGTGTACTAACGGGAGAGGGAGGGTGTGATATTTGGGGGGTTACCGTGATCCTATACTGGGCAAACTTGTCTGCCCATGGTTGTAATCGAACGTACGGCCTTTGGAGAATACGAGACCATATGCTCTGCCAACTGAACTACGTAATCAGGCTTAAAGTGCATATGTCATAATCACCATTTTTTTCAAAAATTCACCGTGACGAGACGATTCGAATGAAATATACCATTCTTCGAACAGATAAGTACTTCCAGAGATATTTGGGTTCAAAGTTGAGCTTTTGAAATCATGGCCGGGAGAAAAGAGGCTGGGTCGAATTAGCTCTGTGACGTCATACTGGGAACACGTCTCAATACCGCATATAAAAACAATACAAAAATATAGTCATGTTCGAGGCGAAAAATAGCCAAAAATATTTACTTTTGGGAGATATTTGTTTGTATAAAAACTTGCAAGTTCAAGTCGACTGAAAACCCATCATTGTACGTACCTTGGAAACTGAAGAAAATAGCTCAAATTAAGATATTTGAGTCAAATGCAACGTTAGCAGTAGTTAGGCGTCATGTGTCATATAACGCGTCTGTTTAGAAAGGAATTCTTCGCTTTGAAGCTGTTAAAGCACATTGGACAAGGTGATATACAGGCATGAATACACAGAACACAAGGATATTAAATCGCTGGCTGAGTAGGCGCATGAAGAGTTAAATGGCGCAAGTATTATAACAATGTTGACTGTGCGTATGTTAATGACCACGAACATTTGGGATATATACTTCTGCTAATCGTGTAAACGTTGTCTGGTTGAAATATTCATTTCTCACAAGCTTTTGACTGGCATACAGTCTGCAGTCTTCGATGGGTAAATTAAATTTGAAAGCTTGCAACAATGAATCTTTATGTGTTTTATACATTGGATATATTATTTATCACTGTATTTCTCTCTCTATATAGCAAATTTTGAGAGTAGAGTAAAGGTCAGCATTTACATGAGCTTTTTATTTTCCTGTATCGCATGCATCATTGTGCAGCTGCCTAATCTAAACTGTAGTGTTTCTCAATATTTTTTACCTTTAGGTTCAGTTTTATTACTGTATTCGTAAATAATAGTTGGTCGTAGACTCGTAGAAGCCTAATATGGCCCTACAGTATACTTTTCAATCTCTTTCTATACCTCACGAAGTCATAATAATAAAGTATCACATACATAAAAACAAAAAGTATTCAGCATCCAATGTGGCAATTTGATAAAGCTTTGCGTCTAGGTTTATATGAGCAAGATGATGCGTGTACAAATACTGCAAACAACATAAGAAGTCTTTACAATAACTACATCAACGAAGAAAACACGAGTGCTCACTGTGCTTGTGACTTTTACGTGCGCCTACTCAGCTAGCGATTCAATATCCTTGTGTTTTATCTATTCATGCCTGTATATCACCTTGTCTGGTGCTTTTACAGCTTCAAAGCGAAGAATTCCTTTCTAAACAGACGCGTTATGTGACACATGACGCCTGACTCAATGCCAACGTTGCATTTGACTCAATTCTCTAAATTTCAGCTGTTTCCTTCAGTTTCCAGGGTACAATGATGAGTTTTCAGTCGCCTTGAATGTACAAGTTCATATACAAACAAATATCCCCCAAAAGTAATTATTTTTGGCTATTTTTCGCCTCGAACATGACTATATTTTTGTATTGTTTTTATATGCGGTATTGAGACGTGTTCACGGTATGACGTCACAGAGCTAATTCGACCCAGCCTCTTTTCCCCCGGCCATAATTTCAAAAACCCAATTTTTGGTGTGTTTGAAGCTGAATATCTCTGGAAGTATTCATCCGTTCAAAGAATGGTATACAGTATTCGAATCGTGTTGTTATGGTAGGTTTTTGGAAAAAGAATGGTGATTATGCCATATGCACTTTAAATATGTAAGTGATATTTCAAAATTGGGTTTAGTTTCTTCCAAAACAAAGCAAAGCAAAGCAAAGCAAAGCAAAGGAAAGGAAAGGAAAGGAAAGGAAAGGAGAGGAGAGGAGAGGAGAGGAGAGGAGAGGAGAGGAGAGGAGAGGAGAGGAGAGGAGAGGAGAGGAGAGGAGAGGAGAGGAGAGGAGAGGAGAGGAGAGGAGAGGAGAGGAGAGGAGAGGAGAGGAGAGGAAAACTTTATTTTACGAGGGTAAAACACTTAACAATCGAGGATTGATAAACTAGTGGCCCTCACTGAACTAAGGCTAAATGTAAGGTATGTACAAGATAGAATTTAAAAATGGAAAAACTATTACGTACAATATGTAAAATACATTCATGCAATAATTAAGAAATACTGAAATGGTCAAGGCCTATATAATTATTGGCTTTTTTGATGATTAAAAAGTTCTCTTTTAAAAGATTAGTTAGGACTTCAGACTTAGACAAGTTAGGACTTCTCTTAATATGTACTTGTAAAGAATTCCATAATTTACTGGCAGTAGATATAAATGTTTTCCCACCCTCAGTTTCTCTAGTCTAGCGAGGGCAACGTAAGTTAATGTCCGAATATCGTGTACTCTTAGATGAAATTTCGCTAACCTTGCTTAACCTAGTTACTAAACATGCGACAGTGATTCCTTGGAGACATTTATAGACAATACAACATTTATTAATGTTGGCTTCATCATAAAAGGGAATTTGTTAAAGATCGTAACGGTAACGTAGAAATTTGTTAAAGATCGTAACGGTTCGTCCTCTCTTAATCCAACGTTAAGGATCACTCTTGCTGCGCTTTTTTTGCAGTCTAAACGCTCGACGTATGTTTTCATTTGATGTCTTGGTCCAGACGACACTACCGTACATTAGAGTAGGTTTAATAATTGAATTGTATAGGATAATACGTTCTTGTTTAGGTAAGAGATGTTTTATTGTTCGCAATAAACCTATTCTTTTGGAAAGTTTGTTACACACTGAGTCAACGTGTTCATCAAAGTTTAGATCTTGGTCCAGGCGAACACCGAGCAATTTATGGGAAGGCGTTTGATCAAGTTTGGTGTTGTTTTTTGTTTTAATGTACAAAGGTAAATCTTCAGGCAAAAGCTTGGAACCCAGTCTTTTCCCAGTAGTGAGCATCGATTTGGTTTTTTTGATGTTTAAATGTAGTCGGTTTTGTTTTGACCAATGCTGTTTCCAAAGTCGATCTTCAATGTTCCAACCTCATTCCATGTAGCTGAATTACTTAACGTAGTATCATTACCAAAAATGTCCACGGTAGTAGATGGAGTAAGTACTTCGGGTAAATCGTTGATGAATATCAGGAACAGAAGGGGGGGGGGGGGGGGAGGCAAGTACGGATCCTTGTGGTACACCGTGTGTTAGCTCTTGGAGTGGAGATGATACGTTTTTGACTGTGGTGAATTGTTTGCGTGAAGTAAGGTACGACCTCATGAGGTGCAGGCTGCTGTCATATAAATCGTAAAGTCGCAACTTTTCTAGTAACAAGTCATGATCTACCAAGTCGAACGCTTTCTTAAAATCGGCAAAGATAAAACCATTGATACAATTGTTATCCAGATTATTCAGCGCTCGATCTATAATTTTGATGAGTACAGTTTCGTTGGAATGGTGTCCTCTAAATCCGGACTGGAGATTGTAAAGCAGGTTGTTAGACGAGAGAAAGTTGTGCAAAGCATTGAATATAGGTGTCGTTCAAAGACTTTTGATAAAATAGGTAACACTGATGTCGGACGATAGTTATTTTTGTCCGATTTACTACCGCACTTGTGAAGGGGTACAACCCTAGCCTGTTTCCGATACATAGATTGATAAGTTTGGTGAGAGATGTAGCAATGAATGGCGCAGCAATCTTCAGTAATCGAAATCTCAGTTCATCAGCACCTGTTACCTTGCTAGAAGGAATGGATTAAATAATTTGCTGTGTCTGTTCAGGAGTAATAGATGGAAAATGTTAATTTAATCAATGTAGTGTATTCATCAAACTACAGTGAGCCATATAGCATATTCTTATCATTACCATCTTTTTACCATTCCGTGTGGCAATCAATTTTCGGTCAAAAAGTGCTTAGTTACATCATTGCGATACATTTTAGGGCACAAATCTACTTCTGACAACATCCGGTTCCCATTATGGGAAAGCATATTTCAGAAAGTCAGCCTTAAAGCAATAATTATGTTCCACATACACATTTACAATCTCATCTGCTAAAAGTAGAGGGTGCACATACGTGCACAATACTCTATCCATATAGCCTTCCACTATCTATTCAAACTCAATCCATATCAATACCAATTGATTTTCTGACTTCACAAATCTAATAGCTTAACATAAATTTGACGCTTTTAAAGTCGTATTTAATATACCAAACCACACAACAATAGTCAATAACTCAGTTGCTATAAATGGTGAAAATATTTCTTTGCAATTGAGTCGCTGAATTTGGTAGCTTGCAAATTTGGCAATCTTTGCAATACCAAAATTAACAGCGATAAGGCTTGTTTGCCGTATATTTATTACATCTGTATGTATGTTTGTCATTATTTTTTTTATCTTTTTAATTTTTTTTTAACAATCAAGGTTAATATGCAATAATATGCAATAATTTCCATTTTTACAGTCAATATCAACTAACTTTTACTGTAATATTCCTTACTTCGTTGTGAAGTTCAGTTAAGATTTCGCAAGCTGGTTGAACTTCGCAACGAACTTCCCCCAATTTCGCAACGAAGTACGGAATTTTACAGTGAAAAGTTACCAGAAATCGATTGTAGAAAAATAGAAAAACTAAGTCAATTACGTTTAATAATATCCGCTTACTAGTTTTGAAGCATAAAATCCAGAGTGGGTAGAAAAGTAGGCAAATCTGAAATCGCTCTGTATTTTAGATTTTTTGGTACTTGTAATGTAGAAGGTCAAAGGCTATAGCATGTATCGTTGGCGTTAGTTTTTCAGCGATGCGTTTTCAATGTTCATAATTGTCCTGTCAGGATAAGACATCAATACGATGCCGATGGTTGAAAGGTTGTATTGTGACAAAATGACTAAAATCAGCTCATTGGCTCCTTTCATGAACTCGAAGGTCGGCGACAGCTCACATTCCACACGGACCGCACCACGCCTTTTTGTGCAAACGAAACAAATACATCCGTGCCATAAAATTCACATTTCAAATGTTGTCGATCCACACGAATTTTTTACGTATAGGACAAATATTTATGATGACCTAAGCGATGAATATTATATCATGCAGGAATGTCGGCTCAATTCACCGTTGCATCTTTTTGGCTAGATAACGGTTAATTGTATCATGTGTTTTTTAGCCTGCGTGGCCGGCACAGTTAATAATTTCTTCAGACTTTTCCAGCTGGACATTATATATATACGTGAGTAAATACATATCGATGTGCTACATAACATTAAGGAAACGCAAGACCAAGACATCGCTTACTCCAGACAGAGTTTAATGCGGACGCATTACGCCCCAATACTTAAAAGGAATTTTCTTGACGATTTCGCGCCTTTGCCAGTAACGACATAAGTCTGTGGAACGACTGAATAAATTCGCCGTTGTTTGTTTTATAAAAATTTTCGACTCATCGGGTTTCTCCGCACAATGTTATTTGTCACAGTTTTTTTGCACGTTGAATCAGCGTAACAGCCGCATCGGGAGAGTAGGGTGCATGGGGGGGGGCTCTTAAAATGCAGAAAATTATTGGTCATTCCACGGCGCTTTACGGCCAAGACTGCAGGACAAGAAAATCAGCATGTATACACTGTACAGGGTGTATAAAAAAAGTAGACAATTTTGAAACGGCTCTCAACCTCGCGAAGCGGCTTGAAGTATGAAGTTTTTTATTAATCTACATTGCTTGGGTACTTACGGTGTAGAATATATGAAAATATTCTGAAATTTAAATGTTTCAAACCCAGGGGTATGCGTATTTTGAAACACATTAAAAATGGCTTGCGCACGAAATTTAAAGGCTTAAAAGTAATTTTGAGTTGGTAGGTAGAAAATATGTTAGGTGTTTTATTGCTGTTCAAAATTTCAAGAAATTTGATTGAGTTTAAGCCACTCAAAACGTCGTGTGAATATGTGCAAACGTATATTTTTTCTCAATAAGAATCGATTTTTCGAAGTAATGTTCCAATTTTAATTAGATGTCCCTTGGTAGTTGTATGCAAATTAAGTAAATACATAAATTAAACATGCACAAAGCTAATTTTGCTAAAAATATGGAAGTTCGCGCGACGTTTTGAACGGCTTAGACTCGAGCAAATTTTCAGAAATTTTGTACAGCAATACAACACCCGGCACATTTTCCATCTACCAAGTCAAAATCACTTTAAGCATTTAAGTTTTGTGCGCAAGGCATACTTGTATTGCCGTAAAAGACAGAACCCCCCTGGGTATTGAAGTTTTAAATTTCTTATTTTTTCTGTTTATTCTAGATTATAAGTACCAAAACAATCTATTTTAATAAAAAAACATCGTATATTTAGGCGCTTCGCGAAGCAGAGAACGATTTCAGATTTGTCTACTTTTTTTGATACACCCTGTATACATGTGTTTTTTTAAACTTAGTTTCAGTTTAGCTAATATTTTGTTACAAGCATGCCTTGATAGCCATATTTGATTTTAGAGTTGTTAAATTTGCACAAGAAAAGTGATTTGCATTCTAACCGGTCTGTGGCAAATGTTTAGAACTTTTGTGCTTCGCTGTGATTGGTCAATTTTACGAATTCTGAAATCGACAAAGAAACATGAACGACAAAGTGAACGTGTAACACTTGTGTCTGCCTATAACAATATTTTTCGACTCTACCCCAATTAATACATGGTTTATTAAGCTTATCGGGGAAAAAGATCTTCAAAGTTACACCCATATCGATTTAAGCGAAATACGTACGTTATTTAATGCATAAAATGTCGATATTGAAGCAGCAATTTGCAATTCTTCATGGCGCCACTGACATCAGTTGGCAACATGAAGTTGTGTATTACACTACTTTTTTCATCTTAGGCGTCGTTTTTATGTCTGAATTTCTATCCTATTCGGTGGATACCTTTTTGAAGACTATTGACTGTTAACTATATGGACTACAGCGGCTGGAGTTGAACAAAATAGGTACAAAACGAACAATGGGTGTATTAAACATTTGCCACAGACCGGTTCTAAAATTACTTCAAATCTCACTTTAAATTTCAGCAGCGTAGCCAGCTCGACGATTTAGCCCTGTCCTGTCAATTTTTCTGTGCTCGACGATTTATAGCCCTTTTTTGTCAATTTTTTTGATTTCTAAAGCAATGACTAATGATACTACAGTTGAAACTGGCATATGGCAGCACTGGCCTGAATTGTCCGGCTAGCCCCGCTATAGAAACTGGTTTCTCTGTTAATACAGCCATGGATAGTTTAAGAAATGGATAGGACACTAGGTGGCGTCAGTGTTGAAACCTACTTGCGATTCGTGATGTCACGAGTATTGCGAATATGCTAACGGTTTTCGCTATTTTCTTTATTTTGCCATATTTTTCGCATTCAAACAGTAATTTTGAAGTCTAAACTGGTCTTGTTAATTTACAAACATGCCTATGCCACGACAAAGTATTTGAGGTAAATGTTTTTCGTCTTTGTTTTGGAATGTTTATTTTTTGTAGCTACGAAAATGGCATCCCAAGACTATCGATGATTAAACTAAAATTTGGGATGCATTTTTAACTGTTTAATTCTTGAAATATTTTTTAAAATTTACTGACAATACTTAGATACTTCATCGTAGATTGGTTTAGCCATATTTATTTGTTTTTAGACTAAAATGTTCAGCTGTATTATTGCTAAACGTGCAGGTTTTGAGGAGTTGGTGATGTCATAATTTGCAGCTAGGTGGAAACGCCATCAGCACGCTAAAAACATCACAAATGACGACGAGTTTCCTATCCATTTCTGTAACAATCCATGATACAGCTAAATCAGTTACACTAGTCTTTGGCACTCGAAAGTAACAGTCAGATGCTTTGATGGTCTACAAATTTAGAATAACTTTACCTTCGTATTTAATTTAGCAAGAACATCTTAAAGATGCCAGGCTTTGCTGCCCGGAACTTGACAAGAGAGTTTAGATAAAGCATATTAAAAAGAAAAATGCATCTAACCCGCTAGCTGCTTGGATTTAAATACGATTTGAACATACAATACTATGAACATAGGCATCAGAGCTATACCAATCTATAGACGTTGCCAATGATAATAACGAATAATTCGTTCTTGATTGTTAGACAGTCAAATTATTGCATTGAGAGTGAAATTAAAGCATTCTATAGTTTTAAAATTTTTTTAAAACCTTAATTAAGACTGATTTGGGTACAGTTATATTGCATGAATATTAGGTATTCCTAGCCTGCACGTTCGATCGTTGCTCCTCAAATTTGGAATAATATAATTATAATACACAAGATTCCGTTTATGAATAATAACTGCAAATTGTACGTGCGATATATGCAATCATGCAGTACAACACCTGCTGGTTATAGTTAATAATTTAAACTAGCATTTACTTGTGGGAAGGCAGATCTGTGCGACAAGCGTGGTCTCACAAGATCTGCTTGGAAAAGTTAAAGACCGAGTACTCAACAGGCAAACTAGGAAGCTGCAATTCGTGTGTTGCTCCGCCTGTTTGGTGCTTCAAAGATTCCGCGCCGCTTGAATTATGGCGGTTAAGAAGTCAAAAATACACACGCGTACAACCCATACAATTCAAATCGAGTTTTTCGTTGTCAGATCAGTTTTCAATAAATTTAATGTTCGAGTTGCCGAACATTATGTAAGAAAACATACAGATTTTGCGAAGGGCTCGGGCAAGCGACGTTCTGAGGAGCATTGCGTCACAACAAATAATATGCTGCAGTTGACCTGCCCTTAGCAGACAAAAAAGCAACGTCTACAAAGGAACGTTTCATATTTGTGGTCGTTCGATCGATCCATTAAATTGTTTGACAGTTTATAAAGGGCACATGAGATACGAAACGATACAAATTGCCAATATTGCAAAGTTAGAAAACGTTCATGACGACTGAAGTTCGGTTTTCTTAACCATGCAAGCTTGCTGAAATTACAGTGGGAATTTTGTATAAACTCAAAATTTTGTGTACTAATTGGTCAGTTTCTTGGAATATTTCTATCAAATTCTTGTATTTCTTAAGTTTCTTCTGTATTGCAAAAATTCTGACCGTCAATTAGTCATAAAAGGCATGATACGCCATGCGTAAAGATATCTTGAGCTGTAGGAAAGTAGTCTAAGATCATTCACAAATGATACATTGCTGCTACCAAGTCCCATTGAAAGAGATCTATCTACGTGTTTATGCATGTCTATTCTAATTTTCATTGATGTTTGCATTTCCATAAAAGCGATAAACGTTCATTTGCTCAATTTATTTTCAGTTTTAAAAATAAAGATTGCCAATGAAATTTCTGGCCTGCAATATCTTTAATTTTCCAAAGTGACAGATACATCAATCATACAGACGAAGCCATAATTGAAATTTTAATTGCTTCACACTGCACGTCAGCAGCTAAATCACCCCATCAAGTATATTAATTCCATTTTTAATTGATATAAATGTAACTCACGAGCGTATTGTTTCGTTGGCAATATGATCAAGCCCTCGCTATATTAGAACGACATATTTTTGTGCAAATGTATCACTGGAATGGTTTCCTATAAATATAACGATTTGTTACCGGAAGAATTATTTTAAAGATGGGAAGATGAACGTTTGTGTTGTTTTCTAAGCTGAAACAGTAAAGATGTTCATTGTTAATGATTCTACTACACCTTCTATAGCATTATTTGGTCATACTTTAGTTTTCGTTGCGTTTTATCGAGAGCGAAATCTTCGAACTTTACAAAATATCATTATTATCAATCTTAGCGTCGCTGATTTTCTCTTCAGCACAATCCACCCTTTTCGAGGTTGACCGACGGGGGGTAACACGTGTAGCGTAATTCAAAACAGTCGGACAAACATTGCGTTTTCATTGTACTTGCGCATACAAATATTAAGTTCGACGGCGAAAGAAAATGGTTAAACACTGTGCGTTGGGCACTTGCAATAAATGATTTGCGTTACCCAGAAAGATTAATAAATCTTTAAGGAAAATGTTACGGCAGCTACTGCACGCCGTGAAAAGGTTAGACAATACACACTCGTAAAAATATGCATTTGTTTATAGTGTTATTTACATATTTGACGACGCCATTTGCCTTTTATGATATGCAGGCAAAGCGACTGAATACCAAACGAAAAGCGCCTATAGAAAGAAACAATATTTGCCCCAAAATAAGTAAGGAAAAAAATTCTGATTTCTTCATACTGGGTCGAACTTTGCCCACATATAAATGCACTCCCACAATGGCTTTGTTAATAAAGATTCAACATATCCCTCTTCAAAACGACGATAGTCATCAAATGCTTTGTATATGCGGCAAGCCCTTGTTTATCATATTCTGTCGAACTGCATACGAGATGGTTGAAAATATCGAAAAGTCCAAGTGGCAGCGATGCGTTAAAACATTTACATACAGTATTCGGGTGCTGAAGATAGCAAATCTTCTGTTTCAACACCATGAATAATCAACTTGTTCTCCTCTTTTTATTTTGCATAGTCTAAGACAGCTATCAACATTTTTTCGACAGATTTCGCTATCTCAAACAATGCTGGTTTAAAATATCTCGTTACTGAAACGCCTCCCTCTTTTAGATATTGTTTTAAGTCAGATAGCGACATTTTCTTAAAATGATTGCGCTCCAAAGTACTATCCATGCTTTGATAGAATTTTGCCCTTTTTTACTTTGCCTTTAAAAAGTAAATTTCGCTAAAATTATCGATAATCAATAGTTCCTTATACAAAAGTAATAACGCGACGCTTGTGTTTTGTCCGACTGTTTCGAATTACGCTACACGTGTTACCCCCTGTCGGTCAACCTCGAAAAGGGTGGATTGTCCCATCCACACACGTTGTACGTCTTCTCCCAAGGGAAGAAACTTTAAGCGAGATCCCTTGTTATATTACTAGTCTTGCAAGCATGCTATTTTGCCTTGTGTCTATTAACACCTTTACGTTCATAAGTACTATGTCTTATGGCGACTAATTACCTCCTAAAGCACAGACGTTCAGTGGCGGATCTAGCGTAAGTCAAAATAAATTACCACAGCTCATTCTAGGATATATTTGCATTTTAAAATACCTTCAAAGCAACTTCATTGGTTAGATTTTATTCTTTTGAAATTCATAACCTATGACATTGTTATAAAGTTATTTTGAATTTATAATTGAGCTGCTATAATTTATTTTGACTTACCCTGGATCCGCCACTGCAGACGTTACTTTGATCTGAGGTTGGTAAAAATTGTTTTAAGTGTCATTTGGTGCTGGAGTGCATTACTTAGAGCCTTCCCTTTTCTTACCACCAAGTACATTTTTCTCAAGAGATTTTGCTACTGTTGTCCTAACTGTGCTAAAGATTTATCAACCACGTTGACGCTATTCTTAGTATTGGCTCACCCTTGGCTATTTTGGTTTATTGCAACATGCATGTTGTTCTCGCTTTGCGCAAAAGTAGGTACAAAGTCAAGTAAACCAAAATATTTCAAGCTAACAATATCAAAGAGAGCGACAAATGTCGGTGTTGACAGTTACTGTAGTCGTACCGTTCGCCATATTATGTTGGGCCCCTTATTGTGCAGCCATGCTGTGCTTGGCACACAAAAACTGCGGGTTTTCCGAGAACTTCATGCTCTTAGCACTAATGCTGAGCATTTTCAGTGACGTAGCCAGCGTCGATAATTGGAGGGGCGAATATTCATGTATCATGTTTTGCATCATTAATTTCTTTTGAAATCGATTGTTTTTAAGGTCTGTGAACACAAATATATGAATATTCGCCCCTCCAATTATCGATGCTGGCTACGCCACTGAGCATTTTGAACAGTTGCTGTAACCCTGTCATCTATGGACTGCTTAATAAGAATTTCCGCCATGCTTTCAAAAAATCTAAAGACTGATTTGAGCACAGTAATATTGGCTGAATATTAAGTATTCCTAGCCTGCACGTTCGATCGTTGCTCCTCAAATTTGGAATAATATAATTATAATATTTTGAGATGCAAATCTACACGCGTTTCACATAGCAATGTAGTAGCAACAAGTACTACCACATAGAGATTTGTGCTTACACAAATTCAATATATCTAGCCGAACAACCACACAGATAATATCTGGAAAAAATAAATAAATGTTTCTAGCATCGTTTCGTTTATTAGCTTAATGACCCTATTTTCATGTTAATGTTCCGACATACTTTCGATTCCTTTGAAGTTTACCGGCTTTTCCAGTTTCAGGTTGGCATTAAAGGTGTTGCCGGTTTTTACCAACCGTTTATAAACAAATTTTAAAACACAAAGCTATTACAAAAAACATCTTCAAATTAGTCAAATGGCAACACTTTAACATTAGAATCAAATATAGTTCATACAATAGTATAAGCCTTTTTATTATATACTGAGTGTCAAAGTTCATTTATTCCTGTTTCTTATTGGTTTAGAACGTATCACGTGATAGTGGAGAAATTTTACTGTGTCCCTGGCAACGTATCTAAGCGGTGGACATTACTTTTATTCACCGGTAAACAACAAATCCACAGAGCCTCACGGAGCCATGTCAGGTAAAAGGTAATCCTTTTTATAAATGTTTGATTGATTTGTGGTACTTTTCTTCTCTTTTGACACTCAGTATATAATAAAATACTTATTGACTGAGATCTCGGTAAAGCAGTATGTTTTGTGGACCCCCGACTGTGGAACATCGACAGTCTCTGGTCCACAAAACATACTGCTTCCCTCGGTCTCAGTCAATAAGTGTTGAATATATAGTCTTCTGATCATTCAATGACTCATTTAGAGCAGTTTATTCAACCTAATTATGTGGCCTAAAATGTGCGCGTTGTTGCATGGACACAGTTATGTAAATATAATGTTATGATATCTAAAATACTGTACAAAAGCTAATTATTCCTGGTTCCACCCGGTCGTATTCATAGTGAATATCTCTATACAAACTGATCGTACGGAAATAAAAAACTTAGTCACGCCGCAGAGCAAACGTTTCTGTTTCTAACGAGCCCAGTTGGCCAGTTTGACAAATTAAAGAAGTCGATCGGGAGAATTTAGCGACAAACGAGACCAAACTCTATCAAAATTTTGCAATAGATTGTGGCTTGCTTTGCCGCTACCCATCCATCAAAATAGTTTAGGAACTTTAGGATCACGTTTGTCAAATACATTTATGAATTTTGAGCCTTTAAAGTAAAAACACTTAGATTTAGGCAAATTTTATCAAAAAAACCCCTAATTTATTACATGATTTATCGTGAGAATCTTGTTCCGATTAATCTTTTATCGACAAACTGTGCAAATTAATGATTAATAATGATAGTAGAACGAATAGAAGTGCAATTAAAGCCAAAATCATACTAGTGATTACAAAATCAATCGACGGTGCAGCGGGAAGTTGATTTGTTAATCACGAGTATGATTTTGGCTTTAATTGCACGACTTAGTTCGTTCTATTACTTATTAATGATACATCTTCTGTAATCGAACTGTTTTAAGGAGAAAAAAGGTCAAAATTTTCAAACTCTTGAGCACAAATTCAAAAGAAAACAAATTCATCAAAAGAAAACAAATTCATCAAAAGAAAACAAATTCATCAAAAGAAAACAAATTCATATTTTGTATCCTAAATGCTGATTGACTGGTTGTATATACTATTGAGTGATTTTCATTGGCTTTAGGCAAGGATGCGATTACAGCTCACAGAGGGTGCGATTAATGCTCTGATAACATTTTTTTTGTTTGCTCGATTCTGATTGGCTAGAACTGTGCCTATTAAAAATTAATCCGCACGGATTATAAACTAAAACTAAAAACTTTGGTGACAAAATGATATTAATAGGAAATTATACTTGTTCTCGAAGTATTAATGAAAAATCACACTTGTGTATGGCGAAAGAATAATTATAAACATTTCGCCAAACACGCGTGTGATTTTTCACTAATACTTCTTGGATCGTGTCATTTCCTATGCAAATCGCACTCCTATAAACCAATGAAATTGCAGTATTTGCCACTGATTACATAATTAATCGACATACAGTTCTTAAGCAATCGGAATCAAGGAAACTGCGAAAATGATATTTACCTAGTAATAAGCTAACAGGTACGGATCACCTCATACGTCATATATATAATTATGTTTTTAAACATGCTGCACGTATCATTTCATATTATGTTCAAACGGTATACAGTATTTTGATCTAGAAAGCGTTGGGTATGCGAATGAATCAGGAATGGTTACACGGTAATAACAGCTTAATATTGTCAAAGATATTACTCATGGCAGTAGAGTCTACAAAGTTTCTTTCAATGGAATGGTAAATATGTGCATTAACGATTCAAAAAGTACGTCTGCTGTTCTGCCCCAAACTACCGAGTCGCCAGAAGACAAAACCGCGCGAGGATGGATTGCGCTTGTGATAATGCTTCTAGCACTGTTTGGTCATACTTTAGTTTTCGTTGCGTTTTATCGAGAACGAAATCTTCGAACTTTACAAAATATCATCATTATCAACCTTAGCGTCGCTGATTTTCTCTTCAGCACAATTGTTCCATCCATGCACGTTGTACGTCTTCTCCAAAGGAAAGAAACTTTAAGCGAGATCCCTTGTTATATTACTGGTCTTGCAAGCATGCTATTTTGCCTTGTGTCCATTAACACCTTAACGTTCATCAGTATTGAGAGATTCATGGCGACTAATTACCCACTAAAGCACAGACGTTACTTTGATCTGAAGTTGGTAAAAATTGTGTTAAGTGTCATTTGGTGTTGGAGTGCATTACTTAGTGCGTTCCCTTTCTTTACCACCAAGTACATCTTTCTCAAGAGATTTTTCCACTGCTCTCCTGACTGGGCTAAAGATTTATCAACTACGTTGACGCTAGCTATTCTTGGCATTGGCTCACCATTGGCTATTTTGGTTTATTGCAACACGCATGTTGTTCTAGCTTTGCACAAAAGTAGATACATTCATACAAGTCAAGCAAACCATAGTATTTCAAACTCACGATATCAAAGAGAGCGACAAATGTCGGTGTTGACAGTTATTGTAGTCGTAACGTTCGCCATATGTTGGGCACCTTATTGTGCAGCCATGCTATGCTTGGCACACAAAAATTGCGGATTTTCCGAGAACGTCATGCTCCTGGCACTAATGCTAAGCATTTTGAACAGTTGCTGCAATCCTGTCATCTATGGTCTGCTTAATAAGAACTTCCGCAAGGCTTTCAAAAATATTTTGAGATGCAAATCTACAAGAGTGGCAACAGGTACTACAACATAGCAATCAATTTAAATCATTAAAATGTCAAGCAGATCAATCTACAAAGGTGATATCTGGGAAAACTAAACAAACGTTTCAAAAATCCTAAGCGACATTGAAGAAGGAACTTAGGATTTTTTGTTTGTCATAAGGCCTTTGTTAGTGTGTAGTAATGTTTATAATTAATGTATGATGTCCATTCCCTGTTCAAAATCTATGCACGCAATTCGCCATAACATGGCAACAATGAGTTGTTTGAGTCAATTATTGACAATAACGTATAAAACGTGTGTTTTATATTCATTCAGCTTGCAAAGAAATATTTTCGTTTACTCTACATTCTGTGGTCGGATGTTTTTTGTAAAAAAAGCACTTACAACAGTTTATCACCTTAAATTAATATTGCTATTATTGTTAGCACTACTTTCATTAAGGACCCTAATAACCCGTAAATGGGCGGGGAGGGGGGGAGGGGTTGAAAGCTCGCTTGGTCACGTGATGCATAAAGAAGCTATGGTGACTGCATACGAACGCATATCATAAAAGTGTCCAGAAACTCCTAGGAATTTAGGAATTACAATGAAAAAAAATTATCTTTGTTTTTGCAATTGTCCTGATTTATGCAGAACTAAGGTTTGTCATCGATCGTCACGTGCGTATTGTATTCTGGCGGCTTAACTAACCAATACCAACGCTTTATTAAAGTTAGCTATTCGTAGTGTGAACATTTGAGCATTATGCGTGCATAAAGCAATTTGCTGTTGGTGGATTTCGCAAAAACGCAATACACATGTGACAATAAAAGACTATATTTTCACGTAAAGGTTGTCCGACAAAGACATGAAGAGAACTGTAGAGGACTACGAGACTTCATCTCTCTGCAACCTGGTCTGGAATCTTCAAATCTTTCTGAAATTATCTCTACTAGCGGGCAATATCAACGACGACGATTGGGAAAATTTGAAAGAAAAAACTTTTTTGATGCTGTGTACGAAAATCAAAATCAAATCTTAAAGCGAAAATCAAAAAACATATAGCTACCATTAAAGAATGTTGTGGGACGACTGTTCTAAGTATATAAACTCTGTTTGTGCTGGCCGCAAAAATAGCACGAAGCGCTTTTGGTCGTTATTTGAATTGAAATCCAACGTCAGCAACGTTCCTGAAAAGGTGTCGATTGCTGAATGTGATGATGCAAGAATATCTACACAGTCATCAGAAGACATCGCATCTATTTTCTTCTTCATCTTATTTACTTCAGTCTTCCCAAGAGATGCACCTAACACACAAGCAGATCTAGATTCACGTACGAACGACGTTATTACAGATCAAGATCATTCTATAAACACTTCTTTGTCGGACAATGTCACGTTAACATCTGATTACGGTTTGCTGCCGTTTTAACCGCTCTTGACAAAGATTAAGCTCATTGTTTCACCGTCAATTTGTGATCTGTTCAACAAGTCTCTGCACACTGAAGTAGTACCAGGAGATTGGAAACAGGTCAATGTCATCTCTGTTTTTAAAAAGAGGGATAAGGTACATGTTGAAAATTACAGACCAATATCTAATTTACTCTCTTTAATTTCGAACGTTTTGGAACGCTGTTTGTTCGAACGCATCACGGATCAAGTGCTCAGCCACATTAATCCCTTCCGACATGGCTTCATCCTCGGATGTAATTGCGTCACTCAGCCAATCAAAGTCTTTGACAAGTTTGGTAACTTTCATACTGGATCGTGGCAAACAAATTGATGTGATATACCTTTGATACGGTTAGCCACCAATGTCTTCTTCTTTGTTTTCGAGAGTTCAGCTTTAATGGTAAATTTCTCAACTGGTTCTGTTCATACTTACACGATCGCCGACAACAAATGACCATTCTTGGTCCAACTTCATCTTCCACTCCAATAACATCAGAATTTCAGAAGTATATCATGGCTTTATCCTTGGTCTGCTACTGTTCTTGTTATATGAGAACGATCTACCTTCCAGCATCGTGAGTTCTTCCACCGCCACTTACGCTGATCGCCCCAAGATATTTAGAGCCAAAATACGCGAAGCGTTCCCAGTTGCAATGGGAAAACGAGATCATGAAAGATCTGAAAATGGCGCGAAAATCAAATGCTATTGATGACTGGGCAAAATGTAAACACTCCAAATGCTATTTTAAAAATCTGATTAAAAACCAAAACGTGGCTATTTTCAGAAAAAAAACTTGAAAAAGCTTTTGCTAACAATTTTACTAACATACTTGCAACTTTTCTTGTCCGAACCAAGGCGTATTGCAAACAGCATCAATGGTGAGTCGGCTGACATTGAAAGCGACCAAAATATGTCGATTGACGAGGAAGAGTCGTCCGTTCTTTTGGGCAATCTTGACTGGTAAACATGGCATTTCTTGTTTATTTTAATGAATTTGATATTCGCGTTTGAAAATTGTATTAAAACTTTCCCAGCATAGCCATTCCGTTCGTTGTTGTTCGGTGTTTATGCAAGCCTTGTCAAATAATGGATAGGGAGGAAGAATGCTCCTGTTGTCAGGAAATTCAACAGGTTGCGTATAAAAATCAAGAAGTCATAGAGGTCACAAAACCAGTACGATTGTTCACTTGCATAACTGATAATCCAGGTTTCCATTCTGTGTGCTTAGATAGATGGGTTTTGCAAGCTGCTTGGCTTGGTTATAAACAACAATATGGAAGCCAAGCATACGAAGGTCCAGAGCACAAAATTCATCGCCATATTGCCTACCGTCAGCTTGTGCGATGGTTTTGGGGAGTACTTGGGAAAGAAATAAGAGTTGTTCTTCCATCTTGTGCTTTGAGTTGCATTCGAACACACTTCCCACCTCCAGGCAATAAAGATGACTTTGAGTTCGTTGTTCTTCGTTTTGCTGATGAATAACCTTATTGTTTCAATGCCAAGAATATGAGGTATTTGACACCTTTAATTAGCACAAAATGTCACTTTTGCCTATTACTTAGCCATTGATCAATGATATCCTGCTTTGATGTCAGTGTGACAAGCAATTCGCTGCATGGGTTCGTCATTTAAAACTTTTCCCAGTACCAGGGTGAGAGTATCCCGAATAGTCAGCCGTGAAATTTAACAAAACAATAAAAACGTTCACCTGTATACAGCAATTTTAACCGGTTTTCGAAACAAAAACTCACCACAAGGATAGTAAATTCATCCAGCCACACACTTAACTTGTTTACTTATTCGTTATGTTTTCTTTGTGTATTTTTGGTTGATTTAGTTGTCAACCTTAGAGAATTATATTT
This sequence comes from Muricea muricata, assembly GCA_963855995.1. Taxonomy (NCBI): domain Eukaryota; kingdom Metazoa; phylum Cnidaria; class Anthozoa; order Malacalcyonacea; family Plexauridae; genus Muricea; species Muricea muricata. The sequence continues at coordinate 21,154,973 of OY979717.1, read as the reverse complement.
AACAAATTACGAAGTATGTTTATGTGCGCACTGATCTCTATATATTACGGAAACTAGGCAGTGAATTGGACCGCCTATGGGACAACTTGAAATTAGTTTAAGGGTATTTCAAGAAAGTTGCTTTAGGCAATGTCAAAGTGGAGCTTTTTAAGCATAATTTGGTCAGGAATTCTAAACTGGCATTCTGATGGAAATTAGGATCGTTTGGTTAGTATTTGAGACATCAAGAGTCTGAGAAATTTTGCATGTCCCAAGTCAGGCAAAATGGCCATTTTTCAGTATTTTAAGGGTATTTCAAGAAAGTTGCTTTAGGCAATGTAAAAGTGGAGCTTTTTAAGCCAAATATGGTCAGGAACTCTAAATTGGCATTCTGATGGAAATAAGGACGGTTTGGTTAGTATTTGAGACATCAAGAAATTTGAGAAATTTTGCATGTCCCGAGTCAGGCAATATGGACATTTTTTCGGTATTTTAAGGGTATTTCTAGAAAGTTGCTTTAGGAAAAGTAAAAGTGCAGCTTTTTAAGCCAAATTTGGTCAGGAAGTCTAAATTCGCATTTAGATGGAAATAAGGATGGTTTGGTTAGTATTTGAGACATCAAGAAATTTGAGAAATTTTTCCTGTCCGGAGTCAGGAAAATTGGCCATTTTTTCAGTATTTTAAGGGTATTTCAAGAAAGTTGCTTTAGGCAAAGTAAAGTTGAAGCTTTTAATGCCAAATTTGGTCAGGAACTCTAAAATGGCATTCTCATTGAAATAAGAATTGTTTAGTTAGTATTTGAGACATTAAGAAATTTGAGATATTTTGCATGTCCGGAGTCAGACAAAATGGCCATTTTTCAGTATTTTAAGGGTATTTCAAGAAAGTTGCTTTAAGCAATGTAGAACAGGAGCTTTTTAAGCCAAATTTGGTCAGGAACTCTATAATGGCATTTTGATGGAAATAAGGATGGTTTGGTTAGTATTTGAGACATCAAAAAATTTGAGAAATTATCCATGTCTGGAGTCAGGCAAATAGGCCATTTTTCAGTATTTTAAAGGTATTTCAAGAAAGTTGCTTCAGGCAATGTAAAAGTGCAGCTTTTTAAGCCAAATTTGGTCAGAAACTCTACATTGGCATTCTGGTGGAAATAAGGATGGTTTGGTTACTATTTTAGACACCAAGAAATTTGAGAAATTTTGCATGTCCGGAGTCAGGCAAAATGGCCATTTTTTCAGTATTTTAAGGGTGTTTCAAGAAAGTTGCTTTAGGCAATGTAAAACTGGAGCTTTTTAAGCTAAATTTGGTCAGGAACTCTAAATTGGAATTCTGATGGAAATAAGGATGGTTTGGTTAGTATTTGAGACATCAAAAAGTTTGAGAAATTTTGCATGTCTGGAGTCAGGCAAATAGGCCATTTTTCAGTATTTTAACGGTATTTCAAGAAAGTTGCTTCAGGCAATGTAAAAGTGCAGCTTTTTAAGCCAAATTTGGTCAGGAACTCTACATTGGCATTCTGGTGGAAATAAGGATGGTTTGGTTACTATTTTAGACACCAAGAAATTTGAGAAATTTGGCATGTCCGGAGTCAGGCAAAATGGCCATTTTTTCAGTATTTCAAGGGTATTTCAAGAAAGTTGCTTTAGGCAATGTAAAACAGGAGCTTTTTAAGCCAAATTTGGTCAGGAACTCTATAATGGCATTCTGATGGAAATAAGGATGGTTTGGTTAGTATTTGAGACATCAAGAAATTTGAGAAATTTTGCATGTCGCGACTCAGGAAAAATTGCCATTTTTCAGTATTTTAACGGTATTTCAAGAAAGTTGCTTTAGGCAATGTAAAAGTGGAGATTTTTAAGCCAAATTTGGTCAGGAACTCTAAATTGGCATTCTGATGGAAATAAGGATGGTTTCGTTAGTATTTGAGACATCAAAGAGTTTGAGAAATTTTGCATGTCTGGAGTTAGGCAAATAGGCCATTTTTCAGTATTTTAACGGTATTTCAAGAAAGTTGCTTTAGGCAAAGTAAAGTTGAAGCTTTTAATGCCAAATTTGGTAAGGAACTCTAAATTGGCATTCTCATGGAAATTAGAATTGTTTAGTTAGTATTTGAGACATCAAGAAATTTGAGATATTTTGCATGTCCGGAGACAGACAAAATGGCCATTTTTCAGTATTTTAAGGGTATTTTAAGAAAGTTGCTTTAGGCAATGTAAAACTGGAGCTTTTTAAGCAAAATTTGGTCAGGAACTCTAAATTGGCATTCTGATAGAAATAAGGATGGTTTGGTTAGTATTTGAGATATGACGAAATTTGAGAAATTTTGCATGTCTGGAGTCAGGCAATATGGCCATTTTTTCAGTATTTTAAGGGTATTTCAAGAAAGTTGCTTCAGGCAATGTAAAAGTGGAGCTTTCTATGCCATATTTGGTCAGGAACTCTAAATTGGCATTCTGGTGGAAATAAGGATGGTTTGGTTAGTATTTGAGACATCAAGAAATTTGAGAAATTTTGCATGTCCGGAGTCAGGCAAAATTGCTATTTTGCAGTATTTTAAGGGTATTTCAAGAAAGTTGCTTTAGGCAATGTAAAAGTGGAGCTTTTTAAGCCAAATTTGGTCAGGAACTCTAAATTGGCATTCTGATGGAAATAAGGATTGTTTGGTTAGTATTTGAGACATCAAGAAATTTGAGAAATTTTGCATGTCTGGAGTCAGGCAAATAGGCCATTTTTCAGTATTTTAACGGTATTTCAAGAAAGTTGCTTCAGGCAATGTAAAAGTGCAGCTTTTTAAGCCAAATTTGGTCAGGAACTCTACATTGGCATTCTGGTGGAAATAAGGATGGTTTGGTTACTATTTTAGACACCAAGAAGTTTGAGAAATTTGGCATGTCCGGAGTCAGGCAAAATGGCCATTTTTTCAGTATTTCAAGGGTATTTCAAGAAAGTTGCTTTAGGCAATGTAAAACAGGAGCTTTTTAAGCAAATTTGGTCAGGAACTCTATAATGGCATTCTGATGGAAATAAGGATGGTTTGGTTAGTATTTGAGACATCAAGAAATTTGAGAAATTTTGCATGTCGCGACTCAGGAAAAATTGCCATTTTTCAGTATTTTAACGGTATTTCAAGAAAGTTGCTTTAGGCAATGTAAAAGTGGAGATTTTTAGGCCAAATTTGGTCAGGAACTCTAAATTGGCATTCTGATGGAAATAAGGATGGTTTGGTTAGTATTTGAGACATCAAAAAGTTTGAGAAATTTTGCATGTCTGGAGTTAGGCAAATAGGCCATTTTTCAGTATTTTAACGGTATTTCAAGAAAGTTGCTTTAGGCAAAGTAAAGTTGAAGCTTTTAATGCCAAATTTGGTAAGGAACTCTAAATTGGCATTCTCATGGAAAGTAGAATTGTTTAGTTAGTATTTGAGACATCAAGAAATTTGAGATATTTTGCATGTCCGGAGACAGACAAAATGGCCATTTTTCAGTATTTTAAGGGTATTTTAAGAAAGTTGCTTTAGGCAATGTAAAACTGGAGCTTTTTAAGCAAAATTTGGTCAGGAACTCTAAATTGGCATTCTGATAGAAATAAGGATGGTTTGGTTAGTATTTGAGATATGACGAAATTTGAGAAATTTTGCATGTCTGGAGTCAGGCAATATGGCCATTTTTTCAGTATTTTAAGGGTATTTCAAGAAAGTTGCTTCAGGCAATGTAAAAGTGGAGCTTTCTATGCCATATTTGGTCAGGAACTCTAAATTGGCATTCTGGTGGAAATAAAGATGGTTTAATTAGTATTTGAGACATCAAGAAATTTGAGAAATTTTGCATGTCCGGAGTCAGGCAAAATGGCTATTTTTATATATTTTAAAAGTATTTCAAGAAAGTTGATTTAGGCAATGTAAAAGTGGAGCTTTTCAAGCCAAATTTGGTCAGAAACTCTAAATTGGTATTCTGATGGAAATGGGGATGGTTTGGTTAGTATTTGAGACATCAAGAAATTTGAGAAATTTCGCATGTCCGGAGTCAGGCAATATAGACATTTTTTTAGTAGTTTAAGGGTATTTCAAGAAAGTTGCTTCAGGCAATGTAAAAGTGGAGCTTTGTAAGCCAAATTTGGTCAGGAACTCTAAATTGGCATTCTGGTGGAAATAAGGACGGTTTGGTTAGTATTTGAGACATGACGAAATTTGACAAATTTTGGATGTCTGGAGTCAGGCAATATGGCCATTTTTTCACTATTTTAAGGGTATTTCAAGAAAGTTGCTTTAGGCAATGAAAAAGTGGAGATTTTGAAGCTAAATTTGGTCAGGAACTCTAAATTGGCATTTAGATGGAAATAAGGATGGTTTGGTTAGTATTTGAGACATCAAGAAATTTGAGAAATTTTGCATGTCCGGAGTCAGGCAAAATGGCTATTTTTCAGTATTTTAAGGGTATTTCAAGAAAGTTGCTTTAGGCAATGTAAAAGTGGAGCTTTTTAAGCCAAAATATGTCATGAACTCTAAATTGGCATTCTGATGGAAGTAAGGATGGTTTGGTTAGTATTTGAAACATCAAGAAATTTGAGAAATTTTGCATGTCGGGAGTCAGGCAAAATGGCTATTTTTCAGCATTTTAAGGGTATTTCAAGAAAGTGTCTTTAAGCAATGTAAAAGTGGAGCTTTTTAAGCAAATTTGGTCAGGAACTCTAAATTAGAATTCTGATGAAAACAAGGATGGTTTGGTTAGTATTTGAGACATGATGACATTTGAGAAATTTAGCATGTCTGGAGTCAGGAAAATGGCCATTTTTCAGTATTTTAAGGGTATTTCAAGAAAGTTGCTTTAGGCAATGTAAAACTGGAGCTTTTTAAGCCAAATTTGGTCAGGAACTCTAAATTGGCATTCTGATGGAAATAAGCATGGTTTGGATAGTATTTGAGACATCAAGAAGTTTGAGAAATTTTGCATGTCTGAAGTCAGGCAATATGGCCATTTTTTCAGTATTTTAAGGGTGTTTTAAGAAAGTTGCTTTAGGCAATGTAAAACTGGAGCTTTTTAAGCAAAATTTGGTCACGAACTCTAAATTGCCATTCTGATAGAAATAAGGATGGTTTGGTTAGTATTTGAGATATGACGAAATTTGAGAAATTTTGCATGTCCGGAGTCAGGCAATATGGCCATTTTTTCAGTATTTTAAGGGTATTTCAAGAAAGTTGCTTCAGGCAATGTAAAAGTGGAGCTTTCTATGCCATATTTGGTCAGGAACTCTAAATTGGCATTCTGGTGGAAATAAGGATGGTTTGGTTAGTATTTGAGACATCAAGAAATTTGAGAAATTTTGCATGTCCGGAGTCAGGCAAAATGGCTATTTTTCAGTATTTTAAGGGTATTTCAAGAAAGTTGCTTATGGCAATGTAAAAGTGGAGCTTTTTAAGCCAAAATTGGTCATGAACTCTAAATTGGCATTCTGATGGAAGTAAGGATGGTTTGGTTAGTATTTGAAACATCAAGAAATTTGAGAAATTTTGCATGTCGGGAGTCAGGCAAAATGGCTATTTTTCAGCATTTTAAGGGTATTTCAAGAAAGTTGCTTTAAGCAATGTAAAAGTGGAGCTTTTTAAGCAAATTTGGTCAGGAACTCTAAATTAGAATTCTGATGAAAACAAGGATGGTTTGGTTAGTATTTGAGACATGATGACATTTGAGAAATTTAGCATGTCTGGAGTCAGGAAAATGGCCATTTTTCAGTATTTTAAGGGTATTTCAAGAAAGTTGGTTTAGGCAATGTAAAACTGGAGCTTTTTAAGCCAAATTTGGTCAGGAACTCTAAATTGGCATTCTGATGGAAATAAGGATGGTTTGGATAGTATTTGAGACATCAAGAAGTTTGAGAAATTTTGCATGTCTGGAGTCAGGCAATATGGCCATTTTTTCTGTATTTTAAGGGTGTTTTAAGAAAGTTGCTTTAGGCAATGTAAAACTGGAGCTTTTTAAGCCAAATTTGGTCAGGAACTCTAAATTGGCATTCTGATGGAAATAAGCATGGTTTGGATAGTATTTGAGACATCAAGAAGTTTGAGAAATTTTGCATGTCTGGAGTCAGGCAATATGGCCATTTTTTCAGTATTTTAAGGGTGTTTTAAGAAAGTTGCTTTAGGCAATGTAAAACTGGAGCTTTTTAAGCAAAATTTGGTCAGGAACTCTAAATTGCCATTCTGATAGAAATAAGGATGGTTTGGTTAGTATTTGAGATATGACGAAATTTGAGAAATTTTGCATGTCCGGAGTCAGGCAATATGGCCATTTTTTCAGTAATTTAAGGGTATTTCAAGAAAGTTGCTTCAGGCAATGTAAAAGTGGAGCTTTCTATGCCATATTTGGTCAGGAACTCTAAATTGGCATTCTGGTGGAAATAAGGATGGTTTGGTTAGTATTTGAGACATCAAGAAATTTGAGAAATTTTGCATGTCCGGAGTCAGGCAAAATGGCTATTTTTCAGTATTTTAAGGGTATTTCAAGAAAGTTGCTTATGGCAATGTAAAAGTGGAGCTTTTTAAGCCAAAATTGGTCATGAACTCTAAATTGGCATTCTGATGGAAGTAAGGATGGTTTGGTTAGTATTTGAAACATCAAGAAATTTGAGAAATTTTGCATGTCGGGAGTCAGGCAAAATGGCTATTTTTCAGCATTTTAAGGGTATTTCAAGAAAGTTGCTTTAAGCAATGTAAAAGTGGAGCTTTTTAAGCAAATTTGGTCAGGAACTCTAAATTAGAATTCTGATGAAAACAAGGATGGTTTGGTTAGTATTTGAGACATCAAGAAATTTGAGAAATTTTGCATGTCCGGAGTCAGGCAATATAGACATTTTTTTAGTAGTTTAAGGGTATTTCAAGAAAGTTGCTTCAGGCAATGTAAAAGTGGAGCTTTGTAAGCCAAATTTGGTCAGGAACTCTAAATTGGCATTCTGGTGGAAATAAGGACGGTTTGGTTAGTATTTGAGACATGACGAAATTTGACAAATTTTGGATGTCTGGAGTCAGGCAATATGGCCATTTTTTCAATATTTTAAGGGTATTTCAAGAAAGTTGCTTTAGGCAATGAAAAAGTGGAGATTTTGAAGCTAAATTTGGTCAGGAACTCTAAATTGGCATTTAGATGGAAATAAGGATGGTTTGGTTAGTATTTGAGACATCAAGAAATTTGAGAAATTTTGCATGTCCGGAGTCAGGCAAAATGGCTATTTTTCAGTATTTTAAGGGTATTTCAAGAAAGTTGCTTTAGGCAATGTAAAAGTGGAGCTTTTTAAGCCAAAATATGTCATGAACTCTAAATTGGCATTCTGATGGAAGTAAGGATGGTTTGGTTAGTATTTGAAACATCAAGAAATTTGAGAAATTTTGCATGCCGGGAGTCAGGCAAAATGGCTATTTTTCAGCATTTTAAGGGTATTTCAAGAAAGTGTCTTTAAGCAATGTAAAAGTGGAGCTTTTCTAAGCCAAATTTGGTCAGGAACTCTAAATTGGCATTATGGTGGAAATAAGGATGGTTTGGTTAGTATTTGAGACATGACGAAAGATGAGAAATTTTGCATGTCTGGAGTCAGGCAATATGGCCATTTTTTCAGTATTTTAAGGGTATTTCAAGAAAGTTGGTTTAGGCAAATTAAAAGTGGAGCTTTTTAAGCCAAATTTGGTCAGGATTTCTAAATTGGCATTCTGATGGAAATAAGGATGGTTTGGATAGTATTTGAGACATCGAGAAATTTGAGAAATTTTGCATGTCTGGAGTCAGGCAACATGGCCATTTTTTCAGTATTTTAAGGGTGTTTCAAGAAAGTTGCTTTAGGTAATGTAAAACTGGACCTTTTTAAGCCAAATTTGGTCAGGAACTCTAAATTGGCATTCTGATACAAATAAGGATGGCTTGGTTAGTATTTGAGATATGACGAAATTTGAGAAATTTTGCATGTCTGGAGTCAGGCAATATGGCCATTTTTTCAGTATTTTAAGGGTATTTCAAGAAAGTTTCTTTAGGCAATGTAAAAGTGGAGGTTTTGAAGCTAAATTTGGTCAGCAACTCTAAATTGGCATTTAGTTGGAAATAAGGATGGTTTGGTTAGTATTTGAGACATCAAGAAATTTGAGAAATTTTGCATGTCGGGAGTCAGGCAAAATTGCTATTTTGCAGTATTTTAAGGGTATTTCAAGAAAGTTGCTTTAAGCAATGTAAAAGTGGAGCTTTTTAAGCAAATTTGGTCAGGAACTCTAAATTAGAATTCTGATGAAAACAAGGATGGTTTGGTTAGTATTTGAGACATGATGACATTTGAGAAATTTAGCATGTCTGGAGTCAGGAAAATGGCCATTTTTCAGTATTTTAAGGGTATTTCAAGAAAGTTGGTTTAGGCAATGTAAAACTGGAGCTTTTTAAGCCAAATTTGGTCAGGAACTCTAAATTGGCATTGTGATGGAAATAAGGATGGTTTGGATAGTATTTGAGACATCAAGAAGTTTGAGAAATTTTGCATGTCTGGAGTCAGGCAATATGGCCATTTTTTCTGTATTTTAAGGGTGTTTTAAGAAAGTTGCTTTAGGCAATGTAAAACTGGAGCTTTTTAAGCAAAATTTGGTCAGGAACTCTAAATTGCCATTCTGATAGAAATAAGGATGGTTTGGTTAGTATTTGAGATATGACGAAATTTGAGAAATTTTGCATGTCTGGAGTCAGGCAATATGGCCATTTTTTCAGTATTTTAAGGGTATTTCAAGAAAGTTGCTTCAGGCAATGTAAAAGTGGAGCTTTCTATGCCATATTTGGTCAGGAACTCTAAATTGGCATTCTGGTGGAAATAAGGATGGTTTGGTTAGTATTTGAGACATCAAGAAATTTGAGAAATTTTTCATGTCCGGAGTCAGGCAAAATGGCTATTTTTATGTATTTTAAGGGTATTTCAAGAAAGTTGATTTAGGCAATGTAAAAGTGGAGATTTCTAAGCCAAATTTGGTCAGGAACTCTAAATTGGCATTCTGGTGGAAATAAGGATGGTTTGGTTGGTATTTGAGACATGACGAAATATGAGAAATTTTGCATGTCTGGAGTCAGGCAATATGGCCATTTTTTCACTATTTTAAGGGTATTTCAAGAAAGTTGCTTTAGGCAATGAAAAAGTGGAGATTTTGAAGCTAAATTTGGTCAGGAACTCTAAATTGGCATTTAGATGGAAATAAGGATGGTTTGGTTAGTATTTGAGACATCAAGAAATTTGAGAAATTTTGCATGTCCGGAGTCAGGCAAAAATTGCTATTTTTCAGTATTTTAAGAGTATTTCAAGAAAGTTGCTTTAGGCAATGTAAAAGTGGAGCTTTTTAAGCCAAAATTGGTCATGAACTCTAAATTGGCATTCTGATGGAAGTAAGGATGGTTTGGTTAGTATTTGAAACATCAAGAAATTTGAGAAATTTTGCATGTCGGGAGTCAGGCAAAATGGCTATTTTTCAGCATTTTAAGGGTATTTCAAGAAAGTTGCTTTAGGCAATGTAAAAGTGGAGCTTTTTAAGCAAATTTGGTCAGGAACTCTAAATTAGAATTCTGATGAAAACAAGGATGGTTTGGTTAGTATTTGAGACATGATGACATTTGAGAAATTTAGCATGTCTGGAGTCAGGAAAATGGCCATTTTTCAGTATTTTAAGGGTATTTCAAGAAAGTTGGTTTAGGCAATGTAAAACTGGAGCTTTTTAAGCCAAATTTGGTCAGGAACTCTATAATGGCATTCTGATGGAAATAAGGATTGTTTGGTTAGTATTTGAGACATCAAGAAATTTGAGAAATTTTGCATGTCTGGAGTCAGGCAAATAGGCCATTTTTCAGTATTTTAACGGTATTTCAAGAAAGTTGCTTCAGGCAATGTAAAAGTGCAGCTTTTTAAGCCAAATTTGGTCAGGAACTCTACATTGGCATTCTGGTGGAAATAAGGATGGTTTGGTTACTATTTTAGACACCAAGAAATTTGAGAAATTTGGCATGTCCGGAGTCAGGCAAAATGGCCATTTTTTCAGTATTTCAAGGGTATTTCAAGAAAGTTGCTTTAGGCAATGTAAAACAGGAGCTTTTTAAGCAAAATTTGGTCAGGAACTCTATAATGGCATTCTGATGGAAATAAGGATGGTTTGGTTAGTATTTGAGACATCAAGAAATTTGAGAAATTTTGCATGCATGTCGCGACTCAGGAAAAATTGCCATTTTTCAGTATTTTAACGGTATTTCAAGAAAGTCGCTTTAGGCAGTGTAAAAGTGGAGATTTTTAAGCCAAATTTGGTCAGGAACTCTAAATTGGCATTCTGATGGAAATAAGGATGGTTTTGTTAGTTTTTGAGACATCAAAAAGTTTGAGAAATTTTGCATGTCTGGAGTTAGGCAAATAGGCCATTTTTCAGTATTTCAACGGTATTTCAAGAAAGTTGCTTTAGGCAAAGTAAAGTTTAAGCTTTTAATGCCAAATTTGGTAAGGAACTCTAAATTGGCATTCTCATGGAAATTAGAATTGTTTAGTTAGTATTTGAGACATCAAGAAATTTGAGATATTTTGCATGTTCGGAGACAGACAAAATGGCCATTTTTCAGTATTTTAAGGGTATTTTAAGAAAGTTGCTTTAGGCAAGGTAAAACTGGAGCTTTTTAAGCAAAATTTGGTCAGGAACTCTAAATTGGCATTCTGATAAAATAAGGATGGTTTGGTTAGTATTTGAGATATGACGAAATTTGAGAAATTTTGCATGTCTGGAGTCTTGCAATATGGCCATTTTTTCAGTATTTTAAGGGTATTTCAAGAAAGTTGCTTCAGGCAATGTAAAAGTGGAGCTTTCTATGCCATATTTGGTCAGGAACTCTAAATTGGCATTCTGGTGGAAATAAGGATGGTTTAGTTAGTATTTGACACATCAAGAAATTTGAGAAATTTTGCATGTCCGGAGTCAGGCAAAATGGCTATTTTTATGTATTTTAAAAGTATTTCAAGAAAGTTGATTTAGGCAATGTAAAAGTGGAGCTTTTCAAGCCAAATTTGGTCAGAAACTCTAAATTGGCATTCTGGTGGAAATAAGGATGGTTTGGTTGGTATTTGAGACATGACGAAATATGAGAAATTTTGCATGTCTGGAGTCAGGCAATATGGCCATTTTTTCAGTATTTTAAGGGTATTTCAAGAAAGTTGCTTCAGGCAATGTAAAAGTGGAGCTTTCTATGCCATATTTGGTCAGGAACTCTAAATTGGCATTCTGGTGGAAATTAGGATGGTTTGGTTAGTATTTGAGACATCAAGAAATTTGAGAAATTTTTCATGTCCGGAGTCAGGCAAAATGGCTATTTTTATGTATTTTAAGGGTATTTCAAGAAAGTTGATTTAGGCAATGTAAAAGTGGAGATTTCTAAGCCAAATTTGGTCAGGAACTCTAAATTGGCATTCTGGTGGAAATAAGGATGGTTTGGTTGGTATTTGAGACATGACGAAATATGAGAAATTTTGCATGTCTGGAGTCAGGCAATATGGCCATTTTTTCAGTATTTTAAGGGTATTTCAAGAAAGTTGGTTTAGGCAAATTAAAAGTGGAGCTTTTTAAGCTAAATTTGGTCAGGAACTCTAAATTGGCATTCTGATGGAAATAAGGATGGTTTGGATAGTATTTGAGACATCAAGAAATTTGAGAAATTTTGCATGTCTGGAGTCAGGCAATATGGCCATTTTTTCAGTATTTTAAGGGTGTTTCAAGAAAGTTGCTTTAGGCAATGTAAAACTGGACCTTTTTAAGCCAAATTTTGTCAGGAACTCAAAATTGGCATTCTGATAGAAATAAGGATGGCTGTGTTAGTATTTGAGATATGACGAAATTTGAGAAATTTTGCATGTCTGGAGTCAGGCAATATGGCCATTTTTTCAGTATTTTAAGGGTATTTCAAGAAAGTTTCTTTAGGCAATGTAAAACTGGAGGTTTTGAAGCTAAATTTAAACAGCAACTCTAAATTGGCATTTAGTTGGGAATAAGGATGGTTTGGTTAATATTTGAGTCATCAAGAAATTTGAGAAATTTTGAATATCCGGAGTCAGGCAAAATTGCTATTTTGCAGTATTTTAAGGGTATTTCAAGAAAGTTGCTTTAGGCAATGTAAAAGTGGAGCTTTTTAAGCAAATTTGGTCAGGAACTCTAAATTAGAATTCTGATGAAATTAAGGATGGTTAGTATTTGAGACATGATGACATTTGAGAAATTTAGCATATCTGGAGTCAGGAAAATGGCCATTTTTCAGTATTTTAAGGGCATTTCAAGAAAGTTGGTTTAGGCAATGTAAAACTGGAGCTTTTTAAGCCAAATTTGGTCAGGAACTCTAAATTGGCATTCTGATGGAAATAAGGATGGTTTGGATAGTATTTGAGACATCAAGAAGTTTGAGAAATTTTGCATGTCTGGAGTCAGGCAATATGGCCATTTTTTCAGTATTTTAAGGGTATTTTAAGAAAGTTGCTTCAGGCAATGTAAAAGTGGAGCTTTCTATGCCATATTTGGTCAGGAAATCTAAATTGGCATTCTGGTGGAAATAAGGATGGTTTGGTTAGTATTTGAGACATCAAGAAATTTGAGAAATTTTGCATGTCCGGAGTCAGGCAAAATGGCTATTTTTATGTATTTTAAAAGTATTTCAAGAAAGTTGATTTAGGCAATGTAAAAGTGGAGCTTTTCAAGCCAAATTTGGTCAGAAACTCTAAATTGGCATTCTGATGGAAATGAGGATTGTTTGGTTAGTATTTGAGACATCAAGAAATTTGAGAAATTTTGCATGTCCGGAGTCAGGCAATATAGACATTTTTTTAGTATTTTAAGGGTATTTCAAGAAAGCAGCTTCAGGCAATGTAAAAGTGGAGCTTTCTAAGCCAAATTTGGTCAGGAACTCTAAATTGGCTTTCTGGTGGAAATAAGGACGGTTTGGTTAGTATTTGAGACATGACGAAATTTGACAAATTTTGCATGTCTGGAGTCAGGCAATATGGGCATTTTTTCACTATTTTAAGGGTATTTCAAGAAAGTTGCTTTAGGCAATGAAAAAGTGGAGATTTTGAAGCTAAATTTGGTCAGGAACTCTAAATTGGCATTTAGATGGAAATAAGGATGGTTTGGTTAGTATTTGAGACATCAAGAAATTTGAGAAATTTTGCATGTCCGGAGTCAGGCAAAAATGGCTATTTTTCAGTATTTTAAGAGTATTTCAAGAAAGTTGCTTTAGGCAATGTAAAAGTGGAGCTTTTTAAGCCAAAATTGGTCATGAACTCTAAATTGGCATTCTGATGGAAGTAAGGATGGTTTGGTTAGTATTTGAAACATCAAGAAATTTGAGAAATTTTGCATGTCGGGAGTCAGGCAAAATGGCTATTTTTAAGCATTTTAAGGGTATTTCAAGAAAGTTGCTTTAGGCAATGTAAAAGTGGAGCTTTTTAAGCAAATTTGGTCAGGAACTCTAAATTAGAATTCTGATGAAAACAAGGATGGTTTGGTTAGTATTTGAGACATGATGACATTTGAGAAATTTAGCATGTCTGGAGTGAGGAAAATGGCCATTTTTCAGTATTTTAAGGGTATTTCAAGAAAGTTGGTTTAGGCAATGTAAAACTGGAGCTTTTTAAGCCAAATTTGGTCAGGAACTCTAAATTGGCATTCTGATGGAAATAAGGATTGTTTGGTTAGTATTTGAGACATCAAGAAATTTGAGAAATTTTGCATGTCTGGAGTCAGGCAAATAGGCCATTTTTCAGTATTTTAACGGTATTTCAAGAAAGTTGCTTCAGGCAATGTAAAAGTGCAGCTTTTTAAGCCAAATTTGGTCAGTAACTCTACATTGGCATTCTGGTGGAAATAAGGATGGTTTGGTTACTATTTTAGACACCAAGAAATTTGAGAAATTTGGCATGTCCGGAGTCAGGCAAAATGGCCATTTTTTCAGTATTTCAAGGGTATTTCAAGAAAGTTGCTTTAGGCAATGTAAAACAGGAGCTTTTTAAGCAAAATTTGGTCAGGAACTCTATAATGGCATTCTGATGGAAATAAGGATGGTTTGGTTAGTATTTGAGACATCTAGAAATTTGAGAAATTTTGCATGCATGTCGCGACTCAGGAAAAATTGCCATTTTTCAGTATTTTAACGGTATTTCAAGAAAGTCGCTTTAGGCAATGTAAAAGTGGAGATTTTTAAGCCAAATTTGGTCAGGAACTCTAAATTGGCATTCTGATGGAAATAAGGATGGTTTTGTTAGTATTTGAGACATCAAAAAGTTTGAGAAATTTTGCATGTCTGGAGTTAGGCAAATAGGCCATTTTTCAGTATTTCAACGGTATTTCAAGAAAGTTGCTTTAGGCAAAGTAAAGTTTAAGCTTTTAATGCCAAATTTGGTAAGGAACTCTAAATTGGCATTCTCATGGAAATTAGAATTGTTTAGTTAGTATTTGAGACATCAAGAAATTTGAGATATTTTGCATGTTCGGAGACAGACAAAATGGCCATTTTTCAGTATTTTAAGGGTATTTTAAGAAAGTTGCTTTAGGCAAGGTAAAACTGGAGCTTTTTAAGCAAAATTTGGTCAGGAACTCTAAATTGGCATTCTGATAAAATAAGGATGGTTTGGTTAGTATTTGAGATATGACGAAATTTGAGAAATTTTGCATGTCTGGAGTCTTGCAATATGGCCATTTTTTCAGTATTTTAAGGGTATTTCAAGAAAGTTGCTTCAGGCAATGTAAAAGTGGAGCTTTCTATGCCATATTTGGTCAGGAACTCTAAATTGGCATTCTGGTGGAAATAAGGATGGTTTAGTTAGTATTTGACACATCAAGAAATTTGAGAAATTTTGCATGTCCGGAGTCAGGCAAAATGGCTATTTTTATGTATTTTAAAAGTATTTCAAGAAAGTTGATTTAGGCAATGTAAAAGTGGAGCTTTTCAAGCCAAATTTGGTCAGAAACTCTAAATTGGCATTCTGATGGAAATGAGGATGGTTTGGTTAGTATTTGAGACATCAAGAAATTTGAGAAATTTTGCATGTCCGGAGTCAGGCAATATAGACATTTTTTTAGTATTTTAAGCGTATTTCAAGAAAGTAGCTTCAGGCAATGTGAAAGTGGAGCTTTCTAAGCCAAATTTGGTCAGGAACTCTAAATTGGCATTCTGGTGGAAATAAGGACGGTTTGGTTAGTATTTGAGACATGACGAAATTTGACAAATTTTGCATGTCTGGAGTCAGGCAATATGGCCATTTTTTCAGTATTTTAAGGGTATTTCAAGAAAGTTTGTTTAGGCAAATTAAAAGTGGAGCTTTTTAAGCCAAATTTGGTCAGGAACTCTAAATTGGCATTCTGATGGAAATAAGGATGGTTTGGATAGTATTTGAGACATCAAGAAATTTGAGAAATTTTGCATGTCTGGAGTCAGGCAATATGGCCATTTTTTCAGTATTTTAAGGGTGTTTCAAGAAAGTTGCTTTAGGCAATGTAAAACTGGAGCTTTTTAAGCCAAATTTGGTCAGAAACTCTAAATTGGCATTTTGATAGAAATAAGGATGGCTTGGTTAGTATTTGAGATATGACGAAGTTTGAGAAATTTTGCATGTCTGGAGTCAGGCAATATGGCCATTTTTTCAGTATTTTAAGGGTATTTCAAGAAAGTTTCTTTAGGCAATGTAAAAGTGGAGGTTTTGAAGCTAAATTTGGTCAGCAACTCTAAATTTGCATTTAGTTGGAAATAAGGATGGTTTGGTTAGTATTTGAGACATCAAGAAATTTGAGAAATTTTGCATGTCCGGAGTCAGGCAAAATTGCTATTTTGCAGTATTTTAAGGGTATTTCAAGAAAGTTTCTTCAGGCAATGTAAAAGTGGAGCTTTTCTAAGCCAAATTTGGTCAGGAACTCTAAATTGGCATTATGGTGGAAATAAGGATGGTTTGGTTAGTATTTGAGACATGACGAAAGATGAGAAATTTTGCATGTCTGGAGTCAGGCAATATGGCCATTTTTTCAGTATTTTAAGGGTATTTCAAGAAAGTTGGTTTAGGCAAATTAAAAGTGGAGCTTTTTAAGCCAAATTTGGTCAGGATTTCTAAATTGGCATTCTGATGGAAATAAGGATGGTTTGGATAGTATTTGAGACATCGAGAAATTTGAGAAATTTTGCATGTCTGGAGTCAGGCAACATGGCCATTTTTTCAGTATTTTAAGGGTGTTTCAAGAAAGTTGCTTTAGGTAATGTAAAACTGGACCTTTTTAAGCCAAATTTGGTCAGGAACTCTAAATTGGCATTCTGATACAAATAAGGATGGCTTGGTTAGTATTTGAGATATGACGAAATTTGAGAAATTTTGCATGTCTGGAGTCAGGCAATATGGCCATTTTTTCAGTATTTTAAGGGTATTTCAAGAAAGTTTCTTTAGGCAATGTAAAAGTGGAGGTTTTGAAGCTAAATTTGGTCAGCAACTCTAAATTGGCATTTAGTTGGAAATAAGGATGGTTTGGTTAGTATTTGAGACATCAAGAAATTTGAGAAATTTTGCATGTCCGGAGTCAGGCAAAATTGCTATTTTGCAGTATTTTAAGGGTATTTCAAGAAAGTTGCTTTAAGCAATGTAAAAGTGAAGCTTTTTAAGCCAAATTTGGTCAGGAACTCTAAATTGGCATTCTGATGGAAATAAGGATTGTTTGGTTAGTATTTGAGACATCAAGAAATTTGAGAAATTTTGCATGTCTGGAGTCAGGCAAATAGGCCATTTTTCAGTATTTTAACGGTATTTCAAGAAAGTTGCTTCAGGCAATGTAAAAGTGCAGCTTTTTAAGCCAAATTTGGTCAGGAACTCTACATTGGCATTCTGGTGGAAATAAGGATGGTTTGGTTACTATTTTAGACACCAAGAAATTTGATAAATTTGGCATGTCCGGAGTCAGGCAAAATGGCCATTTTTTCAGTATTTTAAGGGTATTTCAAGAAAGTTGCTTTAGGCAATGTAAAACAGGAGCTTTTTAAGCCAAATTTGGTCAGGAACTCTATAATGGCATTCTGATGGAAATAAGGATGGTTTGGTTAGTATTTGAGACATCAAGAAATTTGAGAAATTTTGCATGTCGCGAGTCAGGAAAAATTGCCATTTTTCAGTATTTTAACGGTATTTCAAGAAAGTTGCTTTAGGCAATGTAAAAGTGGAGATTTTTAAGCCAAATTTGGTCAGGAACTCTAAATTGGCATTCTGATGGAAATAAGGATGGTTTGGTTAGTATTTGAGACATCAAAAAGTTTGAGAAATTTTGCATGTCTGGAGTTAGGCAAATAGGCCATTTTTCAGTATTTTAACGGTATTTCAAGAAAGTTGCTTTAGGCAAAGTAAAGTTGAAGCTTTTAATGCCAAATTTGGTAAGGAACTCTAAATTGGCATTCTCATGGAAATTAGAATTGTTTAGTTAGTATTTGAGACATCAAGAAATTTGAGATATTTTGCATGTCCGGAGACAGACAAAATGGCCATTTTTCAGTATTTTAAGGGTATTTCAAGAAAGTTGCTTCAGGCAATGTAAAAGTGGAGCTTTCTATGCCATATTTGGTCAGGAAATCTAAATTGGCATTCTGGTGGAAATAAGGATGGTTTGGTTAGTATTTGAGACATCAAGAAATTTGAGAAATTTTGCATGTCCGGAGTCAGGCAAAATGGCTATTTTTATGTATTTTAAAAGTATTTCAAGAAAGTTGATTTAAGCAATGTAAAAGTGGAGCTTTTTAAGCCAAATTTGGTCAGAAACTCTAAATTGGCATTCTGATGGAAATGAGGATGGTTTGGTTAGTATTTGAGACATCAAGAAATTTGAGAAATTTTGCATGTCCGGAGTCAGGCAATATAGACATTTTTTTAGTATTTTAAGGGTATATCAAGAAAGCAGCTTCAGGCAATGTAAAAGTGGAGCTTTCTAAGCCAAATTTGGTCAGGAACTCTAAATTGGCATTCTGGTTGAAATAAGGACGGTTTGGTTAGTATTGAGACATGACGAAATTTGACAAATTTTGCATGTCTGGAGTCAGGCAATATGGCCATTTTTTCAGTATTTTAAGGGTATTTCAAGAAAGTTGCTTTAGGCAATGAAAAAGTGGAGATTTTGAAGCTAAATTTGGTCAGGAACTCTAAATTGGCATTTGGATGGAAATAAGGATGGTTTGGTTAGTATTTGAGACATCAAGAAATTTGAGAAATTTTGCATGTCCGGAGTCAGGCAAAATGGCTATTTTTCAGTATTTTAAGAGTATTTCAAGAAAGTTGCTTTAGGCAATGTAAAAGTGGAGCTTTTTAAGCCAAATTTGGTCATGAACTCTAAATTGGCATTCTGATGGAAGTAAGGATGGTTTGGTTAGTATTTGAGACATCAAGAAATTTGAGAAATTTTGCATGTCGGGAGTCAGGCAAAATGGCTATTTTTCAGCATTTTAAGGGTATTTCAAGAAAGTTGCTTTAGGCAATGTAAAAGTGGAGCTTTTTAAGCCAAATTTGGTCAGGAACTCTAAATTGGCATTCTGATGGAAATAAGGATTGTTTGGTTAGTATTTGAGACATCAAGAAATTTGAGAAATTTTGCATGTCTGGAGTCAGGCAAATAGGCCATTTTTCAGTATTTTAAGGGTATTTCAAGAAAGTTGGTTTAGGCAATGTAAAACTGGAGCTTTTTAAGCCAAATTTGGTCAGGAACTCTAAATTGGCATTCTGATGGAAATAAGGATTGTTTGGTTAGTATTTGAGACATCAAGAAATTTGAGAAATTTTGCATGTCTGGAGTCAGGCAAATAGGCAATTTTTCAGTATTTTAACGGTATTTCAAGAAAGTTGCTTCAGGCAATGTAAAAGTGCAGCTTTTTAAGCCAAATTTGGTCAGGAACTCTACATTGGCATTCTGGTGGAAATAAGGATGGTTTGGTTACTATTTTAGACACCAAGAAATTTGAGAAATTTGGCATGTCCGGAGTCAGGCAAAATGGCCATTTTTTCAGTATTTCAAGGGTATTTCAAGAAAGTTGCTTTAGGCAATGTAAAACAGGAGCTTTTTAAGCCAAATTTGGTCAGGAACTCTATAATGGCATTCTGATGGAAATAAGGATGGTTTGGTTAGTATTTGAGACATCAAGAAGTTTAAGAAATTTTGCATGTCTGGAGTCAGGCAATAAAGCCATTTTTTCAGTATTTTAAGGGTGTTTTAAGAAAGTTGCTTTAGGCAATGTAAAACTTGAGCTTTTTAAGCAAAATTTGGTCAGGAACTCTAAATTGGCATTCTGATGGAAATAAGGATGGTTTGGATAGTATTTGAGACATCAAGAAATTTGAGAAATTTTGCATGTCTGAAGTCAGGCAATATGGCTTAGCATTTTAAGGGTATTTCAAGAAAGTTGCTTTAGGCAATGTAAAAGTGGAGCTTTTTAAGCCAAATTTGGTCAGGAACTCTAAATTGGCATTCTGATGGAAATAAGGATTGTTTGGTTAGTATTTGAGACATCAAGAAATTTGAGAAATTTTGCATGTCTGGAGTCAGGCAAATAGGCCATTTTTCAGTATTTTAACGGTATTTCAAGAAAGTTGCTTCAGGCAATGTAAAAGTGCAGCTTTTTAAGCCAAATTTGGTCAGGAACTCTACATTGGCATTCTGGTGGAAATAAGGATGGTTTGGTTACTATTTTAGACACCAAGAAATTTGAGGAATTTAGCATGTCCGGAGTCAGGCAAAATGGCCATTTTTTCAGTATTTCAAGGTTATTTCAAGAAAGTTGCTTTAGGCAATGTAAAACAGGAGCTTTTTAAGCCAAATTTGGTCAGGAACTCTATAATGGCATTCTGATGGAAATAAGGATGGTTTGGTTATTCTTTGAGACATCAAGAAATTTGAGAAATTTTGCCTGTCCGTTGTCAGGCAAAATGGCCATTTTTTCAGTATTTTAAGGGTATTTCAAGAAAGTTGCTTTAAGCAATGTAGAACAGGAGCTTTTTAAGCCAAATTTGGTCAGGAACTCTATAATGGCATTCTGATGGAAATAAGGATGGTTTGGTTAGTATTCGAGACATCAAAAAATTTGAGAAAATATCCATGTCTGGAGTCAGGCAAATAGGCCATTTTTCAGTATTTTAACGGTATTTCAAGAAAGTTGCTTCATGCAATGAAAAAGTGCAACTTTTTAAGCCAAATTTGGTCAGGAACTCTACATTGGCATTCTGGTGGAAATAAGGATGGTTTGGTTACTATTTTAGACACCAAGAAATTTGAGAAATTTTGCATGTCCGGAGTCAGGCAAAATGGCCATTTTTTCAGTATTTCAAGGTTATTTCAAGAAAGTTGCTTTAGGCAATGTAAAACAGGAGCTTTTTAAGCCAAATTTGGTCAGGAACTCTATAATGGCATTCTGTTGGAAATAAGGATGGTTTGGTTATTATTTGAGACATCAAGAAATTTGAGAAATTTTGCATGTCGCGAGTCAGGAAAAATTGCCATTTTTCAGTATTTTAACGGTATTTCAAGAAAGTTGCTTTAGGCAATGTAAAACAGGAGCTTTTTAAGCCAAATTTGGTCAGGAACTCTATAATGGCATTCTGATGGAAATAAGGATGGTTTGGTTAGTATTTGAGACATCAAGAAATTTGAGAAATTTTGCATGTCGCGACTCAGGAAAAATTGCCATTTTTCAGTATTTTAACGGTATTTCAAGAAAGTTGCTTTAGGCAATGTAAAAGTGGAGACTTTTAAGCCAAATTTGGTCAGGAACTCTAAATTGGCATTCTGATGGAAATAAGGATGGTTTGGTTAGTATTTGAGAGATCAAAAAGTTTGAGAAATTTTGCATGTCTGGAGTTAGGCAAATAGGCCATTTTTCAGTATTTTAACGGTATTTCAAGAAAGTTGCTTTAGGCAAAGTAAAGTTGAAGCTTTTAATGCCAAATTTGGTAAGGAACTCTAAATTGGCATTCTCATGGAAATTAGAATTGTTTAGTTAGTATTTGAGACATCAAGAAATTTGAGATATTTTGCATGTCCGGAGACAGACAAAATGGCCATTTTTCAGTATTTTAAGGGTATTTCAAGAAAGTTGCTTTAGGCAACGTAAAACTGGAGCTTTTTAAGCAAAATTTGGTCAGGAACTCTAAATTGGCATTCTGATGGAAATAAGGACGGTTTGGTTAGTATTTGAGACATCAAGAAATTTGAGAAATTTTGCCTGTCCGGAGTCAGGCAAAATGGCCATTTTTTCAGTATTTTAAGGGTATTTCAAGAAAGTTGCTTTAAGCAATGTAGAACAGGAGCTTTTTTAGCCAAATTTGGTCAGGAACTCTATAATGGCATTCTGATGGAAATAAGGATGGTTTGGTTAGTATTCGAGACATCAAAAAATTTGAGAAAATATCCATGTCTGGAGTCAGGCAAATAGGCCATTTTTCAGTATTTTAACGGTATTTCAAGAAAGTTGCTTTAGGCAATGTAAAAGTGGAGCTTTGTAAGCAAATTTGGTCAGGAACTCTAAATTAGCATTCTGAAGAAAATAAGGATGGTTTGGTTAGTATTTGAGACATGATGACATTTGAGAAATTTAGCATGTCTGGAGTCAGGAAAATGGCCATTTTTCAGTATTTTAAGGGTATTTCAAGAAAGTTGGTTTAGGCAATGTAAAAGTGGAGCTTTTTACGCCAAATTTGGTCAGGAACTCTAAATTGGCATTCTGATGGAAATAAGGATGGTTTGGATAGTATTTGAAACATCAAGAAGTTTGAGAAATTTTGCATGTCTGGAGTCAGGCAATATGGCCATTTTTTCAGTATTTTAAGGGTGTTTTAAGAAAGTTGCTTTAGGCAATGTAAAACTGGAGCTTTTTAAGCAAAATTTGGTCAGGAACTCTAAATTGCCATTCTGATAGAAATAAGGATGGTTCGGTTAGTATTTGAGATATGACGAAATTTGAGAAATTTTGCATGTCTGGAGTCAGGCAATATGGCAATTTTTTCAGTATTTTAAGGGTATTTCAAGAAAGTTGCTTCAGGCAATGTAAAAGTGGATCTTTCTATGCCATATTTGGTCAGGAACTCTAAATTGGCATTCTTGTGGAAATAAGGATGGTTTGATTAGTATTTGAGACATCAAGAAATTTGAGAAATTTTGCATGTCCGGAGTCAGGCAAAATGGCTATTTTTATGTATTTTAAGGGTATTTCAAGAAAGTTGATTTAGGCAATGTAAAAGTGGAGCTTTTCAAGCCAAATTTGGTCAGAAACTCTAAATTGGCATTCTGATGGAAATGAGGATGGTTTGGTTAGTATTAGAGACATCAAGAAATTTTAGAAATTTTGCATGTCCGGAGTCAGGCAATATAGACATTTTTTTAGTATTTTAAGGGTATTTCAAGAAAGTTGCTTCAGGCAAAGTAAAAGTGGAGCTTTTCTAAGCCAAATTTGATCAGGAACTCTAAATTGGCATTTAGATGGAAATAAGGATGGTTTGGTTAGTATTTGAGACATCAAGAAATTTGAGAAATTTTGCATGTCCGGAGTCAGGCAAAATGGCTATTTTTATGTATTTTAAAAGTATTTCAAGAAAGTTGATTTAGGCAATGTAAAAGTGGAGCTTTTCAAGCCAAATTTGGTCAGAAACTCTAAATTGGCATTCTGATGGAAATGAGGATTGTTTGGTTAGTATTTGAGACATCAAGAAATTTGAGAAATTTTGCATGTCCGGAGTCAGGCAATATAGACATTTTTTTAGTATTTTAAGGGTATTTCAAGAAAGCAGCTTCAGGCAATGTAAAAGTGGAGCTTTCTAAGCCAAATTTGGTCAGGAACTCTAAATTGGCTTTCTGGTGGAAATAAGGACGGTTTGGTTAGTATTTGAGACATGACGAAATTTGACAAATTTTGCATGTCTGGAGTCAGGCAATATGGCCATTTTTTCACTATTTTAAGGGTATTTCAAGAAAGTTGCTTTAGGCAATGAAAAAGTGGAGATTTTGAAGCTAAATTTGGTCAGGAACTCTAAATTGGCATTTAGATGGAAATAAGGATGGTTTGGTTAGTATTTGAGACATCAAGAAATTTGAGAAATTTTGCATGTCCGGAGTCAGGCAAAAATGGCTATTTTTCAGTATTTTAAGAGTATTTCAAGAAAGTTGCTTTAGGCAATGTAAAAGTGGAGCTTTTTAAGCCAAAATTGGTCATGAACTCTAAATTGGCATTCTGATGGAAGTAAGGATGGTTTGGTTAGTATTTGAAACATCAAGAAATTTGAGAAATTTTGCATGTCGGGAGTCAGGCAAAATGGCTATTTTTAAGCATTTTAAGGGTATTTCAAGAAA
The DNA here is from genome assembly GCA_963855995.1 of Muricea muricata. Taxonomy (NCBI): domain Eukaryota; kingdom Metazoa; phylum Cnidaria; class Anthozoa; order Malacalcyonacea; family Plexauridae; genus Muricea; species Muricea muricata. The sequence continues at coordinate 21,131,632 of OY979717.1, read as the reverse complement.
GTTGCTTTAGGCAATGTAAAAGTGGAGCTTTTTAAGATAATTTGGTCAGGAACTCTAAATTAGAATTCTGATGAAAACAAGGATGGTTTGGTTAGTATTTGAGACATGATGACATTTGAGAAATTTAGCATGTCTGGAGTCAGGAAAATGGCCATTTTTCAGTATTTTAAGGGTATTTCAAGAAAGTTGGTTTAGGCAATGTAAAACTGGAGCTTTTTAAGCCAAATTTGGTCAGGAACTCTAAATTGGCATTCTGATGGAAATAAGGATTGTTTGGTTAGTATTTGAGACATCAAGAAATTTGAGAAATTTTGCATGTCTGGAGTCAGGCAAATAGGCCATTTTTCAGTATTTTAACGGTATTTCAAGAAAGCTGCTTCAGGCAATGTAAAAGTGCAGCTTTTTAAGCCAAATTTGGTCAGTAACTCTACATTGGCATTCTGGTGGAAATAAGGATGGTTTGGTTACTATTTTAGACACCAAGAAATTTGAGAAATTTGGCATGTCCGGAGTCAGGCAAAATGGCCATTTTTTCAGTATTTCAAGGGTATTTCAAGAAAGTTGCTTTAGGCAATGTAAAACAGGAGCTTTTTAAGCCAAATTTGGTCAGGAACTCTATAATGGCATTCTGATGGAAATAAGGATGGTTTGGTTAGTATTTGAGACATCAAGAAATTTGAGAAATTTTGCATGCATGTCGCGACTCAGGAAAAATTGCCATTTTTCAGTATTTTAACGGTATTTCAAGAAAGTCGCTTTAGGCAATGTAAAAGTGGAGATTTTTAAGCCAAATTTGGTCAGGAACTCTAAATTGGCATTCTGATGGAAATAAGGATGGTTTTGTTAGTATTTGAGACATCAAAAAGTTTGAGAAATTTTGCATGTCTGGAGTTAGGCAAATAGGCCATTTTTCAGTATTTCAACGGTATTTCAAGAAAGTTGCTTTAGGCAAAGTAAAGTTTAAGCTTTTAATGCCAAATTTGGTAAGGAACTCTAAATTGGCATTCTCATGGAAATTAGAATTGTTTAGTTAGTATTTGAGACATCAAGAAATTTGAGATATTTTGCATGTTCGGAGACAGACAAAATGGCCATTTTTCAGTATTTTAAGGGTATTTTAAGAAAGTTGCTTTAGGCAAGGTAAAACTGGAGCTTTTTAAGCAAAATTTGGTCAGGAACTCTAAATTGGCATTCTGATAAAATAAGGATGGTTTGGTTAGTATTTGAGATATGACGAAATTTGAGAAATTTTGCATGTCTGGAGTCTTGCAATATGGCCATTTTTTCATTATTTTAAGGGTATTTCAAGAAAGTTGCTTCAGGCAATGTAAAAGTGGAGCTTTCTATGCCATATTTGGTCAGGAACTCTAAATTGGCATTCTGGTGGAAATAAGGATGGTTTAGTTAGTATTCGACACATCAAGAAATTTGAGAAATTTTGCATGTCCGGAGTCAGGCAAAATGGCTATTTTTATGTATTTTAAAAGTATTTCAAGAAAGTTGATTTAGGCAATGTAAAAGTGGAGCTTTTCAAGCCAAATTTGGTCAGAAACTCTAAATTGGCATTCTGATGGAAATGAGGATGGTTTGGTTAGTATTTGAGACATCAAGAAATTTGAGAAATTTTGCATGTCCGGAGTCAGGCAATATAGACATTTTTTTAGTATTTTAAGCGTATTTCAAGAAAGTAGCTTCAGGCAATGTGAAAGTGGAGCTTTCTAAGCCAAATTTGGTCAGGAACTCTAAATTGGCATTCTGGTGGAAATAAGGACGGTTTGGTTAGTATTTGAGACATGACGAAATTTGACAAATTTTGCATGTCTGGAGTCAGGCAATATGGCCATTTTTTCAGTATTTTAAGGGTATTTCAAGAAAGTTTGTTTAGGCAAATTAAAAGTGGAGCTTTTTAAGCCAAATTTGGTCAGGAACTCTAAATTGGCATTCTGATGGAAATAAGGATGGTTTGGATAGTATTTGAGACATCAAGAAATTTGAGAAATTTTGCATGTCTGGAGTCAGGCAATATGGCCATTTTTTCAGTATTTTAAGGGTGTTTCAAGAAAGTTGCTTTAGGCAATGTAAAACTGGAGCTTTTTAAGCCAAATTTGGTCAGAAACTCTAAATTGGCATTTTGATAGAAATAAGGATGGCTTGGTTAGTATTTGAGATATGACGAAGTTTGAGAAATTTTGCATGTCTGGAGTCAGGCAATATGGCCATTTTTTCAGTATTTTAAGGGTATTTCAAGAAAGTTTCTTTAGGCAATGTAAAAGTGGAGGTTTTGAAGCTAAATTTGGTCAGCAACTCTAAATTTGCATTTAGTTGGAAATAAGGATGGTTTGGTTAGTATTTGAGACATCAAGAAATTTGAGAAATTTTGCATGTCCGGAGTCAGGCAAAATTGCTATTTTGCAGTATTTTAAGGGTATTTCAAGAAAGTTTCTTCAGGCAATGTAAAAGTGGAGCTTTTCTAAGCCAAATTTGGTCAGGAACTCTAAATTGGCATTATGGTGGAAATAAGGATGGTTTGGTTAGTATTTGAGACATGACGAAAGATGAGAAATTTTGCATGTCTGGAGTCAGGCAATATGGCCATTTTTTCAGTATTTTAAGGGTATTTCAAGAAAGTTGGTTTAGGCAAATTAAAAGTGGAGCTTTTTAAGCCAAATTTGGTCAGGATTTCTAAATTGGCATTCTGATGGAAATAAGGATGGTTTGGATAGTATTTGAGACATCGAGAAATTTGAGAAATTTTGCATGTCTGGAGTCAGGCAACATGGCCATTTTTTCAGTATTTTAAGGGTGTTTCAAGAAAGTTGCTTTAGGTAATGTAAAACTGGACCTTTTTAAGCCAAATTTGGTCAGGAACTCTAAATTGGCATTCTGATACAAATAAGGATGGCTTGGTTAGTATTTGAGATATGACGAAATTTGAGAAATTTTGCATGTCTGGAGTCAGGCAATATGGCCATTTTTTCAGTATTTTAAGGGTATTTCAAGAAAGTTTCTTTAGGCAATGTAAAAGTGGAGGTTTTGAAGCTAAATTTGGTCAGCAACTCTAAATTGGCATTTAGTTGGAAATAAGGATGGTTTGGTTAGTATTTGAGACATCAAGAAATTTGAGAAATTTTGCATGTCCGGAGTCAGGCAAAATTGCTATTTTGCAGTATTTTAAGGGTATTTCAAGAAAGTTGCTTTAAGAAATGTAAAAGTGAAGCTTTTTAAGCCAAATTTGGTCAGGAACTCTAAATTGGCATTCTGATGGAAATAAGGATTGTTTGGTTAGTATTTGAGACATCAAGAAATTTGAGAAATTTTGCATGTCTGTAGTCAGGCAAATAGGCCATTTTTCAGTATTTTAACGGTATTTCAAGAAAGTTGCTTCAGGCAATGTAAAAGTGCAGCTTTTTAAGCCAAATTTGGTCAGGAACTCTACATTGGCATTCTGGTGGAAATAAGGATGGTTTGGTTACTATTTTAGACACCAAGAAATTTGAGAAATTTGGCATGTCCGGAGTCAGGCAAAATGGCCATTTTTTCAGTATTTTAAGGGTATTTCAAGAAAGTTGCTTTAGGCAATGTAAAACAGGAGCTTTTTAAGCCAAATTTGGTCAGGAACTCTATAATGGCATTCTGATGGAAATAAGGATGGTTTGGTTAGTATTTGAGACATCAAGAAATTTGAGAAATTTTGCATGTCGCGAGTCAGGAAAAATTGCCATTTTTCAGTATTTTAACGGTATTTCAAGAAAGTTGCTTTAGGCAATGTAAAAGTGGAGATTTTTAAGCCAAATTTGGTCAGGAACTCTAAATTGGCATTCTGATGGAAATAAGGATGGTTTGGTTAGTATTTGAGACATCAAAAAGTTTGAGAAATTTTGCATGTCTGGAGTTAGGCAAATAGGCCATTTTTCAGTATTTTAACGGTATTTCAAGAAACTTGCTTTAGGCAAAGTAAAGTTGAAGCTTTTAATGCCAAATTTGGTAAGGAACTCTAAATTGGCATTCTCATGGAAATTAGAATTGTTTAGTTAGTATTTGAGACATCAAGAAATTTGAGATATTTTGCATGTCCGGAGACAGACAAAATGGCCATTTTTCAGTATTTTAAGGGTATTTCAAGAAAGTTGCTTCAGGCAATGTAAAAGTGGAGCTTTCTATGCCATATTTGGTCAGGAAATCTAAATTGGCATTCTGGTGGAAATAAGGATGGTTTGGTTAGTATTTGAGACATCAAGAAATTTGAGAAATTTTGCATGTCCGGAGTCAGGCAAAATGGCTATTTTTATGTATTTTAAAAGTATTTCAAGAAAGTTGATTTAAGCAATGTAAAAGTGGAGCTTTTTAAGCCAAATTTGGTCAGAAACTCTAAATTGGCATTCTGATGGAAATGAGGATGGTTTGGTTAGTATTTGAGACATCAAGAAATTTGAGAAATTTTGCATGTCCGGAGTCAGGCAATATAGACATTTTTTTAGTATTTTAAGGGTATATCAAGAAAGCAGCTTCAGGCAATGTAAAAGTGGAGCTTTCTAAGCCAAATTTGGTCAGGAACTCTAAATTGGCATTCTGGTTGAAATAAGGACGGTTTGGTTAGTATTGAGACATGACGAAATTTGACAAATTTTGCATGTCTGGAGTCAGGCAATATGGCCATTTTTTCAGTATTTTAAGGGTATTTCAAGAAAGTTGCTTTAGGCAATGAAAAAGTGGAGATTTTGAAGCTAAATTTGGTCAGGAACTCTAAATTGGCATTTGGATGGAAATAAGGATGGTTTGGTTAGTATTTGAGACATCAAGAAATTTGAGAAATTTTGCATGTCCGGAGTCAGGCAAAATGGCTATTTTTCAGTATTTTAAGAGTATTTCAAGAAAGTTGCTTTAGGCAATGTAAAAGTGGAGCTTTTTAAGCCAAATTTGGTCATGAACTCTAAATTGGCATTCTGATGGAAGTAAGGATGGTTTGGTTAGTATTTGAGACATCAAGAAATTTGAGAAATTTTGCATGTCGGGAGTCAGGCAAAATGGCTATTTTTCAGCATTTTAAGGGTATTTCAAGAAAGTTGCTTTAGGCAATGTAAAAGTGGAGCTTTTTAAGCCAAATTTGGTCAGGAACTCTAAATTGGCATTCTGATGGAAATAAGGATTGTTTGGTTAGTATTTGAGACATCAAGAAATTTGAGAAGGTTTGCATGTCTGGAGTCAGGCAAATAGGCCATTTTTCAGTATTTTAAGGGTATTTCAAGAAAGTTGGTTTAGGCAATGTAAAACTGGAGCTTTTTAAGCCAAATTTGGTCAGGAACTCTAAATTGGCATTCTGATGGAAATAAGGATTGTTTGGTTAGTATTTGAGACATCAAGAAATTTGAGAAATTTTGCATGTCTGGAGTCAGGCAAATAGGCAATTTTTCAGTATTTTAACGGTATTTCAAGAAAGTTGCTTCAGGCAATGTAAAAGTGCAGCTTTTTAAGCCAAATTTGGTCAGGAACTCTACATTGGCATTCTGGTGGAAATAAGGATGGTTTGGTTACTATTTTAGACACCAAGAAATTTGAGAAATTTGGCATGTCCGGAGTCAGGCAAAATGGCCATTTTTTCAGTATTTCAAGGGTATTTCAAGAAAGTTGCTTTAGGCAATGTAAAACAGGAGCTTTTTAAGCCAAATTTGGTCAGGAACTCTATAATGGCATTCTGATGGAAATAAGGATGGTTTGGTTAGTATTTGAGACATCAAGAAGTTTAAGAAATTTTGCATGTCTGGAGTCAGGCAATAAAGCCATTTTTTCAGTATTTTAAGGGTGTTTTAAGAAAGTTGCTTTAGGCAATATAAAACTGGAGCTTTTTAAGCCAAATTTGGTCAGGAACTCTAAATTGGCATTCTGATGGAAATAAGGATGGTTTGGTTAGTATTTGAGACATCAAGAAGTTTAAGAAATTTTGCATGTCTGGAGTCAGGCAATAAAGCCATTTTTTCAGTATTTTAAGGGTGTTTTAAGAAAGTTGCTTTAGGCAATGTAAAACTTGAGCTTTTTAAGCAAAATTTGGTCAGGAACTCTAAATTGGCATTCTGATGGAAATAAGGATGGTTTGGATAGTATTTGAGACATCAAGAAATTTGAGAAATTTTGCATGTCTGAAGTCAGGCAATATGGCTTAGCATTTTAAGGGTATTTCAAGAAAGTTGCTTTAGGCAATGTAAAAGTGGAGCTTTTTAAGCCAAATTTGGTCAGGAACTCTAAATTGGCATTCTGATGGAAATAAGGATTGTTTGGTTAGTATTTGAGACATCAAGAAATTTGAGAAATTTTGCATGTCTGGAGTCAGGCAAATAGGCCATTTTTCAGTATTTTAACGGTATTTCAAGAAAGTTGCTTCAGGCAATGTAAAAGTGCAGCTTTTTAAGCCAAATTTGGTCAGGAACTCTACATTGGCATTCTGGTGGAAATAAGGATGGTTTGGTTACTATTTTAGACACCAAGAAATTTGAGGAATTTAGCATGTCCGGAGTCAGGCAAAATGGCCATTTTTTCAGTATTTCAAGGTTATTTCAAGAAAGTTGCTTTAGGCAATGTAAAACAGGAGCTTTTTAAGCCAAATTTGGTCAGGAACTCTATAATGGCATTCTGATGGAAATAAGGATGGTTTGGTTATTCTTTGAGACATCAAGAAATTTGAGAAATTTTGCCTGTCCGTTGTCAGGCAAAATGGCCATTTTTTCAGTATTTTAAGGGTATTTCAAGAAAGTTGCTTTAAGCAATGTAGAACAGGAGCTTTTTAAGCCAAATTTGGTCAGGAACTCTATAATGGCATTCTGATGGAAATAAGGATGGTTTGGTTAGTATTCGAGACATCAAAAAATTTGAGAAAATATCCATGTCTGGAGTCAGGCAAATAGGCCATTTTTCAGTATTTTAACGGTATTTCAAGAAAGTTGCTTCATGCAATGAAAAAGTGCAACTTTTTAAGCCAAATTTGGTCAGGAACTCTACATTGGCATTCTGGTGGAAATAAGGATGGTTTGGTTACTATTTTAGACACCAAGAAATTTGAGAAATTTTGCATGTCCGGAGTCAGGCAAAATGGCCATTTTTTCAGTATTTCAAGGTTATTTCAAGAAAGTTGCTTTAGGCAATGTAAAACAGGAGCTTTTTAAGCCAAATTTGGTCAGGAACTCTATAATGGCATTCTGTTGGAAATAAGGATGGTTTGGTTATTATTTGAGACATCAAGAAATTTGAGAAATTTTGCATGTCGCGAGTCAGGAAAAATTGCCATTTTTCAGTATTTTAACGGTATTTCAAGAAAGTTGCTTTAGGCAATGTAAAACAGGAGCTTTTTAAGCCAAATTTGGTCAGGAACTCTATAATGGCATTCTGATGGAAATAAGGATGGTTTGGTTAGTATTTGAGACATCAAGAAATTTGAGAAATTTTGCATGTCGCGACTCAGGAAAAATTGCCATTTTTCAGTATTTTAACGGTATTTCAAGAAAGTTGCTTTAGGCAATGTAAAAGTGGAGACTTTTAAGCCAAATTTGGTCAGGAACTCTAAATTGGCATTCTGATGGAAATAAGGATGGTTTGGTTAGTATTTGAGAGATCAAAAAGTTTGAGAAATTTTGCATGTCTGGAGTTAGGCAAATAGGCCATTTTTCAGTATTTTAACGGTATTTCAAGAAAGTTGCTTTAGGCAAAGTAAAGTTGAAGCTTTTAATGCCAAATTTGGTAAGGAACTCTAAATTGGCATTCTCATGGAAATTAGAATTGTTTAGTTAGTATTTGAGACATCAAGAAATTTGAGATATTTTGCATGTCCGGAGACAGACAAAATGGCCATTTTTCAGTATTTTAAGGGTATTTCAAGAAAGTTGCTTTAGGCAACGTAAAACTGGAGCTTTTTAAGCAAAATTTGGTCAGGAACTCTAAATTGGCATTCTGATGGAAATAAGGACGGTTTGGTTAGTATTTGAGACATCAAGAAATTTGAGAAATTTTGCCTGTCCGGAGTCAGGCAAAATGGCCATTTTTTCAGTATTTTAAGGGTATTTCAAGAAAGTTGCTTTAAGCAATGTAGAACAGGAGCTTTTTTAGCCAAATTTGGTCAGGAACTCTATAATGGCATTCTGATGGAAATAAGGATGGTTTGGTTAGTATTCGAGACATCAAAAAATTTGAGAAAATATCCATGTCTGGAGTCAGGCAAATAGGCCATTTTTCAGTATTTTAACGGTATTTCAAGAAAGTTGCTTTAGGCAATGTAAAAGTGGAGCTTTGTAAGCAAATTTGGTCAGGAACTCTAAATTAGCATTCTGATGAAAATAAGGATGGTTTGGTTAGTATTTGAGACATGATGACATTTGAGAAATTTAGCATGTCTGGAGTCAGGAAAATGGCCATTTTTCAGTATTTTAAGGGTATTTCAAGAAAGTTGGTTTAGGCAATGTAAAAGTGGAGCTTTTTACGCCAAATTTGGTCAGGAACTCTAAATTGGCATTCTGATGGAAATAAGGATGGTTTGGATAGTATTTGAGACATCAAGAAGTTTGAGAAATTTTGCATGTCTGGAGTCAGGCAATATGGCCATTTTTTCAGTATTTTAAGGGTGTTTTAAGAAAGTTGCTTTAGGCAATGTAAAACTGGAGCTTTTTAAGCAAAATTTGGTCAGGAACTCTAAATTGCCATTCTGATAGAAATAAGGATGGTTCGGTTAGTATTTGAGATATGACGAAATTTGAGAAATTTTGCATGTCTGGAGTCAGGCAATATGGCAATTTTTTCAGTATTTTAAGGGTATTTCAAGAAAGTTGCTTCAGGCAATGTAAAAGTGGATCTTTCTATGCCATATTTGGTCAGGAACTCTAAATTGGCATTCTTGTGGAAATAAGGATGGTTTGATTAGTATTTGAGACATCAAGAAATTTGAGAAATTTTGCATGTCCGGAGTCAGGCAAAATGGCTATTTTTATGTATTTTAAGGGTATTTCAAGAAAGTTGATTTAGGCAATGTAAAAGTGGAGCTTTTCAAGCCAAATTTGGTCAGAAACTCTAAATTGGCATTCTGATGGAAATGAGGATGGTTTGGTTAGTATTAGAGACATCAAGAAATTTTAGAAATTTTGCATGTCCGGAGTCAGGCAATATAGACATTTTTTTAGTATTTTAAGGGTATTTCAAGAAAGTTGCTTCAGGCAAAGTAAAAGTGGAGCTTTTCTAAGCCAAATTTGGTCAGGAACTCTAAATTGGCATTTAGATGGAAATAAGGATGGTTTGGTTAGTATTTGAGACATCAAGAAATTTGAGAAATTTTGCATGTCCGGAGTCAGGCAAAATGGCTATTTTTCAGTATTTTAAGGGTATTTCAAGAAAGTTTCTTTAGGCAATGTAAAAGTGGAGCTTTTTAAGCCAAAATTGGTCATGAACTCTAAATTGGCATTCTGATAAAAATAAGGATGGTTTGGTTAGTATTTGAAACATCAAGAAATTTGAGAAATTTTTCATGTCGGGAGTCAGGCAAAATGGCTATTTTTCAGCAATTTAAGGGTATTTCAAGAAAGTTGCTTTAGGCAACGTAAAACTGGAGCTTTTTAAGCCAAATTTGGTCAGGAACTCTAAATTGGCATTCTGATGGAAATAAGGACGGTTTGGTTAGTATTTGAGACATCAAGAAATTTGAGAAATTTTGCCTGTTCGGAGTCAGGCAAAATGGCCATTTTTTCAGTATTTTAAGGGTATTTCAAGAAAGTTGCTTTAAGCAATGTAGAACAGGAGCTTTTTTAGCCAAATTTGGTCAGGAACTCTATAATGGCATTCTGATGGAAATAAGGATGGTTTGGTTAGTATTCGAGACATCAAAAAATTTTAGAAAATATCCATGTCTGGAGTCAGGCAAATAGGCCATTTTTCAGTATTTTAACGGTATTTCAAGAAAGTTGCTTCAGGCAATGTAAAAGTGCAGCTTTTTAAGCCAAATTTGGTCAGGAACTCTAAATTGGAATTCTGATGGAAATAAGGATTGTTTGGTTAGTATTTGAGACATCAAGAAATTTGAGAAATTTTGCATGTCGCGAGTCAGGAAAAATTGCCATTTTTCAGTATTTTAAGGGTATTTCAAAAAAGTTGCTTTAGGCAATGTAAAAGTGGAGCTTTTTAAGCCAAATTTGGTCAGGAACTCTATAATGGCATTTTGATGGAAATAGGGATGGTTTGGTTAGTATTTGAAACATCAAGAAATTTGAGAAATTTTGCCTGTCCGAAGTCAGGAAACATCGACATTTTTCAGTGTTTTAAGGGTATTTCAAGAAAGTTGCTTCAGGCAATATAAAACTGGAGCTTTTTAAGCAAAATTTGGTCAGGAACTCTAAATTGCCATTCTGATAGAAATAAGGATGGTTTGGTTAGTATTTGAGATATGACGAAATTTGAGAAATTTTGCATGTCTGGAGTCAGGCAATATGGCCATTTTTTCAGTATTTTAAGGGTATTTCAAGAAAGTTGCTTCAGGCAATGTAAAATAGGATCTTTCTATGCCATATTTGGTCAGGAACTCTAAATTGGCATTCTGGTGGAAATAAGGATGGTTTGATTAGTATTTGAGACATCAAGAAATTTGAGAAATTTTGCATGTCCGGAGTCAGGCAAAATGGCTATTTTTATGTATTTTAAGGGTATTTCAAGAAAGTTGATTTAGGCAATGTAAAAGTGGAGCTTTTCAAGCCAAATTTGGTCAGAAACTCTAAATTGGCATTCTGATGGAAATGAGGATGGTTTGGTTAGTATTTGAGACATGAAGAAATTTTAGAAATTTTGCATGTCCGGAGTCAGGCAATATAGACATTTTTTTAGTATTTTAAGGGTATTTCAAGAAAGTTGCTTCAGGCAATGTAAAAGTGGAGCTTTTCTAAGCCAAATTTGGTCAGGAACTCTAAATTGGCATTTAGATGGAAATAAGGATGGTTTGGTTAGTATTTGAGACATCAAGAAAATTGAGAAATTTTGCATGTCCGGAGTCAGGCAAAATGGCTATTTTTCAGTATTTTAAGGGTATTTCAAGAAAGTTGCTTTAGGCAATGTAAAAGTGGAGCTTTTTTAGCCAAAATTGGTCATGAACTCTAAATTGGCATTCTGATGGAAATAAGGATGGTTTGGTTAGTATTTGAAACATCAAGAAATTTGAGAAGTTTTGCATGTCGGGAGTCAGGCAAAATGGCTATTTTTCAGCATTTTAAGGGTATTTCAAGAAAGTTGCTTTAGGCAATGTAAAAGTGGAGCTTTTTAAGCCAAATTTAGTGAGGAACTCTAAATTAGCATTCTGATGGAATAAGGATGGTTTGGTTAGTATTTGAGACATGATGACATTTGAAAAATTTAGTATGTCTGGAGTCAGGAAAATGGCCATTTTTTAGTATTTTAAGGGTATTTCAAGAAAGTTGGTTTAGGCAAATTAAAAGTGGAGCTTTTTAAGCCAAATTTGGTCAGGAACTCTAAATTGGCATTCTGATGGAAATAAGGATGGTTTGGATAGTATTTGAGACATCAAGAAATTTGAGAAATTTTGCATGTCTGGAGTCAGGCAATATGGCCATTTTTTCAGTATTTTAAGGGTGTTTCAAGAAAGTTGCTTTAGGCAATGTAATACTGGAGCTTTTTAAGCCAAATTTGGTCAGGAACTCTAAATTGGCATTCTGATAGAAATAAGGATGGCTTGGTTAGTATTTGAGATATGACGAAATTTGAGAAATTTTGCATGTCTGGAGTCAGGCAATATGGACATTTTTTCAGTATTTTAAGGGTATTTCAAGAAAGTTTCTTTAGGCAATGTAAAAGTGGAGGTTTTGAAGCTAAATTTGGTCAACAACTCTAAATTGGCATTTAGTTGGAAATAAGGATGGTTTGGTTAGTATTTGAGACATCAAGAAATTTGAGAAATTTTGCATGTCCGGAGTCAGGCAAAATTGCTATTTTGCAGTATTTTAAGGGTATTTCAAGAAAGTTGCTTTAGGCAATGTAAAAGTGGAGCTTTTAAAGCCAAATTTGGTCAGGAACTCTAAATTGGCATTCTGATGGAAATAAGGATTGTTTGGTTAGTATTTGAGACATCAAGAAGTTTGAGAAATTTTGCATGTCTGGAGTCAGGCAAATAGGCCATTTTTCAGTATTTTAACGGTATTTCAAGAAAGTTGCTTCAGGCAATGTAAAAGTGCAGCTTTTTAAGCCAAATTTGGTCAGGAACTCTACATTGGCATTCTGGTGGAAATAAGGATGGTTTGGTTACTATTTTAGACACTAAGAAATTTGAGAAATTTTGCATGTCCGGAGTCAGGCAAAATGGCCATTTTTTCAGTATTTCAAGGGTATTTCAAGAAAGTTGCTTTAAGCAATGTAGAACAGGAGCTTTTTAAGCCAAATTTCGTCAGGAACTCTATAATGGCATTCTGATGGAAATAAGGATGGTTTGGTTAGTATTTGAGACATCAAAAAATTTGAGAAATTATCCATGTCTGGAGTCAGTCAAATAGGCCATTTCTCAGTATTTTAAGGGTATTTCAAAAAAGTTGCTTTAGGCAATGTAAAAGTGGAGCTTTTTAAGCCAAATTTGGTCAGGAACTCTATAATGGCATTCTGGTGGAAATAGGGATGGTTTGGTTAGTATTTGAAACATCAAGAAATTTGAGAAATTTTGCCTGTCCGAAGTCAGGCAACATCGACATTTTTCAGTGTTTCAAGGGTATTTCAAGAAAGTTGCTTCAGGCAATGTAAAAGTGGAGCTTTCTAAGCCAAATTTGGTCAGGAACTCTAAATTGGCTGTCTGGTGGAAATAAGGATGGTTTGGTTAGTATTTGAGACATAACGAAATTTTACAAATTTTGCATGTCTGGAGTCAGGCAAATAGGCCATTTTTCAGTATTTTAACGGTATTTCAAGAAAGTTGCTTCAGGCAATGTAAAAGTGCAGCTTTTTAAGCCAAATTTGGTCAGGAACTCTACAATGGCATTCTGGTGGAAATAAGGATGGTTTGGTTACTATTTTCGACACTAAGAAATTTGAGAAATTTGGCATGTCCGGAGTCAGGCAAAATGGCCATTTTTTCAGTATTTCAAGGGTATTTCAAGAAAGTTGCTTTAGGCAATGTAAAACAGGAGCTTTTTAACCCAAATTTGGTCAGGAACTCTATAATGGCATTCTGATGCAAATAAGAATGGTTTGGTTAGTATTTGAGACATCAAGAAATTTGAGAAATTTTGCATGTCGCGAGTCAGGAAAAATTGCCATTTTTCAGTATTTTAACGGTATTTCAAGAAAGTTGCTTTAGGCAATGTAAAAGTGGAGGTTTTTAAGCCAAATTTGGTCAGGAACTCTAAATTGGCATTCTGATGGAAATAAGGATTGTTTGGTTAGTATTTGAGACATCAAAAAGTTTGAGAAATTTTGCATGTCTGGAGACAGACAAAATGGCCATTTTTCAGTATTTTAACGGTATTTCAAGAAAGTTGCTTTAGGCAAAGTAAAGTTGAAGCTTTTAATGCCAAATTTGGTAAGGAACTCTAAATTGGCATTCTCATGGAAATAAGGACGGTTTGGTTAGTATTTGAGACATCAAGAAATTTGAGAAATTTTGCCTGTCCGGAGTGAGGCAAAATGGCCATTTTTTCAGTATTTTAAGGGTATTTCAAGAAAGTTGCTTTAAGCAATGTAGAACAGGAGCTTTTTAAGCCAAATTTCGTCAGGAACTCTATAATGGCATTCTGATGGAAATAAGGATGGTTTGGTTAGTATTTGAGACATCAAAAAATTTGAGAAATTATGCATGTCTGGAGTCAGTCAAATAGGCCATTTTTCAGTATTTTAAGGGTATTTCAAAAAAGTTGCTTTAGGCAATGTAAAAGTGGAGCTTTTTAAGCCAAATTTGGTCAGGAACTCTATAATGGCATTCTGGTGGAAATAGGGATGGTTTGGTTAGTATTTGAAACATCAAAAAATTTGAGAAATTTTGCCTGTCCGAAGTCAGGCAACATCGACATTTTTCAGTGTTTCAAGGGTATTTCAAGAAAGTTGCTTCAGGCAATGTAAAAGTGGAGCTTTCTAAGCCAAATTTGGTCAGGAACTCTAAATTGGCTGTCTGGTGGAAATAAGGATGGTTTGGTCAGTATTTGAGACATGACGAAATTTTACAAATTTTGCATGTCTGGAGTCAGGCAAATAGGCCATTTTTCAGTATTTTAACGGTATTTCAAGAAAGTTGCTTCAGGCAATGTAAAAGTGCAGCTTTTTAAGCCAAATTTGGTCAGGAACTCTACATTGGCATTCTGGTGGAAATAAGGATGGTTTGGTTACTATTTTAGACACTAAGAAATTTGAGAAATTTGGCATGTCCGGAGTCAGGCAAAATGGCCATTTTTTCAGTATTTTAAGGGTATTTCAAGAAAGTTGCTTTAAGCAATGTAGAACAGGAGCTTTTTAAGCCAAATTTCGTCAGGAACTCTATAATGGCATTCTGATGGAAATAAGGATGGTTTGGTTAGTATTTGAGACATCAAAAAATTTGAGAAATTATCCATGTTTGGAGTCAGTCAAATAGGCCATTTTTCAGTATTTTAAGGGTATTTCAAAAAAGTTGCTTTAGGCAATGTAAAAGTGGAGCTTTTTAAGCCAAATTTGGTCAGGAACTCTATAATGGCATTCTGGTGGAAATAGGGATGGTTTGGTTAGTATTTGAAACATCAAGAAATTTGAGAAATTTTGCCTGTCCGAAGTCAGGCAACATCGACATTTTTCAGTGTTTCAAGGGTATTTCAAGAAAGTTTCTTCAGGCAATGTAAAAGTGGAGCTTTCTAAGCCAAATTTGGTCAGGAACTCTAAATTGGCTGTCTGGTGGAAATAAGGATGGTTTGGTTAGTATTTGAGACATGACGAAATTTTACAAATTCTGCATGTCTGGAGTCAGGCAAATAGGCCATTTTTCAGTATTTTAACGGTATTTCAAGAAAGTTGCTTCAGGCAATGTAAAAGTGCAGCTTTTTAAGCCAAATTTGGTCAGGAACTCTACATTGGCATTCTGGTGGAAATAAGGATGGTTTGGTTACTATTTTAGACACTAAGAAATTTGAGAAATTTGGCATGTCCGGAGTCAGGCAAAATGGCCATTTTTTCAGTATTTCAAGGGTATTTCAAGAAAGTTGCTTTAGGCAATGTAAAACAGGAGCTTTTTAAGCCAAATTTGGTCAGGAACTCTATAATGGCATTCTGATGGAAAAAAGGATGGTTTGGTTAGTATTTGAGACATCAAGAAATTTGAGAAATTTTGCATGTCGCGAGTCAGGAAAAATTGCCATTTTTCAGTATTTTAACGGTATTTCAAGAAAGTCGCTTTAGGCAATGTAAAAGTGGAGATTTTTAAGCCAAATTTGGTCAGGAACTCTAAATTGGCATTCTGATGGAAATAAGGATGGTTTGGTTAGTAATTGAGACATGACGAAATTTTACAAATTTTTCATGTCTGGAGTCAGGCAATATGGACATTTTTTCAGTATTTTAAGGGTATTTCAAGAAAGTTGCTTTAGGCAATGAAAAAGTGGAGATTTTGAAGCTAAATTTGGTCAGGAACTCTAAATTGGCATTTAGATGGAAATAAGGATGGTTTGGTTAGTATTTGAGACATCAAGAAATTTGAGAAATTTTGCATGTCCGGATACAGGCAAAATGGCTATTTTTCAGTATTTTAAGGGTATTTCAAGAAAGTTGCTTTAGGCAATGTAAAAGTGGAGCTTTTTAAGCCAAAATTGGTCATGAACTCTAAATTGGCTTTCTGATGGAAATAAGGATGGTTTGGTTAGTATTTTAAACATCAAGAAATTTGAGAAATTTTGTATGTCGGGAGTTAGGCAAAATGGCTATTTTTCAGCATTTTAAGGGTATTTCAAGAAAGTTGCTTTAGGCAGTGTAAAAGTGGAGCTTTTTAAGCCAAATTTGGTCAGGAACTCTAAATTGGCATTCTGATGGAAATAAGGATGGTTTGGATAGTATTTGAGACATCAAGAAGTTTGAGAAATTTTTCATGTCTGGAAACAGGCAATATGGCCATTTTTTCAGTATTTTAAGGGTGTTTTAAGAAAGTTGCTTTAGGCAATGTAAAACTGGAGCTTTTTAAGCAAAATTTGGTCAGGAACTCTAAATATCCATTCTGATAGAAATAAGGATGGTTTGGTTAGTATTTGAGATATGACGAAATTTGAGAAATTTTGCATGTCTGGAGTCAGGCAATATGGTCATTTTTTCAGTATTTTAAGGGTATTTCAAGAATGTTGCTTCAGGCAATGTAAAAGTGGATCTTTCTATGCCATATTTGGTCAGGAACTGTAAATTGGCATTCTGGTGGAAATAAGGATGGTTTGGTTAGTATTTGAGACATCAAGAAATTTGAGAAATTTTGCGTGTCCGGAGTCAGGCAAAATGGCTATTTTTATGTATTTTAAGGGTATTTCAAGAAAGTTGATTTAGGCAATGTAAAAGTGGAGCTTTTCAAGCCAAATTTGGTCAGAAACTCTAAATTGGCATTCTGATGGAAATGAGGATGGTTTGGTTAGTATTTGAGACATCAAGAAATTTTAGAAATTTTGCATGTCCGGAGTCAGGCAATATAGACATTTTTTTAGTATTTTAAGGGTATTTCAAGAAAGTTGCTTCAGGCAATGTAAAAGTGGAGCTTTTCTAAGCCAAAGTTGGTCAGGAACTCTAAATTGGCATTCTGGTGGAAATAAGGATGGTTTGGTTAGTATTTGAGACATGACGAAATATGAGAAATTTTGCATGTCTGGAGTCAGGCAATATGGCCATTTTTTCAGTATTTAAAGAGTATTTCAAGAAAGTGGCTTTAGGCAATGAAAAAGTGGAGATTTTGAAGCTAAATTTTGTCAGGAACTCTAAATTGGCATTTAGATGGAAATAAGGATGGTTTGGTTAGTATTTGAGACATCAAGAAATTTGAGAAATTTTGCATGTCCGGAGTCAGGCAAAATGGCTATTTTTCAGTATTTTAAGGGTATTTCAAGAAAGTTGCTTTAGGCAATGTAAAAGTGGAGCTTTTTAAGCCAAAATTGGTCATGAACTCTAAATTGGCATTCTGATGGAAATAAGGATGGTTTGGTTAGTATTTGAAACATCAAGAAATTTGAGAAATTTTGCATGTCCGGAGTCAGGCAAAATGGCTATTTTTCAGTATTTTAAGGGTATTTCAAGAAAGTTGCTTTAGGCAATGTAAAAGTGGAGCTTTTTAAGCCAAATTTGGTGAGGAACTCTAAATTAGCATTCTGATGGAAATAAGGATGGTTTGGTTAGTATTTGAGACATGATGACATTTGAAAAATTTAGCATGTCTGGAGTCAGGAAAATGGCCATTTTTCAGTATTTTAAGGGTATTTCAAGAAAGTTGGTTTAGGCAAATTAAAAGTGGACCTTTTTAAGCCAAATTTGGTCAGGAACTCTAAATTGGCATTCTGATGGAAATAAGGATGGTTTGGATAGTATTTGAGACATCAAGAAATTTGAGAAATTTTGCATGTCTGGAGTCAGGCAATATGGCCATTTTTTCAGTATTTTAAGGGTGTTTCAAGAAAGTTGCTTTAGGCAATGTAATACTGGAGCTTTTTAAGCCAAATTTGGTCAGGAACTCTAAATCGGCATTCTGATAGAAATAAGGATGGTTTGGATAGTATTTGAGACATCAAGAAATTTGAGAAATTTTGCATGTCTGGAGTCAGGCAATATGGTCATTTTTTCAGTATTTTAAGGGTATTTCAAGAATGTTTCTTTAGGCAATGTAAAAGTGGAGGTTTTGAAGCTAAATTTGGTCAGCAACTCTAAATTGGCATTTAGTTGGAAATAAGGATGGTTTGGTTAGTATTTGAGACATCAAGAAATTTGAGAAATTTTGCATGTCCGGAGTCAGGCAAAATTGCTATTTTGCAGTATTTTAAGGGTATTTCAAGAAAGTTGCTTTAGGCAATGTAAAAAAGGAGCTTTTTAAGCCAAATTTGGTCAGGAACTCTAAATTGGCATTCTGATGGAAATAAGGATTGTTTGGTTAGTATTTGAGACATCAAGAAATTTGAGAAATTTTGCATGTCTGGAGTCAGGCAAATAGGCCATTTTTCAGTATTTTAACGGTATTTCAAGAAAGTTGCTTCAGGCAATGTAAAAGTGCAGCTTTTTAAGCCAAATTTGGTCAGGAACTCTACATTGGCATTCTGGTGGAAATAAGGATGGTTTTGTTACTATTTTAGACACCAAGAAATTTGAGAAATTTTGCATGTCCGGAGTCAGGCAAAATGGCCATTTTTTCAGTATTTCAAGGTTATTTCAAGAAAGTTGCTTTAGGCAATGTAAAACAGGAGCTTTTGAAGCCAAATTTGGTCAGGAACTCTATAATGGCATTCTGATGGAAATAAGGATGGTTTGGTTATTATTTGAGACATCAAAAAATTTGAGAAATTTTGCATGTCGCGAGTCAGGAAAAATTGCCATTTTTCAGTATTTTAACGGTATTTCAAGAAAGTTGCTTTAGGCAATGTAAAAGTGGAGCTTTTCTAAGCCAAATTTGGTCAGGAACTCTAAATTGGCATTCTGGTGGAAATAAGGATGGTTTGGTTAGTATTTGAGACATGACGAAATATGAGAAATTTTGCATGTCTGGAGTCAGGCAATATGGCCATTTTTTCAGTATTTAAAGGGTATTTCAAGAAAGTTGCTTTAGGCAATGAAAAAGTGGAGATTTTGAAGCTAAATTTTGTCAGGAACTCTAAATTGGCATTTAGATGGAAATAAGGATGGTTTGGTTAGTATTTGAGACATCAAGAAATTTGAGAAATTTTGCATGTCCGGAGTCAGGCAAAATGGCTATTTTTCAGTATTTTAAGGGTATTTCAAGAAAGTTGCTTTAGGCAATGTAAAAGTGGAGCTTTCTAAGCCAAAATTGGTCAGGAACTCTAAATTGGCATTCTGATGGAAATAAGGACGGTTTGGTTAGTATTTGAAACATCAAGAAATTTGAGAAATTTTGCATGTCGGGAGTCAGGCAAAATGGCTATTTTTCAGCATTTTAAGGGTATTTCAAGAAAGTTGCTTTAGGCAATGTAAAAGTGGAGCTTTTTAAGCCAAATTTAGTGAGGAACTCTAAATTAGCATTCTGATGGAAATAAGGATGGTTTGGTTAGTATTTGAGACATGATGACATTTGAAAAATTTAGCATGTCTGGAGTCAGGAAAATGGCCATTTTTCAGTATTTTAAGGGTATTTCAAGAAAGTTGGTTTAGGCAAATTAAAAGTGGAGCTTTTTAAGCCAAATTTGGTCAGGAACTCTAAATTGGCATTCTGATGGAAATAAGGATGGTTTGGATAGTATTTGAGACATCAAGAAATTTGAGAAATTTTGCATGTCTGGAGTCAGGCAATATGGCCATTTTTTCAGTATTTTAAGGGTGTTTCAAGAAAGTTGCTTTAGGCAATGTAATACTGGAGCTTTTTAAGCCAAATTTGGTCAGGAACTCTAAATTGGCATTCTGATAGAAATAAGGATGGCTTGGTTAGTATTTGAGATATGACGAAATTTGAGAAATTTTGCATGTCTGGAGTCAGGCAATATGGCCATTTTTTCAGTATTTTAAGGGTATTTCAAGAAAGTTTCTTTAGGCAATGTAAAAGTGGAGGTTTTGAAGCTAAATTTGGTCAGCAACTCTAAATTGGCATTTAGTTGGAAATAAGGATGGTTTGGTTAGTATTTGAGACATCAAGAAATTTGAGAAATTTTGCATGTCCGGAGTCAGGCAAAATTTCTATTTTGCAGTATTTTAAGGGTATTTCAAGAAAGTTTCTTTAGGCAATGTAAAAGTGGAGCTTTTTGAGCCAAATTTGGTCAGGAACTCTAAATTGGCAATCTGAATGAAATAAGGATTGTTTGGTTAGTATTTGAGACATCAAGAAATTTGAGAAATTTTGCATGTCTGGAGTCAGGCAAATAGGCCATTTTTCAGTATTTTAACGGTATTTCAAGAAAGTTGCTTCAGGCAATGTAAAAGTGCAGCTTTTTAAGCCAAATTTGGTCAGGAACTCTACATTGGCATTCTGGTGGAAATAAGGATGGTTTGGTTACTATTTTAGACACTAAGAAATTTGAGAAATTTGGCATGTCCGGAGTCAGGCAAAATGGCCATTTTTTCAGTATTTCAAGGGTATTTCAAGAAAGTTGCTTTAGGCAATGTAAAACAGGAGCTTTTTAAGACAAATTTGGTCAGGAACTCTGTAATGGCATTCTGATGGAAATAAGGATGGTTTGGTTAGTATTTGAGACATCAAGAAATTTGAGAAATTTTGCATGTCGCGAGTCAGGAAAAATTGCCATTTTTCAGTATTTTAACGGTATTTCAAGAAAGTTGCTTTAGGCAATGTAAAAGTGGAGATTTTTAAGCCAAATTTGGTCAGGAACTCTAAATTGGCATTCTGATGGAAATAAGGATGGTTTGGTTAGTATTTGAGACATCAAAAAGTTTGAGAAATTTTGCATGTCTGGAGTTAGTCAAATAGGCCATTTTTCAGTATTTTAACGGTATTTCAAGAAAGTTGCTTTAGGCAAAGTAAAGTTGAAGCTATTAATGCCAAATTTGGTAAGAAACTCTAAATTGGATTTCTCATGAAAACTAGAATTGTTTAGTTAGTATTTGAGACATCAAGAAATTTGAGATATTTTGCATGTCCGGAGACAGACAAAATGGCCATTTTTCAGTATTTTAAGGGTATTTCAAGAAAGTTGCTTTAGGCAACGTAAAACTGGAGCTTTTTAAGCCAAATTTGGTCAGGAACTCTAAATTGGCATTCTGATTGAAATAAGGACGGTTTGGTTTGTATTTGAGACATCAAGAAATTTGAGAAATTTTGCCTGTCCGGAGTCAGGCAAAATGGCCATTTTTTCAGTATTTTAAGGGTATTTCAAGAAAGTTTCTTTAGGCAACGTAAAACTGGAGCTTTTTAAGCCAAATTTGGTCAGGAACTCTAAATTGGCATTCTGATGGAAATAAGGACGGTTTGGTTAGTATTTGAGACATCAAGAAATTTGAGAAATTTTGCATGTCTGGAGTCAGGCAAATAGGCCATTTTTCAGTATTTTAACGGTATTTCAAGAAAGTTGCTTCAGGCAATGTAAAAGTGCAGCTTTTTAAGCCAAATTTGGTCAGGAACTCTACATTGGCATTCTGGTGGAAATAAGGATGGTTTGGTTACTATTTTAGACACCAAGAAATTTGAGAAATTTTGCATGTCCGGAGTCAGGCAAAATGGCCATTTTTTCAGTATTTCAAGGTTATTTCAAGAAAGTTTCTTTAGGCAATGTAAAACAGGAGCTTTTGAAGCCAAATTTGGTCAGGAACTCTATAATGGCATTCTGATGGAAATAAGGATGGTTTGGTTATTATTTGAGACATCAAAAAATTTGAGAAATTTTGCATGTCGCGAGTCAGGAAAAATTGCCATTTTTCAGTATTTTAACGGTATTTCAAGAAAGTTGCTTTAGGCAATGTAAAAGTGGAGCTTTTCTAAGCCAAATTTGGTCAGGAACTCTAAATTGGCATTCTGGTGGAAATAAGGATGGTTTGGTTAGTATTTGAGACATGACGAAATATGAGAAATTTTGCATGTCTGGAGTCAGGCAATATGGCCATTTTTTCAGTATTTAAAGGGTATTTCAAGAAAGTTGCTTTAGGCAATGAAAAAGTGGAGATTTTGAAGCTAAATTTTGTCAGGAACTCTAAATTGGCATTTAGATGGAAATAAGGATGGTTTGGTTAGTATTTGAGACATCAAGAAATTTGAGAAATTTTGCATGTCCGGAGTCAGGCAAAATGGCTATTTTTCAGTATTTTAAGGGTATTTCAAGAAAGTTGCTTTAGGCAATGTAAAAGTGGAGCTTTCTAAGCCAAAATTGGTCAGGAACTCTAAATTGGCATTCTGATGGAAATAAGGACGGTTTGGTTAGTATTTGAAACATCAAGAAATTTGAGAAATTTTGCATGTCGGGAGTCAGGCAAAATGGCTATTTTTCAGCATTTTAAGGGTATTTCAAGAAAGTTGCTTTAGGCAATGTAAAAGTGGAGCTTTTTAAGCCAAATTTAGTGAGGAACTCTAAATTAGCATTCTGATGGAAATAAGGATGGTTTGGTTAGTATTTGAGACATGATGACATTTGAAAAATTTAGCATGTCTGGAGTCAGGAAAATGGCCATTTTTCAGTATTTTAAGGGTATTTCAAGAAAGTTGGTTTAGGCAAATTAAAAGTGGAGCTTTTTAAGCCAAATTTGGTCAGGAACTCTAAATTGGCATTCTGATGGAAATAAGGATGGTTTGGATAGTATTTGAGACATCAAGAAATTTGAGAAATTTTGCATGTCTGGAGTCAGGCAATATGGCCATTTTTTCAGTATTTTAAGGGTGTTTCAAGAAAGTTGCTTTAGGCAATGTAATACTGGAGCTTTTTAAGCCAAATTTGGTCAGGAACGCTAAATTGGCATTCTGATAGAAATAAGGATGGCTTGGTTAGTATTTGAGATATGACGAAATTTGAGAAATTTTGCATGTCTGGAGTCAGGCAATATGGCCATTTTTTCAGTATTTTAAGGGTATTTCAAGAAAGTTTCTTTAGGCAATGTAAAAGTGGAGGTTTTGAAGCTAAATTTGGTCAGCAACTCTAAATTGGCATTTAGTTGGAAATAAGGATGGTTTGGTTAGTATTTGAGACATCAAGAAATTTGAGAAATTTTGCATGTCCGGAGTCAGGCAAAATTTCTATTTTGCAGTATTTTAAGGGTATTTCAAGAAAGTTTCTTTAGGCAATGTAAAAGTGGAGCTTTTTGAGCCAAATTTGGTCAGGAACTCTAAATTGGCAATCTGATGGAAATAAGGATTGTTTGGTTAGTATTTGAGACATCAAGAAATTTGAGAAATTTTGCATGTCTGGAGTCAGGCAAATAGGCCATTTTTCAGTATTTTAACGGTATTTCAAGAAAGTTGCTTCAGGCAATGTAAAAGTGCAGCTTTTTAAGCCAAATTTGGTCAGGAACTCTACATTGGCATTCTGGTGGAAATAAGGATGGTTTGGTTACTATTTTAGACACTAAGAAATTTGAGAAATTTGGCATGTCCGAAGTCAGGCAAAATGGCCATTTTTTCAGTATTTCAAGGGTATTTCAAGAAAGTTGCTTTAGGCAATGTAAAACAGGAGCTTTTTAAGCCAAATTTGGTCAGGAACTCTATAATGGCATTCTGATGGAAATAAGGATGGTTTGGTTAGTATTTGAGACATCAAGAAATTTGAGAAATTTTGCATGTCGCGAGTCAGGAAAAATTGCCATTTTTCAGTATTTTAACGGTATTTCAAGAAAGTTGCTTTAGGCAATGTAAAAGTGGAGATTTTTAAGCCAAATTTGGTCAGGAACTCTAAATTGGCATTCTGATGGAAATAAGGATGGTTTGGTTAGTATTTGAGACATCAAAAAGTTTGAGAAATTTTGCATGTCTGGAGTTAGGCAAATAGGCCATTTTTCAGTATTTTAACGGTATTTCAAGAAAGTTGCTTTAGGCAAAGTAAAGTTGAAGCTATTAATGCCAAATTTGGTAAGAAACTCTAAATTGGATTTCTCATGAAAACTAGAATTGTTTAGTTAGTATTTGAGACATCAAGAAATTTGAGATATTTTGCATGTCCGGAGACAGACAAAATGGCCATTTTTCAGTATTTTAAGGGTATTTCAAGAAAGTTGCTTTAGGCAACGTAAAACTGGAGCTTTTTAAGCCAAATTTGGTCAGGAACTCTAAATTGGCATTCTGATTGAAATAAGGACGGTTTGGTTTGTATTTGAGACATCAAGAAATTTGAGAAATTTTGCCTGTCCGGAGTCAGGCAAAATGGCCATTTTTTCAGTATTTTAAGGGTATTTCAAGAAAGTTTCTTTAGGCAACGTAAAACTGGAGCTTTTTAAGCCAAATTTGGTCAGGAACTCTAAATTGGCATTCTGATGGAAATAAGGACGGTTTGGTTAGTATTTGAGACATCAAGAAATTTGAGAAATTTTGCCTGTCCGGAGTCAGGCAAAATGGCCATTTTTTCAGTATTTTAAGGGTATTTCAAGAAAGTTGCTTTAAGCAATGTAGAACAGGAGCTTTTTAAGCCAAATTTGGTCAGGAACTCTATAATGGTATTCTGATGGAAATAAGGATGGTTTGGTTAGTATTTGAGACATCAAAAATTTTGAGAAAATATCCATGTCTGGAGTCAGGCAAATAGGCCATTTTTCAGTATTTTAACGGTATTTCAAGAAAGTTGCTTCAGGCAATGTAAAAGTGCAGCTTTTTAAGCCAAATTTTGTCAGGAACTCTACATTGGCATTCTGGTGGAAATAAGGATTGTTTGGTTACTATTTTAGACACCAAGAAATTTGAGAAATTTTGCATGTCCGGAGTCAGGCAAAAT
This sequence comes from Muricea muricata, assembly GCA_963855995.1. Lineage (NCBI taxonomy): Eukaryota > Metazoa > Cnidaria > Anthozoa > Malacalcyonacea > Plexauridae > Muricea > Muricea muricata. Next base: position 21,107,126 of record OY979717.1, on the reverse strand, counting down.
GGCCATTTTTTCAGTATTTCAAGGTTATTTAGAGAAAGTTGCTTTAGGCAATGTAAAACAGGAGCTTTTGAAGCCAAATTTGGTCAGGAACTCTATAATGGCATTCTGATGGAAATAAGGATGGTTTGGTTATTATTCGAGACATCAAAAAATTTGAGAAATTTTGCATGTCGCGAGTCAGGAAAAATTGCCATTTTTCAGTATTTTAACGGTATTTCAAGAAAGTTGCTTTAGGCAATGTAAAAGTGGAGCTTTTTAAGCCAAATTTGGTCAGGAACTCTAAATTGGCATTCTGATGGAAATAAGGATGGTTTGGTTAGTATTTGAGACATCAAGAAATTTGAGAAATTTTGCATGTCCGGAGTCAGGCAAAAATGCTATTTTGCAGTATTTTAAGGGTATTTCAAGAAAGTTGCTTTAGGCAATGTAAAAGTGGAGCTTTTTAAGCCAAATTTGGTCAGGAACTCTAAATTGGCATTCTGATGGAAATAAGGATTGTTTGGTTAGTATTTGAGACATCAAGAAATTTGAGAAATTTTGCATGTCTGGAGTCAGGCAAATAGGCCATTTTTCAGTATTTTAACGGTATTTCAAGAAAGTTGCTTCAGGCAATGTAAAAGTGCAGCTTTTTAAGCCAAATTTGGTCAGGAACTCTACATTGGCATTCTGGTGGAAATAAGGATGGTTTGGTTACTATTTTAGACACTTAGAAATTTGAGAAATTTTGCCTGTCCGGAGTCAGGCAAAATAGCCATTTTTTCAGTATTTTAAGGGTATTTCAAGAAAGTTGCTTTAAGCAATGTAGAACAGGAGGTTTTTAAGCCAAATTTGGTCAGGAACTCTATAATTGGAATTCTGATGGAAATAAGGATGGTTTGGTTAGTATTTGAGACATCAAAAATTTTGAGAAAATATCCATGTCTGGAGTCAGGCAAATAGGCCATTTTTCAGTATTTTAACGGTATTTCAAGAAAGTTCTTCAGGCAATGTAAAAGTGTAGCTTTTTAAGCCAAATTTTGTCAGGAACTCTACATTGGCATTCTGGTGGAAATAAGGATGGTTTGGTTACTATTTTAGACACCAAGAAATTTGAGAAATTTTGCATGTCCGGAGTCAGGCAAAATGGCCATTTTTTCATTATTTCAAGGTTATTTCAAGAAAGTTGCTTTAGGCAATGTAAAACAGGAGCTTTTGAAGCCTAATTTGGTCAGGAACTCTATAATGGCATTCTGATGGAAATAAGGATGGTTTGGTTATTATTTGAGACATCAAAAAATTTGAAAAATTTTGCATGTCGCGAGTCAGGAAAAATTGCCATTTTTCAGTATTTTAACGGTATTTCAAGAAAGTTGGTTTAGGCAATGTAAAAGTGGAGCTTTTTAAGCCAAATTTGGTCAGGAACTCTAAATTGGCATTCTGATAGAAATAAGGATGGTTTGGTTAGTATTTGAGACATCAAGAAATTTGAGATATTTTGCATGTCCGGAGTCAGACAAAATGGCCATTTTTCAGTATCTTAAAAGTATTTCAAGAAAGTTGCTTTAGGCAACGTAAAACTGGAGCTTTTTAAGCCAAATTTGGTCAGGAACTCTAAATTGGCATTCTGATGGAAATAAGGACGGTTTGGTTAGTATTTGAGACATCAAGAACTTTGAGAAATTTTGCCTGTCCGGGGTCAGGCAAAATGGCCATTTTTTCAGTATTTTAAGGGTATTTCAAGAAAGTTGCTTTAAGCAATGTAGAACAGAAGCTTTTTAAGCCAAATTTGGTCAGGAACTCTAAATTGGCATTCTGATGGAAATAAGGACGGTTTGGTTAGTATTTGAGGCATCAAGAAATTTGAGAAATTTTGCCTGTCCGGAGTCAGGCAAAATGGCCATTTTTTCAGTATTTTAAGGGTATTTCAAGAAAGTTGCTTTAAGCAATGTAGAACAGAAGCTTTTTAAGCCAAATTTGGTCAGGAACTCTATAATGGCATTCTGATAAAAATAGGGATGGTTTGGTTAGTATTTGAAACATCAAGAAATTTGAGAAATTTTGCCTGTCCGAAGTCAGGCAACATCGACATTTTTCAGTGTTTTAAGGGTATTTCAAGAAAGTTGCTTCAGGCAATGTAAAAGTGGAGCTTTCTAAGCCAAATTTTGTCAGGAACTCTAAATTGGCTGTCTGGTGGAAATTAGGATGGTTTGGTTAGTATTTGAGACATGACGAAATTTGACAAATTTTTCATGTCTGGAGTCAGGCAATATGGCCATTTTTTCAGTATTTTAAGGGTATTTCAAGAAAGTTGCTTTAGGCAATGAAAAAGTGGAGATTTTGAAGCTAAATTTGGTCAGGAACTCTAAATTGGCATTTAGATGGAAATAAGGATGGTTTGGTTAGTATTTGACACATCAAGAAATTTGAGAAATTTTGCATGTCCGGATACAGGCAAAATGGCTATTTTTCAGTATTTTAAGGGTATTTCAAGAAAGTTTCTTTAGGCAATGTAAAAGTGGAGCTTTTTAAGCCAAAATTGGTCATGAACTCTAAATTGGCATTCTGATGGAAATAAGGATGGTTTGGTTAGTATTTGAGATATGATGACATTTGAGAAATTTAGCATGTCTGGAGTCAGGAAAATGGCCATTTTTCAGTATTTTAAGGGTATTTCAAGAAAGTTGGTTTAGGCAATGTGAAAGTGGAGCTTTTTAAGCCAAATTTGGTCAGGAACTCTAAATTGGCGATCTGATGGAAATAAAGATGGTTTGGATAGTATTTGAGACATCAAGAAGTTTGAGAAATTTTGCATGTCTGGAAACAGGCAATATGGCCATTTTTTCAGTATTTTAAGGGTGTTTTAAGAAAGTTGCTTTAGGCAACGTAAAACTGGAGCTTTTTAAGCAAAATTTGGTCAGGAACTCTAAATTGCCATTCTGATAGAAATAAGGATGGTTTGGTTAGTATTTGAGATATGACGAAATTTGAGAAATTTTGCATGTCTGGAGTCAGGCAATATGGTCATTTTTTCAGTATTTTAAGGGTATTTCAAGAAAGTTACTTCAGGCAATGTAAAACTGGATCTTTCTATGCCATATTTGGTCAGGAACTCTAAATTGGCATTCTGGTGGAAATAAGGATGGTTTGGTTAGTATTTGAGACATCAAAAAATTTGAGAAATTATCCATGTCTGGAGTCAGGCAAAATGGCTATTTTTATGTATTTTAAGGGTATTTCAAGAAAGTTGATTTAGGCAATGTAAAAGTGGAGCTTTTCAAGCCAAATTTGGTCAGAAACTCTAAATTGGCATTCTGACGGAAATGAGGATGGTTTGGTTAGTATTTGAGACATCAAGAAATTTTAGAAATTTTGCATGTCCGGAGTCAGGCAATATAGACATTTTTTTAGTATTTTAAAAGTATTTCAAGAAAGTTGCTTCAGGCAATGTAAAAGTGGAGCTTTTCTAAGCCAAATTTGGTCAGGAACTCTAAATTGGCATTCTGGTGGAAATAAGGATGGTTTGGTTAGTATTTGAGACATGACGAAATATGAGAAATTTTGCATGTCTGGAGTCAGGCAATATGGCCATTTTTTCAGTATTTAAAGGGTATTTCAAGAAAGTTGCTTTAGGCAATGAAAAAGTGGAGATTTTGAAGCTAAATTTTGTCAGGAACTCTAAATTGGCATATAGATGGAAATAAGGATGGTTTGGTTAGTATTTGAGACATCAAGAAATTTGAGAAATTTTGCATGTCCGGAGTCAGGCAAAATGGCTATTTTTCAGTATCTTAAGGGTATTTCAAGAAAGTTGCTTCAGGCAATGTAAAAGTGGAGCTTTTTAAGCCAAAATTGGTCATGAACTCTAAATTGGCATTCTGATGGAAATAAGGATGGTTTGGTTAGTATTTGAGACATGACGAAATATGAGAAATTTTGCATGTCTGGAGTCAGGCAATATGGCCATTTTTTCAGTATTTAAAGGGTATTTCAAGAAAGTTGCTTTAGGCAATGAAAAAGTGGAGATTTTGAAGCTAAATTTTGTCAGGAACTCTAAATTGGCATATAGATGGAAATAAGGATGGTTTGGTTAGTATTTGAGACATCAAGAAATTTGAGAAATTTTGCATGTCCGGAGTCAGGCAAAATGGCTTTTTTTCAGTATCTTAAGGGTATTTCAAGAAAGTTGCTTCAGGCAATGTAAAAGTGGAGCTTTTTAAGCCAAAATTGGTCATGAACTCTAAATTGGCATTCTGGTGGAAATAAGGATGGTTTGGTTAGTATTTGAGACATGACGAAATATGAGAAATTTTGCATGTCTGGAGTCAGGCAATATGGCCATTTTTTCAGTATTTAAAGGGTATTTCAAGAAAGTTGCTTTAGGCAATGAAAAAGTGGAGATTTTGAAGCTAAATTTTGTCAGGAACTCTAAATTGGCATATAGATGGAAATAAGGATGGTTTGGTTAGTATTTGAGACATCAAGAAATTTGAGAAATTTTGCATGTCCGGAGTCAGGCAAAATGGCTATTTTTCAGTATCTTAAGGGTATTTCAAGAAAGTTGCTTCAGGCAATGTAAAAGTGGAGCTTTTTAAGCCAAAATTGGTCATGAACTCTAAATTGGCATTCTGATGGAAATAAGGATGGTTTGGTTAGTATTTGAGACATCAAGAAATTTGAGAAATTTTGCATGTCCGGAGTCAGGCAAAATGGCTATTTTTCAGTATCTTAAGGGTATTTCAAGAAAGTTGCTTCAGGCAATGTAAAAGTGGAGCTTTTTAAGCCAAAATTGGTCATGAACTCTAAATTAGCATTCTGATGGAAATAAGGATGGTTTGGTTAGTATTTGAGACATGATGACATTTGAAAAATTTAGCATGTGTGGAGTCAGGAAAATGGCCATTTTTCAGTATTTTAAGGGTATTTCAAGAAAGTTGGTTTAGGCAAATTAAAAGTGGAGCTTTTTAAGCCAAATTTGGTCAGGAACTCTAAATTGGCATTCTGATGGAAATAAGGATGGTTTGGATAGTATTTGAGACATCAAGAAATTTGAGAAATTTTGCATGTCTGGAGTCAGGCAATATTGCCATTTTTTCAGTATTTTAAGGGTGTTTCAAGAAAGTTGCTTTAGGCAATGTAATACTGGAGCTTTTTAAGCCAAATTTGGTCAGGAACTCTAAATTGGCATTCTGATAGAAATAAGGATGGTTTGGATAGTATTTGAGACATCAAGAAATTTGAGAAATTTTGCATGTCTGGAGTCAGGCAATATGGCCATTTTTTCAGTATTTTAAGGGTATTTCAAGAATGTTTCTTTAGGCAATGTAAAAGTGGAGGTTTTGAAGCTAAATTTGGTCAGCAACTCTAAATTGGCATTTAGTTGGAAATAAGGATGGTTTGGTTACTATTTTAGACACTAAGAAATTTGAGAAATTTGGCATGTCCGGAGTCAGGCAAAATGGCAATTTTTTCAGTATTTCAAAGGTATTTCAAGAAAGTTGCTTTAGGCAATGTAAAACAGGAGCTTTTTAAGCCACTTTTGGTCAGGAACTCTATAATGGCATTCTGATGGAAATAAGGATGGTTTGGTTAGTATTTGAGACATCAAGAAATTTGAGAAATTTTGCATGTCGCGAGTCAGGAAAAATTGCCATTTTTCAGTATTTTAACGGTATTTCAAGAAAGTTGCTTTAGGCAATGTAAAAGTGGAGATTTTTAAGCCAAATTTGGTCAGGAACTCTAAATTGGCATTCTGATGGAAATAAGGATGGTTTGGTTAGTATTTGAGACATCAAAAATTTTGAGAAATTTTGCATGTCTGGAGTTAGGAAAATAGGCCATTTTTCAGTATTTTAACGGTATTTCAAGAAAGTTGCTTTAGGCAAAGTAAAGTTGAAGCTATTAATGCCAAATTTGGTAAGAAACTCTAAATTAGCATTCTCATGGAAATTAGAATTGTTTAGTTAGTATTTGAGACATCAAGAAATTTGAGATATTTTGCATGTCCGGAGACAGACAAAATGGCCATTTTTCAGTATTTTAAGGGTATTTCAAGAAAGTTGCTTTAGGCAACGTAAAACTGGAGCTTTTTAAGCCAAATTTGGTCAGGAACTCTAAATTGGCATTCTGATGGAAATAAGGACGGTTTGGTTTGTATTTGAGACATCAAGAAATTTGAGAAATTTTGCCTGTCCGGAGTCAGGCAAAATGGCCAATTTTTCAGTATTTTAAGGGTATTTCAAGAAAGTTTCTTTAGGCAACGTAAAACTGGAGCTTTTTAAGCCAAATTTGGTCAGGAACTCTAAATTGGCATTCTGATGGAAATAAGGACGGTTTGGTTAGTATTTGAGACATCAAGAAATTTGAGAAATTTTTCCTGTCCGGAGTCAGGCAAAATGGCCATTTTTTCAGTATTTTAAGGGTATTTCAAGAAAGTTGCTTTAAGCAATGTACAACAGGAGCTTTTTAAGCCAAAGTTGGTCAGGAACTCTATAATGGCATTCTGATGGAAATAAGGATGGTTTGGTTAGTATTTGAGACATCAAAAAATTTGAGAAATTATCCATGTCTGGAGTCACGCAAATAGGCCATTTTTCAGTATTTTAACGGTATTTCAAGAAAGTTGCTTCAGGCAATGTAAAAGTGGACCTTTTCTAAGCCAAATTTGGTCAGGAACTCTAAATTGGCATTCTGGTGGAAATAAGGATGGTTTGGTTAGTATTTGAGACATGACGAAATATGAGAAATTTTGCATGTCTGGAGTCAGGCAATATGGCCATTTTTTCAGTATTTAAAGGGTATTTCAAGAAAGTTGCTTTAGGCAATGAAAAAGTGGAGATTTTGAAGCTAAATTTTGTCAGGAACTCTAAATTGGCATATAGATGGAAATAAGGATGGTTTGGTTAGTATTTGAGACATCAAGAAATTTGAGAAATTTTGCATGTCCGGAGTCAGGCAAAATGGCTATTTTTCAGTATCTTAAGGGTATTTCAAGAAAGTTGCTTCAGGCAATGTAAAAGTGGAGCTTTTTAAGCCAAAATTGGTCATGAACTCTAAATTGGCATTCTGATGGAAATAAGGATGGTTTGGTTAGTATTTGAAACATCAAGAAATTTGAGAAATTTTGCATGTCGGGAGTCAGGCAAATTGGCTATTTTTCAGCATTTTAAGGGTATTTTAAGAAAGTTGCTTTAGGCAATGCAAAAGTGGAGCTTTTTAAGCCAAATTTGGTGAGGAACTCTAAATTAGCATTCTGATGGAAATAAGGATGGTTTGGTTAGTCTTTGAGACATGATGACATTTGAAAAATTTAGCATGTGTGGAGTCAGGAAAATGGCCATTTTTCAGTATTTTAAGGGTATTTCAAGAAAGTTGGTTTAGGCAAATTAAAAGTGGAGCTTTTTAAGCCAAATTTGGTCAGGAACTCTAAATTGGCATTCTGATGGAAATAAGGATGGTTTGGATAGTATTTGAGACATCAAGAAATTTGAGAAATTTTGCATGTCTGGAGTCAGGCAATATTGCCATTTTTTCAGTATTTTAAGGGTGTTTCAAGAAAGTTGCTTTAGGCAATGTAATACTGGAGCTTTTTAAGCCAAATTTGGTCAGGAACTCTAAATTGGCATTCTGATAGAAATAAGGATGGTTTGGATAGTATTTGAGACATCAAGAAATTTGAGAAATTTTGCATGTCTGGAGTCAGGCAATATGGCCATTTTTTCAGTATTTTAAGGGTATTTCAAGAATGTTTCTTTAGGCAATGTAAAAGTGGAGGTTTTGAAGCTAAATTTGGTCAGCAACTCTAAATTGGCATTTAGTTGGAAATAAGGATGGTTTGGTTACTATTTGAGACATCAAGAAATTTGAGAAATTTTGCATGTCCGGAGTCAGGCAAAATTGCTATTTTGCAGTATTTTAAGGGTATTTCAAGAAAGTTGCTTTAGGCAATGTAAAAGTGGAGCTTTTTAAGCCAAATTTGGTCAGGAACTCTAAATTGGCATTGTGATGGAAATAAGGATTGTTTGGTTAGTATTTGAGACATCAAGAAATTTGAGAAATTTTTCATGTCTGGAATCAGGCAAATAGGCCATTTTTCAGTATTTTAACGGTATTTCAAGAAAGTTGCTTCAGGCAATGTAAAAGTGCAGCTTTTTAAGCCAAATTTGGTCAGGAACTCTACATTGGCATTCTGGTGGAAATAAGGATGGTTTGGTTACTATTTTAGACACTAAGAAATTTGAGAAATTTGGCATGTCCGGAGTCAGGCAAAATGGCCATTTTTTCAGTATTTTAAGGGTATTTCAAGAAAGTTGCTTTAAGCAATGTAGAACAGGAGCTTTTTAAGCCAAATTTGGTCAGGAACTCTATAATGGCATTCTGATGGAAATAGGGATGGTTTTGTTAGTATTTGAGACATCATAAAATTTGAGAAATTATCCATGTCTGGAGTCACGCAAATAGGCCATTTTTCAGTATTTTAACGGTATTTCAAGAAAGTTGCTTCAGGCAATGTAAAATTGCAGCTTTTTAAGCCAAATTTGGTCAGGAACTCTACATTGGCATTCTGGTGGAAATAAGGATGGTTTGGTTACTATTTTAGACACTAAGAAATTTGAGAAATTTGGCATGTCCGGAGTCAGGCAAAATGGCCATTTTTTCAGTATTTCAAGGGTATTTCAAGAAAGTTGCTTTAGGCAATGTAAAACAGGAGCTTTTTAAGCCAAATTTGGTCAGGAACTGTATAATGGCATTCTGATGGAAATAAGGATGGTTTGGTTAGTATTTGAGACATCAAGAAATTTGAGAAATTTTGCATGTCGCGAGTGAGGAAAAATGGCCATTTTTCAGTATTTTAAGGGTATTTCAAGAAAGTTGCTTTAGGCAACGTAAAACTGGAGCTTTTTAAGCCAAATTTGGTCAGGAACTCTAAATTGGCATTCTGATGGAAATAAGGACGGTTTGGTTAGTATTTGAGACATCAAGAAATTTGAGAAATTTTGCCTGTCCGGAGTCAGGCAAAATGGCCATTTTTTCAGTATTTTAAGGGTATTTGAAGAAAGTTGCTTTAAGCAATGTAGAACAGGAGCTTTTTAAGCCAAATTTGGTCAGGAACTCTATAATGGCATTCTGATGGAAATAAGGATGGTTTGGTTAGTATTTGAGACATCAAAAACTTTGAGAAATTATCCATGTCTGGAGTCACGCAAATAGGCCATTTTTCAGTATTTTAACGGTATTTCAAGAAAGTTGCTTCAGGCAATGTAAAAGTGCAGCTTTTTAAGCCAAATTTGGTCAGGAACTCTACATTGGCATTCTGGTGGAAATAAGGATGGTTTGGTTACTATTTTAGACCCTAAGAAATTTGAGAAATTTTGCATGTCCGGGGTCAGGCAAAATGGTCATTTTTTCAGTATTTCAAGGGTATTTCAAGAAAGTTGCTTTAGGCAATGTAAAACAGGAGCTTTTTAAGCCAAATTTGGTCAGGAACTGTATAATGGCATTCTGATTGAAATAAGGATGGTTTGGTTAGTATTTGAGACATCAAGAAATTTGAGAAATTTTGCATGTCGCGAGTCAGGAAAAATTTCCATTTTTCAGTATTTTAACGGTATTTCAAGAAAGTTGCTTTAGGCAATGTAAAAGTGGAGATTTTTAAGCCAAATTTGGTCAGGAACTCTAAATTGGCATTCTGATGGAAATAAGGATGGTTTGGTTAGTATTTGAGACATCAAAAAGTTTGAGAAATTTTGCATGTCTGGAGTTAGGCAAATAGGCCATTTTTCAGTATTTTAACGGTATCTCAAGAAAGTTGCTTTAGGCAAAGTAAAGTTGAAGCTATTAATGCCAAATTTGGTAAGAAACTCTAAATTGGCATTCTCATGGAAATTAGAATTGTTTAGTTAGTATTTGAGACATCAAGAAATTTGAGAAATTTTGCATGTCCGGAGACAGACAAAATGGCCATTTTTCAGTATTTTAAGGGTATTTCAAGAAAGTTGCTTTAGGCAACGTAAAACTGGAGCTTTTTAAGCCAAATTTGGTCAGGAACTCTAAATTGGCATTCTGATGGAAATAAGGACGGTTTGGTTTGTATTTGAGACATCAAGAAATTTGAGAAATTTTGCCTGTCCGGAGTCAGGCAAAATGGCCATTTTTTCAGTATTTTAAGGGTATTTCAAGAAAGTTTCTTTAGGCAACGTAAAACTGGAGCTTTTTAAGCTAAATTTGGTCAGGAACTCTAAATTGGCATTCTGATGGAAATAAGGACGGTTTGGTTAGTATTTGAGACATCAAGAAATTTGAGAAATTTTGCCTGTCCGGAGTCAGGCAAAATGGCCATTTTTTCAGTATTTTAAGGGTATTTCAAGAAAGTTGCTTTAAGCAATGTAGAACAGGAGCTTTTTAAGCCAAATTTGGTCAGGAACTCTATAATGGCATTCTGATGGAAATAAGGATGGTTTGGTTAGTATTTGAGACATCAAAAATTTTGAGAAAATATCCATGTCTGGAGTCAGGCAAATAGGCCATTTTTCAGTATTTTAACGGTATTTCAAGACAGTTGCTTCAGGCAATGTAAAAGTGCAGCTTTTTAAGCCAAATTTTGTCAGGAACTCTACATTGGCATTCTGGTGGAAATAAGGATGGTTTGGTTACTATTTTAGACACCAAGAAATTTGAGAAATTTTGCATGTCCGGAGTCATGCAAAATGGCCATTTTTTCAGTATTTCAAGGTTATTTCAAGAAAGTTGCTTTAGGCAATGTAAAACAGGAGCTTTTGAAGCCAAATTTGGTCAGGAACTCTATAATGGCATTCTGATGGAAATAAGGATGGTTTGGTTATTATTTGAGACATCAAAAAATTTGAGAAATTTTGCATGTCGCGAGTGAGGAAAAATTGCCATTTTTCAGTATTTTAACGGTATTTCAAGAAAGTTGCTTTAGGCAATGTAAAAGTGGAGCTTTTTAAGCCAAATTTGGTCAGGAACTCTAAATTGGCATTCTGATGGAAATAAGGATGGTTTGGTTAGTATTTGAGACATCAAGAAATTTGAGAAATTTTGCATGTCCGGAGTCAGGCAAAATTGCTATTTTGCAGTATTTTAAGGGTATTTCAAGAAAGTTGCTTTAGGCAATGTAAAAGTGGAGCTTTTTAAGCCAAATTTGGTCAGGAACTCTAAATTGGCATTTTGATGGAAATAAGGATTGTTTGGTTAGTATTTGAGACATCAAAAAGTTTGAGAAATTTTGCATGTCTGGAGTTAGGCAAATAGGCCATTTTTCAGTATTTTAACGGTATTTCAAGAAAGTTGCTTTAGGCAAAGTAAAGTTGAAGCTATTAATGCCAAATTTGGTAAGAAACTCTAAATTGGCATTCTCATGGAAATTAGAATTGTTTAGTTAGTATTTGAGACATCAAGAAATTTGAGATATTTTGCATGTCCGGAGACAGACAAAATGGCCATTTTTCAGTATTTTAAGGGTATTTCAAGAAAGTTTCTTTAGGCAACGTAAAACTGGAGCTTTTTAAGCCAAATTTGGTCAGGAACTCTAAATTGGCATTCTGATGGAAATAAGGACGGTTTGCTTAGTATTTGAGACATCAAGAAATTTGAGAAATTTTGCCTGTCCGGAGTCAGGCAAAATGGCCATTTTTTCAGTATTTTAAGGGTATTTCAAGAAAGTTGCTTTAGGCAATGTAAAAGTGGAGATTTTTAAGCCAAATTTGGTCAGGAACTCTAAATTGGCATTCTGATGGAAATAAGGATGGTTTGGTTAGTATTTGAGACATCAAAAAGTTTGAGAAATTTTGCATGTCTGGAGTTAGGCAAATAGGCCATTTTTCAGTATTTTAACGGTATTTCAAGAAAGTTGCTTTAGGCAAAGTAAAGTTGAAGCTATTAATGCCAAATTTGGTAAGAAACTCTAAATTGGCATTCTCATGGAAATTAGAATTGTTTAGTTAGTATTTGAGACATCAAGAAATTTGAGATATTTTGCATGTCCGGAGACAGACAAAATGGCCATTTTTCAGTATTTTAAGGGTATTTCAAGAAAGTTGCTTTAGGCAACGTAAAACTGGAGCTTTTTAAGCCAAATTTGGTCAGGAACTCTAAATTGGCATTCTGATGGAAATAAGGACGGTTTGGTTTGTATTTGAGACATCAAGAAATTTGAGAAATTTTGCCTGTCCGGAGTCAGGCAAAATGGCCATTTTTTCAGTATTTTAAGGGTATTTCAAGAAAGTTTCTTTAGGCAACGTAAAACTGGAGCTTTTCAAGCCAAATTTGGTCAGGAACTCTAAATTGGCATTCTGATGGAAATAAGGATTGTTTGGTTAGTATTTGAGACATCAAGAAATTTGAGAAATTTTGCATGTCCGGAGTCAGACAAAATTGCTATTTTGCAGTATTTTAAGGGTATTTCAAGAAAGTTGCTTTAGGCAATGTAAAAGTGGAGCTTTTTAAGCCAAATTTTGTCAGGAACTCTAAATTGGCATTTTAATGGAAATAAGGATTGTTTGGTTAGTATTTGAGACATCAAGAAATTTGAGAAATTTTGCATGTCTGGAGTCAGGCAAATAGGCCATTTTTCAGTATTTTAACGGTATTTCAAGAAAGTTGCTTCAGGCAATGTAAAAGTGCAGCTTTTTAAGCCAAATTTGGTCAGGAACTCTACATTGGCATTCTGGTGGAAATAAGGATGGTTTGGTTACTATTTTAGACATTAAGAAATTTGAGAAATTTGGCATGTCCGGAGTCAGGCAAAATGGCAATTTTTTCAGTATTTCAAGGGTATTTCAAGAAAGTTGCTTTAGGCAATGTAAAACAGGAGCTTTTTAAGCCAATTTTGGTCAGGAACTCTATAATGGCATTCTGATGGAAATAAGGATGGTTTGGTTAGTATTTGAGACATCAAGAAATTTGAGAAATTTTGCATGTCGCGAGTCAGGAAAAATTGCCATTTTTCAGTATTTTAACGGTATTTCAAGAAAGTTGCTTTAGGCAATGTAAAAGTGGAGATTTTTAAGCCAAATTTGGTCAGGAACTCTAAATTGGCATTCTGATGGAAATAAGGATGGTTTGGTTAGTATTTGAGACATCAAAAAGTTTGAGAAATTTTGCATGTCTGGAGTTAGGCAAATAGGCCATTTTTCAGTATTTTAACGGTATTTCAAGAAAGTTGCTTTAGGCAAAGTAAAGTTGAAGCTATTAATGCCAAATTTGGTAAGAAACTCTAAATTAGCATTCTCATGGAAATTAGAACTGTTTAGTTAGTATTTGAGACATCAAGAAATTTGAGATATTTTGCATGTCCGGAGACAGACAAAATGGCCATTTTTCAGTATTTTAAGGGTATTTCAAGAAAGTTGCTTTAGGCAACGTAAAACTGGAGCTTTTTAAGCCAAATTTGGTCAGGAACTCTAAATTGGCATTCTGATGGAAATAAGGACGGTTTGGTTTGTATTTGAGACATCAAGAAATTTGAGAAATTTTGCCTGTCCGGAGTCAGGCAAAATGACCAATTTTTCAGTATTTTAAGGGTATTTCAAGAAAGTTTCTTTAGGCAACGTAAAACTGGAGCTTTTTAAGCCAAATTTGGTCAGGAACTCTAAATTGGCATTCTGATGGAAATAAGGACGGTTTGGTTAGTATTTGAGACATCAAGAAATTTGAGAAATTTTGCCTGTCCGGAGTCAGGCAAAATGGCCATTTTTTCAGTATTTTAAGGGTATTTCAAGAAAGTTGCTTTAAGCAATGTAGAACAGGAGCTTTTTAGGCCAAATTTGGTCAGGAACTCTATAATGGCATTCTGATGGAAATAAGGATGGTTTGGTTAGTATTTGAGACATCAAAAAATTTGAGAAATTATCCATGTCTGGAGTCAGGCAAATAGGCCATTTTTCAGTATTTTAACGGTATTTCAAGAAAGTTGCTTCAGGCAATGTAAAAGTGGAGCTTTTCTAAGCCAAATTTGGTCAGGAACTCTAAATTGGCATTCTGGTGGAAATAAGGATGGTTTGGTTAGTATTTGAGACATGACGAAATATGAGAAATTTTGCATGTCTGGAGTCAGGCAATATGGCCATTTTCTCAGTATTTAAAGGGTATTTCAAGAAAGTTGCTTTAGGCAATGAAAAAGTGGAGATTTTGAAGCTAAATTTTGTCAGGAACTCTAAATTGGCATATAGATGGAAATAAGGATGGTTTGGTTAGTATTTGAGACATCAAGAAATTTGAGAAATTTTGCATGTCCGGAGTCAGGCAAAATGGCTATTTTTCAGTATCTTAAGGGTATTTCAAGAAAGTTGCTTCAGGCAATGTAAAAGTGGAGCTTTTTAAGCCAAAATTGGTCATGAACTCTAAATTGGCATTCTGATGGAAATAAGGATGGTTTGGTTAGTATTTGAAACATCAAGAAATTTGAGAAATTTTGCATGTCGGGAGTCAGGCAAATTGGCTATTTTTCAGCATTTTAAGGGTATTTTAAGAAAGTTGCTTTAGGCAATGCAAAAGTGGAGCTTTTTAAGCCAAATTTGGTGAGGAACTCTAAATTAGCATTCTGATGGAAATAAGGATGGTTTGGTTAGTATTTGAGACATGATGACATTTGAAAAATTTAGCATGTGTGGAGTCAGGAAAATGGCCATTTTTCAGTATTTTAAGGGTATTTCAAGAAAGTTGGTTTAGGCAAATTAAAAGTGGAGCTTTTTAAGCCAAATTTGGTCAGGAACTCTAAATTGGCATTCTGATGGAAATAAGGATGGTTTGGATAGTATTTGAGACATCAAGAAATTTGAGAAATTTTGCATGTCTGGAGTCAGGCAATATTGCCATTTTTTCAGTATTTTAAGGGTGTTTCAAGAAAGTTGCTTTAGGCAATGTAATACTGGAGCTTTTTAAGCCAAATTTGGTCAGGAACTCTAAATTGGCATTCTGATAGAAATAAGGATGGTTTGGATAGTATTTGAGACATCAAAAAATTTGAGAAATTTTGCCTGTCCGGAGTCAGGCAAAATGGCCATTTTTTCAGTATTTTAAGGGTATTTCAAGAAAGTTTCTTTAGGCAACGTAAAACTGGAGCTTTTTAAGCCAAATTTGGTCAGGAACTCTAAATTGGCATTCTGATGGAAATAAGGACGGTTTGGTTAGTATTTGAGACATCAAGAAATTTGAGAAATTTTGCCTGTCCGGAGTCAGGCAAAATGGCCATTTTTTCAGTATTTTAAGGGTATTTCAAGAAAGTTGCTTTAAGCAATGTAGAACAGGAGCTTTTTAAGCCAAATTTGGTCAGGAACTCTATAATGGCATTCTGATGGAAATAAGGATGGTTTGGTTAGTATTTGAGACATCAAAAATTTTGAGAAAATATCCATGTCTGGAGTCAGGCAAATAGGCCATTTTTCAGTATTTTAACGGTATTTCAAGACAGTTGCTTCAGGCAATGTAAAAGTGCAGCTTTTTAAGCCAAATTTTGTCAGGAACTCTACATTGGCATTCTGGTGGAAATAAGGATGGTTTGGTTACTATTTTAGACACCAAGAAATTTGAGAAATTTTGCATGTCCGGAGTCATGCAAAATGGCCATTTTTTCAGTATTTCAAGGTTATTTCAAGAAAGTTGCTTTAGGCAATGTAAAACAGTAGCTTTTGAAGCCAAATTTGGTCAGGAACTCTATAATGGCATTCTGATGGAAATAAGGATGGTTTGGTTATTATTTGAGACATCAAAAAATTTGAGAAATTTTGCATGTCGCGAGTCAGGAAAAATTGCCATTTTTCAGTATTTTAACGGTATTTCAAGAAAGTTGCTTTAGGCAATGTAAAAGTGGAGCTTTTTAAGCCAAATTTGGTCAGGAACTCTAAATTGGCATTCTGATGGAAATAAGGATGGTTTGGTTAGTATTTGAGACATCAAGAAATTTGAGAAATTTTGCATGTCCGGAGTCAGGCAAAATTGCTATTTTGCAGTATTTTAAGGGTATTTCAAGAAAGTTGCTTTAGGCAATGTAAAAGTGGAGCTTTTTAAGCCAAATTTGGTCAGGAACTCTAAATTGGCATTTTGATGGAAATAAGGATTGTTTGGTTAGTATTTGAGACATCAAGAAATTTGAGAAATTTTGCATGTCTGGAGTCAGGCAAATAGGCCATTTTTCAGTATTTTAACGGTATTTCAAGAAAGTTGCTTCAGGCAATGTAAAAGTGCAACTTTTTAAGCCAAATTTTGTCAGGAACTCTACATTGGCATTCTGGTGGAAATAAGGATGGTTTGGTTACTATTTTAGACACCAAGAAATTTGAGAAATTTTGCATGTCCGGAGTCATGCAAAATGGCCATTTTTTCAGTATTTCAAGGTTATTTCAAGAAAGTTGCTTTAGGCAATGTAAAACAGTAGCTTTTGAAGCCAAATTTGGTCAGGAACTCTATAATGGCATTCTGATGGAAATAAGGATGGTTTGGTTATTATTTGAGACATCAAAAAATTTGAGAAATTTTGCATGTCGCGAGTCAGGAAAAATATCCATTTTTCAGTATTTTAACGGTATTTCAAGAAAGTTGCTTTAGGCAATGTAAAAGTGGAGCTTTTTAAGCCAAATTTGGTCAGGAACTCTAAATTGGCATTCTGATGGAAATAAGGATGGTTTGGTTAGTATTTGAGACATCAAGAAATTTGAGAAATTTTGCATGTCCGGAGTCAGGCAAAATTGCTATTTTGCAGCATTTTAAGGGTATTTCAAGAAAGTTGCTTTAGGCAATGTAAAAGTGGAGCTTTTTAAGCCAAATTTGGTCAGGAACTCTAAATTGGCATTTTGATGGAAATAAGGATTGTTTGGTTAGTATCTGAGACATCAAGAAATTTGAGAAATTTTGCATGTCTGGAGTCAGGCAAATAGGCCATTTTTCAGTATTTTAACGGTATTTCAAGAAAGTTGCTTCAGGCAATGTAAAAGTGCAGCTTTTTAAGCGAAATTTGGTCAGGAACTCTACATTGGCATTCTGGTGGAAATAAGGATGGTTTGGTTACTTTTTTAGACACTAAGAAATTTGAGAAATTTGGCATGTCCGGAGTCAGGCAAAATGGCCATTTTTTCAGTATTTCAAGGGTATTTCAAGAAAGTTGCTTTAGGCAATGTAAAAGTGGAGATTTTTAAGCCAAATTTGGTCAGGAACTCTAAATTGGCATTCTGATAAAAATAAGGATGGTTTGGTTAGTATTTGAGACATCAAAAAGTTTGAGAAATTTTGCATGTCTGGAGTTAGGCAAATAGGCCATTTTTCAGTATTTTAACGGTATTTCAAGAAAGTTGCTTTAGGCAAAGTAAAGTTGAAGCTATTAATGCCAAATTTGGTAAGAAACTCTAAATTGGCATTCTCATGGAAATTAGAATTGTTTAGTTAGTATTTGAGACATCAAGAAATTTGAGAAATTTTGCCTGTCCGGAGTCAGGCAAAATGGCCATTTTTTCAGTATTTTAAGGGTATTTCAAGAAAGTTGCTTTAGGCAATGTAAAAGTGGAGATTTTTAAGCCAAATTTGGTCAGGAACTCTAAATTGGCATTCTGATGGAAATAAGGATGGTTTGGTTAGTATTTGAGACATCAAAAAGTTTGAGAAATTTTGCATGTCTGGAGTTAGGCAAATAGGCCATTTTTCAGTATTTTAACGGTATTTCAAGAAAGTTGCTTTAGGCAAAGTAAAGTTGAAGCTATTAATGCCAAATTTGGTAAGAAACTCTAAATTGACATTCTCATGGAAATTAGAATTGTTTAGTTAGTATTTGAGACATCAAGAAATTTGAGATATTTTGCATGTCCGGAGACAGACAAAATGGCCATTTTTCAGTATTTTAAGGGTATTTCAAGAAAGTTGCTTTAGGCAACGTAAAACTGGAGCTTTTTAAGCCAAATTTGGTCAGGAACTCTAAATTGGCATTCTGATGGAAATAAGGACGGTTTGGTTTGTATTTGAGACATCAAGAAATTTGAGAAATTTTGCCTGTCCGGAGTCAGGCAAAATGGCCATTTTTTCAGTATTTTAAGGGTATTTCAAGAAAGTTTCTTTAGGCAACGTAAAACTGGAGCTTTTTAAGCCAAATTTGATCAGGAACTCTAAATTGGCATTCTGATGGAAATAAGGACGGTTTGGTTAGTATTTGAGACATCAAGAAATTTGAGAAATTTTGCCTGTCCGGAGTCAGGCAAAATGGCCATTTTTTCAGTATTTTAAGGGTATTTCAAGAAAGTTGCTTTAAGCAATGTAGAACAGGAGCTTTTTAAGCCAAATTTGGTCAGGAACTCTATAATGGCATTCTGATGGAAATAAGGATGGTTTGGTTAGTATTTGAGACATCAAAAATTTTAAAAAAATATCCATGTCTGGAGTCAGGCAAATAGGCCATTTTTCAGTATTTTAACGGTATTTCAAGAAAGTTGCTTCAGGCAATGTAAAAGTGCAGCTTTTTAAGCCAAATTTTGTCAGGAACTCTACATTGGCATTCTGGTGGAAATAAGGATGGTTTGGTTACTATTTTAGACACCAAGAAATTTGAGAAATTTTGCATGTCCGGAGTCATGCAAAATGGCCATTTTTTCAGTACTTCAAGGTTATTTCAAGAAAGTTGCTTTAGGCAATGTAAAACAGGAGCTTTTGAAGCCAAATTTGGTCAGGAACTCTATAATGGCATTCTGATGGAAATAAGGATGGTTTGGTTATTATTTGAGACATCAAAAAATTTGAGAAATTTTGCATGTCGCGAGTCAGGAAAAATTGCCATTTTTCAGTATTTTAACGGTATTTCAAGAAAGTTGCTTTAGGCAATGTAAAAGTGGAGCTTTTTAAGCCAAATTTGGTCAGGAACTCTAAATTGGCATTCTGATGGAAATAAGGATGGTTTGGTTAGTATTTGAGACATCAAGAAATTTGAGAAATTTTGCATGTCCGGAGTCAGGCAAAATTGCTATTTTGCAGTATTTTAAGGGTATTTCAAGAAAGTTGCTTTAGGCAATGTAAAAGTGGAGCTTTTTAAGCCAAATTTGGTCAGGAACTCTAAATTGGCATTCTGATGGAAATAAGGATTGTTTGGTTAGTATTTGAGACATCAAGAAATTTGAGAAATTTTGCATGTCCGGAGTCAGGCAAAATTGCTATTTTGCAGTATTTTAAGGGTATTTCAAGAAAGTTGCTTTAGGCAATGTAAAAGTGGCGCTTTTTAAGCCAAATTTGGTCAGGAACTCTAAATTGGCATTTTGATGGAAATAAGGATTGTTTGGTTAGTATTTGAGACATCAAGAAATTTGAGAAATTTTGCATGTCTGGAGTCAGGCAAATAGGCCATTTTTCAGTATTTTAACGGTATTTCAAGAAAGTTGCTTCAGGCAATGTAAAAGTGCAGCTTTTTAAGCCAAATTTGGTCAGGAAGTCTACATTGGCATTCTGGTGGAAATAAGGATGGTTTGGTTACTATTTTAGACACTAAGAAATTTGAGAAATTTGGCATGTCCGGAGTCAGGCAAAATGGCCATTTTTTCAGTATTTCAAGGGTATTTCAAGAAAGTTGCTTTAGGCAATGTAAAACAGGAGCTTTTTAAGCCAAATTTGGTCAGGAACTCTATAATGGCATTCTGATGGAAATAAGGATGGTTTGGTTAGTATTTGAGACATCAAGAAATTTGAGAAATTTTGCATGTCGCGAGTCAGGAAAAATTGCCATTTTTCAGTATTTTAACGGTATTTCAAGAAAGTTGCTTTAGGCAATGTAAAAGTGGAGATTTTTAAGCCAAATTTGGTCAGGAACTCTAAATTGGCATTCTGATGGAAATAAGGATGGTTTGGTTAGTATTTGAGACATCAAAAAGTTTGAGAAATTTTGCATGTCTGGAGTTAGGCAAATAGGCCATTTTTCAGTATTTTAACGGTATTTCAAGAAAGTTGCTTTAGGCAAAGTAAAGTTGAAGCTATTAATGCCAAATTTGGTAAGAAACTCTAAATTGGCATTCTCATGGAAATTAGAATTGTTTAGTTAGTATTTGAGACATCAAGAAATTTGAGATATTTTGCATGTCCGGAGACAGACAAAATGGCCATTTTTCAGTATTTTAAGGGTATTTCAAGAAAGTTGCTTTAGGCAACGTAAAACTGGAGCTTTTTACGCCAAATTTGGTCAGGAACTCTAAATTGGCATTCTGATGGAAATAAGGACGGTTTGGTTTGTATTTGAGACATCAAGAAATTTGAGAAATTTTGCCTGTCTGCAGTCAGGCAAAATGGCCATTTTTTCAGTATTTTAAGGGTATTTCAAGAAAGTTTCTTTAGGCAACGTAAAACTGGAGCTTTTTAAGCCAAATTTGGTCAGGAACTCTAAATTGGCATTCTGATGGAAATAAGGACGGTTTGGTTAGTATTTGAGACATCAAGAAATTTGAGAAATTTTGCCTGTCCGGAGTCAGGCAAAATGGCCATTTTTTCAGTATTTTAAGGGTATTTCAAGAAAGTTGCTTTAGGCAATGTAAAAGTGGAGATTTTTAGCCAAATTTGGTCAGGAACTCTAAATTGGCATTCTGATGGAAATAAGGATGGTTTGGTTAGTATTTGAGACATCAAAAAGTTTGAGAAATTTTGCATGTCTGGAGTTAGGCAAATAGGCCATTTTTCAGTATTTTAACGGTATTTCAAGAAAGTTGCTTTAGGCAAAGTAAAGTTGAAGCTATTAATGCCAAATTTGGTAAGAAACTCTAAATTGGCATTCTCATGGAAATTAGAATTGTTTAGTTAGTATTTGAGACATCAAGAAATTTGAGATATTTTGCATGTCCGGAGACAGACAAAATGGCCATTTTTCAGTATTTTAAGGGTATTTCAAGAAAGTTGCTTTAGGCAACGTAAAACTGGAGCTTTTTAAGCCAAATTTGGTCAGGAACTCTAAATTGGCATTCTGATGGAAATAAGGACGGTTTGGTTTGTATTTTAGACATCAAGAAATTTGAGAAATTTTGCCTGTCCGGAGTCAGGCAAAATGGCCATTTTTTCAGTATTTTAAGGGTATTTCAAGAAAGTTTCTTTAGGCAACGTAAAACTGGAGCTTTTTAAGCCAAATTTGGTCAGGAACTCTAAATTGGCATTCTGATGGAAATAGGGACGGTTTGGTTAGTATTTGAGACATCAAGAAATTTGAGAAATTTTGCCTGTCCAGAGTCAGGCAAAATGGCCATTTTTTCAGTATTTTAAGGGTATTTCAAGAAAGTTGCTTTAAGCAATGTAGAACAGGAGCTTTTTAAGCCAAATTTGGTCAGGAACTCTATAATGGCATTCTGATGGAAATAAGGATGGTTTGGTTAGTATTTGAGACATCAAAAATTTTAAAAAAATATCCATGTCTGGAGTCAGGCAAATAGGCCATTTTTCAGTATTTTAACGGTATTTCAAGAAAGTTGCTTCAGGCAATGTAAAAGTGCAGCTTTTTAAGCCAAATTTTGTCAGGAACTCTACATTGGCATTCTGGTGGAAATAAGGATGGTTTGGTTACTATTTTAGACACCAAGAAATTTGAGAAATTTTGCATGTCCGGAGTCATGCAAAATGGCCATTTTTTCAGTATTTCAAGGTTATTTCAAGAAAGTTGCTTTAGGCAATGTAAAACAGGAGCTTTTGAAGCCAAATTTGGTCAGGAACTCTATAATGGCATTCTGATGGAAATAAGGATGGTTTGGTTAGTATTTGAGACATCAAAAAGTTTGAGAAATTTGGCATGTCTGGAGTTAGGCAAATAGGCCATTTTTCAGTGTTTTAACGGTATTTCAAGAAAGTTGCTTTAGGCAAAGTAAAGTTGAAGCTATTAATGCCAAATTTTTAAGAAACTCTAAATTAGCATTCTCATGGAAATTAGAATTGTTTAGTTAGTATTTGAGACATCAAGAAATTTGAGATATTTTGCATGTCCGGAGACAGACAAAATGGCCATTTTTCAGTATTTTAAGGGTATTTCAAGAAAGTTGCTTTAGGCAACGTAAAACTGGAGCTTTTTAAGCCAAATTTGGTCAGGAACTCTAAATTGGCATTCTGATGGAAATAAGGACGGTTTGGTTTGTATTTTAGACATCAAGAAATTTGAGAAATTTTGCCTGTCCGGAGTCAGGCAAAATGGCCATTTTTTCAGTATTTTAAGGGTATTTCAAGAAAGTTTCTTTAGGCAACGTAAAACTGGAGCTTTTTAAGCCAAATTTGGTCAGGAACTCTAAATTGGCATTCTGATGGAAATAAGGACGGTTTGGTTAGTATTTGAGACATCAAGAAATTTGAGAAATTTTGCCTGTCCGGAGTCAGGCAAAATGGCCATTTTTTCAGTATTTTAAGGGTATTTCAAGAAAGTTGCTTTAAGCAATGTAGAACAGGAGCTTTTTAAGCCAAATTTGGTCAGGAACTCTATAATGGCATTCTGATGGAAATAAGGATGGTTTGGTTAGTATTTGAGACATCAAAAATTTTAAAAAAATATCCATGTCTGGAGTCAGGCAAATAGGCCATTTTTCAGTATTTTAACGGTATTTCAAGAAAGTTGCTTCAGGCAATGTAAAAGTGCAGCTTTTTAAGCCAAATTTGGTCAGGAACTCTACATTGGCATTCTGGTGGAAATAAGGATGGTTTGGTTACTATTTTAGACACCAAGAAATTTGAGAAATTTTGCATGTCCGGAGTCATGCAAAATGGCCATTTTTTCAGTATTTCAAGGTTATTTCAAGAAAGTTGCTTTAGGCAATGTAAAACAGGAGCTTTTGAAGCCAAATTTGGTCAGCAACTCTATAATGGCATTCTGATGGAAATAAGGATGGTTTGGTTAGTATTTGAGACATCAAAAAGTTTGAGAAATTTTGCATGTCTGGAGTTAGGCAAATAGGCCATTTTTCAGTATTTTAACGGTATTTCAAGAAAGTTGCTTTAGGCAAAGTAAAGTTGAAGCTATTAATGCCAAATTTGGGAAGAAACTCTAAATTGGCATTCTCATGGAAATTAGAATTGTTTAGTTAGTATTTGAGACATCAAGAAATTTGAGATATTTTGCATGTCCGGAGACAGACAAAATGGCCATTTTTCAGTATTTTAAGGGTATTTCAAGAAAGTTGCTTTAGGCAACGTAAAACTGGAGCTTTTTAAGCCAAATTTGGTCAGGAACTCTAAATTGGCATTCTGATGGAAATAAGGACGGTTTGGTTTGTATTTGAGACATCAAGAAATTTGAGAAATTTTGCCTGTCCGGAGTCAGGCAAAATGGCCATTTTTTCAGTATTTTAAGGGTATTTCAAGAAAGTTTCTTTAGGCAACGTAAAACTGGAGCTTTTTAAGCCAAATTTGGTCAGGAACTCTAAATTGGCATTCTGATGGAAATAAGGACGGTTTGGTTAGTATTTGAGACATCAAGAAATTTGAGAAATTTTGCCTGTCCGGAGTCAGGCAAAATGGCCATTTTTTCAGTATTTTAAGGGTATTTCAAGAAAGTTGCTTTAGGCAATGTAAAAGTGGAGATTTTTAAGCCAAATTTGGTCAGGAACTCTAAATTGGCATTCTGATGGAAATAAGGATGGTTTGGTTAGTATTTGAGACATCAAAAAGTTTGAGAAATTTTGCATGTCTGGAGTTAGGCAAATAGGCCATTTTTCAGTATTTTAACGGTATTTCAAGAAAGTTGCTTTAGGCAAAGTAAAGTTGAAGCTATTAATGCCAAATTTGGTAAGAAACTCTAAATTGGCATTCTCATGGAAATTAGAATTGTTTAGTTAGTATTTGAGACATCAAGAAATTTGAGATATTTTGCATGTCCGGAGACAGACAAAATGGCCATTTTTCAGTATTTTAAGGGTATTTCAAGAAAGTTGCTTTAGGCAACGTAAAACTGGAGCTTTTTAAGCCAAATTTGGTCAGGAACTCTAAATTGGCATTCTGATGGAAATAAGGACGGTTTGGTTTGTATTTGAGACATCAAGAAATTTGAGAAATTTTGCCTGTCCGGAGTCAGGCAAAATGGCCATTTTTTCAGTATTTTAAGGGTATTTCAAGAAAGTTTCTTTAGGCAACGTAAAACTGGAGCTTTTTAAGCCAAATTTGGTCAGGAACTCTAAATTGGCATTCTGATGGAAATAAGGACGGTTTGAATAGTATTTGAGACATCAAGAAATTTGAGAAATTTTGCCTGTCCGGAGTCAGGCAAAATGGCCATTTTTTCAGTATTTTAAGGGTATTTCAAGAAAGTTGCTTTAAGCAATGTAGAACAGGAGCTTTTTGAGCCAAATTTGGTCAGGAACTCTATCATGGCATTCTGATGGAAATAAGGATGGTTTGGTTAGTATTTGAGACATCAAAAATTTTAAAAAAATATCTATGTCTGGAGTCAGGCAATTAGGCCATTTTTCAGTATTTTAACGGTATTTCAAGAAAGTTGCTTCAGGCAATGTAAAAGTGCAGCTTTTTAAGCCAAATTTTGTCAGGAACTCTACATTGGCATTCTGGTGGAAATAAGGATGGTTTGGTTACTATTTTAGACACCAAGAAATTTGAGAAATTTTGCATGTCCGGAGTCATGCAAAATGGCCATTTTTTCAGTATTTCAAGGTTATTTCAAGAAAGTTGCTTTAGGCAATGTAAAACAGGAGCTTTTGAAGCCAAATTTGGTCAGGAACTCTATAATGGCATTCTGATGGAAATAAGGATGGTTTGGTTAGTATTTGAGACATCAAAAAGTTTGAGAAATTTTGCATGTCTGGAGTTAGGCAAATAGGCCATTTTTCAGTATTTTAACGGTATTTCAAGAAAGTTGCTTTAGGCAAAGTAAAGTTGAAGCTATTAATGCCAAATTTGGTAAGAAACTCTAAATTAGCATTCTCATGGAAATTAGAATTGTTTAGTTAGTATTTGAGACATCAAGAAATTTGAGATATTTTGCATGTCCGGAGACAGACAAAATGGCCATTTTTCAGTATTTTAAGGGTATTTCAAGAAAGTTGCTTTAGGCAACGTAAAACTGGAGCTTTTTAAGCCAAATTTGATCAGGAACTCTAAATTGGCATTCTGATGGAAATAAGGACGGTTTGGTTTGTATTTTAGACATCAAGAAATTTGAGAAATTTTGCCTGTCCGGAGTCAGGCAAAATGGCCATTTTTTCAGTATTTTAAGGGTATTTCAAGAAAGTTTCTTTAGGCAACGTAAAACTGGAGCTTTTTAAGCCAAATTTGGTCAGGAACTCTAAATTGGCATTCTGATGGAAATAAGGACGGTTTGGTTAGTATTTGAGACATCAAGAAATTTGAGAAATTTTGCCTGTCCGGAGTCAGGCAAAATGGCCATTTTTTCAGTATTTTAAGGGTATTTCAAGAAAGTTGCTTTAAGCAATGTAGAACAGGGGCTTTTTAAGCCAAATTTGGTCAGGAACTCTATAATGGCATTCTGATGGAAATAAGGATGGTTTGGTTAGTATTTGAGACATCAAAAATTTTAAAAAAATATCCATGTCTGGAGTCAGGCAAATAGGCCATTTTTCAGTATTTTAACGGTATTTCAAGAAAGTTGCTTCAGGCAATGTAAAAGTGCAGCTTTTTAAGCCAAATTTTGTCAGGAACTCTACATTGGCATTCTGGTGGAAATAAGGATGGTTTGGTTACTATTTTAGACACCAAGAAATTTGAGAAATTTTGCATGTCCGGAGTCATGCAAAATGGCCATTTTTTCAGTATTTCAAGGTTATTTCAAGAAAGTTGCTTTAGGCAATGTAAAACAGGAGCTTTTGAAGCCAAATTTGGTCAGCAACTCTATAATGGCATTCTGATGGAAATAAGGATGGTTTGGTTAGTATTTGAGACATCAAAAAGTTTGAGAAATTTTGCATGTCTGGAGTTAGGCAAATAGGCCATTTTTCAGTATTTTAACGGTATTTCAAGAAAGTTGCTTTAGGCAAAGTAAAGTTGAAGCTATTAATGCCAAATTTGGTAAGAAACTCTAAATTGGCATTCTCATGGAAATTAGAATTGTTTAGTTAGTATTTGAGACATCAAGAAATTTGAGATATTTTGCATGTCCGGAGACAGACAAAATGGCCATTTTTCAGTATTTTAAGGGTATTTCAAGAAAGTTGCTTTAGGCAACGTAAAACTGGAGCTTTTTAAGCCAAATTTGGTCAGGAACTCTAAATTGGCATTCTGATGGAAATAAGGACGGTTTGGTTTGTATTTGAGACATCAAGAAATTTGAGAAATTTTGCCTGTCCGCAGTCAGGCAAAATGGCCATTTTTTCAGTATTTTAAGGGTATTTCAAGAAAGTTTCTTTAGGCAACGTAAAACTGGAGCTTTTTAAGCCAAATTTGGTCAAGAACTCTAAATTGGCATTCTGATGGAAATAAGGACGGTTTGGTTAGTATTTGAGACATCAAGAAATTTGAGAAATTTTGCCTGTCCGGAGTCAGGCAAAATGGCCATTTTTTCAGTATTTTAAGGGTATTTCAAGAAAGTTGCTTTAGGCAATGTAAAAGTGGAGATTTTTAAGCCAAATTTGGTCATGAACTCTAAATTGGCATTCTGATGGAAATAAGGATGGTTTGGTTAGTATTTGAGACATCAAAAAGTTTGAGAAATTTTGCATGTCTGGAGTTAGGCAAATAGGCCATTTTTCAGTATCTTAACGGTATTTCAAGAAAGTTGCTTTAGGCAAAGTAAAGTTGAAGCTATTAATGCCAAATTTGGTAAGAAACTCTAAATTGGCATTCTCATGGAAATTAGAATTGTTTAGTTAGTATTTGAGACATCAAGAAATTTGAGATATTTTGCATGTCCGGAGACAGACAAAATGGCCATTTTTCAGTATTTTAAGGGTATTTCAAGAAAGTTGCTTTAGGCAACGTAAAACTGGAGCTTTTTAAGCCAAATTTGGTCAGGAACTCTAAATTGGCATTCTGATGGAAATAAGGACGGTTTGGTTTGTATTTGAGACATCAAGAAATTTGAGAAATTTTGCCCGTCCGGAGTCAGGCAAAATGGCCATTTTTTCAGTATTTTAAGGGTATTTCAAGAAAGTTTCTTTAGGCAACGTAAAACTGGAGCTTTTTAAGCCAAATTTGGTCAGGAACTCTAAATTGGCATTCTGATGGAAATAAGGACGGTTTGGTTAGTATTTGAGACATCAAGAAATTTGAGAAATTTTGCCTGTCCGGAGTCAGGCAAAATGGCCATTTTTTCAGTATTTTAAGGGTATTTCAAGAAAGTTGCTTTAAGCAATGTAGAACAGGAGCTTTTTAAGCCAAATTTGGTCAGGAACTCTATAATGGCATTCTGATGGAAATAAGGATGGTTTGGTTAGTATTTGAGACATCAAAAATTTTAAAAAAATATCTATGTCTGGAGTCAGGCAAATAGGCCATTTTTCAGTATTTTAACGGTATTTCAAGAAAGTTGCTTCAGGCAATGTAAAAGTGCAGCTTTTTAAGCCAAATTTTGTCAGGAACTCTACATTGGCATTTTGGTGGAAATAAGGATGGTTTGGTTACTATTTTAGACACCAAGAAATTTGAGAAATTTTGCATGTCCGGAGTCATGCAAAATGGCCATTTTTTCAGTATTTCAAGGTTATTTCAAGAAAGTTGCTTTAGGCAATGTAAAACAGGAGCTTTTGAAGCCAAATTTGGTCAGGAACTCTATAATGGCATTCTGATGGAAATAAGGATGGTTTGGTTATTATTTGAGACATCAAAAAATTTGAGAAATTTTGCATGTCGCGAGTCAGGAAAAATAGGCCATTTTTCAGTATTTTAACGGTATTTCAAGAAAGTTGCTTTAGGCAATGTAAAAGTGGAGCTTTTTAAGCCAAATTTGGTCAGGAACTCTAAATTGGCATGCTGATGGAAATAAGGATGGTTTGGTTAGTATTTGAGACATCAAGAAATTTGAGAAATTTTGCATGTCGCGAGTCAGGAAAAATTGCCATTTTTCAGTATTTTAATGGTATTTCAAGAAAGTTGCTTTAGGCAATGTAAAAGTGGAGCTTTTTAAGCGAAATTTGGTCAGGAACTCTAAATTGGCATTCTGATGGAAATAAGGATGGTTTGGTTAGTATTTGAGACATCAAGAAATTTGAGAAATTTTGCATGTCCGGAGTCAGGCAAAATTGCTATTTTGCAGTATTTTAAGGGTATTTCAAGAAAGTTGCTTTAGGCAATGTAAAAGTGGAGCTTTTTAAGCCAAATTTGGTCAGGAACTCTAAATTGGCATTCTGATGGAAATAAGGATTGTTTGGTTAGTATTTGAGACATCAAGAAATTTGAGAAATTTTGCATGTCCGGAGTCAGGCAAAATTGCTATTTTGCAGTATTTTAAGGGTATTTCAACAAAGTTGCTTTAGGCAATGTAAAAGTGGAGCTTTTTAAGCCAAATTTGGTCAGGAACTCTAAATTGGCATTTTGATGGAAATAAGGATTGTTTGGTTAGTATTTGAGACATCAAGAAATTTGAGAAATTTTGCATGTCTGGAGTCAGGCAAATAGGCCATTTTTCAGTATTTTAACGGTATTTCAAGAAAGTTGCTTCAGGCAATGTAAAAGTGCAGCTTTTTAAGCCAAATTTGGTCAGGAACTCTACATTGGCTTTCTGGTGGAAATAAGGATGGTTTGGTTACTATTTTAGACACTAAGAAATTTGAGAAATTTGGCATGTCCGGAGTCAGGCAAAATGGCCATTTTTTCAGTATTTCAAGGGTATTTCAAGAAAGTTGCTTTAGGCAATGTAAAACAGGAGCTTTTTAAGCCAAATTTGGTCAGGAACTCTATAATGGCATTCTGATGGAAATAAGGATCGTTTGGTTAGTATTTGAGACATCAAGAAATTTGAGAAATTTTGCATGTCTGGAGTTAGGCAAATAGGCCATTTTTCAGTATTTTAACGGTATTTCAAGAAAGTTGCTTTAGGCAAAGTAAAGTTGAAGCTATTAATGCCAAATTTGGTAAGAAACTCTAAATTGGCATTCTCATGGAAATTAGAATTGCTTAGTTAGTATTTGAGACATCAAGAAATTTGAGATATTTTGCATGTCCGGAGACAGACAAAATGGCCATTTTTCAGTATTTTAAGGGTATTTCAAGAAAGTTGCTTTAGGCAACGTAAAACTGGAGCTTTTTAAGCCAAATTTGGTCAGGAACTCTAAATTGGCATTCTGATGGAAATAAGGACGGTTTGGTTTGTATTTGAGACATCAAGAAATTTGAGAAATTTTGCCTGTCCGCAGTCAGGCAAAATGGTCATTTTTTCAGTATTTTAAGGGTATTTCAAGAAAGTTTCTTTAGGCAACGTATAACTGGAGCTTTTTAAGCCAAATTTGGTCAGGAACTCTAAATTGGCATTCTGATGGAAATAAGGACGGTTTGGTTAGTATTTGAGACATCAAGAAATTTGAGAAATTTTGCCTGTCCGGAGTCAGGCAAAATGGCCATTTTTTCAGTATTTTAAGGGTATTTCAAGAAAGTTGCTTTAGGCAATGTAAAAGTGGAGATTTTTAAGCCAAATTTGGTCAGGAACTCTAAATTGGCATTCTGATGGAAATAAGGATGGTTTGGTTAGTATTTGAGACATCAAAAAGTTTGAGAAATTTTGCATGCCTGGAGTTAGGCAAATAGGCCATTTTTCAGTATTTTAACGGTATTTCAAGAAAGTTGCTTTAGGCAAAGTAAAGTTGAAGCTATTAATGCCAAATTTGGTAAGAAACTCTAAATTGGCATTCTCATGGAAATTAGAATTGTTTAGTTAGTATTTGAGACATCAAGAAATTTGAGATATTTTGCATGTCCGGAGACAGACAAAATGGCAATTTTTCAGTATTTTAAGGGTATTTCAAGAAAGTTGCTTTAGGCAACGTAAAACTGGAGCTTTTTAAGCCAAATTTGGTCAGGAACTCTAAATTGGCATTCTGATGGAAATAAGGACGGTTTGGTTTGTATTTTAAACATCAAGAAATTTGAGAAATTTTGCCTGTCCGGAGTCAGGCAAAATGGCCATTTTTTCAGTATTTTAAGGGTATTTCAAGAAAGTTTCTTTAGGCAACGTAAAACTGGAGCTTTTTAAGCCAAATTTGGTCAGGAACTCTAAATTGGCATTCTGATGGAAATAAGGACGGTTTGGTTAGTATTTGAGACATCAAGAAATTTGAGAAATTTTGCCTGTCCGGAGTCAGGCAAAATGGCCATTTTTTCAGTATTTTAAGGGTATTTCAAGAAAGTTGCTTTAAGCAATGTAGAACAGGAGCTTTTTAAGCCAAATTTGGTCAGGAACTCTATAATGGCATTCTGATGGAAATAAGGATGGTTTGGTTATTATTTGAGACATCAAAAAATTTGAGAAATTTTGCATGTCGCGAGTCAGGAAAAATTGCCATTTTTCAGTATTTTAACGGTATTTCAAGAAAGTTGCTTTAGGCAATGTAAAAGTGGAGCTTTTTAAGCCAAATTTGGTCAGGAACTCTAAATTGGCATTCTGATGGAAATAAGGATGGTTTGGTTAGTATTTGAGACATCAAGAAATTTGAGAAATTTTGCATGTCCGGAGTCAGGCAAAATTGCTATTTTGCAGTATTTTAAGGGTATTTCAAGAAAGTTGCTTTAGGCAATGTAAAAGTGGAGCTTTTTAAGCCAAATTTGGTCAGGAACTCTAAATTGGCATTCTGATGGAAATAAGGATTGTTTGGTTAGTATTTGAGACATCAAGAAATTTGAGAAATTTTGCATGTCTGGAGTCAGGCTAATAGGCCATTTTTCAGTATTTTAACGGTATTTCAAGAAAGTTGCTTCAGGCAATGTAAAAGTGGAGCTTTTTAAGCCAAATTTGGTCAGGAACTCTACATTGGCTTTCTGGTGGAAATAAGGATGGTTTGGTTACTATTTTAGACACTAAGAAATTTGAGAAATTTGGCATGTCCGGAGTCAGGCAAAATGGCCATTTTTTCAGTATTTTAAGGGTATTTCAAGAAAGTTGCTTTAGGCAATGTAAAACAGGAGCTTTTTAAGCCAAATATGGTCAGGAACTCTATAATGGCATTCTGATGGAAATAAGGATGGTTTGGTTAGTATTTGAGTCATCAAGAAATTTGAGAAATTTTGCATGTTGCGAGTCAGGAAAAATTGCCATTTTTCAGTATTTTAACGGTATTTCAAGAAAGTTTCTTTAGGCAATGTAAAAGTGGAGATTTTTAAGCCAAATTTGGTCAGGAACTCTAAATTGGCATTCTGATGGAAATAAGGATGGTTTGGTTAGTATTTGAGACATCAAAAAGTTTGAGAAATTTTGCATGTCTGGAGTTAGGCAAATAGGCCATTTTTCAGTATTTTAACGGTATTTCAAGAAAATTGCTTTAGGTAAAGTAAAGTTGAAGCTATTAATGCCAAATTTGGTAAGAAACTCTAAATTTGCATTCTCATGGAAATTAGAATTGTTTAGTTAGTATTTGAGACATCAAGAAATTTGAGATATTTTGCATGTCCGGAGACAGACAAAATGGCCATTTTTCAGTATTTTAAGGGTATTTCAAGAAAGTTGCTTTAGGCAACGTAAAACTGGAGCTTTTTAAGCCAAATTTTTGTCAGGAACTCTAAATTGGCATTCTGATGGAAATAAGGACGGTTTGGTTTGTATTTGAGACATCAAGAAATTTAAGAAATTTTGCCTGTCCGGAGTCTGGCAAAATGGCCATTTTTTCAGTATTTTAAGGGTATTTCAAGAAAGTTGCTTTAAGCAATGTAGAACAGGAGCTTTTTAAGCCAAATTTGGTCAGGAACTCTATAATTGGAATTCTGATGGAAATAAGGATGGTTTGGTTAGTATTTGAGACATCAAAAATTTTGAGAAAATATCCATGTCTGGAGTCAGGCAAATAGGCCATTTTTCAGTATTTTAACGGTATTTCAAGAAAGTTTCTTTAGGCAACGTAAAACTGGAGCTTTTTAAGCCAAATTTGGTCAGGAACTCTAAATTGGCATTCTGATGGAAATAAGGACGGTTTGGTTAGTATTTGAGACATCAAGAAATTTGAGAAATTTTGCCTGTCCGGAGTCAGGCAAAATGGCCATTTTTTCAGTATTTTAAGGGTATTTCAAGAAAGTTGCTTTAAGCAATGTAGAACAGGAGCTTTTTAAGCCAAATTTGGTCAGGAACTCTATAATGGCATTCTGATGGAAATAAGGATGGTTTGGTTATTATTTGAGACATCAAAAAATTTGAGAAATTTTGCATGTCGCGAGTCAGGAAAAATTGCCATTTTTCAGTATTTTAACGGTATTTCAAGAAAGTTGCTTTAGGCAATGTAAAAGTGGAGCTTTTTAAGCCAAATTTGGTCAGGAACTCTAAATTGGCATTCTGATGGAAATAAGGATGGTTTGGTTAGTATTTGAGACATCAAGAAATTTGAGAAATTTTGCATGTCCGGAGTCAGGCAAAATTGCTATTTTGCAGTATTTTAAGGGTATTTCAAGAAAGTTGCTTTAGGCAATGTAAAAGTGGAGCTTTTTAAGCCAAATTTGGTCAGGAACTCTAAATTGGCATTCTGATGGAAATAAGGATTGTTTGGTTAGTATTTGAGACATCAAGAAATTTGAGAAATTTTGCATGTCTGGAGTCAGGCAAATAGGCCATTTTTCAGTATTTTAACGGTATTTCAAGAAAGTTGCTTCAGGCAATGTAAAAGTGGAGCTTTTTAAGCCAAATTTGGTCAGGAACTCTACATTGGCATTCTGGTGGAAATAAGGATGGTTTGGTTACTATTTTAGACACTAAGAAATTTGAGAAATTTGGCATGTCCGGAGTCAGGCAAAATGGCCATTTTTTCAGTATTTTAAGGGTATTTCAAGAAAGTTGCTTTAGGCAATGTAAAACAGGAGCTTTTTAAGCCAAATATGGTCAGGAACTCTATAATGGCATTCTGATGGAAATAAGGATGGTTTGGTTAGTATTTGAGTCATCAAGAAATTTGAGAAATTTTGCATGTTGCGAGTCAGGAAAAATTGCCATTTTTCAGTATTTTAACGGTATTTCAAGAAAGTTTCTTTAGGCAATGTAAAAGTGGAGATTTTTAAGCCAAATTTGGTCAGGAACTCTAAATTGGCATTCTGATGGAAATAAGGATGGTTTGGTTAGTATTTGAGACATCAAAAAGTTTGAGAAATTTTGCATGTCTGGAGTTAGGCAAATAGGCCATTTTTCAGTATTTTAACGGTATTTCAAGAAAATTGCTTTAGGTAAAGTAAAGTTGAAGCTATTAATGCCAAATTTGGTAAGAAACTCTAAATTGGCATTCTCATGGAAATTAGAATTGTTTAGTTAGTATTTGAGACATCAAGAAATTTGAGATATTTTGCATGTCCGGAGACAGACAAAATGGCCATTTTTCAGTATTTTAAGGGTATTTCAAGAAAGTTGCTTTAGGCAACGTAAAACTGGAGCTTTTTAAGCCAAATTTTTGTCAGGAACTCTAAATTGGCATTCTGATGGAAATAAGGACGGTTTGGTTTGTATTTGAGACATCAAGAAATTTGAGAAATTTTGCGTGTCCGGAGTCAGGCAAAATGGCCATTTTTTCAGTATTTTAAGGGTATTTCAAGAAAGTTGCTTTAAGCAATGTAGAACAGGAGCTTTTTAAGCCAAATTTGGTCAGGAACTCTATAATTGGAATTCTGATGGAAATAAGGATGGTTTGGTTAGTATTTGAGACATCAAAAATTTTGAGAAAATATCCATGTCTGGAGTCAGGCAAATAGGCCATTTTTCAGTATTTTAACGGTATTTCGAGAAAGTTGCTTCAGGCAATGTAAAAGTGCAGCTTTTTAAGCCAAATTTGGTCAGGAACTCTACATTGGAATTCTGGTGGAAATAAGGATGGTTTGGTTACTATTTTAGACACCAAGAAATTTGAGAAATTTTGCATGTCCGGAGTCAGGCAAAATGGCCATTTTTTCAGTATTTCAAGGTTATTTCAAGAAAGTTGCTTTAGGCAATGTAAAACAGGAGCTTTTGAAGCCAAATTTGGTCAGGAACTCTATAATGGCATTCTGATGGAAATAAGGATGGTTTGGTTATTATTTTAGACATCAAGAAATTTGAGAAATTTTGCATGTCCGGAGTTAGGCAAAATTGCTATTTTGCAGTATTTTAAGGGTATTTCAAGAAAGTTGCTTTAGGCAATGTAAAAGTGGAGCTTTTTAAGCCAAATTTGGTCAGGAACTCTAAATTGGCATTCTGATGGAAATAAGGATTGTTTGGTTAGTATTTGAGACATCAAGAAATTTGAGAAATTTTGCATGTCTGGAGTCAGGCTAATAGGCCATTTTTCAGTATTTTAACGGTATTTCAAGAAAGTTGCTTCAGGCAATGTAAAAGTGCAGCTTTTTAAGCCAAATTTGGTCACGAACTCTACATTGGCATTCTGGTGGAAATAAGGATGGTTTGGTTACTATTTTAGACACTAAGAAATTTGAGAAATTTGGCATGTCCGGAGTCAGGCAAAATGGCCATTTTTTCAGTATTGAAAGGGTATTTCAAGAAAGTTGCTTTAAGCAATGTAGAACAGGAGCTTTTTAAGCCAAATTTGGTCAGGAACTCTATAATTGGAATTCTGATGGAAATAAGGATGGTTTGGTTAGTATTTGAGACATCAAAAATTTTGAGAAAATATCCATGTCTGGAGTCAGGCAAATAGGCCATTTTTCAGTATTTTAACGGTATTTCGAGAAAGTTGCTTCAGGCAATGTAAAAGTGCAGCTTTTGAAGCCAAATTTGGTCAGGAACTCTAAATTGGCATTCTGATGGAAATAAGGATGGTTTGGTTAGTATTTGAGACATCAAAAAATTTGAGAAATTTTGCATGTCGCGAGTCAGGAAAAATTGCCATTTTTCAGTATTTTAACGGTATTTCAAGAAAGTTGCTTTAGGCAATGTAAAAGTGGAGCTTTTTAAGCCAAATTTGGTCAGGAACTCTAAATTGGCATTCTGATGGAAATAAGGATGGTTTGGTTAGTATTTGAGACATCAAGAAATTTGAGAAATTTTGCATGTCCGGAGTCAGGCAAAATTGCTATTTTGCAGTATTTTAAGGGTATTTCAAGAAAGTTGCTTTAGGCAATGTAAAAGTGGAGCTTTTTAAGCCAAATTTGGTCAGGAACTCTAAATTGGCATTCTGATGGAAATAAGGATTGTTTGGTTAGTATTTGAGACATCAAGAAATTTGAGAAATTTTGCATGTCCGGAGTCAGGCAAAATTGCTATGTTGCAGTATTTTAAGGGTATTTCAAGAAAGTTGCTTTAGGCAATGTAAAAGTGGAGCTTTTTAAGCCAAATTTGGTCAGGAACTCTAAATTGGCATTTTGATGGAAATAAGGATTGTTTGGTTAGTATTTGAGACATCAAGAAATTTGAGAAATTTTGCATGTCTGGAGTCAGGCAAATAGGCCATTTTTCAGTATTTTAACGGTATTTCAAGAAAGTTGCTTCAGGCAATGTAAAAGTGCAGCTTTTTAAGCCAAATTTGGTCAGGAACTCTACATTGGCATTCTGGTGGAAATAAGGATGGTTTGGTTACTATTTTAGACACTAAGAAATTTGAGAAATTTGGCATGTCCGGAGTCAGGCAAAATGGCCATTTTTTCAGTATTTCAAGGGTATTTCAAGAAAGTTGCTTTAGGCATTGTAAAACAGGAGCTTTTTAAGCCAAATTTGGTCAGGAACTCTATAATGGCATTCTGATGGAAATAAGGATGGTTTGGTTAGTATTTGAGACATCAAGAAATTTGAGAAATTTTGCATGTCGCGAGTCAGGAAAAATTGCCATTTTTCAGTATTTTAACGGTATTTCAAGAAAGTTGCTTTAGGCAATGTAAAAGTGGAGCTTTTTAAGCCAAATTTGGTCAGGAACTCTAAATTGGCATTCTGATGGAAATAAGGATGGTTTGGTTAGTATTTGAGACATCGAGAAATTTGAGAAATTTTGCATGTCCGGAGTCAGGCAAAATTGCTATTTTGCAGTATTTTAAGGGTATTTCAAGAAAGTTGCTTTAGGCAATGTAAAAGTGGAGCTTTTTAAGCCAAATTTGGTCAGGAACTCTAAATTGGCATTCTGATGGAAATAAGGATTGTTTGGTTAGTATTTGAGACATCAAGAAATTTGAGAAATTTTGCATGTCCGGAGTCAGGCAAAATTGCTATTTTGCAGTATTTTAAGGGTATTTCAAGAAAGTTGCTTTAGGCAATGTAAAAGTGGAGCTTTTTAAGCCAAATTTGGTCAGGAACTCTAAATTGGCATTTTGATGGAAATAAGGATTGTTTGGTTAGTATTTGAGACATCAAGAAATTTGAGAAATTTTGCATGTCTGGAGTCAGGCAAATAGGCCATTTTTCAGTATTTTAACGGTATTTCAAGAAAGTTGCTTCAGGCAATGTAAAAGTGCAGCTTTTTAAGCCAAATTTGGTCAGGAACTCTACATTGGCATTCTGGTGGAAATAAGGATGGTTTGGTTACTATTTTAGACACTAAGAAATTTGAGAAATTTGGCATGTCCGGAGTCAGGCAAAATGGCCATTTTTTCAGTATTTCAAGGGTATTTCAAGAAAGTTGCTTTAGGCAATGTAAAACAGGAGCTTTTTAAGCCAAATTTGGTCAGGAACTCTATAATGGCATTCTGATGGAAATAAGGATCGTTTGGTTAGTATTTGAGACATCAAGAAATTTGAGAAATTTTGCATGTCTGGAGTTAGGCAAATAGGCCATTTTTCAGTATTTTAACGGTATTTCAAGAAAGTTGCTTTAGGCAAAGTAAAGTTGAAGCTATTAATGCCAAATTTGGTAAGAAACTCTAAATTGGCATTCTCATGGAAATTAGAATTGTTTAGTTAGTATTTGAGACATCAAGAAATTTGAGATATTTTGCATGTCCGGAGACAGACAAAATGGCCATTTTTCAGTATTTTAAGGGTATTTCAAGAAAGTTGCTTTAGGCAACGTAAAACTGGAGCTTTTTAAGCCAAATTTGGTCAGGAACTCTAAATTGGCATTCTGATGGAAATAAGGACGGTTTGGTTTGTATTTGAGACATCAAGAAATTTGAGAAATTTTGCCTGTCCGCAGTCAGGCAAAATGGTCATTTTTTCAGTATTTTAAGGGTATTTCAAGAAAGTTTCTTTAGGCAACGTAAAACTGGAGCTTTTTAAGCCAAATTTGGTCAGGAACTCTAAATTGGCATTCTGATGGAAATAAGGACGGTTTGGTTAGTATTTGAGACATCAAGAAATTTGAGAAATTTTGCCTGTCCGGAGTCAGGCAAAATGGCCATTTTTTCAGTATTTTAAGGGTATTTCAAGAAAGTTGCTTTAGGCAATATAAAAGTGGAGATTTTTAAGCCAAATTTGGTCAGGAACTCTAAATTGGCATTCTGATGGAAATAAGGATGGTTTGGTTAGTATTTGAGACATCAAAAAGTTTGAGAAATTTTGCATGTCTGGAGTTAGGCAAATAGGCCATTTTTCAGTATTTTAACGGTATTTCAAGAAAGTTGCTTTAGGCAAAGTAAAGTTGAAGCTATTAATGCCAAATTTGGTAAGAAACTCTAAATTGGCATTCTCATGGAAATTAGAATTGTTTAGTTAGTATTTGAGACATCAGGAAATTTGAGATATTTTGCATGTCCGGAGACAGACAAAATGGCCATTTTTCAGTATTTTAAGGGTATTTCAAGAAAGTTGCTTTAGGCAACGTTAAACTGGAGCTTTTTAAGCCAAATTTGGTCAGGAACTCTAAATTGGCATTCTGATGGAAATAAGGACGGTTTGGTTTGTATTTGAGACATCAAGAAATTTGAGAAATTTTGCCTGTCCGCAGTCAGGCAAAATGGTCATTTTTTCAGTATTTTAAGGGTATTTCAAGAAAGTTTCTTTAGGCAACGTAAAACTGGAGCTTTTTAAGCCAAATTTGGTCAGGAACTCTAAATTGGCATTCTGATGGAAATAAGGACGGTTTGGTTAGTATTTGAGACATCAAGAAATTTGAGAAATTTTGCCTGTCCGGAGTCAGGCAAAATGGCCATTTTTTCAGTATTTTAAGGGTATTTCAAGAAAGTTGCTTTAGGCAATATAAAAGTGGAGATTTTTAAGCCAAATTTGGTCAGGAACTCTAAATTGGCATTCTGATGGAAATAAGGATGGTTTGGTTAGTATTTGAGACATCAAAAAGTTTGAGAAATTTTGCATGTCTGGAGTTAGGCAAATAGGCCATTTTTCAGTATTTTAACGGTATTTCAAGAAAGTTGCTTTAGGCAAAGTAAAGTTGAAGCTATTAATGCCAAATTTGGTAAGAAACTCTAAATTGGCATTCTCATGGAAATTAGAATTGTTTAGTTAGTATTTGAGACATCAAGAAATTTGAGATATTTTGCATGTCCGGAGACAGACAAAATGGCCATTTTTCAGTATTTTAAGGGTATTTCAAGAAAGTTGCTTTAGGCAACGTAAAACTGGAGCTTTTTAAGCCAAATTTGGTCAGGAACTCTAAATTGGTATTCTGATGGAAATAAGGACGGTTTGGTTTGTATTTGAGACATCAAGAAATTTGAGAAATTTTGCCTGTCCGCAGTCAGGCAAAATGGTCATTTTTTCAGTATTTTAAGGGTATTTCAAGAAAGTTTCTTTAGGCAACGTAAAACTGGAGCTTTTTAAGCCAAATTTGGTCAGGAACTCTAAATTGGCATTCTGATGGAAATAAGGACGGTTTGGTTAGTATTTGAGACATCAAGAAATTTGAGAAATTTTGCCTGTCCGGAGTCAGGCAAAATGGCCATTTTTTCAGTATTTTAAGGGTATTTCAAGAAAGTTGCTTTAGGCAATTTAAAAGTGGAGATTTTTAAGCCAAATTTGGTCAGGAACTCTAAATTGGCATTCTGATGGAAATAAGGATGGTTTGGTTAGTATTTGAGACATCAAAAAGTTTGAGAAATTTTGCATGTCTGGAGTTAGGCAAATAGGCCATTTTTCAGTATTTTAACGGTATTTCAAGAAAGTTGCTTTAGGCAAAGTAAAGTTGAAGCTATTAATGCCAAATTTGGTAAGAAACTCTAAATTGGCATTCTCATGGAAATTAGAATTGTTTAGTTAGTATTTGAGACATCAAGAAATTTGAGATATTTTGCATGTCCGGAGACAGACAAAATGGCCATTTTTCAGTATTTTAAGGGTATTTCAAGAAAGTTTCTTTAGGCAACGTAAAACTGGAGCTTTTTAAGCCAAATTTGGTCAGGAACTCTAAATTGGCATTCTGATGGAAATAAGGACGGTTTGGTTAGTATTTGAGACATCAAGAAATTTGAGAAATTTTGCCTGTGTGGAGTCAGGCAAAATGGCCATTTTTTCAGTATTTTAAGGGTATTTCAAGAAAGTTGCTTTAGGCAACGTAAAACTGGAGCTTTTTACGCCAAATTTGGTCAGGAACTTTAAATTGGCATTCTGATGGAAATAAGGACGGTTTGGTTTGTATTTGAGACATCAAGAAATTTGAGAAATTTTGCCTGTCCGCAGTCAGGCAAAATGGTCATTTTTTCAGTATTTTAAGGGTATTTCAAGAAAGTTTCTTTAGGCAACGTATAACTGGAGCTTTTTAAGCCAAATTTGGTCAGGAACTCTAAATTGGCATTCTGATGGAAATAAGGACGGTTTGGTTAGTATTTGAGACATCAAGAAATTTGAGAAATTTTGCCTGTCCGGAGTCAGGCAAAATGGCCATTTTTTCAGTATTTTAAGGGTATTTCAAGAAAGTTGCTTTAGGCAATGTAAAAGTGGAGATTTTTAAGCCAAATTTGGTCAGGAACTCTAAATTGGCATTCTGATGGAAATAAGGATGGTTTGGTTAGTATTTGAGACATCAAAAAGTTTGAGAAATTTTGCATGCCTGGAGTTAGGCAAATAGGCCATTTTTCAGTATTTTAACGGTATTTCAAGAAAGTTGCTTTAGGCAAAGTAAAGTTGAAGCTATTAATGCCAAATTTGGTAAGAAACTCTAAATTGGCATTCTCATGGAAATTAGAATTGTTTAGTTAGTATTTGAGACATCAAGAAATTTGAGATATTTTGCATGTCCGGAGCCAGACAAAATGGCAATTTTTCAGTATTTTAAGGGTATTTCAAGAAAGTTGCTTTAGGCAACGTAAAACTGGAGCTTTTTAAGCCAAATTTGGTCAGGAACTCTAAATTGGCATTCTGATGGAAATAAGGACGGTTTGGTTTGTATTTTAAACATCAAGAAATTTGAGAAATTTTGCCTGTCCGGAGTCAGGCAAAATGGCCATTTTTTCAGTATTTTAAGGGTATTTCAAGAAAGTTTCTTTAGGCAACGTAAAACTGGAGCTTTTTAAGCCAAATTTGGTCAGGAACTCTAAATTGGCATTCTGATGGAAATAAGGACGGTTTGGTTAGTATTTGAGACATCAAGAAATTTGAGAAATTTTGCCTGTCCGGAGTCAGGCAAAATGGCCATTTTTTCAGTATTTTAAGGGTATTTCAAGAAAGTTGCTTTAAGCAATGTAGAACAGGAGCTTTTTAAGCCAAATTTGGTCAGGAACTCTATAATGGCATTCTGATGGAAATAAGGATGGTTTGGTTATTATTTGAGACATCAAAAAATTTGAGAAATTTTGCATGTCGCGAGTC
This sequence comes from Muricea muricata, assembly GCA_963855995.1. Classification (NCBI taxonomy): domain Eukaryota; kingdom Metazoa; phylum Cnidaria; class Anthozoa; order Malacalcyonacea; family Plexauridae; genus Muricea; species Muricea muricata. Next base: position 21,066,463 of record OY979717.1, on the reverse strand, counting down.
AGGAAAAATTGCCATTTTTCAGTATTTTAACGGTATTTCAAGAAAGTTGCTTTAGGCAATGTAAAAGTGGAGCTTTTTAAGCCAAATTTGGTCAGGAACTCTAAATTGGCATTCTGATGGAAATAAGGATGGTTTGGTTAGTATTTGAGACATCAAGAAATTTGAGAAATTTTGCATGTCCGGAGTCAGGCAAAATTGCTATTTTGCAGTATTTTAAGGGTATTTCAAGAAAGTTGCTTTAGGCAATGTAAAAGTGGAGCTTTTTAAGCCAAATTTGGTCAGGAACTCTAAATTGGCATTCTGATGGAAATAAGGATTGTTTGGTTAGTATTTGAGACATCAAGAAATTTGAGAAATTTTGCATGTCTGGAGTCAGGCAAATAGGCCATTTTTCAGTATTTTAACGGTATTTCAAGAAAGTTGCTTCAGGCAATGTAAAAGTGGAGCTTTTTAAGCCAAATTTGGTCAGGAACTCTACATTGGCTTTCTGGTGGAAATAAGGATGGTTTGGTTACTATTTTAGACACTAAGAAATTTGAGAAATTTGGCATGTCCGGAGTCAGGCAAAATGGCCATTTTTTCAGTATTTTAAGGGTATTTCAAGAAAGTTGCTTTAGGCAATGTAAAACAGGAGCTTTTTAAGCCAAATATGGTCAGGAACTCTATAATGGCATTCTGATGGAAATAAGGATGGTTTGGTTAGTATTTGAGTCATCAAGAAATTTGAGAAATTTTGCATGTTGCGAGTCAGGAAAAATTGCCATTTTTCAGTATTTTAACGGTATTTCAAGAAAGTTTCTTTAGGCAATGTAAAAGTGGAGATTTTTAAGCCAAATTTGGTCAGGAACTCTAAATTGGCATTCTGATGGAAATAAGGATGGTTTGGTTAGTATTTGAGACATCAAAAAGTTTGAGAAATTTTGCATGTCTGGAGTTAGGCAAATAGGCCATTTTTCAGTATTTTAACGGTATTTCAAGAAAATTGCTTTAGGTAAAGTAAAGTTGAAGCTATTAATGCCAAATTTGGTAAGAAACTCTAAATTTGCATTCTCATGGAAATTAGAATTGTTTAGTTAGTATTTGAGACATCAAGAAATTTGAGATATTTTGCATGTCCGGAGACAGACAAAATGGCCATTTTTCAGTATTTTAAGGGTATTTCAAGAAAGTTGCTTTAGGCAACGTAAAACTGGAGCTTTTTAAGCCAAATTTTTGTCAGGAACTCTAAATTGGCATTCTGATGGAAATAAGGACGGTTTGGTTTGTATTTGAGACATCAAGAAATTTAAGAAATTTTGCCTGTCCGGAGTCTGGCAAAATGGCCATTTTTTCAGTATTTTAAGGGTATTTCAAGAAAGTTGCTTTAAGCAATGTAGAACAGGAGCTTTTTAAGCCAAATTTGGTCAGGAACTCTATAATTGGAATTCTGATGGAAATAAGGATGGTTTGGTTAGTATTTGAGACATCAAAAATTTTGAGAAAATATCCATGTCTGGAGTCAGGCAAATAGGCCATTTTTCAGTATTTTAACGGTATTTCAAGAAAGTTTCTTTAGGCAACGTAAAACTGGAGCTTTTTAAGCCAAATTTGGTCAGGAACTCTAAATTGGCATTCTGATGGAAATAAGGACGGTTTGGTTAGTATTTGAGACATCAAGAAATTTGAGAAATTTTGCCTGTCCGGAGTCAGGCAAAATGGCCATTTTTTCAGTATTTTAAGGGTATTTCAAGAAAGTTGCTTTAAGCAATGTAGAACAGGAGCTTTTTAAGCCAAATTTGGTCAGGAACTCTATAATGGCATTCTGATGGAAATAAGGATGGTTTGGTTATTATTTGAGACATCAAAAAATTTGAGAAATTTTGCATGTCGCGAGTCAGGAAAAATTGCCATTTTTCAGTATTTTAACGGTATTTCAAGAAAGTTGCTTTAGGCAATGTAAAAGTGGAGCTTTTTAAGCCAAATTTGGTCAGGAACTCTAAATTGGCATTCTGATGGAAATAAGGATGGTTTGGTTAGTATTTGAGACATCAAGAAATTTGAGAAATTTTGCATGTCCGGAGTCAGGCAAAATTGCTATTTTGCAGTATTTTAAGGGTATTTCAAGAAAGTTGCTTTAGGCAATGTAAAAGTGGAGCTTTTTAAGCCAAATTTGGTCAGGAACTCTAAATTGGCATTCTGATGGAAATAAGGATTGTTTGGTTAGTATTTGAGACATCAAGAAATTTGAGAAATTTTGCATGTCTGGAGTCAGGCAAATAGGCCATTTTTCAGTATTTTAACGGTATTTCAAGAAAGTTGCTTCAGGCAATGTAAAAGTGGAGCTTTTTAAGCCAAATTTGGTCAGGAACTCTACATTGGCATTCTGGTGGAAATAAGGATGGTTTGGTTACTATTTTAGACACTAAGAAATTTGAGAAATTTGGCATGTCCGGAGTCAGGCAAAATGGCCATTTTTTCAGTATTTTAAGGGTATTTCAAGAAAGTTGCTTTAGGCAATGTAAAACAGGAGCTTTTTAAGCCAAATATGGTCAGGAACTCTATAATGGCATTCTGATGGAAATAAGGATGGTTTGGTTAGTATTTGAGTCATCAAGAAATTTGAGAAATTTTGCATGTTGCGAGTCAGGAAAAATTGCCATTTTTCAGTATTTTAACGGTATTTCAAGAAAGTTTCTTTAGGCAATGTAAAAGTGGAGATTTTTAAGCCAAATTTGGTCAGGAACTCTAAATTGGCATTCTGATGGAAATAAGGATGGTTTGGTTAGTATTTGAGACATCAAAAAGTTTGAGAAATTTTGCATGTCTGGAGTTAGGCAAATAGGCCATTTTTCAGTATTTTAACGGTATTTCAAGAAAATTGCTTTAGGTAAAGTAAAGTTGAAGCTATTAATGCCAAATTTGGTAAGAAACTCTAAATTGGCATTCTCATGGAAATTAGAATTGTTTAGTTAGTATTTGAGACATCAAGAAATTTGAGATATTTTGCATGTCCGGAGACAGACAAAATGGCCATTTTTCAGTATTTTAAGGGTATTTCAAGAAAGTTGCTTTAGGCAACGTAAAACTGGAGCTTTTTAAGCCAAATTTTTGTCAGGAACTCTAAATTGGCATTCTGATGGAAATAAGGACGGTTTGGTTTGTATTTGAGACATCAAGAAATTTGAGAAATTTTGCGTGTCCGGAGTCAGGCAAAATGGCCATTTTTTCAGTATTTTAAGGGTATTTCAAGAAAGTTGCTTTAAGCAATGTAGAACAGGAGCTTTTTAAGCCAAATTTGGTCAGGAACTCTATAATTGGAATTCTGATGGAAATAAGGATGGTTTGGTTAGTATTTGAGACATCAAAAATTTTGAGAAAATATCCATGTCTGGAGTCAGGCAAATAGGCCATTTTTCAGTATTTTAACGGTATTTCGAGAAAGTTGCTTCAGGCAATGTAAAAGTGCAGCTTTTTAAGCCAAATTTGGTCAGGAACTCTACATTGGAATTCTGGTGGAAATAAGGATGGTTTGGTTACTATTTTAGACACCAAGAAATTTGAGAAATTTTGCATGTCCGGAGTCAGGCAAAATGGCCATTTTTTCAGTATTTCAAGGTTATTTCAAGAAAGTTGCTTTAGGCAATGTAAAACAGGAGCTTTTGAAGCCAAATTTGGTCAGGAACTCTATAATGGCATTCTGATGGAAATAAGGATGGTTTGGTTATTATTTTAGACATCAAGAAATTTGAGAAATTTTGCATGTCCGGAGTTAGGCAAAATTGCTATTTTGCAGTATTTTAAGGGTATTTCAAGAAAGTTGCTTTAGGCAATGTAAAAGTGGAGCTTTTTAAGCCAAATTTGGTCAGGAACTCTAAATTGGCATTCTGATGGAAATAAGGATTGTTTGGTTAGTATTTGAGACATCAAGAAATTTGAGAAATTTTGCATGTCTGGAGTCAGGCTAATAGGCCATTTTTCAGTATTTTAACGGTATTTCAAGAAAGTTGCTTCAGGCAATGTAAAAGTGCAGCTTTTTAAGCCAAATTTGGTCACGAACTCTACATTGGCATTCTGGTGGAAATAAGGATGGTTTGGTTACTATTTTAGACACTAAGAAATTTGAGAAATTTGGCATGTCCGGAGTCAGGCAAAATGGCCATTTTTTCAGTATTTCAAGGGTATTTCAAGAAAGTTGCTTTAGGCAATGTAAAACAGGAGCTTTTTAAGCCAAATTTGGTCAGGAACTCTATAATGGCATTCTGATGGAAATAAGGATGGTTTGGTTAGTATTTGAGACATCAAAAAATTTGAGAAATTTTGCATGTCGCGAGTCAGGAAAAATTGCCATTTTTCAGTATTTTAACGGTATTTCAAGAAAGTTGCTTTAGGCAATGTAAAAGTGGAGCTTTTTAAGCCAAATTTGGTCAGGAACTCTAAATTGGCATTCTGATGGAAATAAGGATGGTTTGGTTAGTATTTGAGACATCAAGAAATTTGAGAAATTTTGCATGTCCGGAGTCAGGCAAAATTGCTATTTTGCAGTATTTTAAGGGTATTTCAAGAAAGTTGCTTTAGGCAATGTAAAAGTGGAGCTTTTTAAGCCAAATTTGGTCAGGAACTCTAAATTGGCATTCTGATGGAAATAAGGATTGTTTGGTTAGTATTTGAGACATCAAGAAATTTGAGAAATTTTGCATGTCCGGAGTCAGGCAAAATTGCTATGTTGCAGTATTTTAAGGGTATTTCAAGAAAGTTGCTTTAGGCAATGTAAAAGTGGAGCTTTTTAAGCCAAATTTGGTCAGGAACTCTAAATTGGCATTTTGATGGAAATAAGGATTGTTTGGTTAGTATTTGAGACATCAAGAAATTTGAGAAATTTTGCATGTCTGGAGTCAGGCAAATAGGCCATTTTTCAGTATTTTAACGGTATTTCAAGAAAGTTGCTTCAGGCAATGTAAAAGTGCAGCTTTTTAAGCCAAATTTGGTCAGGAACTCTACATTGGCATTCTGGTGGAAATAAGGATGGTTTGGTTACTATTTTAGACACTAAGAAATTTGAGAAATTTGGCATGTCCGGAGTCAGGCAAAATGGCCATTTTTTCAGTATTTCAAGGGTATTTCAAGAAAGTTGCTTTAGGCATTGTAAAACAGGAGCTTTTTAAGCCAAATTTGGTCAGGAACTCTATAATGGCATTCTGATGGAAATAAGGATGGTTTGGTTAGTATTTGAGACATCAAGAAATTTGAGAAATTTTGCATGTCGCGAGTCAGGAAAAATTGCCATTTTTCAGTATTTTAACGGTATTTCAAGAAAGTTGCTTTAGGCAATGTAAAAGTGGAGCTTTTTAAGCCAAATTTGGTCAGGAACTCTAAATTGGCATTCTGATGGAAATAAGGATGGTTTGGTTAGTATTTGAGACATCGAGAAATTTGAGAAATTTTGCATGTCCGGAGTCAGGCAAAATTGCTATTTTGCAGTATTTTAAGGGTATTTCAAGAAAGTTGCTTTAGGCAATGTAAAAGTGGAGCTTTTTAAGCCAAATTTGGTCAGGAACTCTAAATTGGCATTCTGATGGAAATAAGGATTGTTTGGTTAGTATTTGAGACATCAAGAAATTTGAGAAATTTTGCATGTCCGGAGTCAGGCAAAATTGCTATTTTGCAGTATTTTAAGGGTATTTCAAGAAAGTTGCTTTAGGCAATGTAAAAGTGGAGCTTTTTAAGCCAAATTTGGTCAGGAACTCTAAATTGGCATTTTGATGGAAATAAGGATTGTTTGGTTAGTATTTGAGACATCAAGAAATTTGAGAAATTTTGCATGTCTGGAGTCAGGCAAATAGGCCATTTTTCAGTATTTTAACGGTATTTCAAGAAAGTTGCTTCAGGCAATGTAAAAGTGCAGCTTTTTAAGCCAAATTTGGTCAGGAACTCTACATTGGCATTCTGGTGGAAATAAGGATGGTTTGGTTACTATTTTAGACACTAAGAAATTTGAGAAATTTGGCATGTCCGGAGTCAGGCAAAATGGCCATTTTTTCAGTATTTCAAGGGTATTTCAAGAAAGTTGCTTTAGGCAATGTAAAACAGGAGCTTTTTAAGCCAAATTTGGTCAGGAACTCTATAATGGCATTCTGATGGAAATAAGGATCGTTTGGTTAGTATTTGAGACATCAAGAAATTTGAGAAATTTTGCATGTCTGGAGTTAGGCAAATAGGCCATTTTTCAGTATTTTAACGGTATTTCAAGAAAGTTGCTTTAGGCAAAGTAAAGTTGAAGCTATTAATGCCAAATTTGGTAAGAAACTCTAAATTGGCATTCTCATGGAAATTAGAATTGTTTAGTTAGTATTTGAGACATCAAGAAATTTGAGATATTTTGCATGTCCGGAGACAGACAAAATGGCCATTTTTCAGTATTTTAAGGGTATTTCAAGAAAGTTGCTTTAGGCAACGTAAAACTGGAGCTTTTTAAGCCAAATTTGGTCAGGAACTCTAAATTGGCATTCTGATGGAAATAAGGACGGTTTGGTTTGTATTTGAGACATCAAGAAATTTGAGAAATTTTGCCTGTCCGCAGTCAGGCAAAATGGTCATTTTTTCAGTATTTTAAGGGTATTTCAAGAAAGTTTCTTTAGGCAACGTAAAACTGGAGCTTTTTAAGCCAAATTTGGTCAGGAACTCTAAATTGGCATTCTGATGGAAATAAGGACGGTTTGGTTAGTATTTGAGACATCAAGAAATTTGAGAAATTTTGCCTGTCCGGAGTCAGGCAAAATGGCCATTTTTTCAGTATTTTAAGGGTATTTCAAGAAAGTTGCTTTAGGCAATATAAAAGTGGAGATTTTTAAGCCAAATTTGGTCAGGAACTCTAAATTGGCATTCTGATGGAAATAAGGATGGTTTGGTTAGTATTTGAGACATCAAAAAGTTTGAGAAATTTTGCATGTCTGGAGTTAGGCAAATAGGCCATTTTTCAGTATTTTAACGGTATTTCAAGAAAGTTGCTTTAGGCAAAGTAAAGTTGAAGCTATTAATGCCAAATTTGGTAAGAAACTCTAAATTGGCATTCTCATGGAAATTAGAATTGTTTAGTTAGTATTTGAGACATCAGGAAATTTGAGATATTTTGCATGTCCGGAGACAGACAAAATGGCCATTTTTCAGTATTTTAAGGGTATTTCAAGAAAGTTGCTTTAGGCAACGTTAAACTGGAGCTTTTTAAGCCAAATTTGGTCAGGAACTCTAAATTGGCATTCTGATGGAAATAAGGACGGTTTGGTTTGTATTTGAGACATCAAGAAATTTGAGAAATTTTGCCTGTCCGCAGTCAGGCAAAATGGTCATTTTTTCAGTATTTTAAGGGTATTTCAAGAAAGTTTCTTTAGGCAACGTAAAACTGGAGCTTTTTAAGCCAAATTTGGTCAGGAACTCTAAATTGGCATTCTGATGGAAATAAGGACGGTTTGGTTAGTATTTGAGACATCAAGAAATTTGAGAAATTTTGCCTGTCCGGAGTCAGGCAAAATGGCCATTTTTTCAGTATTTTAAGGGTATTTCAAGAAAGTTGCTTTAGGCAATATAAAAGTGGAGATTTTTAAGCCAAATTTGGTCAGGAACTCTAAATTGGCATTCTGATGGAAATAAGGATGGTTTGGTTAGTATTTGAGACATCAAAAAGTTTGAGAAATTTTGCATGTCTGGAGTTAGGCAAATAGGCCATTTTTCAGTATTTTAACGGTATTTCAAGAAAGTTGCTTTAGGCAAAGTAAAGTTGAAGCTATTAATGCCAAATTTGGTAAGAAACTCTAAATTGGCATTCTCATGGAAATTAGAATTGTTTAGTTAGTATTTGAGACATCAAGAAATTTGAGATATTTTGCATGTCCGGAGACAGACAAAATGGCCATTTTTCAGTATTTTAAGGGTATTTCAAGAAAGTTGCTTTAGGCAACGTAAAACTGGAGCTTTTTAAGCCAAATTTGGTCAGGAACTCTAAATTGGTATTCTGATGGAAATAAGGACGGTTTGGTTTGTATTTGAGACATCAAGAAATTTGAGAAATTTTGCCTGTCCGCAGTCAGGCAAAATGGTCATTTTTTCAGTATTTTAAGGGTATTTCAAGAAAGTTTCTTTAGGCAACGTAAAACTGGAGCTTTTTAAGCCAAATTTGGTCAGGAACTCTAAATTGGCATTCTGATGGAAATAAGGACGGTTTGGTTAGTATTTGAGACATCAAGAAATTTGAGAAATTTTGCCTGTCCGGAGTCAGGCAAAATGGCCATTTTTTCAGTATTTTAAGGGTATTTCAAGAAAGTTGCTTTAGGCAATTTAAAAGTGGAGATTTTTAAGCCAAATTTGGTCAGGAACTCTAAATTGGCATTCTGATGGAAATAAGGATGGTTTGGTTAGTATTTGAGACATCAAAAAGTTTGAGAAATTTTGCATGTCTGGAGTTAGGCAAATAGGCCATTTTTCAGTATTTTAACGGTATTTCAAGAAAGTTGCTTTAGGCAAAGTAAAGTTGAAGCTATTAATGCCAAATTTGGTAAGAAACTCTAAATTGGCATTCTCATGGAAATTAGAATTGTTTAGTTAGTATTTGAGACATCAAGAAATTTGAGATATTTTGCATGTCCGGAGACAGACAAAATGGCCATTTTTCAGTATTTTAAGGGTATTTCAAGAAAGTTTCTTTAGGCAACGTAAAACTGGAGCTTTTTAAGCCAAATTTGGTCAGGAACTCTAAATTGGCATTCTGATGGAAATAAGGACGGTTTGGTTAGTATTTGAGACATCAAGAAATTTGAGAAATTTTGCCTGTGTGGAGTCAGGCAAAATGGCCATTTTTTCAGTATTTTAAGGGTATTTCAAGAAAGTTGCTTTAGGCAATATAAAAGTGGAGATTTTTAAGCCAAATTTGGTCAGGAACTCTAAATTGGCATTCTGATGGAAATAAGGATGGTTTGGTTAGTATTTGAGACATCAAAAAGTTTGAGAAATTTTGCATGTCTGGAGTTAGGCAAATAGGCCATTTTTCAGTATTTTAACGGTATTTCAAGAAAGTTGCTTTAGGCAAAGTAAAGTTGAAGCTATTAATGCCAAATTTGGTAAGAAACTCTAAATTGGCATTCTCATGGAAATTAGAATTGTTTAGTTAGTATTTGAGACATCAAGAAATTTGAGATATTTTGCATGTCCGGAGACAGACAAAATGGCCATTTTTCAGTATTTTAAGGATATTTCAAGAAAGTTGCTTTAGGCAACGTAAAACTGGAGCTTTTTAAGCCAAATTTGGTCAGGAACTCTAAATTGGCATTCTGATGGAAATAAGGACGGTTTGGTTTGTATTATAGACATCAAGAAATTTGAGAAATTTTGCCTGTCCGGAGTCAGGCAAAATGGCCATTTTTTCAGTATTTTAAGGGTATTTCAAGAAAGTTTCTTTAGGCAACGTAAAACTTGAGCTTTTTAAGCCAAATTTGGTCAGGAACTCTAAATTGGCATTCTGATGGAAATAAGGACGGTTTGGTTAGTATTTGAGACATCAAGAAATTTGAGAAATTTTGCCTGTCCGGAGTCAGGCAAAATGGCCATTTTTTCAGTATTTTAAGGGTATTTCAAGAAAGTTGCTTTAAGCAATGTAGAACAGGAGCTTTTTAAGCCAAATTTGGTCAGGAACTCTATAATGGCATTCTGATGGAAATAAGGATGGTTTGGTTATTATTTGAGACATCAAAAAATTTGAGAAATTTTGCATGTCGCGAGTCAGGAAAAATTGCCATTTTTCAGTATTTTAACGGTATTTCAAGAAAGTTGCTTTAGGCAATGTAAAAGTGGAGCTTTTTAAGCCAAATTTGGTCAGGAACTCTAAATTGGCATTCTGATGGAAATAAGGATGGTTTGGTTAGTATTTGAGACATCAAAAAGTTTGAGAAATTTTGCATGTCTGGAGTTAGGCAAATAGGCCATTTTTCAGTATTTTAACGGTATTTCAAGAAAATTGCTTTAGGTAAAGTAAAGTTGAAGCTATTAATGCCAAATTTGGTAAGAAACTCTAAATTGGCATTCTCATGGAAATTAGAATTGTTTAGTTAGTATTTGAGACATCAAGAAATTTGAGATATTTTGCATGTCCGGAGACAGACAAAATGGCCATTTTTCAGTATTTTAAGGGTATTTCAAGAAAGTTGCTTTAGGCAACGTAAAACTGGAGCTTTTTAAGCCAAATTTTTGTCAGGAACTCTAAATTGGCATTCTGATGGAAATAAGGACGGTTTGGTTTGTATTTGAGACATCAAGAAATTTGAGAAATTTTGCCTGTCCGGAGTCAGGCAAAATGGCCATTTTTTCAGTATTTTAAGGGTATTTCAAGAAAGTTGCTTTAAGCAATGTAGAACAGGAGCTTTTTAAGCCAAATTTGGTCAGGAACTCTATAATTGGAATTCTGATGGAAATAAGGATGGTTTGGTTAGTATTTGAGACATCAAAAATTTTGAGAAAATATCCATGTCTGGAGTCAGGCAAATAGGCCATTTTTCAGTATTTTAACGGTATTTCGAGAAAGTTGCTTCAGGCAATGTAAAAGTGCAGCTTTTTAAGCCAAATTTTGTCAGGAACTCTACATTGGAATTCTGGTGGAAATAAGGATGGTTTGGTTACTATTTTAGACACCAAGAAATTTGAGAAATTTTGCATGTCCGGAGTCAGGCAAAATGGCCATTTTTTCAGTATTTCAAGGTTATTTCAAGAAAGTTGCTTTAGGCAATGTAAAACAGGAGCTTTTGAAGCCAAATTTGGTCAGGAACTCTATAATGGCATTCTGATGGAAATAAGGATGGTTTGGTTATTATTTTAGACATCAAGAAATTTGAGAAATTTTGCATGTCCGGAATCAGGCAAAATTGCTATTTTGCAGTATTTTAAGGGTATTTCAAGAAAGTTGCTTTAGGCAATGTAAAAGTGGAGCTTTTTAAGCCAAATTTTGTCAGGAACTCTAAATTGGCATTCTGATGGAAATAAGGATTGTTTGGTTAGTATTTGAGACATCAAGAAATTTGAGAAATTTTGCATGTCTGGAGTCAGGCTAATAGGCCAATTTTCAGTATTTTAACGGTATTTCAAGAAAGTTGCTTCAGGCAATGTAAAAGTGCAGCTTTTTAAGCCAAATTTGGTCACGAACTCTACATTGGCATTCTGGTGGAAATAAGGATGGTTTGGTTACTATTTTAGACACTAAGAAATTTGAGAAATTTGGCATGTCCGGAGTCAGGCAAAATGGCCATTTTTTCAGTATTTCAAGGGTATTTCAAGAAAAATGCTTTAGGCAATGTAAAACAGGAGCTTTTTAAGCCAAATTTGGTCAGGAACTCTATAATGGCATTCTGATGGAAATAAGGATGGTTTGGTTAGTATTTGAGACATCAAGAAATTTGAGAAATTTTGCATGTCGCGAGTCAGGAAAAATTGCCATTTTTCAGTATTTTAACGGTATTTCAAGAAAGTTGCTTTAGGCAATGTAAAAGTGGAGATTTTTAAGCCAAATTTGGTCAGGAACTCTAAATTGGCATTCTGATGGAAATAAGGATGGTTTGGTTAGTATTTGAGACATCAAAAAGTTTGAGAAATTTTGCATGTCTGGAGTTAGGCAAATAGGCCATTTTTCAGTATTTTAACGGTATTTCAAGAAAGTTGCTTTAGGCAAAGTAAAGTTGAAGCTATTAATGCCAAATTTGGTAAGAAACTCTAAATTGGCATTCTCATGGAAATTAGAATTGTTTAGTTAGTATTTGAGACATCAAGAAATTTGAGATATTTTGCATGTCCGGAGACAGACAAAATGGCCATTTTTCAGTATTTTAAGGGTATTTCAAGAAAGTTGCTTTAGGCAACGTAAAACTGGAGCTTTTTAAGCCAAATTTGGTCAGGAACTCTAAATTGGCATTCTGATGGAAATAAGGACGGTTTGGTTTGTATTCGAGACATCAAGAAATTTGAGAAATTTTGCCTGTCCGCAGTCAGGCAAAATGGCCATTTTTTCAGTATTTTAAGGGTATTTCAAGAAAGTTGCTTTAGGCAACGTAAAACTGGAGCTTTTTAAGCCAAATTTGGTCAGGAACTCTAAATTGGCATTCTGATGGAAATAAGGACGGTTTGGTTAGTATTTGAGACATCAAGAAATTTGAGAAATTTTGCCTGTCCGGAGTCAGGCAAAATGGCCATTTTTTCAGTATTTTAAGGGTATTTCAAGAAAGTTGCTTAAAGCAATGTAGAACAGGAGCTTTTTAAGCCAAATTTGGTCAGGAACTCTATAATGGCATTCTGATGGAAATAAGGATGGTTTGGTTAGTATTTGAGACATCAAAAATTTTGAGAAAATATCCATGTCTGGAGTCAGGCAAATAGGCCATTTTTCAATATTTTAACGGTATTTCAAGAAAGTTGCTTCAGGCAATGTAAAAGTGCAGCTTTTTAAGCCAAATTTTGTCAGGAACTCTACATTGGCATTCTGGTGGAAATAAGGATGGTTTGGTTACTTTTTTAGACACCAAGAAATTTGAGAAATTTTGCATGTCCGGAGTCAGGCAAAATGGCCATTTTTTCAGTATTTCAAGGTTATTTCAAGAAAGTTGCTTTAGGCAATGTAAAACAGGAGCTTTTGAAGCCAAATTTGGTCAGGAACTCTATAATGGCATTCTGATGGAAATAAGGATGGTTTGTTTATTATTTGAGACATCAAAAAATTTGAGAAATTTTGCATGTCGCGAGTCAGGAAAAATTGCCATTTTTCAGTATTTTAACGGTATTTCAAGAAAGTTGCTTTAGGCAATGTAAAAGTGCAGCTTTTTAAGCCAAATTTGGTCAGGAACTCTAAATTGGCATTCTGATGGAAATAAGGATGGTTTGGTTACTATTTTAGACACTAAGAAATTTGAGAAATTTGGCATGTCCGGAGTCAGGCAAAATGGCCATTTTTTCAGTATTTCAAGGGTATTTCAAGAAAGTTGCTTTAGGCAATGTAAAACAGGAGCTTTTTAAGCCAAATTTGGTCAGGAACTCTATAATGGCATTCTGATGGAAACAAGGATGGTTTGGTTAGTATTTGAGACATCAAGAAATTTGAGAAATTTTGCATGTCGCGAGTGAGGAAAAATTGCCATTTTTCAGTATTTTAACGGTATTTCAAGAAAGTTGCTTTAGGCAATGTAAAAGTGGAGATTTTTAAGCCAAATTTGGTCAGGAACTCTAAATTGGCATTCTGATGGAAATAAGGATGGTTTGGTTAGTATTTGAGACATCAAAAAGTTTGAGAAATTTTGCAAGTGTGGAGTTAGGCAAATAGGCCATTTTTCAGTATTTTAACGGTATTTCAAGAAAGTTGCTTTAGGCAAAGTAAAGTTGAAGCTATTAATGCCAAATTTGGTAAGAAACTCTAAATTGGCATTCTCATTGAAATTAGAATTGTTTAGTTAGTATTTGAGACATCAAGAAATTTGAGATATTTTGCATGTCCGGAGACAGACAAAATGGCCATTTTTCAGTATTTGAAGGGTATTTCAAGAAAGTTGCTTTAGGCAACGTAAAACTGGAGCTTTTTAAGCCAAATTTGGTCAGGCACTCTAAATTGGCATTCTGATGGAAATAAAAACGGTTTGGTTTGTATTTGAGACATCAAGAAATTTGAGAAATTTTGCCTGTCCGCAGTCAGGCAAAATGGCCATTTTTTCAGTATTTTAAGGGTATTTCAAGAAAGTTGCTTTAGGCAACGTAAAACTGGAGCTTTTTAAGCCAAATTTGGTCAGGAACTCTAAATTGGCATTCTAATGGAAATAAGGACGGTTTGGTTAGTATTTGAGACATCAAGAAATTTGAGAAATTTGGCATGTCCGGAGTCAGGCAAAATGGCCATTTTTTCAGTATTTCAAGGGTATTTCAAGAAAGTTGATTTAGGCAATGTAAAACAGGAGCTTTTTAAGCCAAATTTGGTCAGGAACTCTATAATGGCATTCTGATGGAAATAAGGATGGTTTGGTTAGTATTTATGACATCAAGAAATTTGAGAAATTTTGCATGTCGCGAGTCAGGAAAAATTGCCATTTTTCAGTATTTTAACGGTATTTCAAGAAAGTTGCTTTAGGCAATGTAAAAGTGGAGATTTTTAAGCAAAATTTGGTCAGGAACTCTAAATTGTCATTCTGATGGAAATAAGGATGGTTTGGTTAGTATTTGAGACATCAAAAAGTTTGAGAAATTTTGCATGTGTGGAGTTAGGCAAATAGGCCAGTTTTCAGTATTTTAACGGTATTTCAAGAAAGTTGCTTTAGGCAAAGTAAAGTTGAAGCTATTAATGCCAAATTTGGTAAGAAACTCTAAATTGGCATTCTCATGGAAATTAGAATTGTTTAGTTAGTATTTGAGACATCAAGAAATTTGAGAAATTTTGCATGTCCGGAGACAGACAAAATGGCCATTTTTCAGTATTTTAAGGGTATTTCAAGAAAGTTGCTTTAGGCAACGTAAAACTGGAGCTTTTTAAGCCAAATTTGGTCAGGAACTCTAAATTGGCATTCTGATGGAAATAAGGATGGTTTGGTTAGTATTTGAGACATCAAAAAGTTTGAGAAATTTTGCATGTGTGCAGTTAGGCAAATAGGCCATTTTTCAGTATTTTAACGGTATTTCAAGAAAGTTGCTTTAGGCAAAGTAAAGTTGAAGCTATTAATGCCAAATTTGGTAAGAAACTCTAAATTGGCATTCTCATGGATATTAGAATTGTTTAGTTAGTATTTGAGACATCAAGAAATTTGAAATATTTTGCATGTCCGGAGACAGACAAAATGGCCATTTTTCAGTATTTTAAGGGTATTTCAAGAAAGTTGCTTTAGGCAACGTAAAACTGGAGCTTTTTAAGACAAATTTGGTCAGGAACTCTAAATTGGCATTCTGATGGAAATAAAAACGGTTTGGTTTGTATTTGAGACATCAAGAAATTTGAGAAATTTTGCCTGTCCGCAGTCAGGCAAAATGGCCATTTTTTCAGTATTTTAAGGGTATTTCAAGAAAGTTGCTTTAGGCAACGTAAAACTGGAGCTTTTTAAGCCAAATTTGGTCAGGAACTCTAAATTGGCATTCTGATGGAAATAAGGACGGTTTGGTTAGTATTTGAGACATCAAGAAATTTGAGAAATTTGGCATGTCCGGAGTCAGGCAAAATGGCCATTTTTTCAGTATTTCAAGGGTATTTCAAGAAAGTTGCTTTAGGCAATGTAAAACAGGAGCTTTTTAAGCCAAATTTGGTCAGGAACTCTATAATGGCATTCTGATGGAAATAAGGATGGTTTGGTTAGTATTTGAGACATCAAGAAATTTGAGAAATTTTGCATGTCGCGAGTCAGGAAAAATTGCCATTTTTCAGTATTTTAACGGTATTTCAAGAAAGTTGCTTTAGGCAATGTAAAAGTGGAGATTTTTAAGCTAAATTTGGTCAGGAACTCTAAATTGTCATTCTGATGGAAATAAGGATGGTTTGGTTAGTATTTGAGACATCAAAAAGTTTGAGAAATTTTGCATGTGTGGAGTTAGGCAAATAGGCCATTTTTCAGTATTTTAACGGTATTTCAAGAAAGTTGCTTTAGGCAAAGTAAAGTTGAAGCTATTAATGCCAAATTTGGTAACAAACTCTAAATTGGCATTCTCATGGAAATTAGAATTGTTTAGTTAGTATTTGAGACATCAAGAAATTTGAGATATTTTGCATGTCCGGAGTCAGGCAAAATGGCCATTTTTTCAGTATTTCAAGGTTATTTCAAGAAAGTTGCTTTAGGCAATGTAAAACAGGAGCTTTTGAAGCCAAATTTGGTCAGGAACTCTATAATGGCATTCTGATGGAAATAAGGATGGTTTGGTTATTATTTGAGACATCAAAAAATTTAAGAAATTTTGCATGTCGCGAGTCAGGTAAAATTGCCATTTTTCAGTATTTTAACGGTATTTCAAGAAAGTTGCTTTAGGCAATGTAAAAGTGGAGCTTTTTAAGCCAAATTTGGTCAGGAACTCTAAATTGGCATTCTGATGGAAATAAGGATGGTTTGGTTAGTGTTTGAGACATCAAGAAATTTGAGAAATTTTGGCTCTCCGGAGTCAGGCAAAATGGCCATTTTTTCAGTATTTTAAGGGTATTTCAAGAAAGTTGCTTTAAGCAATGTAGAACAGGAGCTTTTTAAGCCAAATTTGGTCAGGAACTCTAAATTGGCATTCTGATGGAAATAACGATGGTTTGGTTAGTATTTGAGACATCAAAAAGTTTGAGAAATTTTGCATGTGTGGAGTCACGCAAATAGGCCATTTTTCAGTATTTTAACGGTATTTCAAGAAAGTTGCTTTAGGCAAAGTAAAGTTGAAGCTTTTAATGCCAAATTTGGTCAGGAACTCTAAATTGGCATTCTCATGGAAATAAAAATTGTTTAGTTAGTATTTGAGACATCAAGAAATTTGAGATATTTTGCATGTCCAGTGTCAGACAAAATGGCCATTTTTCAGTATTTTAAGGGTATTTCAAAAAAGTTTCTTTAGGCAACGTAAAACTGGAGCTTTTTAAGCCAAATTTGGTCAGGAACTCTAAATTGGCATTCTGATGGAAATAAGCACGATTTGGTTAGTATTTGAGACATCAAGAAATTTGAGAAATTTTGCCTGTCCGGGGTCAGGCAAAATGGCCATTTTTTCAGTATTTTAAGGGTATTTCAAGAAAGTTGCTTTAGGCAACGTAAAACTGGAGCTTTTTAAGCCAAATTTGGTCAGGAACTCTAAATTGGCATTCTGATGGAAATAAGGACGGTTTGGTTAGTATTTCAGGCATCAAGAAATTTGAGAAATTTTGCCTGTCCGGAGTCAGGCAAAATGGCCATTTTTTCAGTATTTTAAGGGTATTTTAAGAAAGTTGCTTTAAGCAATGTAGAACAGAAGCTTTTTAAGCCAAATTTGGTCAGGAACTCTATAATGGCATTCTGATGGAAATAAGGATGGTTTGGTTAGTCTTTGAGACATCAAAAAATTTGAGAAATTATCCATGTCTGGAGTCAGGCAAATAGGCCATTTTTCAGTATTTTAAGGGTATTTCAAAAAAGTTGCTTTAGACAATGTAAAAGTGGAGCTTTTTAAGCCAAATTTGGTCAGGAACTCTATAATGGCATTCTGATGGAAATAGGGATGGTTTGGTTAGTATTTGAAACATCAAGAAATTTGAGAAATTTTCCCTGTCCGAAGTCAGGCAACATCGACATTTTTCAGTGTTTTAAGGGTATTTCAAGAAAGTTGCTTCAGGCAATGTAAAAGTGGAGCTTTCTAAGCCAAATTTTGTCAGGAACTCTAAATTGGCTGTCTGGTGGAAATAAGGATGGTTTGGTTAGTATTTGAGACATGACGAAATATGAGAAATTTTGCATGTCTGGAGTCAGGCAAAATGGCTATTTTGCAGTATTTTAAGGGTATTTCAAGAAAGTTGCTTTAGGCAATGTAAAACAGGAGCTGTTTAAGCCAAATTTGGTCAGGAACTCTATAATGGCATTCTGATGGAAATAAGGATGGTTTGGTTATTATTTGAGACATCAAGAAATTTGAGAAAATTTTCATGTCGGGAGTCAGGAAAAATTGCCATTTTTCAGTATTTTAACGGTATTTCAAGAAAGTTGCTTTAGGCAATGTAAAAGTGGAGCTTTTTAAGCCAAATTTGGTCAGGAACTCTAACTTGGCATTCTGATGGAAATGAGGATGGTTTGGTTAGTATTTGAGACATCAAAAAGTTTGAGAAATTTTGGATGTCTGGAGTCAGGCAAATAGGCCATTTTTCAGTATTTTAACGGTATTTCAAGAAAGTTGCTTTAGGCAATGTAAAAGTGGAGCTTTTTAACCCAAAATTGGTCATGAACTCTAAATTGGCATTCTGATGGAAATAAGGATGGTTTGGTTAGTATTTGAAACATCAAGAAATTTGAGAAATTTTGCATGTCGGGAGTCAGGCAAAATGGGTATTTTTCAGCATTTTAAGGGTATTTCAAGAAAGTTGCTTTAGGCAACGTAAAACTGGAGCTTTTTAAGCCAAATTTGGTCAGGGACTCTAAATTGGCATTCTGATGGAAATAAGGACGGTTTGGTTAGTATTTGAGACATCAAGAAATTTGAGAAATTTTGCCTGTCCGGGGTCAGGCAAAATGGCCATTTTTTCAGTATTTTAAGGGTATTTCAAGAAAGTTGCTTTAGGCAACGTAAAACTGGAGCTTTTTAAGCCAAATTTGGTCAGGAACTCTAAATTGGCATTCTGATGGAAATAAGGACGGTTTGGTTAGTATTTGAGGCATCAAGAAATTTGAGAAATTTTCCCTGTCCGGAGTCACGCAAAATGGCCATTTTTTCAGTATTTTAAGGGTATTTCAAGAAAGTTGCTTTAAGCAATGTAGAACAGAAGCTTTTTAAGCCAAATTTGGTCAGGAACTCTATAATGGCATTCTGATGGAAATAAGGATGGTTTGGTTAGTATTTGAGACATCAAAAAATTTGAGAAATTATCCATGTCTGGAGTCACGCAAATAGGCCATTTTTCAGTATTTTAACGGTATTTCAAGAAACTTGCTTCAGGCAATGTAAAAGTGCAGCTTTTTAAGCCAAATTTGGTCAGGAACTCTACATTGGCATTCTGGTGGAAATAAGGATGGTTTGGTTACTATTTTAGACACTAAGAAATTTGAGAAATTTTGCATGTCTGGAGTCAGGCAATATGGCCATTTTTTCAGTATTTTAAGGGTGTTTTAAGAAAGTTGCTTTAGCCAATGTAAAACTTGAGCTTTTTAAGCAAAATTTGGTCAGGAACTCTAAATTCGCATTCTGATAGAAATAAGGATGGTTTGGTTAGTATTTGAGATATGACGAAATTTGAGAAATTTTGCATGTCTGGAATCAGGCAATATGGCCATTTTTTCAGTATTTTAAGGGTATTTCAAGAAAGTTTGTTTAGGCAATGTAAAAGTGGAGGTTTTGAAGCTAAACTTGGTCAGCAACTCTAAATTGGCATTTAGTTGGAAATAAGGATGGTTTGGTTAGTATTTGAGACATCAAGAAATTTGAGAAATTTTGCATGTCCGGAGTCAGGCAAAATGGCTATTTTGCAGTATTTTAAGGGTATTTCAAGAAAGTTGCTTTAGTCAATGTAAAAGTGGAGCTTTTTAAGCCAAATTTGGTCAGGAACTCTAAATTGGCATTCTGATGGAAATAAGGATTGTTTGGTTAGCATTTGAGACATCAAGAAATTTGAGAAATTTTGCATGTCGCGAGTCAGGAAAAATTGCCATTTTTCAGTATTTTAAGAGTATTTCAAGAAAGTTGCTTTAGGCAATGTAAAAGTGGAGCTTTTTAAGCCAAATTTGGTCAGCAACTCTATAATGGCATTCTGATGGAAATAGGGATGGTTTGGTTAGTATTTGAAACATCAAGAAATTTGAGAAATTTTCCCTGTCCGAAGTCAGGCAACATCGACATTTTGCAGTGTTTTAAGGGTATTTCAAGAAAAATGATTTAGGCAATGTAAAAGTGGAGCTTTTTAAGCCTAATTTGGTCAGAAACTCTACATTGGAATTCTGATGGAAATAAGGATGGTTTGGTTAGTATTTTAGACACCAAGAAATTTGAGAAATTTTGCATGTCTGGAGTCAGGCAAAATGGCCATTTTTTCAGTATTTTAACGGTATTTCAAGAAAGTTTCTTTAGGCAATGTAAAAGTGGAGGTTTTGAAGCTAAATTTGGTCAGCAACTCTAAATTGGCATTTAGTTGGAAATAAGGATGGTTTGGTTGGTATTTGAGACATCAAGAAATTTGAGAAATTTTGCATGTCTGGAGTCAGGCAAATAGGCCATTTTTCAGTATTTTAACGGTATTTCAAGAAAGTTGCTTCAGGCAATGTAAAAGTGCAGCTTTTTAAGCCAAATTTGGTCAGGAACTCTACATTGGCATTCTGGTGGAAACAAGGATGGTTTGGTTACTATTTTAGACACTAAGAAATTTGAGAAATTTGGCATGTCCGGAGTCAGGCAAAATGGCCATTTTTTCAGTATTTCAAGGGTATTTCAAGAAAGTTGCTTTAGGCAACGTAAAACTGGAGCTTTTTAAGCCAAATTTGGTCAGGAACTCTAAATTGGCATTCTGATGGAAATAAGGACGGTTTGGTTTGTATTTGAGACATCAAGAAATTTGAGAAATTTTGCCTGTCCGGAGTCAGGCAAAATGGCCATTTTTTCAGTATTTTAAGGGTATTTCAAGAAAGTTGCTTTAGGCAACGTAAAACTGCAGCTTTTTAAGCAAAATTTGGTCAGGAACTCTAAATTGGCATTCTGATGGAAATAAGGACGGTTTGGTTAGTATTTGAGACATCAAGAAATTTGAGAAATTTTGCCTGTCCGGAGTGAGGCAAAATGGCCATTTTTTCAGTATTTTAAGGGTATTTCAAGAAAGTTGCTTTAAGCAATGTAGAACAGAAGCTTTTTAAGCCAAATTTGGTCAGGAACTCTATAATGGCATTCTGATGGAAATAAGGATGGTTTGGTTAGTATTTGAGACATCAAAAAATTTGAGAAATTATCCATGTCTGGAGTCAGGCAAATAGGTCATTTTTCAGTATTTTAAGGGTATTTCAAGAAAGTTGCTTTAGGCAAAGTAAAGTTGAAGCTTTTAATTCCAAATTTGGTCAGGAACTCTAAATTCGCATTCTCATGGAAATAAAAATTGTTTAGTTAGTATTTGAGACATCAAGAAATTTGAGATATTTTGCATGTCCGGAGTCAGACAAAATGGCCATTTTTCAGTATTTTAAAGGTATTTCAAGAAAGTTGCTTTAGGCAACGTAAAACTGGAGCTTTTTAAGCCAAATTTGGTCAGGAACTCTAAATTAGCATTCTGATGGAAATAAGGACGGTTTTGTTAGTATTTGAGGCATCAAGAAATTTGTGAAATTTTGCCTGTCCGGAGTCAGGCAAAATGGCCATTTTTTCAGTATTTTAAGGGTATTTCAAGAAAGTTGCTTTAAGCAATGTAGAACAGAAGCTTTTTAAGCCAAATTTGGTCAGGAACTCTATAATGGCATTCTGATGGAAATAAGGATGGTTTGGTTAGTCTTTGAGACATCAAAAAATTTGAGAAATTATCCATGTCTGGAGTCAGGCAAATAGGCCATTTTTCAGTAATTTAAGGGTATTTCAAAAAAGTTGCTTTAGGCAATGTAAAAGTGGAGCTTTTTAAGCCAAATTTGGTCAGGAACTCTATAATGGCATTCTGATGGAAATAGGGATAATTTGGTTAGTATTTGAAACATCAAGAAATTTGAGAAATTTTGCCTGTCCGAAGTCAGGCCAAATCGACATTTTTCAGTGTTTTAAGGGTATTTCAAGAAAGTTGCTTCAGGCAATGTAAAAGTGGAGCTTTCTAAGCCAAAATTTGTCAGGAACTCTAAATTGGCTGTCTGGGGGAAATAAGGATGGTTTGGTTAGTATTTGAGACATGACGAAATATGAGAAATTTTGCATGTCTAGAGTCAGGCAATATGGCCATTTTTTCAGTATTTTAAGGGTATTTCAAGAAAGTTGCTTTAGGCAATGAAAAAGTGGAGATTTTGAAGCTAAATTTGGTCAGGAACTCTAAATTGGCATTTAGATGGAAATAAGGATGGTTTGGTTAGTATTTGAGACATCAAGAAATTTGAGAAATTTTGCCTGTCCGGAGTGAGGCAAAATTGCTATTTTGCAGTATTTTAAGGGTATTTCAAGAAAGTTGCTTTAGGCAATGCAAAAGTGGAGCTTTTTAAGCCAAATTTGGTCATGAACTCTAAATTGGCATTCTGATGGAAATAAGGATGGTTTGGTTAGTATTTGAAACATCAAGAAATTTGAGAAATTTTGCATGTCGGGAGTCAGGCAAAATGGCTATTTTTCAGCATTTTAAGGGTATTTCAAGAAAGTTGCTTTAGGCAATGCAAAAGTGGAGCTTTTTAAGCCAAATTTGGTGAGGAACTCTAAATTAGCATTCTGATGGAAATAAGGATGGTTTGGTTAGTATTTGAGACATGATGACATTTGAAAAATTTAGCATGTCTGGAGTCAGGAAAATGGCCATTTTTCAGTATTTTAAGGGTATTTCAAGAAAGTTGGTTTAGGCAAATTAAAAATGGAGCTTTTTAAGCCAAATTTGGTCAGGAACTCTAAATTGGCATTCTGATGGAAATAAGGATGGTTTGGATAGTATTTGAGACATCAAGAAATTTGAGAAATTTTGCATGTCTGGAGTCAGGCAATATGGCCATTTTTTCAGTATTTTAAAAGTGTTTCAAGAAAGTTCCTTTAGGCAATGTAATACTGGAGCTTTTTAAGCCAAATTTGGTCAGGAAATCTAAATTGGAATTCTGATAGAAATAAGGATGGTTTGGATAGTATTTGAGACATCAAGAAATTTGAGAAATTTTGCATGTCTGGAGTCAGGCAAAATGGCCATTTTTTCAGTATTTCAACGGTATTTCAAAAAAGTTGCTTTAGGCAATGTAAAACAGGAGCTTTTTAAGCCAAATTTGGTCAGGAACTCTATAATGGCATTCTGATGGAAATAAGGATGGTTTGGTTAGTATTTGAGACATCAAGAAATTTGAGAAATTTTGCCTGTCCGGAGTGAGGCAAAATTGCTATTTTGCAGTATTTTAAGGGTATTTCAAGAAAGTTGCTTTAGGCAATGCAAAAGTGGAGCTTTTTAAGCCAAATTTGGTCATGAACTCTAAATTGGCATTCTGATGGAAATAAGGATGGTTTGGTTAGTATTTGAAACATCAAGAAATTTGAGAAATTTTGCATGTCGGGAGTCAGGCAAAATGGCTATTTTTCAGCATTTTAAAGGTATTTCAAGAAAGTTGCTTTAGGCAATGTAAAAGTGGAGATTTTTAAGACAAATTTGGTCAGGAACTCTAAATTGGCATTCTGATGGAAATAAGGATTGTTTGGTTAGTATTTGAGACATCAAAAAGTTTGAGAAATTTTGCATGTCTGGAGTTAGGCAAATAGGCCATTTTTCAGTATTTTAACGGTATTTCAAGAAAGTTGCTTTAGGCAAAGTAAAGTTGAAGCTATTAATGCCAAATTTGGTAAGAAACTCTAAATTGGCATTCTCATGGAAATTAGAATTGTTTAGTTAGTATTTGAGACATCAAGAAATTTGAGATATTTTGCATGTCCGGAGACAGACAAAATGGCCATTTTTCAGTTTTTTAACGGTATTTCAAGAAAGTTGCTTCAGGCAATGTAAAAGTGCAGCTTTTTAAGCCAAATTTTGTCAGGAACTCTACATTGGCATTCTGGTGGAAATAAGGATGGTTTGGTTACTATTTTAGACACCAAGAAATTTGAGAAATTTTGCATGTCCGGAGTCAGGCAAAATGGCCATTTTTTCAGTATTTCAAGGTTATTTCAAGAAAGTTGCTTTAGGCAATGTAGAACAGAAGCTTTTTAAGCCAAATTTGGTCAGGAACTCTATAATGGCATTCTGATGGAAATAAGGATGGTTTGGTTAGTCTTTGAGACATCAAAAAATTTGAGAAATTATCCATGTCTGGAGTCAGGCAAATAGGCCATTTTTCAGTAATTTAAGGGTATTTCAAAAAAGTTGCTTTAGGCAATGTAAAAGTGGAGCTTTTTAAGCCAAATTTGGTCAGGAACTCTATAATGGCATTCTGATGGAAATAGGGATAATTTGGTTAGTATTTGAAACATCAAGAAATTTGAGAAATTTTGCCTGTCCGAAGTCAGGCAAAATCGACATTTTTCAGTGTTTTAAGGGTATTTCAAGAAAGTTGCTTCAGGCAATGTAAAAGTGGAGCTTTCTAAGCCAAAATTTGTCAGGAACTCTAAATTGGCTGTCTGGGGGAAATAAGGATGGTTTGGTTAGTATTTGAGACATGACGAAATATGAGAAATTTTGCATGTCTAGAGTCAGGCAATATGGCCATTTTTTCAGTATTTTAAGGGTATTTCAAGAAAGTTGCTTTAGGCAATGAAAAAGTGGAGATTTTGAAGCTAAATTTGGTCAGGAACTCTAAATTGGCATTTAGATGGAAATAAGGATGGTTTGGTTAGTATTTGAGACATCAAGAAATTTGAGAAATTTTGCCTGTCCGGAGTGAGGCAAAATTGCTATTTTGCAGTATTTTAAGGGTATTTCAAGAAAGTTGCTTTAGGCAATGCAAAAGTGGAGCTTTTTAAGCCAAATTTGGTCATGAACTCTAAATTGGCATTCTGATGGAAATAAGGATGGTTTGGTTAGTATTTGAAACATCAAGAAATTTGAGAAATTTTGCATGTCGGGAGTTAGGCAAAATGGCTATTTTTCAGCATTTTAAGGGTATTTCAAGAAAGTTGCTTTAGGCAATGCAAAAGTGGAGCTTTTTAAGCCAAATTTGGTGAGGAACTCTAAATTAGCATTCTGATGGAAATAAGGATGGTTTGGTTAGTATTTGAGACATGATGACATTTGAAAAATTTAGCATGTCTGGAGTCAGGAAAATGGCCATTTTTCAGTATTTTAAGGGTATTTCAAGAAAGTTGGTTTAGGCAAATTAAAAATGGAGCTTTTTAAGCCAAATTTGGTCAGGAACTCTAAATTGGCATTCTGATGGAAATAAGGATGGTTTGGATAGTTTTTGAGACATCAAGAAATTTGAGAAATTTTGCATGTCTGGAGTCAGGCAATATGGCCATTTTTTCAGTATTTTAAAAGTGTTTCAAGAAAGTTCCTTTAGGCAATGTAATACTGGAGCTTTTTAAGCCAAATTTGGTCAGGAAATCTAAATTGGAATTCTGATAGAAATAAGGATGGTTTGGATAGTATTTGAGACATCAAGAAATTTGAGAAATTTTGCATGTCTGGAGTCAGGCAAAATGGCCATTTTTTCAGTATTTCAACGGTATTTCAAAAAAGTTGCTTTAGGCAATGTAAAACAGGAGCTTTTTAAGCCAAATTTGGTCAGGAACTCTATAATGGCATTCTGATGGAAATAAGGATGGTTTGGTTAGTATTTGAGACATCAAGAAATTTGAGAAATTTTGCCTGTCCGGAGTGAGGCAAAATTGCTATTTTGCAGTATTTTAAGGGTATTTCAAGAAATTTGCTTTAGGCAATGCAAAAGTGGAGCTTTTTAAGCCAAATTTGGTCATGAACTCTAAATTGGCATTCTGATGGAAATAAGGATGGTTTGGTTAGTATTTGAAACATCAAGAAATTTGAGAAATTTTGCATGTCGGGAGTCAGGCAAAATGGCTATTTTTCAGCATTTTAAGGGTATTTCAAGAAAGTTGCTTTAGGCAATGCAAAAGTGGAGCTTTTTAAGCCAAATTTGGTGAGGAACTCTAAATTAGCATTCTGATGGAAATAAGGATGGTTTGGTTAGTATTTGAGACATGATGACATTTGAAAAATTTAGCATGTCTGGAGTCAGGAAAATGGCCATTTTTCAGTATTTTAAGGGTATTTCAAGAAAGTTGGTTTAGGCAAATTAAAAATGGAGCTTTTTAAGCCAAATTTGGTCAGGAACTCTAAATTGGCATTCTGATGGAAATAAGGATGGTTTGGATAGTTTTTGAGACATCAAGAAATTTGAGAAATTTTGCATGTCTGGAGTCAGGCAATATGGCCATTTTTTCAGTATTTTAAAAGTGTTTCAAGAAAGTTCCTTTAGGCAATGTAATACTGGAGCTTTTTAAGCCAAATTTGGTCAGGAAATCTAAATTGGAATTCTGATAGAAATAAGGATGGTTTGGATAGTATTTGAGACATCAAGAAATTTGAGAAATTTTGCATGTCTGGAGTCAGGCAAAATGGCCATTTTTTCAGTATTTCAACGGTATTTCAAAAAAGTTGCTTTAGGCAATGTAAAACAGGAGCTTTTTAAGCCAAATTTGGTCAGGAACTCTATAATGGCATTCTGATGGAAATAAGGATGGTTTGGTTAGTATTTGAGACATCAAGAAATTTGAGAAATTTTGCCTGTCCGGAGTGAGGCAAAATTGCTATTTTGCAGTATTTTAAGGGTATTTCAAGAAATTTGCTTTAGGCAATGCAAAAGTGGAGCTTTTTAAGCCAAATTTGGTCATGAACTCTAAATTGGCATTCTGATGGAAATAAGGATGGTTTGGTTAGTATTTGAAACATCAAGAAATTTGAGAAATTTTGCATGTCGGGAGTCAGGCAAAATGGCTATTTTTCAGCATTTTAAAGGTATTTCAAGAAAGTTGCTTTAGGCAATGTAAAAGTGGAGATTTTTAAGACAAATTTGGTCAGGAACTCTAAATTGGCATTCTGATGGAAATAAGGATTGTTTGGTTAGTATTTGAGACATCAAAAAGTTTGAGAAATTTTACATGTCTGGAGTTAGGCAAATAGGCCATTTTTCAGTATTTTAACGGTATTTCAAGAAAGTTGCTTTAGGCAAAGTAAAGTTGAAGCTATTAATGCCAAATTTGGTAAGAAACTCTAAATTGGCATTCTCATGGAAATTAGAATTGTTTAGTTAGTATTTGAGACATCAAGAAATTTGAGATATTTTGCATGTCCGGAGACAGACAAAATGGCCATTTTTCAGTTTTTTAACGGTATTTCAAGAAAGTTGCTTCAGGCAATGTAAAAGTGCAGCTTTTTAAGCCAAATTTTGTCAGGAACTCTACATTGGCATTCTGGTGGAAATAAGGATGGTTTGGTTACTATTTTAGACACCAAGAAATTTGAGAAATTTTGCATGTCCGGAGTCAGGCAAAATGGCCATTTTTTCAGTATTTCAAGGTTATTTCAAGAAAGTTGCTTTAGGCAATGTAGAACAGAAGCTTTTTAAGCCAAATTTGGTCAGGAACTCTATAATGGCATTCTGATGGAAATAAGGATGGTTTGGTTAGTCTTTGAGACATCAAAAAATTTGAGAAATTATCCATGTCTGGAGTCAGGCAAATAGGCCATTTTTCAGTAATTTAAGGGTATTTCAAAAAAGTTGCTTTAGGCAATGTAAAAGTGGAGCTTTTTAAGCCAAATTTGGTCAGGAACTCTATAATGGCATTCTGATGGAAATAGGGATAATTTGGTTAGTATTTGAAACATCAAGAAATTTGAGAAATTTTGCCTGTCCGAAGTCAGGCAAAATCGACATTTTTCAGTGTTTTAAGGGTATTTCAAGAAAGTTGCTTCAGGCAATGTAAAAGTGGAGCTTTCTAAGCCAAAATTTGTCAGGAACTCTAAATTGGCTGTCTGGGGGAAATAAGGATGGTTTGGTTAGTATTTGAGACATGACGAAATATGAGAAATTTTGCATGTCTAGAGTCAGGCAATATGGCCATTTTTTCAGTATTTTAAGGGTATTTCAAGAAAGTTGCTTTAGGCAATGAAAAAGTGGAGATTTTGAAGCTAAATTTGGTCAGGAACTCTAAATTGGCATTTAGATGGAAATAAGGATGGTTTGGTTAGTATTTGAGACATCAAGAAATTTGAGAAATTTTGCCTGTCCGGAGTGAGGCAAAATTGCTATTTTGCAGTATTTTAAGGGTATTTCAAGAAAGTTGCTTTAGGCAATGCAAAAGTGGAGCTTTTTAAGCCAAATTTGGTCATGAACTCTAAATTGGCATTCTGATGGAAATAAGGATGGTTTGGTTAGTATTTGAAACATCAAGAAATTTGAGAAATTTTGCATGTCGGGAGTCAGGCAAAATGGCTATTTTTCAGCATTTTAAGGGTATTTCAAGAAAGTTGCTTTAGGCAATGCAAAAGTGGAGCTTTTTAAGCCAAATTTGGTGAGGAACTCTAAATTAGCATTCTGATGGAAATAAGGATGGTTTGGTTAGTATTTGAGACATGATGACATTTGAAAAATTTAGCATGTCTGGAGTCAGGAAAATGGCCATTTTTCAGTATTTTAAGGGTATTTCAAGAAAGTTGGTTTAGGCAAATTAAAAATGGAGCTTTTTAAGCCAAATTTGGTCAGGAACTCTAAATTGGCATTCTGATGGAAATAAGGATGGTTTGGATAGTATTTGAGACATCAAGAAATTTGAGAAATTTTGCATGTCTGGAGTCAGGCAATATGGCCATTTTTTCAGTATTTTAAAAGTGCTTCAAGAAAGTTCCTTTAGGCAATGTAATACTGGAGCTTTTTAAGCCAAATTTGGTCAGGAAATCTAAATTGGAATTCTGATAGAAATAAGGATGGTTTGGATAGTATTTGAGACATCAAGAAATTTGAGAAATTTTGCATGTCTGGAGTCAGGCAAAATGGCCATTTTTTCAGTATTTCAACGGTATTTCAAAAAAGTTGCTTAAGGCAATGTAAAACAGGAGCTTTTTAAGCCAAATTTGGTCAGGAACTCTATAATGGCATTCTGATGGAAATAAGGATGGTTGGTTAGTATTTGAGACATCAAGAAATTTGAGAAATTTTGCCTGTCCGGAGTGAGGCAAAATTGCTATTTTGCAGTATTTTAAGGGTATTTCAAGAAAGTTGCTTTAGGCAATGCAAAAGTGGAGCTTTTTAAGCCAAATTTGGTCATGAACTCTAAATTGGCATTCTGATGGAAATAAGGATGGTTTGGTTAGTATTTGAAACATCAAGAAATTTGAGAAATTTTGCATGTCGGGAGTCAGGCAAAATGGCTATTTTTCAGCATTTTAAAGGTATTTCAAGAAAGTTGCTTTAGGCAATGTAAAAGTGGAGATTTTTAAGACAAATTTGGTCAGGAACTCTAAATTGGCATTCTGATGGAAATAAGGATTGTTTGGTTAGTATTTGAGACATCAAAAAGTTTGAGAAATTTTGCATGTCTGGAGTTAGGCAAATAGGCCATTTTTCAGTATTTTAACGGTATTTCAAGAAAGTTGCTTTAGGCAAAGTAAAGTTGAAGCTATTAATGCCAAATTTGGTAAGAAACTCTAAATTGGCATTCTCATGGAAAATAGAATTGTTTAGTTAGTATTTGAGACATCAAGAAATTTGAGATATTTTGCATGTCCGGAGTCAGGCAAAATGGCCATTTTTTCAGTATTTTAACGGTATTTCAAGAAAGTTGCTTTAGGCAATGTAAAAGTGCAGCTTTTTAAGCCAAATTTTGTCAGGAACTCTACATTGGCATTCTGGTGGAAATAAGGATGGTTTGGTTACTATTTTAGACACCAAGAAATTTGAGAAATTATCCATGTCCGGAGTCACGCAAATAGGCCATTTTTTCAGTATTTCAAGGTTATTTCAAGAAAGTTGCTTTAGGCAATGTAAAACAGGAGCTTTTGAAGCCAAATTTGGTCAGGAACTCTATAATGGCATTCTGATGGAAATAAGGATGGTTTGGTTATTATTTGAGACATCAAAAAATTTGAGAAATTTTGCATGTCGCGAGTCAGGAAAAATTGCCATTTTTCAGTATTTTAACGGTATTCCAAGAAAGTTGCTTCAGGCAATGTAAAAGTGCAGCTTTTCTAAGCCAAATTTGGTCAGGAACTCTAAATTGGCATTCTGGTGGAAATAAGGATGGTTTGGTTAGTATTTGAGACATGACGAAATATGAGAAATTTTGCATGTCTGGAGTCAGGCAATATGGCCATTTTTTCAATATTTAAAGGGTATTTCAAGAAAGTTGCTTTAGGCAATGTAAAAGTGGAGATTTTGAAGCTAAATTTTGTCAGGAACTCTAAATTGGCATTTAGATGGAAATAAGGATGGTTTGGTTAGTATTTGAGACATCAAGAAATTTGAGAAATTTGGCATGTCCGGAGTCAGGCAAAATGGCTATTTTTCAGTATTTTAAGGGTATTTCAAGAAAGTTTCTTTAGGCAATGTAAAAGTGGAGCTTTTTAAGCCCAAATTGGTCATGAACTCTAAATTGGCATTCTCATGGAAATAAGGATGGTTTGGTTAGTATTTGAAACATCAAGAAATTTGAGAAATTTTGCATGTCGGGAGTCAGGCAAAATGGCTATTTTTCAGCATTTTAAGGGTATTTCAAGAAAGTTGCTTTAGGCAATGTAAAAGTGGAGCTTTTTATGCCAAATTTGGTGAGGAACTCTAAATTAGCATTCTGATGGAAATAAGGATGGTTTGGTTAGTATTTGAGACATGATGACATTTGAAAAATTTAGCATGTCTGGAGTCAGGAAAATGGCCATTTTTCAGTATTTTTAGGGTATTTCAAGAAAGTTGGATTAGGCAAATTAAAAGTGGAGCTTTTTAAGCCAAATTTGGTCAGGAACTCTAAATTGGCTGTCTGGTGGAAATAAGGATGGTTTGGTTAGTATTTGAGACATGACGAAATTTGACAAATTTTTCATGTCTGGAGTCAGGCAATATGGCCATTTTTTCAGTATTTTAAGGGTATTTCAAGAAAGTGGCTTTAGGCAATGAAAAAGTGGAGATTTTGAAGCTAAATTTGGTCAGGAACTCTAAATTGGCGTTAAGATGGAAATAAGGATGGTTTGGTTAGTATTTGAGACATCAAGAAATTTGAGAAATTTTGCATGTCCGGATACAGGCAAAATGGCTATTTTTCAGTATTTTAAGGGTATTTCAAGAAAGTTGCTTTAGGCAATGTAAAAGTGGAGCTTTTTAAGCCAAAATTGGTCATGAACTCTAAATTGGCATTCTGATGGAAATAAGGATGGTTTGGTTAGTATCTGAAACATCAAGAAATTTGAGAAATTTTTTAGGTCGGGAGTCAGGCAAAATGGCTATTTTTCAGCATTTTAAGGGTATTTCAAGAAAGTTGCTTTAGGCAATGTAAAAGTGGAGCTTTTTAAGCCAAATTTAGTCAGGAACTCTAAATTGGCATTCTGATGGAAATAAGGATGGTTTGGATAGTATTTGAGACATCAAGAAGTGTGAGAAATTTTGCATGTCTGGAAACAGGCAATATGGCCATTTTTTCAGTATTTTAACGGTGTTTTAAGAAAGTTGCTTTAGGCAATGTAAAACAGGAGCTTTTTAAGCCAAATTTGGCCAGGAACTCTGTAATGGCATTCTGATGGAAATAAGGATGGTTTGGTTAGTATTTGAGACATCAAGAAATTTGAGAAATTTTGCATGTCGCGAGTCAGGAAAAATTGCCATTTTTCAGTATTTTAACGGTATTTCAAGAAAGTTTCTTTAGGCAATGTAAAAGTGGAGATTTTTAAGCCAAATTTGGTCAGGAACTCTAAATTGGCATTCTGATGGAAATAAGGATGGTTTGGTTAGTATTTGAGACATCAAAAAGTTTGAGAGATTTTGCATGTCTGGATTTAGGCAAATAGGCCATTTTTCAGTATTTTAACGGTATTTCAAGAAAGTTGCTTTAGGCAAAGTAAAGTTGAAGCTTTTAATGCCAAATTTGGTAAGGAACTCTAAATTGGCATTCTCATAGAAATTAGAATTGTTTAGTTAGTATTTGAGACATCAAGAAATTTGAGATATTTTGCATGTCCGGAGACAGACAAAATGGCCAT
This sequence comes from Muricea muricata, assembly GCA_963855995.1. Classification (NCBI taxonomy): domain Eukaryota; kingdom Metazoa; phylum Cnidaria; class Anthozoa; order Malacalcyonacea; family Plexauridae; genus Muricea; species Muricea muricata. Next base: position 21,034,971 of record OY979717.1, on the reverse strand, counting down.
TTTTCAGTATTTTAAGGGTATTTCAAGAAAGTTGCTTTAGGCAACGTAAAACTGGAGCTTTTTAAGCCAAATTTGGTCAGGAACTCTAAATTGGCATTCTGATGGAAATAAGGACGGTTTGGTTTGTATTTGAGACATCAAGAAATTTGAGAAATTTTGCCTGTCCGGAGTCAGGCAAAATGGCCATTTTTTCAGTATTTTAAGGGTATTTCAAGAAAGTTGCTTTAGGCAACGTAAAACTGGAGCTTTTTAAGAAAAATTTGGTCAGGAACTCTAAATTGGCATTCTGATGGAAATAAGGACGGTTTGGTTAGTATTTGAGACATCAACAAATTTGAGAAATTTTGCCTGTCCGGAGTGAGGCAAAATGGCCATTTTTTCAGTATTTTAAGGGTATTTCAAGAAAGTTGCTTTAAGCAATGTAGAACAGGAGCTTTTTAAGCCAAATTTGGTCAGGAACTCTATAATGGCATTCTGATGGAAATAAGGATGGTTTGGTTAGTATTTGAGACTTCAAAAAAATTTGAGAAATTATCCATGTCTGGAGTCAGGCAAATAGGCCATTTTTCAGTATTTTAAGGGTATTTCAAAAAAGTTGCTTTAGGCAATGTAAAAGTGGAGCTTTTTAAGCCAAATTTGGTCAGGAACTCTATAATGGCATTCTGATGGAAATAGGGATGGTTTGGTTAGTATTTGAAACATCAAGAAATTTGAGAAATTTTGCCTGTCCGAAGTCAGGCAACATCGACATTTTTCAGTATTTTAAGGGTATTTCAAGAAAGTTGCTTCAGGCAATGTAAAAGTGGAGCTTTCTAAGCCAAATTTGGTCAGGAACTCTAAATTGGCTGTCTGGTGGAAATAAGGATGGTTTGGTTAGTATTTGAGACATGACGAAATTTGACAAATTTTTCATGTCTGGAGTCAGGCAATATGGCCATTTTTTCAGTATTTTAAGGGTATTTCAAGAAAGTGGCTTTAGGCAATGAAAAAGTGGAGATTTTGAAGCTAAATTTGGTCAGGAACTCTAAATTGGCGTTAAGATGGAAATAAGGATGGTTTGGTTAGTATTTGAGACATCAAGAAATTTGAGAAATTTTGCATGTCCGGATACAGGCAAAATGGCTATTTTTCAGTATTTTAAGGGTATTTCAAGAAAGTTGCTTTAGGCAATGTAAAAGTGGAGCTTTTTAAGCCAAAATTGGTCATGAACTCTAAATTGGCATTCTGATGGAAATAAGGATGGTTTGGTTAGTATCTGAAACATCAAGAAATTTGAGAAATTTTGTAGGTCGGGAGTCAGGCAAAATGGCTATTTTTCAGCATTTTAAGGGTATTTCAAGAAAGTTGCTTTAGGCAATGTAAAAGTGGAGCTTTTTAAGCCAAATTTAGTCAGGAACTCTAAATTGGCATTCTGATGGAAATAAGGATGGTTTGGATAGTATTTGAGACATCAAGAAGTTTGAGAAATTTTGCATGTCTGGAAACAGGCAATATGGCCATTTTTTCAGTATTTTAAGGGTGTTTTAAGAAAGTTGCTTTAGGCAATGTAAAACTGGAGCTTTTTAAGCCAAATTTTGTCAGGAACTCTAAATTGCCATTCTGATAGAAATAAGAATGGTTTGGTTAGTATTTGAGATATGACGAAATTTGAGAAATTTTGCATGTCTGGAGTCAGGCAATATGGTCATTTTTTCAGTATTTTAAGGGTATTTCAAGAAAGTTGCTTCAGGCAATGTAAAAGTGGATCTTTCTATGCCATATTTGGTCAGGAACTCTAAATTGGCATTCTGGTGGAAATAAGGATGGTTTGGTTAGTATTTGAGGCATCAAGAAATTTGAGAAATTTTGCATGTCCGGATACAGGCAAAATGGCTATTTTTCAGTATTTTAAGGGTATTTCAAGAAAGTTGCTTTAGGCAATGTAAAAGTGGAGCTTTTTAAGCCAAAATTGGTCATGAACTCTAAATTGGCATTCTGATGGAAATAAGGATAGTTTGGTTAGTATCTGAAACATCAAGAAATTTGAGAAATTTTGTAGGTCGGGAGTCAGGCAAAATGGCTATTTTTCAGCATTTTAAGGGTATTTCAAGAAAGTTGCTTTAGGCAATGTAAAAGTGGAGCTTTTTAAGCCAAATTTAGTCAGGAACTCTAAATTGGCATTCTGATGGAAATAAGGATGGTTTGGATAGTATTTGAGACATCAAGAAGTTTGAGAAATTTTGCATGTCTGGAAACAGGCAATATGGCCATTTTTTCAGTATTTTAAGGGTGTTTTAAGAAAGTTGCTTTAGGCAATGTAAAACTGGAGCTTTTTAAGCCAAATTTTGTCAGGAACTCTAAATTGCCATTCTGATAGAAATAAGAATGGTTTGGTTAGTATTTGAGATATGACGAAATTTGAGAAATTTTGCATGTCTGGAGTCAGGCAATATGGTCATATTTTCAGTATTTTAAGGGTATTTCAAGAAAGTTGCTTCAGGCAATGTAAAAGTGGATCTTTCTATGCCATATTTGGTCAGGAACTCTAAATTGGCATTCTGGTGGAAATAAGGATGGTTTGGTTAGTATTTGAGGCATCAAGAAATTTGAGAAATTTTGCCTGTCCGGAATCAGGCAAAATGGCCATTTTTTCAGTATTTTAAGGGTATTTCAAGAAAGTTGCTTTAAGCAATGTAGAACAGAAGCTTTTTAAGCCAAATTTGGTCAGGAACTCTATAATGGCATTCTGATGGAAATAAGGATGGTTTGGTTAGTATTTGAGACATGATGACATTTGAAAAATTTAGCATGTCTGGAGTCAGGAAAATGGCCATTTTTCAGTATTTTAAGGGTATTTCAAGAAAGTTGGTTCAGGCAAATTAAAAGTGGAGCTTTTTAAGCCAAATTTGGTCAGGAACTCTAAATTGGCATTCTGATGGAAATAAGGATGGTTTGGATAGTATTTGAGACATCAAGAAATTTGAGAATTTTTGCACGTCTGGAGTCAGGCAATATGGCCATTTTTTCAGTATTTTAAGGGTGTTTCAAGAAAGTTGCTTTAGGCAATGTAATACTGGAGCTTTTTAAGCCAAATTTGGTCCGGAACTCTAAATTGGCATTCTGATAGAAATAAGGATGGTTTGGATAGTTTTTGAGACATCAAGAAATTTGAGAAATTTTGCATGTCTGGAGTCAGGCAAATAGGCCATTTTTCAGTATTTTAACGGTATTTCAAGAAAGTTGCTTCAGGCAATGTAAAAGTGCAGCCTTTAAGCCAAATTTGGTCAGGAACTCTACATTGGCGTTCTGGTGGAAATAAGGATGGTTTGGTTACTATTTTAGACACTAAGAAATTTGAGAAGTTTGGCATGTCCGGAGTCAGGCAAAATGGCCATTTTTTCAGTATTTCAAGGGTATTTCAAGAAAGTTGCTTTAGGCAATGTAAAACAGGAGCTTTTTAAGCCAAATTTGGTCAGGAACTCTATAATGGCATTCTGATGGAAATAAGGATGGTTTGGTTAGTATTTGAGACATCAAGAAATTTGAGAAATTTTGCATGTCGCGAGTCAGGAAAAATTGCCATTTTTCAGTATTTTAAAGGTATTTCAAGAAAGTTGCTTTAGGCATTGTAAAAGTGGAGATTTTTAAGCCAAATTTGGTCAGGAACTCTAAATTGGCATTCTGATGGAAATAAGGATGGTTTGGTTAGTATTTGAGACATCAAAAAGTTTGAGAAATTTTGCATGTCTGGAGTTAGGCAAATAGGCCATTTTTCAGTATTTTAACGGTATTTCAACAAAGTTGCTTTAAGCAAAGTAAAGTAGAAGCTATTAATGCCAAATTTGGTAAGAAACTCTAAATTGGCATTCTCATGGAAATTAGAATTGTTTAGTTAGTATTTGAGACATCAAGAAATTTGAGATATTTTGCATGTCCGGAGACAGACAAAATGGCCATTTTTCAGTATTTTAAGGGTATTTCAAGAAAGTTGCTTTAGGCAACGTAAAAGTGGAGCTTTTTAAGCAAATTTGGTCAGGAACTCTATAATGCCATTCTGATGGAAATAGGGATGGTTTGGTTAGTATTTGAAACATCAAGAAATTTGAGAAATTTTGCCTGTCCGAAGTCAGGCAACATCGACATTTTTCAGTGTTTTAAGGGTATTTCAAGAAAGTTGCTTCAGGCAACGTAAAACTGGAGCTTTTTAAGCCAAATTTGGTCAGGAACTCTAAATTGGCATTCTGATGGAAATAAGGACGGTTTGGTTAGTATTTGAGGCATCAAGAAATTTGAGAAATTTTGCCTGTCCGGAGTCAGGCAAAATGGCCATTTTTTCAGTATTTTAAGGGTATTTCAAGAAAGTTGCTTTAAGCAATGTAGAAAAGAAGCTTTTTAAGCCAAATTTGGTCAGGAACTCTATAATGGCATTCTGATGGAAATAAGGACGGTTTGGTTAGTATTTGAGACATCAAAAAATTTGAGAAATTATCCATGTCTGGAGTCACGCAAATAGGCCATTTTTCAGTATTTTAACGGTATTTGAAGAAAGTTGCTTCAGGCAATGTAAAAGTGCAGCTTTTTAAGCCAAATTTGGTCAGGAACTCTACATTGGCATTCTGGTGGAAATAAGGATGGTTTGGTTACTATTTTAGACACCAAGAAATTTGAGAATTTTTGCATGTCTGGGATCAGGCAATATGGCCATTTTTCAGTATTTTAAGGGTATTTCAAGAAAGTTTGTTTAGGCAATGTAAAAGTGGAGGTTTTGAAGCTAAACTTGGTCAGCAACTCCAAATTGGCATTTAGTTGGAAATAAGGATGGTTTGGTTAGTATTTGAGACATCATGAAATTTGAGAAATTTTGCATGTCCGGAGTCAGGCAAAATGGCTATTTTGCAGTATTTTAAGGGTATTTCAAGAAAGTTGCTTTAGGCAATGTAAAACAGGAGCTTTTTAAGCCAAATTTGGTCAGGAACTCTATAATGGCATTCTGATGGAAATAAGGATGGTTTGGTTATTATTTGAGACATCAAGAAATTTGAGAAATTTTTCATGTCGCGAGTCAGGAAAAATTGCCATTTTTCAGTATTTTAAGGGTATTTCAAGAAAGTTGCTTTAGGCAATGTAAAAGTGGAGCTTTTTAAGCCAAATTTGGTCAGGAACTCTAAATTGGCATTCTGATGGAAATGAGGATGGTTTGGTTAGTATTTGAGACATCAAAAAGTTTGAGAAATTTTGCATGTCTGGAGTCAGGCAAATAGGCCATTTTTCAGTATTTTAACGGTATTTCAAGAAAGTTGCTTCAAGCAATGTAAAAGTGCAGCTTTTTAAGCCAAATTTGGTCAGGAACTCTACATTGGCATTCTGGTGGAAATAAGGATGGTTTGGTTACTATTTTAGACACTAAGAAATTTGAGAAATTTTGCATGTCCGGAGTCAGGCAAAATGGCCATTTTTTCAGTATTTCAAGGGTATTTCAAGAAAGTTGCTTTAGGCAATGTAAAACAGGAGCTTTTTAAGCCAAATTTGGTCAGGAACTCTATAATGGCATTCTGATGGAAATAAGGATGGTTTGGTTAGTATTTGAAACATCAAGAAATTTGAGAAATTTTGCATGTCGGGAGTCAGGCAAAATGGCTATTTTTCAGCATTTTAAGGGTATTTCAAGAAAGTTGCTGTAGGCAATGTAAAAGTGGAGCTTTTTAAGCCAAATTTGGTGAGGAACTCTAAATTAGCATTCTGATGGAAATAAGGATGGTTTGGTTAGTATTTGAGACATCATGACATTTGAAAAATTTTGCATGTCTGGAGTCAGGCAATATGGCCATTTTTTCAGTATTTTAAGGGTGTTTCAAGAAAGTTGCTTTAGGCAATGTAATACTGGAGCTTTTTAAGCCAAATTTGGTCCGGAACTCTAAATTGGCATTCTGATAGAAATAAGGATGGTTTGGTTTGTATTTGAGACATCAAGAAATTTGAGAAATTTTGCAAGTCTGGAGTCAGGCAATATGGTCATTTTTTCAGTATTTTAAGGGTATTTCAAGAATGTTTCTTTAGGCAACGTAAAACTGGAGCTTTTTAAGCCAAATTTGGTCAGGAACTCTAAGGTGGCATTCTGATGGAAATAAGGACGGTTTGGTTAGTATTTGAGACATCAAGAAATTTGAGAAATTTTGCCTGTCCGGAGTCAGGCAAAATGGCCATTTTTTCAGTATTTTAAGGGTATTTCAAGAAAGTTGCTTTAAGCAATGTAGAACAGGAGCTTTTTAAGCCAAATTTGGTCAGGAACTCTATAATTGGAATTCTGATGGAAATAATAATGGTTTGGTTAGTATTTGAGACATCAAAAATTTTGAGAAAATATCCATGTCTTGAGTCAGGCAAATAGGCCATTTTTCAGTATTTTAAGGGTATTTCAAGAAAGTTGCTTTAGGCAATGTAAAAGTGCAACTTTTTAAGCCAAATTTTGTCAGGAACTCTACATTGGAATTCTGGTGGAAATAAGGATGGTTTGGTTACTATTTTAGACACCAAGAAATTTGAGAAATTTTGCATGTCCGGAGTCAGGAAAAATGGCCATTTTTTCAGTATTTCAAGGTTATTTCAAGAAAGTTGCTTTAGGCAATGTAAAACAGGAGCTTTTGAAGCCAAATTTGGTCAGGAACTCTATAATGGCATTCTGATGGAAATAAGGACGGTTTGGTTAGTATGTGAGACATCAAGAATTTTGAGAAATTTTGCATGTCTGGAGTTATGCAAAAAAGCCATTTTTCAGTATTTTAACGGTATTTCAAGAAAGTTGCTTTAGGCAATGTAAAAGTGCAGCTTTTTAAGCCAAATTTTTTCAGGAACTCTACATTGGCATTCTGGTGGAAATAAGGATATTTTGGTTACTTTTTTAGACACCAAGAAATTTGAGAAATTTTGCATGTCCGGAGTCAGGCAAAATGGCCATTTTTTCAGTATTTCAAGGTTATTTCAAGAAAGTTGCTTTAGGCAATGTAAAACAGGAGCTTTTGAAGCCAAATTTGGTCAGGAACTCTATAATGGCATTCTGATGGAAATAAGGATGGTTTGGTTATTATTTGAGACATCAAAAAATTTGAGAAATTTTGCATGTCGCGAGTCAGGAAAAATTGCCATTTTTCAGTATTTTAACGGTATTTCAAGAAAGTTGCTTTAGGCAATGTAAAAGTGGAGCTTTTTGAGCCAAATTTGGTCAGGAACTCTAAATTGGCATTCTCATGGAAATAAGGATGGTTTTGTTACTATTTTAGACGCTAAGAAATTTGAGAAATTTGGCATGTCCGGAGTCAGGCAAAATGGCCATTTTTTCAGTATTTCAAGGGTATTTCAAGAAAGTTGCTTTAGGCAATGTAAAACAGGAGCTTTTTAAGCCAAATTTGGTCAGGAACTCTATAATGGCATTCTGATGGAAATAAGGATGGTTTGGTTAGTATTTGAGACATCAAGAAATATTAGAAATTTTGCATGTCACGAGTCAGGAAAAATTGCCATTTTTCAGTATTTTAACGGTATTTCAAGAAAGTTGCTTTAGGCAATGTAAAAGTGGAGACTTTTAAGCCAAATTTGATCAGGAACTCTAAATTGGCATTCTGATGGAAATAAGGACGGTTTGGTTAGTATTTGAGACATCAAGAAATTTGAGAAATTTTGCATGTCTGGAGTTAGGCAAATAAGCCATTTTTCAGTGTTTTAACGGTATTTCAAGAAAGTTGCTTCAGGCAATGTAAAAGTGCAGCTTTTTAAGCCAAATTTGATCAGGAACTCTACATTGGCATTCTGGTGGAAATAAGGATGGTTTGGTTACTTTTTTAGACACCAACAAATTTGAGAAATTTTGCATGTCCGGAGTCAGGCAAAATGGCCATTTTTTCAGTATTTCAAGGTTATTTCAAGAAAGTTGCTTTAGGCAATGTAAAACAGGAGCTTTTGAAGCCAAATTTGGTCAGGAACTCTATAATGGCATTCTGATGGAAATAAGGATGGTTTGGTTATTATTTGAGACATCAAAAAATTTGAGAAATTTTGCATGTCGCGAGTCAGGAAAAATTGCCATTTTTCAGTATTTTAACGGTATTTCAAGAAAGTTGCTTTAGGCAATGTGAAAGTGGAGCTTTTTGAGCCAAATTTGGTCAGGAACTCTAAATTGGCATTCTGATGGAAATAAGGATGGTTTTGTTACTATTTTAGACACTAAGAAGTTTGAGAAATTTGGCATGTCCGGAGTCAGGCAAAATGGCCATTTTTTCAGTATTTCAAGGGTATTTCAAGAAAGTTGCTTTAGGCAATGTAAAAGTGCAGCTTTTTAAGCCAAATTTGGTCAGGAACTCTATAATGGCATTCTGATGGAAATAAGGATGGTTTGGTTAGTATTTGAGACATCAAGAAATTTTAGAAATTTTGCATGTCGCGAGTCAGGAAAAATTGCCATTTTTCAGTATTTTAACGGTATTTCAAGAAAGTTGCTTTAGGCAATGTAAAAGTGGAGACTTTTAAGCCAAATTTGATCAGGAACTCTAAATTGGCATTCTGATGGAAATAAGGATGGTTTGGTTAGTATTTGAGACATCAAAAAGTTTGAGAAATTTTGCATGTGTGGAGTTAGGCAAATAGGCCATTTTTCAGTATTTTAACGGTATTTCAAGAAAGTTGCTTTAGGCAAAGTAAAGTTGAAGCTATTAATGCCAAATTTGGTAAGAAACTCTAACATGGCATTCTCATGGAAATTAGAATTGTTTAGTTAGTATTTGAGACATCAAGAAATCTGAGATATTTTGCATGTCCGGAGACAGACAAAATGGCCATTTTTCAGTATTTTAAGGGTATTTCAAGAAAGTTGCTTTAGGCAACGTAAAACTGGAGCTTTTTAAGCAAAATTTGGTCAGGAACTCTAAATTGCCATTCTGATAGAAATAAGGATGGTTTGGTTAGTATTTGAGATATGACAAAATTTGAGAAATTTTGCATGTCTGGAGTCAGGCAATATGGTCATTTTTTCAGTATTTTAAGGGTATTTCAAGAAAGTTGCTTCAGGCAATGTAAAAGTGGATCTTTCTATGCCATATTTGGTCAGGAACTCTAAATTGGCATTCTGGTGGAAATAAGGATGGTTTGGATAGTATTTGAGACATCAAAAAATTTGGGAAATTATCCATGTCTGGAGTCAGGCAAAATGGCTATTTTTATGTATTTTAAGGGTATTTCAAGAAAGTTGATTTAGGCAATGTAAAAGTGGAGCTTTTCAAGCCAAATTTGGTCAGAAACTCTAAATTGGCATTCTGATGGAAATGAGGATGGTTTGGTTAGTATTTGAGACATCAAGAAATTTTAGAAATTTTGCATGTCCGGAGTCAGGCAATATAGACATTTTTTCAGTATTTTAAGGGTATTTCAAGAAAGTTGCTTTAAGCAATGTAGAACAGGAGCTTTTTAAGCCAAATTTGGTCAGGAACTCTATAATTGGAATTCTGATGGAAATAATAATGGTTTGGTTAGTATTTGAGACATCAAAAATTTTGAGAAAATATCCATGTCTGGAGTCAGGCAAATAGGCCATTTTTCAGTATTTTAACGGTATTTCAAGAAAGTTGCTTCAGGCAATGTAAAAGTGCAGCTTTTTAAGCCAAATTTTGTCAGGAACTCTACATTGGAATTCTGGTGGAAATAAGGATGGTTTGGTTACTATTTTAGACACCAAGAAATTTGAGAAATTTTGCATGTCCGGAGTCAGGAAAAATGGCCATTTTTTCAGTATTTCAAGGTTATTTCAAGAAAGTTGCTTTAGGCAATGTAAAACAGGAGCTTTTGAAGCCAAATTTGGTCAGGAACTCTATAATGGCATTCTGATGGAAATAAGGACGGTTTGGTTAGTATTTGAGACATCAAGAAATTTGAGAAATTTTGCATGTCTGGAGTTATGCAAAAAAGCCATTTTTCAGTATTTTAACGGTATTTCAAGAAAGTTGCTTCAGGCAATGTAAAAGTGCAGCTTTTTAAGCCAAATTTTTTCAGGAACTCTACATTGGCATTCCGGTGGAAATAAGGATATTTTGGTTACTTTTTTAGACACCAAGAAATTTGAGAAATTTTGCATATCCGGAGTCAGGCAAAATGGCCATTTTTTCAGTATTTCAAGGTTATTTCAAGAAAGTTGCTTTCGGCAATGTAAAACAGGAGCTTTTGAAGCAAAATTTGGTCAGGAACTCTATAATGGCTGTCTGATGGAAATAAGGATGGTTTGGTTATTATTTGAGACATCAAAAAATTTGAGAAATTTTGCATGTCGCGAGTCAGGAAAAATTGCCATTTTTCAGTATTTTAACGGTATTTCAAGAAAGTTGCTTTAGGCAATGTAAAAGTGGAGCTTTTTGAGCCAAATTTGGTCAGGAACTCTAAATTGGCATTCTCATGGAAATAAGGATGGTTTTGTTACTATTTTAGACACTAAGAAATTTGAGAAATTTGGCATGTCCGGAGTCAGGCAAAATGGCCATTTTTTCAGTATTTCAAGGGTATATCAAGAAAGTTGCTTTAGGCAATGTAAAACAGGAGCTTTTTAAGCCAAATTTGGTCAGGAACTCTATAATGGCATTCTGATGGAAATAAGGATGGTTTGGTTAGTATTTGAGACATCAAGAAATATTAGAAATTTTGCATGTCGCGAGTCAGGAAAAATTGCCATTTTTCAGTATTTTAACGGTATTTCAAGAAAGTTGCTTTAGGCAATGTAAAAGCGGAGACTTTTAAGCCAAATTTGATCAGGAACTCTAAATTGGCATTCTGATGGAAATAAGGACGGTTTGGTTAGTATTTGAGACATCAAGAAATTTGAGAAATTTTGCATGTCTGGAGTTAGGCAAATAGGCCATTTTTCAGTATTTTAACGGTATTTCAAGAAAGTTGCTTAAGGCAATGTAAAAGTGCAGCTTTTTAAGCCAAATTTTGTCAGGAACTCTACATTGGCATTCTGGTGGAAATAAGGATGGTTTGGTTAGTATTTGAGACATCAAGAAATTTTAGAAATTTTGCATGTCGCGAGTCAGGAAAAATTGCCATTTTTCAGTATTTTAACGGTATTTCAAGAAAGTTGCTTTAGGCAATGTAAAAGTGGAGACTTTTAAGCCAAATTTGATCAGGAACTCTAAATTGGCATTCTGATGGAAATAAGGATGGTTTGGTTAGTATTTGAGACATCAAAAAGTTTGAGAAATTTTGCATGTGTGGAGTTAGGCAAATAGGCCTTTTTTCAGTATTTTAACGGTATTTCAAGAAAGTTGCTTTAGGCAAAGTAAAGTTGAAGCTATTAATGCCAAATTTGGTAAGAAACTCTAAATTGGCATTCTCATGGAAATTAGAATTGTTTAGTTAGTATTTGAGACATCAAGAAATTTGAGATATTTTGCATGTCCGGAGACAGACAAAATGGCCATTTTTCAGTATTTTAAGGGTATTTCAAGAAAGTTGCTTTAGGCAACGTAAAACTGGAGCTTTTTAAGCAAAATTTGGTCAGGAACTCTAAATTGCCATTCTGATAGAAATAAGGATGGTTTGGTTAGTATTTGAGATATGACAAAATTTGAGAAATTTTGCATGTCTGGAGTCAGGCAATATGGTCATTTTTTCAGTATTTTAAGGGTATTTCAAGAAAGTTGCTTCAGGCAATGTAAAAATGGATCTTTCTAAGCCAAATTTGGTCAGGAACTCTAAATTGGCATTTTGGTGGAAATAAGGATGGTTAGGTTAGTATTTGACACATGACGAAATATGAGAAATTTTGCATGTCTCGAGTCAGGCAATATGGCCATTTTTTCAGTATTTAAAGGGTATTTCAAGAAAGTTTCTTTAGGCAATGAAAAAGTGGAGATTTTGAAGCTAAATTTTGTCAGGAACTCTAAATTGGCATTTAGATGGAAATAAGGATGGTTTGGTTAGTATTTGAGACATCAAGAAATTTGAGAAGTTTTGCATGTCCGGAGTCAGGCAAAATGGCTATTTTTCAGTATTTTAATGGTATTTCAAGAAAGTTGCTTTAGGCAATGTAAAAGTGGAGCTTTTTAAGCCAAAATTGGTCATGAACTCTAAATTGGCATTCTGATGGAAATAAGGATGGTTTGGTTAGTATTTGAAACATCAAGAAATTTGAGAAATTTTGCATGTCGGGAGTCAGGCAAATTGGCTATTTTTCAGCATTTTAAGGGTATTTCAAGAAAGTTGGTTTAGTCAAATTAAAAGTGGAGCTTTTTAAGCCAAATTTGGTCAGGAACTCTAAATTGGCATTCTGATGGAAATAAGGATGGTTTGGATAGTATTTGAGACATCAAGAAATTTGAGAAATTTTGCATGTCCGGAGTCAGGCAAAATGGCCATTTTTTCAGTATTTCAAGGTTATTTCAAGAAAGTTGTTTTAGGCAATGTAAAAGTGCAGCTTTTTAAGCCAAATTTGGTCAGGAACTCTATAATGGCATTCTGATGGAAATAAGGATGGTTTGGTTAGTATTTGAGACATCAAGAAATTTTAGAAATTTTGCATGTCGCGAGTCAGGAAAAATTGCCATTTTTCAGTATTTTAACGGTATTTCAAGAAAGTTGCTTTAGGCAATGTAAAAGTGGAGACTTTTAAGCCAAATTTGATCAGGAACTCTAAATTGGCATTCTGATGGAAATAAGGATGGTTTTGTTACTATTTTAGACACTAAGAAATTTGAGAAATTTGGCATGTCCGGAGTCAGGCAAAATGGCCATTTTTTCAGTATTTCAAGGGTATTTCAAGAAAGTTGCTTTAGGCAATGTAAAAGTGCAGCTTTTTAAGCCAAATTTGGTCAGGAACTCTATAATGGCATTCTGATGGAAATAAGGATGGTTTGGTTAGTATTTGAGACATCAAGAAATTTTAGAAATTTTGCATGTCGCGAGTCAGGAAAAATTGCCATTTTTCAGTATTTTAACGGTATTTCAAGAAAGTTGCTTTAGGCAATGTAAAAGTGGAGACTTTTAAGCCAAATTTGATCAGGAACTCTAAATTGGCATTCTGATGGAAATAAGGATGGTTTGGTTAGTATTTGAGACATCAAAAAGTTTGAGAAATTTTGCATGTGTGGAGTTAGGCAAATAGGCCTTTTTTCAGTATTTTAACGGTATTTCAAGAAAGTTGCTTTAGGCAAAGTAAAGTTGAAGCTATTAATGCCAAATTTGGTAAGAAACTCTAAATTGGCATTCTCATGGAAATTAGAATTGTTTAGTTAGTATTTGAGACATCAAGAAATTTGAGATATTTTGCATGTCCGGAGACAGACAAAATGGCCATTTTTCAGTATTTTAAGGGTATTTCAAGAAAGTTGCTTTAGGCAACGTAAAACTGGAGCTTTTTAAGCAAAATTTGGTCAGGAACTCTAAATTGCCATTCTGATAGAAATAAGGATGGTTTGGTTAGTATTTGAGATATGACAAAATTTGAGAAATTTTGCATGTCTGGAGTCAGGCAATATGGTCATTTTTTCAGTATTTTAAGGGTATTTCAAGAAAGTTGCTTCAGGCAATGTAAAAATGGATCTTTCTAAGCCAAATTTGGTCAGGAACTCTAAATTGGCATTTTGGTGGAAATAAGGATGGTTAGGTTAGTATTTGACACATGACGAAATATGAGAAATTTTGCATGTCTGGAGTCAGGCAATATGGCCATTTTTTCAGTATTTAAAGGGTATTTCAAGAAAGTTTCTTTAGGCAATGAAAAAGTGGAGATTTTGAAGCTAAATTTTGTCAGGAACTCTAAATTGGCATTTAGATGGAAATAAGGATGGTTTGGTTAGTATTTGAGACATCAAGAAATTTGAGAAGTTTTGCATGTCCGGAGTCAGGCAAAATGGCTATTTTTCAGTATTTTAAGGGTATTTCAAGAAAGTTGCTTTAGGCAATGTAAAAGTGGAGCTTTTTAAGCCAAAATTGGTCATGAACTCTAAATTGGCATTCTGATGGAAATAAGGATGGTTTGGTTAGTATTTGAAACATCAAGAAATTTGAGAAATTTTGCATGTCGGGAGTCAGGCAAATTGGCTATTTTTCAGCATTTTAAGGGTATTTCAAGAAAGTTGGTTTAGTCAAATTAAAAGTGGAGCTTTTTAAGCCAAATTTGGTCAGGAACTCTAAATTGGCATTCTGATGGAAATAAGGATGGTTTGGATAGTATTTGAGACATCAAGAAATTTGAGAAATTTTGCATGTCCGGAGTCAGGCAAAATGGCCATTTTTTCAGTATTTCAAGGTTATTTCAAGAAAGTTGCTTTAGGCAATGTAAAACAGGAGCTTTTTAAGCCAAATTTGGTCAGGAACTCTATAATGGCATTCTGATGGAAATAAGGATGGTTTGGTTATTATTTGAGACATCAAAAAATTTGAGAAATTTTGCATGTCGCGAGTCAGGAAAAATTGCCATTTTTCAGTATTTTAACGGTATTTCAAGAAAGTTTCTTTAGGCAATGTAAAAGTGGAGTATTTTGAGCCAAATTTGGTCAGGAACTCTAAATTGGCATTCTGATGGAAATAAGGATGGTTTTGTTACTATTTTAGACACTAACCAATTTGAGAAATTTGGCATGTCCGGAGTCAGGCAAAATGGCCATTTTTTCAGTATTTCAAGGGTATTTCAAGAAAGTTGCTTTAGGCAATGTAAAACAGGAGCTTTTAAAGCCAAATTTGGTCAGGAACTCTATAATGGCATTCTGATGGAAATAAGGATGGTTTGGTTAGCATTTGAGACATCAAGAAATTTTAGAAATTTTGCATGTCGCGAGTCAGGAAAAATTGCCATTTTTCAGTATTTTAACGGTATTTCAAGAAAGTTGCTTTAGGCAATGTAAAAGTGGAGACTTTTAAGCCAAATTTGATCAGGAACTCTAAATTGGCATTCTGATGGAAATAAGGATGGTTTGGTTAGTATTTGAGACATCAAGAAATTTGAGAAGTTTTGCATGTCCGGAGTCAGGCAAAATGGCTATTTTTCAGTATTTTAAGGGTATTTCAAGAAAGTTGCTTTAGGCAATGTAAAAGTGGAGCTTTTTAAGCCAAAATTGGTCATGAACTCTAAATTGGCATTCTGATGGAAATAAGGATGGTTTGGTTAGTATTTGAAACATCAAGAAATTTGAGAAATTTTGCATGTCGGGAGTCAGGCAAATTGGCTATTTTTCAGCATTTTAAGGGTATTTCAAGAAAGTTGGTTTAGTCAAATTAAAAGTGGAGCTTTTTAAGCCAAATTTGGTCAGGAACTCTAAATTGGCATTCTGATGGAAATAAGGATGGTTTGGATAGTATTTGAGACATCAAGAAATTTGAGAAATTTTGCATGTCCGGAGTCAGGCAAAATGGCCATTTTTTCAGTATTTCAAGGTTATTTCAAGAAAGTTGCTTTAGGCAATGTAAAACAGGGGCTTTTTAAGCCAAATTTGGTCAGGAACTCTATAATGGCATTCTGATGGAAATAAGGATGGTTTGGTTATTATTTGAGACATCAAAAAATTTGAGAAATTTTGCATGTCGCGAGTCAGGAAAAATTGCCATTTTTCAGTATTTTAACGGTATTTCAAGAAAGTTTCTTTAGGGAATGTAAAAGTGGAGTATTTTGAGCCAAATTTGGTCAGGAACTCTAAATTGGCATTCTGATGGAAATAAGGATGGTTTTGTTACTATTTTAGACACTAACCAATTTGAGAAATTTGGCATGTCCGGAGTCAGGCAAAATGGCCATTTTTTCAGTATTTCAAGGGTATTTCAAGAAAGTTGCTTTAGGCAATGTAAAACAGGAGCTTTTAAAGCCAAATTTGGTCAGGAACTCTATAATGGCATTCTGATGGAAATAAGGATGGTTTGGTTAGCATTTGAGACATCAAGAAATTTTAGAAATTTTGCATGTCGCGAGTCAGGAAAAATTGCCATTTTTCAGTATTTTAACGGTATTTCAAGAAAGTTGCTTTAGGCAAAGTAAAGTTGAAGCTATTAATGCCAAATTTGGTAAGAAACTCTAAATTGGCATTCTCATGGAAATTAGAATTGTTTAGTTAGTATTTTAGACATCAAGAAATTTGAAATATTTTGCATGTCCGGAGACAGACAAAATGGCCATTTTTCAGTATTTTAAGGGTATTTCAAGAAAGTCGCTTTAGGCAACGTAAAACTGGAGCTTTTTAAGCCAAATTTGGTCAGGAACCCTAAATTGGCATTCTGATGGAAATAAGGACGGTTTGGTTTGCATTTGAGACATCAAGAAATTTGAGAAATTTTGCCTGTCCGCAGTCAGGCAAAATGGCCATTTTTTCAGTATTTTAAGGGTATTTCACGAAAGTTGCTTTAGGCAACGTAAAACTGGAGCTTTTTAAGCCAAATTTGGTCAGGAACTCTAAATTGGCATTCTGATGGAAATAAGGACGGTTTGGTTAGTATTTGAGACATCAAGAAATTTGAGAAATTTTGCATGTCTGGAGTTAGGCAAATAGGCCATTTTTCAGTATTTTAACGGTATTTCAAGAAAGTTGCTTCAGGCAATGTAAAAGTGCAGCTTTTTAAGCCAAATTTTGTCAGGAACTCTACATTGGCATTCTGGTGGAAATAAGGATGGTTTGGTTACTTTCTTAGACACCAACAAATTTGAGAAATTTTGCATGTCCGGAGTCAGGCAAAATGGCCATTTTTTCAGTATTTCAAGGTTATTTCAAGAAAGTGTCTTTAGGCAATGTAAAACAGGAGCTTTTGAAGCCAAATTTGGTCAGGAACTCTATAATGGCATTTTGATGGAAATAAGGATGGTTTGGTTATTATTTGAGACATCAAAAAATTTGAGAAATTTTGCATGTCGCGAGTCAGGAAAAATTGCCATTTTTCAGTATTTTAACGGTATTTCAAGAAAGTTGCTTTAGGCAATGTAAAAGTGGAGCTTTTTGAGCCAAATTTGGTCAGGAACTCTAAATTGGCATTCTGATGGAAATAAGGATGGTTTTGCTACTATTTTAGACACTAACAAATTTGAGAAATTTGGCATGTCCGGAGTCAGGCAAAATGGCCATTTTTTCAGTATTTCAAGGGTATTTCAAGAAAGTTGCTTTAGGCAATGTAAAACAGGAGCTTTTAAAGCCAAGTTTGGTCAGGAACTCTATAATGGCATTCTGATGGAAATAAGGATGGTTTGGATAGTATTTGAGACATCAAGAAATTTTAGAAATTTTGCATGTTGCGAGTCAGGAAAAATTGCCATTTTTCAGTATTTTAACGGTATTTCAAAAAAGTTGCTTTAGGCAATGTAAAAGTGGAGACTTTTAAGCCAAATTTGATCAGGAACTCTAAATTGGCATTCTGATGGAAATAAGGATGGTTTGGTTAGTATTTGAGACATCAAAAAGTTTGAGAAATTTTGCATGTGTGGAGTTAGGCAAATAGGCCATTTTTCAGTATTTTAACGGTATTTCAAAAAAGTGGCTTTAGGCAAAGTAAAGTTTAAGCTATTAATGCCAAATTTGGTAAGAAACTCTAAATTGGCATTCTCATGGAAATTAGAATTGTTTAGTTAGTATTTGAGACATCAAGAAATTTGAGATATTTTGCATGTCCGGAGACAGACAAAATGGCCATTTTTCAGTATTTTAAGGGTATTTCAAGAAAGTCGCTTTAGGCAACGTAAAACTGGAGCTTTTTAAGCCAAATTTGGTCAGGAACTCTAAATTGGCATTCTGATGGAAATAAGGACGGTTTGGTTTGTATTTGAGACATCAAGAAATTTGAGAAATTTTGCCTGTCCGCAGTCAGGCAAAATGGCCATTTTTTCAGTATTTTAAGGGTATTTCAAGAAAGTTGCTTTAGGCAACGTAACACTGGAGCTTTTTAAGCAAAATTTGGTCAGGAACTCTAAATTGGCATTCTGATGGAAATAAGGACGGTTTGATTTGTATTTGAGACATCAAGAAATTTGAGAAATTTTGCCTGTCCGGAGTCAGGCCAAATAGCCATTTTTTCAGTATTTTAAGGGTATTTCAAGAAAGTTGCTTTAAGCAATGTAGAACAGGAGCTTTTTAAGCCAAATTTGGTCAGGAACTCTATAATTGGAATTTTGATGGAAATAAGGATGGTTTGGTTAGTGTTTGAGACATCAAAAATTTTGAGAAAATATCCATGTCTGGAGTCAGGCAAATAGGCCATTTTTCAGTATTTTAACGGTATTTCAAGAAAGTTGCTTCAGGCAATGTAAAAGTGCAGCTTTTTAAGCCAAATTTTGTCAGGAACTCTACATTGGCATTCTGGTGGAAATAAGGATGGTTTTGTTACTATTTTAGACACCAAGAAATTTGAGAAATTTTGCATGTCCGGAGTCAGGCAAAATGGCCATTTTTTCAGTATTTCAAGGTTATTTCAAGAAAGTTGCTTTAGGCAATGTAAAACAGGAGCTTTTGAAGCCAAATTTGGTCAGGAACTCTATAATGGCATTCTGATGGAAATAAGGATGGTTTGGTTATTATTTGAGACATCAAAAAATTTGAGAAATTTTGCATGTCGCGAGTCAGGAAAAATTGCCATTTTTCAGTATTTTAACGGTATTTCAAGAAAGTTGCTTTAGGCAATGTAAAAGTGGAGCTTTTTAAGCCAAATTTGGCCAGGAACTCTAAATTGGCATTCTGATGGAAATAAGGATGGTTTGGTTACTATTTTAGACACTAAGAAATTTGAGAAATTTGGCATGTCCGGAGTCAGGCAAAATGGCAATTTTTTCAGTATTTCAAGGGTATTTCAAGAAAGTTGCTTTAGGCAATGTAAAACAGGAGCTTTTTAAGCCAAATTTGGTCAGGAACTCTATAATGGCATTCTGATGGAAATAAGCATGGTTTGGTTAGTATTTAAGACATCAAGAAATTTTAGAAATTTTGCATGTCGCGAGTCAGGAAAAATTGCCATTTTTTGGTATTTTAACGGTATTTCAAGAAAGTTGCTTTAGGCAATGTAAAAGTGGAGACTTTTAAGCCAAATTTGATCAGGAACTCTAAATTGGCATTCTGATGGAAATAAGGATGGTTTGGTTAGTATTTGAGACATCAAAAAGTTTGAGAAATTTTGCATGTGTGGAGTTAGGAAATAGGCCATTTTTCAGTATTTTAACGGTATTTCAAGAAAGTTGCTTTAGGCAAAGTAAAGTTGAAGCTATTAATGCCAAATTTGGTAAGAAACTCTAAATTGGCATTCTCATGGAAATTAGAATTGTTTAGTTAGTATTTGAGACATCAAGAAATTTGAGATATTTTGCATGTCCGGAGACAGACAAAATGGCCATTTTTCAGTATTTTAAGGGTATTTCAAGAAAGTCGCTTTAGGCAACGTAAAACTGGAGCTTTTTAAGCCAAATTTGGTCAGGAACTCTAAATTGGCATTCTGATGGAAATAAGGACGGTTTGGTTAGTATTTGAGACATCAAGAAATTTGAGAAATTTTGCCTGTCCGGAGTCAGGCAAAATGGCCATTTTTTCAGTATTTTAAGGGTATTTCAAGAAAGTTGCTTTAGGCAATGTAAAAGTGGAGGTTTTTGAGCCAAATTTGGTCAGGAACTCTAAATTGGCATTCTGATGGAAATAAGGATGGTTTTGTTACTATTTTAGACACTAACAAATTTGAGAAATTTGGCATGTCCGGAGTCAGGCAAAATGGCCATTTTTTCAGTATTTCAAGGGTATTTCAAGAAAGTTGCTTTAGGCAATGTAAAACAGGAGCTTTTAAAGCCAAATTTGGTCAGGAACTCTATAATGGCATTCTGATGGAAATAAGGATGGTTTGGTTAGCATTTGAGACATCAAGAAATTTTAGAAATTTTGCATGTCGCGAGTCAGGAAAAATTGCCATTTTTCAGTATTTTAACGGTATTTCAAGAAAGTTGCTTTAGGCAATGTAAAAGTGGAGACTTTTAAGCCAAATTTGATCAGGAACTCTAAATTGGCATTCTGATGGAAATAAGGATGGTTTGGTTAGTATTTGAGACATCAAAAAGTTTGAGAAATTTTGCATGTATGGAGTTAGGCAAATAGGCCATTTTTCAGTATTTTAACGGTATTTCAAGAAAGTTGCTTTAGGCAAAGTAAAGTTGAAGCTATTAATGCCAAATTTGGTAAGAAACTCTAAATTGGCATTCTCATGGAAATTAGAATTGTTTAGTTAGTATTTGAGACATCAAGAAATTTGAGATATTTTGCATGTCCGGAGACAGACAAAATGGCCATTTTTCAGTATTTTAAGGGTATTTCAAGAAAGTCGCTTTAGGCAACGTAAACTGGAGCTTTTTAAGCCAAATTTAGTCAGGAACTCTAAATTGGCATTCTGATGGAAATAAGGACGGTTTGGTTTGTATTTGAGACATCAAGAAATTTGAGAAATTTTTCCTGTCCGCAGTCAGGCAAAATGGCCATTTTTTCAGTATTTTAAGGGTATTTCAAGAAAGTTGCTTTAGGCAACGTAAAACTGGAGCTTTTTAAGCCAAATTTGGTCAGGAACTCTAAATTGGCATTCTGATGGAAATAAGGACGGTTTGGTTAGTATTTGAGACGTCAAGAAATTTGAGAAATTTTGCATGTCTGGAGTTAGGCAAATAGGCCATTTTTCAGTATTTTAACGGTATTTCAAGAAAGTTGCTTCAGGCAATGTAAAAGTGCAGCTTTTTAAGCCAAATTTTGTCAGGAACTCTACATTGGCATTCTGGTGGAAATAAGGATGGTTTGGTTACTTTTTTAGACACCAACAAATTTGAGAAATTTTGCATGTCCGGAGTCAGGCAAAATGGCCATTTTTTCAGTATTTCAAGGTTATTTCAAGAAAGTTGCTTTAGGCAATGTAAAACAGGAGCTTTTGAAGCCAAATTTGGTCAGGAACTCTATAATGGCATTCTGATGGAAATAAGGATGGTTTGGTTATTATTTGAGACATCAAAAAATTTGAGAAATTTTGCATGTCGCGAGTCAGGAAAAATTGCCATTTTTCAGTATTTTAACGGTATTTCAAGAAAGTTGCTTTAGGCAATGTAAAAATGGAGGTTTTTGAGCCAAATTTGGTCAGGAACTCTAAATTGGCATTCTGGTGGAAATAAGGATGGTTTTGTTACTATTTTAGACACTAAGAAATTTGAGAAATTTGGCATGTCCGGAGTCAGGCAAAATGGCCATTTTTTCAGTATTTCAAGGGTATTTCAAGAAAGTTGCTTTAGGCAATGTAAAACAGGAGCTTTTTAAGCCAAATTTGGTCAGGAACTCCATAATGGCATTCTGATGGAAATAAGGATGGTTTGGTTAGTATTTGAGACATCAAGAAATTTTAGAAATTTTGCATGTCGCGAGTCAGGAAAAATTGCCATTTTTCAGTATTTTAACGGTATTTCAAGAAAGTTGCTTTAGGCAAAGTAAAGTTGAAGCTATTAATGCCAAATTTGGTAAGAAACTCTAAATTGGCATTCTCATGGAAATTAGAATTGTTTAGTTAGTATTTTAGACATCAAGAAATTTGAAATATTTTGCATGTCCGGAGACAGACAAAATGGCCATTTTTCAGTATTTTAAGGGTATTTCAAGAAAGTCGCTTTAGGCAACGTAAAACTGGAGCTTTTTAAGCCAAATTTGGTCAGGAACCCTAAATTGGCATTCTGATGGAAATAAGGACGGTTTGCTTTGCATTTGAGACATCAAGAAATTTGAGAAATTTTGCCTGTCCGCAGTCAGGCAAAATGGCCTTTTTTTCAGTATTTTAAGGGTATTTCACGAAAGTTGCTTTAGGCAACGTAAAACTGGAGCTTTTTAAGCCAAATTTGGTCAGGAACTCTAAATTGGCATTCTGATGGAAATAAGGACGGTTTGGTTAGTATTTGAGACATCAAGAAATTTGAGAAATTTTGCATGTCTGGAGTTAGGCAAATAGGCCATTTTTCAGTATTTTAACGGTATTTCAAGAAAGTTGCTTCAGGCAATGTAAAAGTGCAGCTTTTTAAGCCAAATTTTGTCAGGAACTCTACATTGGCATTCTGGTGGAAATAAGGATGGTTTGGTTACTTTCTTAGACACCAACAAATTTGAAAAATTTTGCATGTCCGGAGTCAGGCAAAATGGCCATTTTTTCAGTATTTCAAGGTTATTTCAAGAAAGTGTCTTTAGGCAATGTAAAACAGGAGCTTTTGAAGCCAAATTTGGTCAGGAACTCTATAATGGCATTTTGATGGAAATAAGGATGGTTTGGTTATTATTTGAGACATCAAAAAATTTGAGAAATTTTGCATGTCGCGAGTCAGGAAAAATTGCCATTTTTCAGTATTTTAACGGTATTTCAAGAAAGTTGCTTTAGGCAATGTAAAAGTGGAGCTTTTTGAGCCAAATTTGGTCAGGAACTCTAAATTGGCATTCTGATGGAAATAAGGATGGTTTTGCTACTATTTTAGACACTAACAAATTTGAGAAATTTGGCATGTCCGGAGTCAGGCAAAATGGCCATTTTTTCAGTATTTCAAGGGTATTTCAAGAAAGTTGCTTTAGGCAATGTAAAACAGGAGCTTTTAAAGCCAAATTTGGTCAGGAACTCTATAATGGCATTCTGATGGAAATAAGGATGGTTTGGATAGTATTTTAGACATCAAGAAATTTTAGAAATTTTGCATGTTGCGAGTCAGGAAAAATTGCCATTTTTCAGTATTTTAACGGTATTTCAAGAAAGTTGCTTTAGGCAATGTAAAAGTGGAGACTTTTAAGCCAAATTTGATCAGGAACTCTAAATTGGCATTCTGATGGAAATAAGGATGGTTTGGTTAGTATTTGAGACATCAAAAAGTTTGAGAAATTTTGCATGTGTGGAGTTAGGCAAATAGGCCATTTTTCAGTATTTTAACGGTATTTCAAAAAAGTGGCTTTAGGCAAAGTAAAGTTTAAGCTATTAATGCCAAATTTGGTAAGAAACTCTAAATTGGCATTCTCATGGAAATTAGAATTGTTTAGTTAGTATTTGAGACATCAAGAAATTTGAGATATTTTGCATGTCCGGAGTCAGGCAAAATGGCCATTTTTTCAGTATTTCAAGGTTATTTCAAGAAAGTGTCTTTAGGCAATGTAAAACAGGAGCTTTTGAAGCCAAATTTGGTCAGGAACTCTATAATGGCATTTTGATGGAAATAAGGATGGTTTGGTTATTATTTGAGACATCAAAAAATTTGAGAAATTTTGCATGTCGCGAGTCAGGAAAAATTGCCATTTTTCAGTATTTTAACGGTATTTCAAGAAAGTTGCTTTAGGCAATGTAAAAGTGGAGCTTTTTGAGCCAAATTTGGTCAGGAACTCTAAATTGGCATTCTGATGGAAATAAGGATGGTTTTGCTACTATTTTAGACACTAAGAAATTTGAGAAATTTGGCATGTCCGGAGTCAGGCAAAATGGCCATTTTTTCAGTATTTCAAGGGTATTTCAAGAAAGTTGCTTTAGGCAATGTAAAACAGGAGCTTTTAAAGCCAAATTTGGTCAGGAACTCTATAATGGCATTCTGATGGAAATAAGGATGGTTTGGATAGTATTTGAGACATCAAGAAATTTTAGAAATTTTGCATGTTGCGAGTCAGGAAAAATTGCCATTTTTCAGTATTTTAACGGTATTTCAAGAAAGTTGCTTTAGGCAATGTAAAAGTGGAGACTTTTAAGCCAAATTTGATCAGGAACTCTAAATTGGCATTCTGATGGAAATAAGGATGGTTTGGTTAGTATTTGAGACATCAAAAAGTTTGAGAAATTTTGCATGTGTGGAGTTAGGCAAATAGGCCATTTTTCAGTATTTTAACGGTATTTCAAAAAAGTGGCTTTAGGCAAAGTAAAGTTTAAGCTATTAATGCCAAATTTGGTAAGAAACTCTAAATTGGCATTCTCATGGAAATTAGAATTGTTTAGTTAGTATTTGAGACATCAAGAAATTTGAGATATTTTGCATGTCCGGAGACAGACAAAATGGCCAT
This sequence comes from Muricea muricata, assembly GCA_963855995.1. NCBI lineage: Eukaryota > Metazoa > Cnidaria > Anthozoa > Malacalcyonacea > Plexauridae > Muricea > Muricea muricata. The sequence goes on along the minus strand of OY979717.1, from coordinate 21,010,984 downwards.
TTTTCAGTATTTTAAGGGTATTTCAAGAAAGTCGCTTTAGGCAACGTAAAACTGGAGCTTTTTAAGCCAAATTTGGTCAGGAACTCTAAATTGGCATTCTGATGGAAATAAGGACGGTTTGGTTTGTATTTGAGACATCAAGAAATTTGAGAAATTTTGCCTGTCCGCAGTCAGGCAAAATGGCCATTTTTTCAGTATTTTAAGGGTATTTCAAGAAAGTTGCTTTAGGCAACGTAACACTGGAGCTTTTTAAGCAAAATTTGGTCATGAACTCTAAATTGGCATTCTGATGGAAATAAGGACGGTTTGGTTTGTATTTGAGACATCAAGAAATTTGAGAAATTTTGCCTGTCCGGAGTCAGGCCAAATAGCCATTTTTTCAGTATTTTAAGGGTATTTCAAGAAAGTTGCTTTAAGCAATGTAGAACAGGAGCTTTTTAAGCCAAATTTGGTCAGGAACTCTATAATTGGAATTTTGATGGAAATAAGGATGGTTTGGTTAGTGTTTGAGACATCAAAAATTTTGAGAAAATATCCATGTCTGGAGTCAGGCAAATAGGCCATTTTTCAGTATTTTAACGGTATTTCAAGAAAGTTGCTTCAGGCAATGTAAAAGTGCAGCTTTTTAAGCCAAATTTTGTCAGGAACTCTACATTAGCATTCTGGTGGAAATAAGGATGGTTTTGTTACTATTTTAGACACCAAGAAATTTGAGAAATTTTGCATGTCTGGAGTCAGGCAAAATGGCCATTTTTTCAGTATTTCAAGGTTATTTCAAGAAAGTTGCTTTAGGCAATGTAAAACAGGAGCTTTTGAAGCCAAATTTGGTCAGGAACTCTATAATGGCATTCTGATGGAAATAAGGATGGTTTGGTTATTATTTGAGACATCAAAAAATTTGAGAAATTTTGCATGTCGCGAGTCAGGAAAAATTGCCATTTTTCAGTATTTTAACGGTATTTCAAGAAAGTTGCTTTAGGCAATGTAAAAGTGGAGCTTTTTAAGCCAAATTTGGCCAGGAACTCTAAATTGGCATTCTGATGGAAATAAGGATGGTTTGGTTACTATTTTAGACACTAAGAAATTTGAGAAATTTGGCATGTCCGGAGTCAGGCAAAATGGCAATTTTTTCAGTATTTCAAGGGTATTTCAAGAAAGTTGCTTTAGGCAATGTAAAACAGGAGCTTTTTAAGCCAAATTTGGTCAGGAACTCTATAATGGCATTCTGATGGAAATAAGCATGGTTTGGTTAGTATTTGAGACATCAAGAAATTTTAGAAATTTTGCATGTCGCGAGTCAGGAAAAATTGCCATTTTTTGGTATTTTAACGGTATTTCAAGAAAGTTGCTTTAGGCAATGTAAAAGTGGAGACTTTTAAGCCAAATTTGATCAGGAACTCTAAATTGGCATTCTGATGGAAATAAGGATGGTTTGGTTAGTATTTGAGACATCAAAAAGTTTGAGAAATTTTGCATGTGTGGAGTTAGGAAATAGGCCATTTTTCAGTATTTTAACGGTATTTCAAGAAAGTTGCTTTAGGCAAAGTAAAGTTGAAGCTATTAATGCCAAATTTGGTAAGAAACTCTAAATTGGCATTCTCATGGAAATTAGAATTGTTTAGTTAGTATTTGAGACATCAAGAAATTTGAGATATTTTGCATGTCCGGAGACAGACAAAATGGCCATTTTTCAGTATTTTAAGGGTATTTCAAGAAAGTCGCTTTAGGCAACGTAAAACTGGAGCTTTTTAAGCCAAATTTGGTCAGGAACTCTAAATTGGCATTCTGATGGAAATAAGGACGGTTTGGTTAGTATTTGAGACATCAAGAAATTTGAGAAATTTTGCCTGTCCGGAGTCAGGCAAAATGGCCATTTTTTCAGTATTTTAAGGGTATTTCAAGAAAGTTGCTTTAAGCAATGTAGAACAGGAGCTTTTTAAGCCAAATTTGGTTAGGAACTCTATAATTGGAATTCTGATGGAAATAGGGATGGTTTGGTTAGTATTTGAGACATCAAAAATTTTGAGAAAATATCCATGTCTGGAGTCAGGCAAAATGGCCATTTTTTCAGTATTTTAAGGGTATTTCAAGAAAGTTACTTTAGGCAACGTAAAACTGGAGCTTTTTAAGCCAAATTTGGTCAGGAGCTCTAAATTGGCATTCTGATGGAAATAAGGACGGTTTGGTTTGTATTTGAGACATCAAGAAATTTGAGAAATTTTGCATGTCCGGAGTCAGGCAAAATGGCCATTTTTTCAGTATTTCAAGGTTATTTCAAGAAAGTTGCTTTAGGCAATGTAAAACAGGAGCTTTTGAAGCCAAATTTGGTCAGGAACTCTATAATGGCATTCTGATGGAAGTAAGGATGGTTTGGTTATTATTTGAGACATCAAAAAATTTGAGAAATTTTGCATGTCGCGAGTCAGGAAAAATTGCCATTTTTCAGTATTTTAACGGTATTTCAAGAAAGTTGCTTTAGGCAATGTAAAAGTGGAGCTTTTTAAGCCAAATTTGGCCAGGAACTCTAAATTGGCATTCTGATGGAAACAAGGATGGTTTGGTTACTATTTTAGACACTAAGAAATTTGAGAAATTTGGCATGTCCGGAGTCAGGCAAAATGGCCATTTTTTCAGTATTTCAAGGGTATTTCAAGAAAGTTGCTTTAGGCAATGTAAAACAGGAGCTTTTTAAGCCAAATTTGGTCAGGAACTCTAAATTGGCATTCTGATGGAAATAAGGACGGTTTGGTTAGTATTTGAGACATCAAGAAATTTGAGAAATTTTGCCTGTCCGGAGTCAGGCAAAATGGCCATTTTTTCAGTATTTTAAGGGTATTTCAAGAAAGTTGCTTTAAGCAATGTAGAACAGGAGCTTTTTAAGCCAAATTTGGTCAGGAACTCTATAATTGGAATTCTGATGGAAATAGGGATGGTTTGGTTAGTATTTGAGACATCAAAAATTTTGAGAAAATATCCATGTCTGGAGTCAGGCAAATAGGCCATTTTTCAGTATTTTAACGGTATTTCAAGAAAGTTGCTTCAGGCAATGTAAAAGTGCAGCTTTTTAAGCCAAATTTTGTCAGGAACTCTACATTGGCATTCTGGTGGAAATAAGGATGGTTTGGTTACTATTTTAGACACCAAGAAATTTGAGAGATTTTGCACGTCCGGAGTCAGGCAAAATGGCCATTTTTTCAGTATTTCAAGGTTATTTCAAGAAAGTTGCTTTAGGCAATGTAAAACAGGAGCTTTTGAAGCCAAATTTGGTCAGGAACTCTATAATGGCATTCTGATGGAAATAAGGATGGTTTGGTTATTATTTGAGACATCAAAAAATTTGAGAAATTTTGGATGTCGCGAGTCAGGAAAACTTGCCATTTTTCAGTATTTTAACGGTATTTCAAGAAAGTTGCTTTAGGCAATGTAAAAGTGGAGATTTTTAAGCCAAATTTGGTCAGGAACTCTAAATTGGCATTCTGATTGAAATAAGGATGGTTTGGTTAGTATTTGAGACATCAAAAAGTTTGAGAAATTTTGCATGTGTGGAGTTAGGCAAATAGGCCATTTTTCAGTATTTTAACGGTATTTCAAGAAAGTTGCTTTAGGCAAAGTAAAGTTGAAGCTATTAATGCCAAATTTGGTAAGAAACTCTAAATTGGCATTCTCATGGAAATTAGAATTGTTTAGTTAGTATTTGAGACATCAAGAAATTTGAGATATTTTGCATGTCCGGAGACAGACAAAATGGCCATTTTTCAGTATTTTAAGGGTATTTCAAGAAAGTCGCTTTAGACAACGTAAAACTGGAGCTTTTTAAGCCAAATTTGGTCAGGAACTCTAAATTGGCATTCTGATGGAAATAAGGACGGTTTGGTTTGTATTTGAGACATCAAGAAATTTGAGAAATTTTGCCTGTCCGCAGTCAGGCAAAATGGCCATTTTTTCAGTATTTTAAGGGTATTTCAAGAAAGTTGCTGTAGGCAACGTAAAACTGGAGCTTTTTAAGCCAAATTTGGTCAGGAACTCTAAATTGGCATTCTGATGGAAATAAGGACGGTTTGGTTAGTATTTGAGACATCAAAAAATTTGAGAAATTTTGCCTGTCCGGAGTCAGGCAAAATGGCCATTTTTTCAGTATTTTAAGGGTATTTCAAGAAAGTTGCTTTAAGCAATGTAGAACAGAAGCTTTTTAAGCCAAATTTGGTCAGGAACTCTACAATGGCATTCTGATGGAAATAAGGATGGTTTGGTTAGTCTTTGAGACATCAAAAAATTTGAGAAATTATCCATGTCTGGAGTCAGGCAAATAGGCCATTTTTCAGTATTTTAAGGGTATTTCAAAAAAGTTGCTTTAGGCAATGTAAAAGTGGAGCTTTTTAAGCCAAATTTGGTCAGGAACTCTAAATTGGAATTCTGATGGAAATAAGGATGGTTTGGTTAGTATTTGAAACATCAAAAAGTTTGAGCAATTTTGCATGTCTGGAGTCAGGCAAATAGGCCATTTTTCAGTATTTTAACGGTATTTCAAGAAAGTTGCTTTAGGCAAAGTAAAGTTGAAGCTTTTAATGCCAAATTTGGTCAGGAACTCTAAATTGGCATTCTCATGGAAATAAGAATTGTTTAGTTAGTATTTGAGACATCAAGAAATTTGAGATATTTTGCATGTCCGGAGTCAGACAAAATGCCCATTTTTCAGTATTTTAAGGGTATTTCAAGAAAGTTGCTTTAGGCAACGTAAAACTGGAGCTTTTTAAGCCAAATTTGGTCAGGAACTCTAAATTGGCATTCTGATGGAAATAAGGACGGTTTGGTTATTATTTGAGACATGAAGAAATTTGAGAAATTTTGCCTGTCCGGGGTCAAGCAAAATGGCCATTTTTTCAGTATTTTAAGGGTATTTCAAGAAAGTTGCTTCAGGCAATGTAAAAGTGGAGCTTTCTACGCCATATTTGGTCAAGAACTCTAAATTGGCTGTCTGGTGGAAATAAAGATGGTTTGGTTAGTATTTGAGACATAAAAAATTTGAGAAATTTTGCATGTCCGGAGTCAGGGAAAATGGCTATTTTTATGTATTTTAAGGGTATTTCAAGAAAGTTGATTTAGGCAATGTAAAAGTGGAGCTTTTTAAGCCAAAATTGGTCAGGAACTCTAAATTGGCATTCTGATGGAAATAAGGACGGTTTGGTTAGTATTTGAGACATCAAGAAATTTGAGAAATTTTGCCTGTCCGGAGTCAGGCAAAATGGCCATTTTTTCAGTATTTTAAGGGTATTTCAAGAAAGTTGTTTTAGGCAATGTAAAAGTGAAGCTTTTTAAGCCAAATTTGGTCAGGAACTCTACAATGGCATTCTGATGGAAATAAGGATGGTTTGGTTAGTATTTGAGACATCAAAAAATTTGAGAAATTATCCATGTCTGGAGTCAGGCAAATAGCCCATTTTTCAGTATTTTAACGGTATTTCAAGAAAGTTGCTTCAGGCAATGTAAAAGTGCAGCTTTTTAAGCCAAATTTGGTCAGGAACTCTACATTGGCATTCTGGGAGAAATAAGGATGGTTTGGTTACTATTTTAGACACCAAGAAATTTGTGAAATTTTGCATGTCCGGAGTCAGGCAAAATGGCCATTTTTTCAGTATTTCAAGGGTATTTCAAGAAAGTTGCTTTAGGCAATGTAAAACAGGAGCTTTTTAAGCCAAATTTGGTCAGGAACTCTATAATGGCATTCTGATGGAAATAAGGATGGTTTGGTTAGTATTTGAGACATCAAGAAATTTGAGAAATTTTGCATGTCGCGAGTCAGGAAAAATTGCCATTTTTCAGTATTTTAACGGTATTTCAAGAAAGTTGATTTAGGCAATGTAAAAGTGGAGCTTTTTAAGCCAAATTTGGTCAGGAACTCTAAATTGGAATTCTGATGGAAATAAGGATGGTTTGGTTAGTATTTGAGACATCAAAAAGTTTGAGAAATTTTGCATGTCTGGAGTCAGGCAAATAGGCCATTTTTCAGTATTTTAACAGTATTTCAAGAAAGTGTCTTTAGGCAAAGTAAAGTTGAAGCTTTTAATGCCAAATTTGGTCAGGAACTCTAAATTGGCATTCTCATGGAAATAAGAATTGTTTAGTTAGTATTTGAGACATCAAGAAATTTGAGATATTTTGCATGTCCGGAGTCAGACAAAATGGCCATTTTTCAGTATTTTAAGGGTATTTCAAGAAAGTTGCTTTAGGCAACGTAAAACTGGAGCTTTTTAAGCCAAATTTGGTCAGGAGCTCTAAATTGGCATTCTGATGGAAATAAGGATGGTTTGGTTAGTATTTGAGACATCAAGAAATTTGAGAAATTTTGCCTGTCCGGGGTCAGGCAAAATGGCCATTTTTTCAGTATTTTAAGGGTATTTCAAGAAAGTTTCTTCAGGCAATGTAAAAGTGCAGCTTTTTAAGCCAAATTTGGTCAGGAACTCTACATTTGCATTCTGGTGGAAATAAGGATGGTTTGGTTACTATTTTAGACACCAAGAAATTTGAGAAATTTTGCATGTCCGGAGTCAGGCTGAATGGCCATTTTTTCAGTATTTCAAGGGTATTTCAAGAAAGTTGCTTTAGGCAATGTAAAACAGGAGCTTTTTAAGCCAAATTTGGTCAGGAACTCTAAATTGGCATTCTGATGGAAATAAGGACGGTTTGGTTAGTATTTGAGACATCAAGAAACTTGAGAAATTTTGCCTGTCCGGGGTCAGGCAAAATGGCCATTTTTTCAGTATTTTAAGGGTATTTCAAGAAAGTTGCTTTAGGCAACGTAAAACTGGAGCTTTTTAAGCCAAATTTGGTCAGGAACTCTAAATTGGCATTCTGATGGAAATAAGGACGGTTTGGTTAGTATTTGAGACATCAAGAAATTTGAGAAATTTTGCCTGTCCAGAGTCAGGCAAAATGGCCATTTTTTCAGTATTTTAAGGGTATTTCAAGAAAGTTGCTTTAAGCAATGTAGAACAGGAGCTTTTTAAGCCAAATTTGGTCATTAACTCTATAATGGCATTCTGATGGAAATAAGGATGGTTTGGTGAGTATTTGAGACATCAAAAAATTTGAGAAATTATCCATGTCTGGAGTCAGGCAAATAGGCCATTTTTCAGTATTTTAACGGTATTTCAAGAAAGTTGCTTCAGGCAATGTAAAAGTGCAGCTTTTTAAGCCAAATTTCATCAGAAACTCTACATTGGCATTCTGGTGGAAATAAGGATGGTTTGGTTACTATTTTAGACACCAAGAAATTTGAGAAATTTTGCATGTCCGGAGTCAGGCAAAATGGCCATTTTTTCAGTATTTCAAGGGTATTTCAAGAAAGTTGCTTTAGGCAATGTAAAAGTGGAGCTTTTTAAGCCAAATTTGGTCAGGAACTCTATAATGGCATTCTGATGGAAATAGGGATAATTTGGTTAGTATTTGAAACATCAAGAAATTTGAGAAATTTTGCCTGTCCGAAGTCAGGCAACATCGACATTTTTCAGTGTTTTAAGGGTATTTCAAGAAAGTTGCTTCAGGCAATGTAAAAGTGGAGCTTTCTAAGCCAAATTTTGTCAGGAACTCTAAATTGGCTGTCTGGTGGAAATAAGGATGGTTTTGTTAGTATTTGAGACATGACGAAATATGAGAAATTTTGCATGTCTGGAGTCAGGCAATATGGCCATTTTTTCAGTATTTTAAGGGTATTTAAAGAAAGTTGCTTTAGGCAATGAAAAAGTGGAGATTTTGAAGCTAAATTTGGTCAGGAACTCTAAATTGGCATTTAGATGGAAATAAGGATGGTTTGGTTAGTATTTGAGACTACAAGAAATATGAGAAATTTTGCATGTCCGGATACAGGCAAAATGGCTATTTTTCAGTATTTTAAGGGTATTTCAAGAAAGTTGCTTTAGGCAATGTAAAAGTGGAGCTTTTTAAGCCAAAATTGGTCATGAACTCTAAATTGGCATTCTGATGGAAATAAGGATGGTTTGGTTAGTATTTGAAACATCAAGAAATTTGAGAAATTTTGCATGTCGGGAGTCAGGCAAATTGTCTATTTTTCAGCATTTTAAGGGTATTTCAAGAAAGTTGCTTTAGGCAATGCAAAAGTGGAGCTTTTTAAGCCAAATTTGGTGAGGAACTCTAAATTAGCATTCTGATGGAAATAAGGATGGTTTGGTTAGTATTTGAGACATGATGACATTTGAAAAATTTAGCATGTCTGGAGTCAGGAAAATGGCCATTTTTTAGTATTTTAAGGGTATTTCAAGAAAGTTGGTTTAGGCAAATTAAAAGTGGAGCTTTTTAAGCCAAATTTGGTCAGGAACTCTAAATTGGCATTCTGATGGAAATAAGGATGGTTCGGATAGTATTTGAGACATCAAGAAATTTGAGAAATTTTGCATGTCTGGAGTCAGGCAATATGGCCATTTTTTCAGTATTTTAAGGGTGTTTCAAGAAAGTTGCTTTAGGCAATGTAATACTGGAGCTTTTTAAGCCAAATTTGGTCAGGAACTCTAAATTGGCATTCTGATAGAAATAAGGATGGTTTGGATTGTATTTGAGACGACAAGAAGTTTGAGAAATTTTGCATGTCTGGAGTCAGGCAATATGGCCATTTTTTCAGTATTTTAAGGGTATTTCAAGAATGTTTCTTTAGGCAATGTAAAAGTGGAGGTTTTGAAGCTAAATTTGGTCAGCAACTCTAAATTGGCATTTAGTTGGAAATAAGGATGGTTTGGTTAGTATTTGAGACATCAAGAAATTTGAGATATTTTGCATGTCCGGAGAAAGACAAAATGGCCATTTTTCAGTATTTTAAGGGTATTTCAAGAAAGTTGCTTTAGGCAACGTAAAACTGGAGCTTTTTAAGCCAAATTGGGTCAGGAACTCTAAATTGGCATTCTGATGGAAATAAGGACGGTTTGGTTTGTATTTGAGACATCAAGAAATTTGAGAAATTTTGCCTGTCCGGAGTCAGGCAAAATGGCCATTTTTTCAGTATTTTAAGGGTATTTCAAGAAAGTTTCTTTAGGCAACGTAAAACTGGAGCTTTTTAAGCCAAATTTGGTCAGGAACTCTAAATTGGAATTCTGATGGAAATAAGGACGGTTTGGTTAGTATTTGAGACATCAAGAAATTTGAGAAATTTTGCATGTCTGGAGTTAGGCAAATAGGCCATTTTTCAGTATTTTAACGGTATTTCAAGAAAGTTGCTTTAGGCAAAGTAAAGTTGAAGCTATTAATGCCAAATTTGGTAAGAAACTCTAAATTGGCATTCTCATGGAAATTAGAATTGTTTAGTTAGTATTTGAGACATCAAGAAATTTGAGATATTTTGCATGTCCGGAGACAGACAAAATGGCCATTTTTCAGTATTTTAAGGGTATTTCAAGAAAGTTGCTTTAGGCAACGTAAAACTGGAGCTTTTTAAGCCAAATTTGGTCAGGAATTCTAAATTGGCATTCTGATGGAAATAAGGACGGTTTGGTTTGTATTTGAGACATCAAGAAATTTGAGAAATTTTGCCTGTCCGCAGTCAGGCAAAATGGCCATTTTTTCAGTATTTTAAGGGTATTTCAAGAAAGTTGCTTTAGGCAACGTAAAACTGGAGCTTTTTAAGCCAAATTTGGTCAGGAACTCTAAATTGGCATTCTGATAGAAATAAGGATGGTTTGGATAGTATTTGAGACATCAAGAAATTTGAGAAATTTTGCATGTCTGGAGTCAGGCAATATGGCCATTTTTTCAGTATTTTAAGGGTATTTCAAGAATGTTTCTTTAGGCAATGTAAAAGTGGAGGTTTTGAAGCTAAATTTGGTCAGCAACTCTAAATTGGCGTTTAGTTGAAAATAAGGATGGTTTGGTTAGTATTTGAGACATCAAGAAATTTGAGAAATTTTGCATGTCCGGAGTCAGGCAAAATTGCTATTTTGCAGTATTTTAAGGGTATTTCAAGAAAGTTGCTTCAGGCAATGTAAAAGTGCAGCTTTTTAAGCCAAATTTGGTCAGGAACTCTACATTGGCATTCTGGTGGAAATAAGGATGGTTTGGTTACTATTTTAGACACTAAGAAATTTGAGAAATTTGGCATGTCCGGAGTCAGGCAAAATGGCCATTTTTTCAGTATTTCAAGGGTATTTCAAGAAAGTTTCTTTAGGCAATGTAAAAGTGGAGGTTTTGAAGCTAAATTTGGTCGGCAACTCTAAATTGGCATTTAGTTGGAAATAAGGATGGTTTGGTTAGTATTTGAGACATCAAGAAATTTGAGAAATTTTGCATGTCCGGAGTCAGGCAAAATTGCTATTTTGCAGTATTTTAAGGGTATTTCAAGAAAGTTGCTTTAGGCAATGTAAAAGTGGAGCTTTTTAAGCCAAATTTGGTCAGGAACTCTAAATTGGCATTCTGATGGAAATAAGGATTGTTTGGTTAGTATTTGAGACATCAAGAAATTTGAGAAATTTTGCATGTCTGGAGTCAGGCAAATAGGCCATTTTTCAGTATTTTAACGGTATTTCAAGAAAGTTGCTTCAGGCAATGTAAAAGTGCAGCTTTTTAAGCCAAATTTGGTCAGGAACTCTACATTGGCATTCTGGTGGAAATAAGGATGGTTTGGTTACTATTTTAGACACTAAGAAATTTTAGAAATTTGCCATGTCCGGAGTCAGGCAAAATGGCCATTTTTTCAGTATTTTAAGGGTATTTCAAGAAAGTTTCTTTAGGCAACGTAAAACTGGAGCTTTTTAAGCCAAATTTGGTCAGGAACTCTAAATTGGCATTCTGATGGAAATAAGGACGGTTTGGTTAGTATTTGAGACATCAAGAAATTTGAGAAATTTTGCATGTCTGGAGTTAGGCAAATAGGCCATTTTTCAGTATTTTAACGGTATTTCAAGAAAGTTGCTTTAGGCAAAGTAAAGTTGAAGCTATTAATGCCAAATTTGGTAAGAAACTCTAAATTGGCATTCTCATGGAAATTAGAATTGTTTAGTTAGTATTTGAGACATCAAGAAATTTGAGATATTTTGCATGTCCGGAGACAGACAAAATGGCCATTTTTCAGTATTTTAAGGGTATTTCAAGAAAGTTGCTTTAGGCAACGTAAAACTGGAGCTTTTTAAGCCAAATTTGGTCAGGAACTCTAAATTGGCATTCTGATGGAAATAAGGACGGTTTGGTTTGTATTTGAGACATCAAGAAATTTGAGAAATTTTGCCTGTCCGCAGTCAGGCAAAATGGCCATTTTTTCAGTATTTTAAGGGTATTTCAAGAAAGTTGCTTTAGGCAACGTAAAACTGGAGCTTTTTAAGCCAAATTTGGTCAGGAACTCTAAATTGGCATTCTGATAGAAATAAGGATGGTTTGGATAGTATTTGAGACATCAAGAAATTTGAGAAATTTTGCATGTCTGGAGTCAGGCAATATGGCCATTTTTTCAGTATTTTAAGGGTATTTCAAGAATGTTTCTTTAGGCAATGTAAAAGTGGAGGTTCTGAAGCTAAATTTGGTCAGCAACTCTAAATTGGCGTTTAGTTGAAAATAAGGATGTTTGGTTAGTATTTGAGACATCAAGAAATTTGAGAAATTTTGCATGTCCGGAGTCAGGCAAAATTGCCATTTTTTCAGTATTTCAAGGTTATTTCAAGAAAGTTGCTTTAGGCAATGTAAAACAGGAGCTTTTGAAGCCAAATTTGGTCAGGAACTCTAAATTGGCATTCTGATAGAAATAAGGATGGTTTGGATAGTATTTGAGACATCAAGAAATTTGAGAAATTTTGCATGTCTGGAGTCAGGCAATATGGCCATTTTTTCAGTATTTTAAGGGTATTTCAAGAATGTTTCTTTAGGCAATGTAAAAGTGGAGGTTTTGAAGCTAAATTTGGTCAGCAACTCTAAATTGGCGTTTAGTTGAAAATAAGGATGTTTGGTTACTATTTTAGACACCAAGAAATTTGAGAAATTTTGCACGTCCGGAGTCAGGCAAAATGGCCATTTTTTCAGTATTTCAAGGTTATTTCAAGAAAGTTGCTTTAGGCAATGTAAAACAGGAGCTTTTGAAGCCAAATTTGGTCAGGAACTCTATAATGGCATTCTGATGGAAATAAGGATGGTTTGGTTATTATTTGAGACATCAAAAAATTTGAGAAATTTTGGATGTCGCGAGTCAGGAAAAATTGCCATTTTTCAGTATTTTAACGGTATTTCAAGAAAGTTGCTTTAGGCAATGTAAAAGTGGAGATTTTTAAGCCAAATTTGGTCAGGAACTCTAAATTGGCATTCTGATTGAAATAAGGATGGTTTGGTTAGTATTTGAGACATCAAAAAGTTTGAGAAATTTTGCATGTGTGGAGTTAGGCAAATAGGCCATTTTTCAGTATTTTAACGGTATTTCAAGAAAGTTGCTTTAGGCAAAGTAAAGTTGAAGCTATTAATGCCAAATTTGGTAAGAAACTCTAAATTGGCATTCTCATGGAAATTAGAATTGTTTAGTTAGTATTTGAGACATCAAGAAATTTGAGATATTTTGCATGTCCGGAGACAGACAAAATGGCCATTTTTCAGTATTTTAAGGGTATTTCAAGAAAGTCGCTTTAGGCAACGTAAAACTGGAGCTTTTTAAGCCAAATTTGGTCAGGAACTCTAAATTGGCATTCTGATGGAAATAAGGACGGTTTGGTTTGTATTTGAGACATCAAGAAATTTGAGAAATTTTGCCTCTCCGCAGTCAGGCAAAATGGCCATTTTTTCAGTATTTTAAGGGTATTTCAAGAAAGTTGCTTTAGGCAACGTAAAACTGGAGCTTTTTAAGCCAAATTTGGTCAGGAACTCTAAATTGGCATTCTGATGGAAATAAGGACGGTTTGGTTAGTATTTGAGACATCAAAAAATTTGAGAAATTTTGCCTGTCCGGAGTCAGGCAAAATGGCCATTTTTTCAGTATTTTAAGGGTATTTCAAGAAAGTTGCTTTAAGCAATGTAGAACAGAAGCTTTTTAAGCCAAATTTGGTCAGGAACTCTACAATGGCATTCTGATGGAAATAAGGATGGTTTGGTTAGTCTTTGAGACATCAAAAAATTTGAGAAATTATCCATGTCTGGAGTCAGGCAAATAGGCCATTTTTCAGTATTTTAAGGGTATTTCAAAAAAGTTGCTTTAGGCAATGTAAAAGTGGAGCTTTTTAAGTCAAATTTGGTCAGGAACTCTATAATGGCATTCTGATGGAAATAGGGATGGTTTGGTTAGTATTTGAAACATCAAGAAATTTGAGAAATTTTGCCTGTCCGAAGTCAGGCAACATCGACATTTTTCAGTGTTTTAAGGGTATTTCAAGAAAGTTGCTTCAGGCAATGTAAAAGTGGAGATTTCTAAGTTAAATTTTGTCAGGAACTCTAAATTGGCTGTCTGGTGGAAATAAGGATGGTTTTGTTAGTATTTGAGACATGACGAAATATGAGAAATTTTGCATGTCTGGAGTCAGGCAATATGGCCATTTTTTCAGTATTTTAAGGGTATTTAAAGAAAGTTGCTTTAGGCAATGAAAAAGTGGAGATTTTGAAGCTAAATTTGGTCAGGAACTCTAAATTGGCATTTAGATGGAAATAAGGATGGTTTGGTTAGTATTTGAGACTACAAGAAATATGAGAAATTTTGCATGTCCGGATACAGGCAAAATGGCTATTTTTCAGTATTTTAAGGGTATTTCAAGAAAGTTGCTTTAGGCAATGTAAAAGTGGAGCTTTTTAAGCCAAAATTGGTCATGAACTCTAAATTGGCATTCTGATGGAAATAAGGATGGTTTGGTTAGTATTTGAAACATCAAGAAATTTGAGAAATTTTGCATGTCGGGAGTCAGGCAAATTGTCTATTTTTCAGCATTTTAAGGGTATTTCAAGAAAGTTGCTTTAGGCAATGCAAAAGTGGAGCTTTTTAAGCCAAATTTGGTGAGGAACTCTAAATTAGCATTCTGATGGAAATAAGGATGGTTTGGTTAGTATTTGAGACATGATGACATTTGAAAAATTTAGCATGTCTGGAGTCAGGAAAATGGCCATTTTTCAGTATTTTAAGGGTATTTCAAGAAAGTTGGTTTAGGCAAATTAAAAGTGGAGCTTTTTAAGCCAAATTTGGTCAGGAACTCTAAATTGGCATTCTGATGGAAATAAGGATGGTTCGGATAGTATTTGAGACATCAAGAAATTTGAGAAATTTTGCATGTCTGGAGTCAGGCAATATGGCCATTTTTTCAGTATTTTAAGGGTGTTTCAAGAAAGTTGCTTTAGGCAATGTAATACTGGAGCTTTTTAAGCCAAATTTGGTCAGGAACTCTAAATTGGCATTCTGATAGAAATAAGGATGGTTTGGATTGTATTTGAGACGACAAGAAGTTTGAGAAATTTTGCATGTCTGGAGTCAGGCAATATGGCCATTTTTTCAGTATTTTAAGGGTATTTCAAGAATGTTTCTTTAGGCAATGTAAAAGTGGAGGTTTTGAAGCTAAATTTGGTCAGCAACTCTAAATTGGCATTTAGTTGGAAATAAGGATGGTTTGGTTAGTATTTGAGACATCAAGAAATTTGAGATATTTTGCATGTCCGGAGAAAGACAAAATGGCCATTTTTCAGTATTTTAAGGGTATTTCAAGAAAGTTGCTTTAGGCAACGTAAAACTGGAGCTTTTTAAGCCAAATTTGGTCAGGAACTCTAAATTGGCATTCTGATGGAAATAAGGACGGTTTGGTTTGTATTTGAGACATCAAGAAATTTGAGAAATTTTTCCTGTCCGGAGTCAGGCAAAATGGCCATTTTTTCAGTATTTTAAGGGTATTTCAAGAAAGTTTCTTTAGGCAACGTAAAACTGGAGCTTTTTAAGCCAAATTTGGTCAGGAACTCTAAATTGGAATTCTGATGGAAATAAGGACGGTTTGGTTAGTATTTGAGACATCAAGAAATTTGAGAAATTTTGCATGTCTGGAGTTAGGCAAATAGGCCATTTTTCAGTATTTTAACGGTATTTCAAGAAAGTTGCTTTAGGCAAAGTAAAGTTGAAGCTATTAATGCCAAATTTGGTAAGAAACTCTAAATTGGCATTCTCATGGAAATTAGAATTGTTTAGTTAGTATTTGAGACATCAAGAAATTTGAGATATTTTGCATGTCCGGAGACAGACAAAATGGCCATTTTTCAGTATTTTAAGGGTATTTCAAGAAAGTTGCTTTAGGCAACGTAAAACTGGAGCTTTTTAAGCCAAATTTGGTCAGGAATTCTAAATTGGCATTCTGATGGAAATAAGGACGGTTTGGTTTGTATTTGAGACATCAAGAAATTTGAGAAATTTTGCCTGTCCGCAGTCAGGCAAAATGGCCATTTTTTCAGTATTTTAAGGGTATTTCAAGAAAGTTGCTTTAGGCAACGTAAAACTGGAGCTTTTTAAGCCAAATTTGGTCAGGAACTCTAAATTGGCATTCTGATAGAAATAAGGATGGTTTGGATAGTATTTGAGACATCAAGAAATTTGAGAAATTTTGCATGTCTGGAGTCAGGCAATATGGCCATTTTTTCAGTATTTTAAGGGTATTTCAAGAATGTTTCTTTAGGCAATGTAAAAGTGGAGGTTTTGAAGCTAAATTTGGTCAGCAACTCTAAATTGGCGTTTAGTTGAAAATAAGGATGGTTTGGTTAGTATTTGAGACATCAAGAAATTTGAGAAATTTTGCATGTCCGGAGTCAGGCAAAATTGCTATTTTGCAGTATTTTAAGGGTATTTCAAGAAAGTTGCTTCAGGCAATGTAAAAGTGCAGCTTTTTAAGCCAAATTTGGTCAGGAACTCTACATTGGCATTCTGGTGGAAATAAGGATGGTTTGGTTACTATTTTAGACACTAAGAAATTTGAGAAATTTGGCATGTCCGGAGTCAGGCAAAATGGCCATTTTTTCAGTATTTCAAGGGTATTTCAAGAAAGTTTCTTTAGGCAATGTAAAAGTGGAGGTTTTGAAGCTAAATTTGGTCGGCAGCTCTAAATTGGCATTTAGTTGGAAATAAGGATGGTTTGGTTAGTATTTGAGACATCAAGAAATTTGAGAAATTTTGCATGTCCGGAGTCAGGCAAAATTGCTATTTTGCAGTATTTTAAGGGTATTTCAAGAAAGTTGCTTTAGGCAATGTAAAAGTGGAGCTTTTTAAGCCAAATTTGGTCAGGAACTCTAAATTGGCATTCTGATGGAAATAAGGATTGTTTGGTTAGTATTTGAGACATCAAGAAATTTGAGAAATTTTGCATGTCTGGAGTCAGGCAAATAGGCCATTTTTCAGTATTTTAACGGTATTTCAAGAAAGTTGCTTCAGGCAATGTAAAAGTGCAGCTTTTTAAGCCAAATTTGGTCAGGAACTCTACATTGGCATTCTGGTGGAAATAAGGATGGTTTGGTTACTATTTTAGACACTAAGAAATTTTAGAAATTTGCCATGTCCGGAGTCAGGCAAAATGGCCATTTTTTCAGTATTTTAAGGGTATTTCAAGAAAGTTTCTTTAGGCAACGTAAAACTGGAGCTTTTTAAGCCAAATTTGGTCAGGAACTCTAAATTGGCATTCTGATGGAAATAAGGACGGTTTGGTTAGTATTTGAGACATCAAGAAATTTGAGAAATTTTGCATGTCTGGAGTTAGGCAAATAGGCCATTTTTCAGTATTTTAACGGTATTTCAAGAAAGTTGCTTTAGGCAAAGTAAAGTTGAAGCTATTAATGCCAAATTTGGTAAGAAACTCTAAATTGGCATTCTCATGGAAATTAGAATTGTTTAGTTAGTATTTGAGACATCAAGAAATTTGAGATATTTTGCATGTCCGGAGACAGACAAAATGGCCATTTTTCAGTATTTTAAGGGTATTTCAAGAAAGTTGCTTTAGGCAACGTAAAACTGGAGCTTTTTAAGCCAAATTTGGTCAGGAACTCTAAATTGGCATTCTGATGGAAATAAGGACGGTTTGGTTTGTATTTGAGACATCAAGAAATTTGAGAAATTTTGCCTGTCCGCAGTCAGGCAAAATGGCCATTTTTTCAGTATTTTAAGGGTATTTCAAGAAAGTTGCTTTAGGCAACGTAAAACTGGAGCTTTTTAAGCCAAATTTGGTCAGGAACTCTAAATTGGCATTCTGATAGAAATAAGGATGGTTTGGATAGTATTTGAGACATCAAGAAATTTGAGAAATTTTGCATGTCTGGAGTCAGGCAATATGGCCATTTTTTCAGTATTTTAAGGGTATTTCAAGAATGTTTCTTTAGGCAATGTAAAAGTGGAGGTTTTGAAGCTAAATTTGGTCAGCAACTCTAAATTGGCGTTTAGTTGAAAATAAGGATGTTTGGTTAGTATTTGAGACATCAAGAAATTTGAGAAATTTTGCATGTCCGGAGTCAGGCAAAATTGCTATTTTGCAGTATTTTAAGGGTATTTCAAGAAAGTTGCTTTAGGCAATGTAAAAGTGGAGCTTTTTAAGCCAAATTTGGTCAGGAACTCTAAATTGGCATTCTGATGGAAATAAGGATTGTTTGGTTAGTATTTGAGACATCAAGAAATTTGAGAAATTTTGCATGTCTGGAGTTAGGCAAATAGGCCATTTTTCAGTATTTTAACGGTATTTCAAGAAAGTTGCTTCAGGCAATGTAAAAGTGCAGCTTTTTAAGCCAAATTTGGTCAGGAACTCTACATTGGCATTCTGGTGGAAATAAGGATGGTTTGGTTACTATTTTAGACACTAAGAAATTTGAGAAATTTGGCATGTCCGGAGTCAGGCAAAATGGCCATTTTTTCAGTATTTCAAGGGTATTTCAAGAAAGTTTCTTTAGGCAATGTAAAAGTGGAGGTTTTGAAGCTAAATTTGGTGGGCAACTCTAAATTGGCATTTAGTTGGAAATAAGGATGGTTTGGTTAGTATTTGAGACATCAAGAAATTTGAGAAATTTTGCATGTCCGGAGTCAGGCAAAATTGCTATTTTGCAGTATTTTAAGGGTATTTCAAGAAAGTTGCTTTAGGCAATGTAAAAGTGGAGCTTTTTAAGCCAAATTTGGTCAGGAACTCTAAATTGGCATTCTGATGGAAATAAGGATTGTTTGGTTAGTATTTGAGACATCAAGAAATTTGAGAAATTTTGCATGTCTGGAGTCAGGCAAATAGGCCATTTTTCAGTATTTTAACGGTATTTCAAGAAAGTTGCTTCAGGCAATGTAAAAGAGCAGCTTTTTAAGCCAAATTTGGTCAGGAACTCTACATTGGCATTCTGGTGGAAATAAAGATGGTTTGGTTACTATTTTAGACACTAAGAAATTTTAGAAATTTGCCATGTCCGGAGTCAGGCAAAATGGCCATTTTTTCAGTATTTCAAGGGTATTTCAAGAAAGTTGCTTTAGGCAATGTAAAACAGGAGCTTTTTAAGCCAAATTTGGTCAGGAACTCTATAATGGCATTCTGATGGAAATAAGGATGGTTTGGTTAGTATTTGAGACATCAAGAAATTTGAGAAATTTTGCATGTCGCGTGTCAGGAAAAATTGCCATTTTTCTGTATTTTAAAGGTATTTCAAGAAAGTTGCTTTAGGCAATGTAAAAGTGGAGATTTTTAAGCCAAATTTGGTCAGGAACTCTAAATTGGCATTCTGATGGAAATAAGGATGGTTTGGTTAGTATTTGAGACATCAAAAAGTTTGAGAAATTTTGCATGTCTGGAGTTAGGCAAATAGGCCATTTTTCAGTATTTTAACGGTATTTCAAGAAAGTTGCTTTAGGCAAAGTAAAGTTGAAGCTATTAATGCCAAATTTGGTAAGAAACTCTAAATATGCATTCTCATGGAAATTAGAATTGTTTAGTTAGTATTTGAGACATCAAGAAATTTGAGATATTTTGCATGTCCGGAGACAGACAAAATGGCCATTTTTCAGTATTTTAAGGGTATTTCAAGAAAGTTGCTTTAGGCAACGTAAAACTGGAGCTTTTTAAGCCAAATTTGGTCAGGAACTCTAAATTGGCATTCTGATGGAAATAAGGACGGTTTGGTTTGTATTTGAGACATCAAGAAATTTGAGAAATTTTGCCTGTCCGGAGTCAGGCAAAATGGCCATTTTTTCAGTATTTTAAGGGTATTTCAAGAAAGTTGCTTTAGGCAACGTAAAACTGGAGCTTTTTAAGCCAAATTTGGTCAGGAACTCTAAATTGGCATTCTGATCGAAATAAGGATGGTTTGGTTAGTATTTGAGACATCAAAAAGTTTGAGAAATTTTGCATGTCTGGAGTTAGGCAAATGGGCCATTTTTCAGTATTTTAACGGTATTTCAAGAAAGTTGCTTTAGGCAAAGTAAAGTTGAAACTATTAATGCCAAATTTGGTAAGAAACTCTAAATTGGCATTCTCATGGAAATTAGAATTGTTTAGTTAGTATTTGAGACATCAAGAAATTTGAGATATTTTGCATGTCCGGAGACAGACAAAATGGCCATTTTTCAGTATTTTAAGGGTATTTCAAGAAAGTTGCTTTAGGCAACGTAAAACTGGAGCTTTTTAAGCCAAATTTGGTCAGGAACTCTAAATTGGCATTCTGATGGAAATAAGGACGGTTTGGTTAGTATTTGAGACATCAAGAAATTTGAGAAATTTTGCCTGTCCGGAGTCAGGCAAAATGGCCATTTTTTCAGTATTTTAAGGGTATTTCAAGAAAGTTGCTTTAAGCAATGTAGAACAGGAGCTTTTTAAGCCAAATTTGGTCAGGAACTCTATAATTGGAATTCTGATGGAAATAAGGATGGTTTGGTTAGTATTTGAGACATCAAAAATTTTGAGAAAATATCCATGTCTGGAGTCAGGCAAATAGGCCATTTTTCAGTATTTTAACGGTATTTCAAGAAAGTTGCTTCAGGCAATGTAAAAGTGCAGCTTTTTAAGCCAAATTTTGTCAGGAACTCTACATTGGCATTCTGGTGGAAATAAGGATGGTTTGGTTACTATTTTAGACACCAAGAAATTTGAGAAATTTTGCATGTCCGGAGTCAGGCAAAATGGCCATTTTTTCAGTATTTCAAGGTTATTTCAAGAAAGTTGCTTTGGGCATTGTAAAAGAGGAGCTTTTGAAGCCAAATTTGGTCAGGAACTCTATAATGGCATTCTGATGGAAATAAGGATGGTTTGGTTATTATTTGAGACATCAAAAAATTTGAGAAATTTTGCATGTCGCGAGTCAGGAAAAATTGCCATTTTTCAGTATTTTAAGGGTATTTCAAGAAAGTTGCTTTAGGCAACGTAAAACTGGAGCTTTTTAAGCCAAATTTGGTCAGGAACTCTAAATTGGCATTCTGATGGAAATAAGGACGGTTTGGTTAGTATTTGAGACATCAAGAAATTTGAGAAATTTTGCCTGTCCGGAGTCAGGCAAAATGGCCATTTTTTCAGTATTTTAAGGGTATTTCAAGAAAGTTGCTTTAAGCAATGTAGAACAGGAGCTTTTTAAGCCAAATTTGGTCAGGAACTCTATAATTGGAATTCTGATGGAAATAAGGATGGTTTGGTTAGTATTTGAGACATCAAAAAGTTTGAGAAATTTTGCATGTCTGGAGTTAGGCAAATAGGCTATTTTTCAGTATTTTAACGGTATTTCAAGAAAGTTGCTTTAGGCAAAGTAAAGTTGAAACTATTAATGCCAAATTTGGTAAGAAACTCTAAATTGGCATTCTCATGGAAATTAGAATTGTTTAGTTAGTATTTGAGACATCAAGAAATTTGAGATATTTTGCATGTCCGGAGACAGACAAAATGGTCATTTTTCAGTATTTTAAGGGTATTTCCAGAAAGTTGCTTTAGGCAACGTAAAACTGGAGCTTTTTAAGCCAAATTTGGTCAGGAACTCTAAATTGGCATTCTGATGGAAATAAGGACGGTTTGGTTTGTATTTGAGACATCAAGAAATTTGAGAAATTTTGCCTGTCCGCAGTCAGGCAAAATGGCCATTTTTTCAGTATTTTAACGGTATTTCAAGAAAGTTGCTTTAGGCAACGTAAAACTGGAGCTTTTTAAGCCAAATTTGGTCAGGAACTCTAAATTGGCATTCTGATGGAAATAAGGACGGTTTGGTTAGTATTTGAGACATCAAGAAATTTGAGAAATTTTGCCTGTCCGGAGTCAGGCAAAATGGCCATTTTTTCAGTATTTTAAGGGTATTTCAAGAAAGTTGCTTTAAGCAATGTAGAACAGGAGCTTTTTAAGCCAAATTTGGTCAGGAACTCTATAATTGGAATTCTGATGGAAATAAGGATGGTTTGGTTAGTATTTGAGACATCAAAAATTTTGAGAAAATATCCATGTCTGGAGTCAGGCAAATAGGCCATTTTTCAGTATTTTAACGGTATTTCAAGAAAGTTGCTTCAGGCAATGTAAAAGTGCAGCTTTTTAAGCCAAATTTTGTCAGGAACTCTACATTGGCATTCTGGTGGAAATAAGGATGGTTTGGTTACTATTTTAGACACCAAGAAATTTGAAAAATTTTGCATGTCCGGAGTCAGGAAAAATGGCCATTTTTTCAGTATTTCAAGGTTATTTCAAGAAAGTTGCTTTAGGCAATGTAAAACAGGAGGTTTTGAAGCCAAATTTGGTCAGGAACTCTATAATGGCATTCTGATGGAAATAAGGATGGTTTGGTTATTATTTGAGACAACAAAAAATTTGAGAAATTTTGCATGTCGCTAGTCAGGAAAAATTGCCATTTTTCAGTATTTTAACGGTATTTCAAGAAAGTCGCTTTAGGCAATGTAAAAGTGGAGCTTTTTAAGCCAAATTTGGTCAGGAGCTCTAAATTGGCATTCTGATGGAAATAAGGATGGTTTGGTTAGTATTTGAGACTTCAAAAAGTTTGAGAAATTTTGCATGTGTGGAGTCAGGCAAATAGGCCATTTTTCAGTATTTTAACGGTATTTCAAGAAAGTTGCTTTAGGCAAAGTAAAGTTGAAGCTTTTAATGCCAAATTTGGTCAGGAACTCTAAATTGGCATTCTCATGGAAACAAAAATTGTTTAGTTAGTATTTGAGACATCAAGAAATTTGAGATATTTTGCATGTCCGGAGTCAGACAAAATGGCCATTTTTCAGTATTTTAAGGGTATTTCAAGAAAGTTGCTTTAGGCAACGTAAAACTGGAGCTTTTTAAGCCAAATTTGGTCAGGAACTCTAAATTGGCATTCTGATGGAAATAAGGACGGTTTGGTTAGTATTTGAGACATCAAGAAATTTGAGAAATTTTGCCTGTCCGGGGTCAGGCAAAATGGCCATTTTTTCAGTATTTTATGGGTTTTTCAAGAAAGTTGCTTTAGGCAACGTAAAACTGGAGCTTTTTAAGCCAAATTTGGTCAGGAACTCTAAATTGGCATTCTGATGGAAATAAGGACGGTTTGGTTAGTATTTGAGGCATCAAGAAATTTGAGAAATTTTGCCTGTCCGGAGTCAGGCAAAATGGCCATTTTTTCAGTATTTTAAGGGTATTTCAAGAAAGTTGCTTTAAGCAATGTAGAACAGGAGCTTTTTAAGCCAAATTTGGTCAGGAACTCTATAATGGCATTCTGATGGAAATAAGGATGGTTTGGTTAGTATTTGAGACATCAAAAATTTTGAGAAAATATCCATGTCTGGAGTCAGGCAAATAGGCCATTTTTCAGTATTTTAACGGTATTTCAAGAAAGTTGCTTCAGGCAATGTAAAAGTGCAGCTTTTTAAGCCAAATTTTGTCAGGAACTCTACATTGGCATTCTGGTGGAAATAAGGATGGTTTGGTTACTATTTTAGACACCAAGAAATTTGAGAAATTTTGCATGTCCGGAGTCAGGCAAAATGGCCATTTTTTCAGTATTTCAAGGTTATTTCAAGAAAGTTGCTTTAGGCAATGTAAAACAGGAGCTTTTGAAAACAAATTTGGTCAGGAACTCTATAATGGCATTCTGATGGAAATAAGGATGGTTTGGTTATTATTTGAGACATCAAAAAATTTGAGAAATTTTGCATGTCGCGAGTCAGGAAAAATTGCCATTTTTCAGTATTTTAACGGTATTTCAAGAAAGTTGCTTCAGGCAATGTAAAAGTGGAGCTTTTCTAAGCCAAATTTGGTCAGGAACTCTAAATTGGCATTCTGGTGGAAATAAGGATGGTTTGGTTAGTATTTGAGACATCAAAAAATTTGAGAAATTTTGCATGTCGCGAGTCAGGAAAAATTGCCATTTTTCAGTATTTTAACGGTATTTCAAGAAAGTTGCTTCAGGCAATGTAAAAGTGCAGCTTTTTAAGCCAAATTTGGTCAGGAACTCTACATTGGCATTCTGGTGGAAATAAGGATGGTTTGGTTACTATTTTAGACACTAAGAAATTTGAGAAATTTGGCATGTCCGGAGTCAGGCAAAATGGCCATTTTTTCAGTATTTTAAGGGTATTTCAAGAAAGTTGCTTTAGGCAATGTAAAACAGGAGCTTTTTAAGCCAAATTTGGTCAGGAACTCTATAATGGCATTCTGACGGAAATAAGGATGGTTTGGTTAGTATTTGAGACATCAAGAAATTTGAGAAATTTTGCATGTCGCGAGTCAGGAAAAATTGCCATTTTTCAGTATTTTAAAGGTATTTCAAGAAAGTTGCTTTAGGCAATGTAAAAGTGGAGATTTTTAAGCCAAATTTGGTCAGGAACTCTAAATTGGCATTCTGATGGAAATAAGGATGGTTTGGTTAGTATTTGAGACATCAAAAAGTTTGAGAAATTTTGCATGTCTGGAGTTAGGCAAATAGGCCATTTTTCAGTATTTTAACGGTATTTCAAGAAAGTTGCTTTAGGCAAAGTAAAGTTGAAGCTATTAATGCCAAATTTGGTAAGAAACTCTAAATTGGCATTCTCATGGAAATTAGAATTGTTTAGTTAGTATTTGAGACATCAAGAAATTTGAGATATTTTGCATGTCCGGAGACAGACAAAATGGCCATTTTTCAGTATTTTAAGGGTATTTAAAGAAAGTTGCTTTAGGCAACGTAAAACTGGAGCTTTTTAAGCCAAATTTGGTCAGGAACTCTAAATTGGCATTCTGATGGAAATAAGGACGGTTTGGTTTGTATTTGAGACATCAAGAAATTTGAGAAATTTTCCCTGTCCGGAGTCAGGCAAAATGGCCATTTTTTCAGTATTTTAAGGGTATTTCAAGAAAGTTTCTTTAGGCAACGTAAAACTGGAGCTTTTTAAGCCAAATTTGGTCAGGAACTCTAAGGTGGCATTCTGATGGAAATAAGGACGGTTTGGTTAGTATTTGAGACATCAAGAAATTTGAGAAATTTTGCCGGTCCGGAGTGAGGCAAAATGGCCATTTTTTCAGTATTTTAAGGGTATTTCAAGAAAGTTGCTTTAAGCAATGTAGAACAGGAGCTTTTTAAGCCAAATTTGGTCAGGAACTCTATAATGGCATTCTGATGGAAATAAGGATGGTTTGGTTAGTATTTGAGACATCAAAAAATTTGAGAAATTTTGCATGTCGCGAGTCAGGAAAAATTGCCATTTTTCAGTATTTTAACGGTATTTCAAGAAAGTTGCTTCAGGCAATGTAAAAGTGGAGCTTTTCTAAGCCAAATTTGGTCAGGAACTCTAAATTGGCATTCTGGTGGAAATAAGGATGGTTTGGTTAGTATTTGAGACATCAAAAAATTTGAGAAATTTTGCATGTCGCGAGTCAGGAAAAATTGCCATTTTTCAGTATTTTAACGGTATTTCAAGAAAGTTGCTTCAGGCAATGTAAAAGTGGAGCTTTTCTAAGCCAAATTTGGTCAGGAACTCTAAATTGGCATTCTGGTGGAAATAAGGATGGTTTGGTTAGTATTTGAGACATGACGAAATATGAGAAATTTTGCATGTCTGGAGTCAGGCAATATGGCCATTTTTTCAGTATTTAAAGGGTATTTCAAGAAAGTTGCTTGAGGCAATGAAAAAGTGGAGATTTTGAAGCTAAATTTTGTCAGGAACTCTAAATTGGCATTTAGATGGAAATAAGGATGGTTTGGTTAGTATTTGAGACATCAAGAAATTTGAGAAATTTTGCATGTCCGGAGTCAGGCAAAATGGCTATTTTTCAGTATTTTAAGGGTATTTCAAGAAAGTTGCTTTAGGCAATGTAAAAGTGGAGCTTTTTAAGCCAAAATTGGTCATGAACTCTAAATTGGCATTCTGATGGAAATAAGGATGGTTTGGTTAGTATTTGAAACATCAAGAAATTTGAGAAATTTTGCATGTCGGGAGTCAGGCAAAATGGCTATTTTTCAGTATTTTAAGGGTATTTCAAGAAAGTTGCTTTAGGCAACGTAAAACTGGAGCTTTTTAAGCCAAATTTGGTCAGGAACTCTAAATTGGCATTCTGGTGGAAATAAGGATGGTTTGGTTAGTATTTGAGACATGACGAAATATGAGAAATTTTTCATGTCTGGAGTCAGGCAATATGGCCATTTTTTCAGTATTTAAAGGGTATTTCAAGAAAGTTGCTTGAGGCAATGAAAAAGTGGAGATTTTGAAGCTAAATTTTGTCAGGAACTCTAAATTGGCATTTAGATGGAAATAAGGATGGTTTGGTTAGTATTTGAGACATCAAGAAATTTGAGAAATTTTGCATGTCCGGAGTCAGGCAAAATGGCTATTTTTCAGTATTTTAAGGGTATTTCAAGAAAGTTGCTTTAGGCAATGTAAAAGTGGAGCTTTTTAAGCCAAAATTGGTCATGAACTCTAAATTGGCATTCTGATGGAAATAAGGATGGTTTGGTTAGTATTTGAAACATCAAGAAATTTGAGATATTTTGCATGTCCGGAGAAAGACAAAATGGCCATTTTTCAGTATTTTAAGGGTATTTCAAGAAAGTTGCTTTAGGCAACGTAAAACTGGAGCTTTTTAAGCCAAATTTGGTCAGGAACTCTAAATTGGCATTCTGATGGAAATAAGGACGGTTTGGTTTGTATTTGAGACATCAAGAAATTTGAGAAATTTTGCCTGTCCGGAGTCAGGCAAAATGGCCATTTTTTCAGTATTTTAAGGGTATTTCAAGAAAGTTTCTTTAGGCAACGTAAAACTGGAGCTTTTTAAGCCAAATTTGGTCAGGAACTCTGAATTGGCATTCTGATGGAAATAAGGACGGTTTGGTTAGTATTTGAGACATCAAGAAATTTGAGAAATTTTGCATGTCTGGAGTTAGGCAAATAGGCCATTTTTCAGTATT
This sequence comes from Muricea muricata, assembly GCA_963855995.1. Lineage (NCBI taxonomy): Eukaryota > Metazoa > Cnidaria > Anthozoa > Malacalcyonacea > Plexauridae > Muricea > Muricea muricata. The sequence goes on along the minus strand of OY979717.1, from coordinate 20,984,728 downwards.
TTAACGGTATTTCAAGAAAGTTGCTTTAGGCAAAGTAAAGTTGAAGCTATTAATGCCAAATTTGGTAAGAAACTCTAAATTGGCATTCTCATGGAAATTAGAATTGTTTAGTTAGTATTTGAGACATCAAGAAATTTGAGATATTTTGCATGTCCGGAGACAGACAAAATGGCCATTTTTCAGTATTTTAAGGGTATTTCAAGAAAGTTGCTTTAGGCAACGTAAAACTGGAGCTTTTTAAGCCAAATTTGGTCAGGAATTCTAAATTGGCATTCTGATGGAAATAAGGACGGTTTGGTTTGTATTTGAGACATCAAGAAATTTGAGAAATTTTGCCTGTCCGCAGTCAGGCAAAATGGCCATTTTTTCAGTATTTTAAGGGTATTTCAAGAAAGTTGCTTTAGGCAACGTAAAACTGGAGCTTTTTAAGCCAAATTTGGTCAGGAACTCTAAATTGGCATTCTGATAGAAATAAGGATGGTTTGGATAGTATTTGAGACATCAAGAAATTTGAGAAATTTTGCATGTCTGGAGTCAGGCAATATGGCCATTTTTTCAGTATTTTAAGGGTATTTCAAGAATGTTTCTTTAGGCAATGTAAAAGTGGAGGTTTTGAAGCTAAATTTGGTCAGCAACTCTAAATTGGCGTTTAGTTGAAAATAAGGATGGTTTGGTTAGTATTTGAGACATCAAGAAATTTGAGAAATTTTGCATGTCCGGAGTCAGGCAAAATTGCTATTTTGCAGTATTTTAAGGGTATTTCAAGAAAGTTGCTTCAGGCAATGTAAAAGTGCAGCTTTTTAAGCCAAATTTGGTCAGGAACTCTACATTGGCATTCTGGTGGAAATAAGGATGGTTTGGTTACTATTTTAGACACTAAGAAATTTGAGAAATTTGGCATGTCCGGAGTCAGGCAAAATGGCCATTTTTTCAGTATTTTAAGGGTATTTCAAGAAAGTTGCTTTAGGCAATGTAAAACAGGAGCTTTTTAAGCCAAATTTGGTCAGGAACTCTATAATGGCATTCTGACGGAAATAAGGATGGTTTGGTTAGTATTTGAGACATCAAGAAATTTGAGAAATTTTGCATGTCGCGAGTCAGGAAAAATTGCCATTTTTCAGTATTTTAAAGGTATTTCAAGAAAGTTGCTTTAGGCAATGTAAAAGTGGAGATTTTTAAGCCAAATTTGGTCAGGAACTCTAAATTGGCATTCTGATGGAAATAAGGATGGTTTGGTTAGTATTTGAGACATCAAAAAGTTTGAGAAATTTTGCATGTCTGGAGTTAGGCAAATAGGCCATTTTTCAGTATTTTAACGGTATTTCAAGAAAGTTGCTTTAGGCAAAGTAAAGTTGAAGCTATTAATGCCAAATTTGGTAAGAAACTCTAAATTGGCATTCTCATGGAAATTAGAATTGTTTAGTTAGTATTTGAGACATCAAGAAATTTGAGATATTTTGCATGTCCGGAGACAGACAAAATGGCCATTTTTCAGTATTTTAAGGGTATTTAAAGAAAGTTGCTTTAGGCAACGTAAAACTGGAGCTTTTTAAGCCAAATTTGGTCACGAACTCTAAATTGGCATTCTGATGGAAATAAGGACGGTTTGGTTTGTATTTGAGACATCAAGAAATTTGAGAAATTTTCCCTGTCCGGAGTCAGGCAAAATGGCCATTTTTTCAGTATTTTAAGGGTATTTCAAGAAAGTTTCTTTAGGCAACGTAAAACTGGAGCTTTTTAAGCCAAATTTGGTCAGGAACTCTAAGGTGGCATTCTGATGGAAATAAGGACGGTTTGGTTAGTATTTGAGACATCAAGAAATTTGAGAAATTTTGCCGGTCCGGAGTGAGGCAAAATGGCCATTTTTTCAGTATTTTAAGGGTATTTCAAGAAAGTTGCTTTAAGCAATGTAGAACAGGAGCTTTTTAAGCCAAATTTGGTCAGGAACTCTATAATGGCATTCTGATGGAAATAAGGATGGTTTGGTTAGTATTTGAGACATCAAAAAATTTGAGAAATTTTGCATGTCGCGAGTCAGGAAAAATTGCCATTTTTCAGTATTTTAACGGTATTTCAAGAAAGTTGCTTCAGGCAATGTAAAAGTGCAGCTTTTTAAGCCAAATTTTGTCAGGAACTCTACATTGGCATTCTGGTGGAAATAAGGATGGTTTGGTTACTATTTTAGACACCAAGAAATTTGAGAAATTTTGCATGTCCGGAGTCAGGCAAAATGGCCATTTTTTCAGTATTTCAAGGTTATTTCAAGAAAGTTGCTTTAGGCAATGTAAAACAGGAGCTTTTGAAAACAAATTTGGTCAGGAACTCTATAATGGCATTCTGATGGAAATAAGGATGGTTTGGTTATTATTTGAGACATCAAAAAATTTGAGAAATTTTGCATGTCGCGAGTCAGGAAAAATTGCCATTTTTCAGTATTTTAACGGTATTTCAAGAAAGTTGCTTCAGGCAATGTAAAAGTGGAGCTTTTCTAAGCCAAATTTGGTCAGGAACTCTAAATTGGCATTCTGGTGGAAATAAGGATGGTTTGGTTAGTATTTGAGACATCAAAAAATTTGAGAAATTTTGCTTGTCGCGAGTCAGGAAAAATTGCCATTTTTCAGTATTTTAACGGTATTTCAAGAAAGTTGCTTCAGGCAATGTAAAAGTGGAGCTTTTCTAAGCCAAATTTGGTCAGGAACTCTAAATTGGCATTCTGGTGGAAATAAGGATGGTTTGGTTAGTATTTGAGACATGACGAAATATGAGAAATTTTGCATGTCTGGAGTCAGGCAATATGGCCATTTTTTCAGTGTTTAAAGGGTATTTCAAGAAAGTTGCTTGAGGCAATGAAAAAGTGGAGATTTTGAAGCTAAATTTTGTCAGGAACTCTAAATTGGCATTTAGATGGAAATAAGGATGGTTTGGTTAGTATTTGAGACATCAAGAAATTTGAGAAATTTTGCATGTCCGGAGTCAGGCAAAATGGCTATTTTTCAGTATTTTAAGGGTATTTCAAGAAAGTTGCTTTAGGCAATGTAAAAGTGGAGCTTTTTAAGCCAAAATTGGTCATGAACTCTAAATTGGCATTCTGATGGAAATAAGGATGGTTTGGTTAGTATTTGAAACATCAAGAAATTTGAGAAATTTTGCATGTCGGGAGTCAGGCAAAATGGCTATTTTTCAGTATTTTAAGGGTATTTCAAGAAAGTTGCTTTAGGCAACGTAAAACTGGAGCTTTTTAAGCCAAATTTGGTCAGGAACTCTAAATTGGCATTCTGGTGGAAATAAGGATGGTTTGGTTAGTATTTGAGACATGACGAAATATGAGAAATTTTTCATGTCTGGAGTCAGGCAATATGGCCATTTTTTCAGTATTTAAAGGGTATTTCAAGAAAGTTGCTTGAGGCAATGAAAAAGTGGAGATTTTGAAGCTAAATTTTGTCAGGAACTCTAAATTGGCATTTAGATGGAAATAAGGATGGTTTGGTTAGTATTTGAGACATCAAGAAATTTGAGAAATTTTGCATGTCCGGAGTCAGGCAAAATGGCTATTTTTCAGTATTTTAAGGGTATTTCAAGAAAGTTGCTTTAGGCAATGTAAAAGTGGAGCTTTTTAAGCCAAAATTGGTCATGAACTCTAAATTGGCATTCTGATGGAAATAAGGATGGTTTGGTTAGTATTTGAAACATCAAGAAATTTGAGATATTTTGCATGTCCGGAGAAAGACAAAATGGCCATTTTTCAGTATTTTAAGGGTATTTCAAGAAAGTTGCTTTAGGCAACGTAAAACTGGAGCTTTTTAAGCCAAATTTGGTCAGGAACTCTAAATTGGCATTCTGATGGAAATAAGGACGGTTTGGTTTGTATTTGAGACATCAAGAAATTTGAGAAATTTTGCCTGTCCGGAGTCAGGCAAAATGGCCATTTTTTCAGTATTTTAAGGGTATTTCAAGAAAGTTTCTTTAGGCAACGTAAAACTGGAGCTTTTTAAGCCAAATTTGGTCAGGAACTCTAAATTGGCATTCTGATGGAAATAAGGACGGTTTGTTTAGTATTTGAGACATCAAGAAATTTGAGAAATTTTGCATGTCTGGAGTTAGGCAAATAGGCCATTTTTCAGTATTTTAACGGTATTTCAAGAAAGTTGCTTTAGGCAAAGTAAAGTTGAAGCTATTAATGCCAAATTTGGTAAGAAACTCTAAATTGGCATTCTCATGGAAATTAGAATTGTTTAGTTAGTATTTGAGACATCAAGAAATTTTAGATATTTTGCATGTCCGGAGACAGACAAAATGGCCATTTTTCAGTATTTTAAGGGTATTTCAAGAAAGTTGCTTTAGGCAACGTAAAACTGGAGCTTTTTAAGCCAAATTTGGTCAGGAATTCTAAATTGGCATTCTGATGGAAATAAGGATGGTTTGGTTTGTATTTGAGACATCAAGAAATTTGAGAAATTTTGCCTGTCCGCAGTCAGGCAAAATGGCCATTTTTTCAGTATTTTAAGGGTATTTCAAGAAAGTTGCTTTAGGCAACGTAAAACTGGAGCTTTTTAAGCCAAATTTGGTCAGGAACTCTAAATTGGCATTCTGATAGAAATAAGGATGGTTTGGATAGTATTTGAGACATCAAGAAATTTGAGAAATTTTGCATGTCTGGAGTCAGGCAATATGGCCATTTTTTCAGTATTTTAAGGGTATTTCAAGAATGTTTCTTTAGGCAATGTAAAAGTGGAGGTTTTGAAGCTAAATTTGGTCAGCAACTCTAAATTGGCGTTTAGTTGAAAATAAGGATGGTTTGGTTAGTATTTGAGACATCAAGAAATTTGAGAAATTTTGCATGTCCGGAGTCAGGCAAAATTGCTATTTTGCAGTATTTTAAGGGTATTTCAAGAAAGTTGCTTCAGGCAATGTAAAAGTGCAGCTTTTTAAGCCAAATTTGGTCAGGAACTCTACATTGGCATTCTGGTGGAAATAAGGATGGTTTGGTTACTATTTTAGACACTAAGAAATTTGAGAAATTTGGCATGTCCGGAGTCAGGCAAAATGGCCATTTTTTCAGTATTTCAAGGGTATTTCAAGAAAGTTTCTTTAGGCAATGTAAAAGTGGAGGTTTTGAAGCTAAATTTGGTCGGCAACTCTAAATTGGCATTTAGTTGGAAATAAGGATGGTTTGGTTAGTATTTGAGACATCAAGAAATTTGAGAAATTTTGCATGTCCGGAGTCAGGCAAAATTGCTATTTTGCAGTATTTTAAGGGTATTTCAAGAAAGTTGCTTTAGGCAATGTAAAAGTGGAGCTTTTTAAGCCAAATTTGGTCAGGAACTCTAAATTGGCATTCTGATAGAAATAAGGATTGTTTGGTTAGTATTTGAGACATCAAGAAATTTGAGAAATTTTGCATGTCTGGAGTTAGGCAAATAGGCCATTTTTCAGTATTTTAACGGTATTTCAAGAAAGTTGCTTCAGGCAATGTAAAAGTGCAGCTTTTTAAGCCAAATTTGGTCAGGAACTCTATATTGGCATTCTGGTGGAAATAAGGATGGTTTGGTTACTATTTTAGACACTAAGAAATTTGAGAAATTTGGCATGTCCGGAGTCAGGCAAAATGGCCATTTTTTCAGTATTTCAAGGGTATTTCAAGAAAGTTGCTTTAGGCAATGTAAAAGTGGAGGTTTTGAAGCTAAATTTGGTCAGCAACTCTAAATTGGCATTTAGTTGGAAATAAGGATGGTTTGGTTAGTACTTGAGACACCAAGAAACTCGAGAAATTTTGCATGTCCGGAGTCAGGCAAAATTGCTATTTTGCAGTATTTTAAGGGTATTTCAAGAAAGTTGCTTTAGGCAATGTAAAAGTGGAGCTTTTTAAGCCAAATTTGGTCAGGAACTCTAAGGTGGCATTCTGATGGAAATAAGGACGGTTTGGTTAGTATTTGAGACATCAAGAAATTTGAGAAATTTTGCCGGTCCGGAGTGAGGCAAAATGGCCATTTTTTCAGTATTTTAAGGGTATTTCAAGAAAGTTGCTTTAAGCAATGTAGAACAGGAGCTTTTTAAGCCAAATTTGGTCAGGAACTCTATAATGGCATTCTGATGGAAATAAGGATGGTTTGGTTAGTATTTGAGACATCAAAAAATTTGAGAAATTTTGCATGTCGCGAGTCAGGAAAAATTGCCATTTTTCAGTATTTTAACGGTATTTCAAGAAAGTTGCTTCAGGCAATGTAAAAGTGCAGCTTTTTAAGCCAAATTTTGTCAGGAACTCTACATTGGCATTCTGGTGGAAATAAGGATGGTTTGGTTACTATTTTAGACACCAAGAAATTTGAGAAATTTTGCATGTCCGGAGTCAGGCAAAATGGCCATTTTTTCAGTATTTCAAGGTTATTTCAAGAAAGTTGCTTTAGGCAATGTAAAACAGGAGCTTTTGAAAACAAATTTGGTCAGGAACTCTATAATGGCATTCTGATGGAAATAAGGATGGTTTGGTTATTATTTGAGACATCAAAAAATTTGAGAAATTTTGCATGTCGCGAGTCAGGAAAAATTGCCATTTTTCAGTATTTTAACGGTATTTCAAGAAAGTTGCTTCAGGCAATGTAAAAGTGGAGCTTTTCTAAGCCAAATTTGGTCAGGAACTCTAAATTGGCATTCTGGTGGAAATAAGGATGGTTTGGTTAGTATTTGAGACATCAAAAAATTTGAGAAATTTTGCTTGTCGCGAGTCAGGAAAAATTGCCATTTTTCAGTATTTTAACGGTATTTCAAGAAAGTTGCTTCAGGCAATGTAAAAGTGGAGCTTTTCTAAGCCAAATTTGGTCAGGAACTCTAAATTGGCATTCTGGTGGAAATAAGGATGGTTTGGTTAGTATTTGAGACATGACGAAATATGAGAAATTTTGCATGTCTGGAGTCAGGCAATATGGCCATTTTTTCAGTGTTTAAAGGGTATTTCAAGAAAGTTGCTTGAGGCAATGAAAAAGTGGAGATTTTGAAGCTAAATTTTGTCAGGAACTCTAAATTGGCATTTAGATGGAAATAAGGATGGTTTGGTTAGTATTTGAGACATCAAGAAATTTGAGAAATTTTGCATGTCCGGAGTCAGGCAAAATGGCTATTTTTCAGTATTTTAAGGGTATTTCAAGAAAGTTGCTTTAGGCAATGTAAAAGTGGAGCTTTTTAAGCCAAAATTGGTCATGAACTCTAAATTGGCATTCTGATGGAAATAAGGATGGTTTGGTTAGTATTTGAAACATCAAGAAATTTGAGAAATTTTGCATGTCGGGAGTCAGGCAAAATGGCTATTTTTCAGTATTTTAAGGGTATTTCAAGAAAGTTGCTTTAGGCAACGTAAAACTGGAGCTTTTTAAGCCAAATTTGGTCAGGAACTCTAAATTGGCATTCTGGTGGAAATAAGGATGGTTTGGTTAGTATTTGAGACATGACGAAATATGAGAAATTTTTCATGTCTGGAGTCAGGCAATATGGCCATTTTTTCAGTATTTAAAGGGTATTTCAAGAAAGTTGCTTGAGGCAATGAAAAAGTGGAGATTTTGAAGCTAAATTTTGTCAGGAACTCTAAATTGGCATTTAGATGGAAATAAGGATGGTTTGGTTAGTATTTGAGACATCAAGAAATTTGAGAAATTTTGCATGTCCGGAGTCAGGCAAAATGGCTATTTTTCAGTATTTTAAGGGTATTTCAAGAAAGTTGCTTTAGGCAATGTAAAAGTGGAGCTTTTTAAGCCAAAATTGGTCATGAACTCTAAATTGGCATTCTGATGGAAATAAGGATGGTTTGGTTAGTATTTGAAACATCAAGAAATTTGAGATATTTTGCATGTCCGGAGAAAGACAAAATGGCCATTTTTCAGTATTTTAAGGGTATTTCAAGAAAGTTGCTTTAGGCAACGTAAAACTGGAGCTTTTTAAGCCAAATTTGGTCAGGAACTCTAAATTGGCATTCTGATGGAAATAAGGACGGTTTGGTTTGTATTTGAGACATCAAGAAATTTGAGAAATTTTGCCTGTCCGGAGTCAGGCAAAATGGCCATTTTTTCAGTATTTTAAGGGTATTTCAAGAAAGTTTCTTTAGGCAACGTAAAACTGGAGCTTTTTAAGCCAAATTTGGTCAGGAACTCTAAATTGGCATTCTGATGGAAATAAGGACGGTTTGTTTAGTATTTGAGACATCAAGAAATTTGAGAAATTTTGCATGTCTGGAGTTAGGCAAATAGGCCATTTTTCAGTATTTTAACGGTATTTCAAGAAAGTTGCTTTAGGCAAAGTAAAGTTGAAGCTATTAATGCCAAATTTGGTAAGAAACTCTAAATTGGCATTCTCATGGAAATTAGAATTGTTTAGTTAGTATTTGAGACATCAAGAAATTTTAGATATTTTGCATGTCCGGAGACAGACAAAATGGCCATTTTTCAGTATTTTAAGGGTATTTCAAGAAAGTTGCTTTAGGCAACGTAAAACTGGAGCTTTTTAAGCCAAATTTGGTCAGGAATTCTAAATTGGCATTCTGATGGAAATAAGGATGGTTTGGTTTGTATTTGAGACATCAAGAAATTTGAGAAATTTTGCCTGTCCGCAGTCAGGCAAAATGGCCATTTTTTCAGTATTTTAAGGGTATTTCAAGAAAGTTGCTTTAGGCAACGTAAAACTGGAGCTTTTTAAGCCAAATTTGGTCAGGAACTCTAAATTGGCATTCTGATAGAAATAAGGATGGTTTGGATAGTATTTGAGACATCAAGAAATTTGAGAAATTTTGCATGTCTGGAGTCAGGCAATATGGCCATTTTTTCAGTATTTTAAGGGTATTTCAAGAATGTTTCTTTAGGCAATGTAAAAGTGGAGGTTTTGAAGCTAAATTTGGTCAGCAACTCTAAATTGGCGTTTAGTTGAAAATAAGGATGGTTTGGTTAGTATTTGAGACATCAAGAAATTTGAGAAATTTTGCATGTCCGGAGTCAGGCAAAATTGCTATTTTGCAGTATTTTAAGGGTATTTCAAGAAAGTTGCTTCAGGCAATGTAAAAGTGCAGCTTTTTAAGCCAAATTTGGTCAGGAACTCTACATTGGCATTCTGGTGGAAATAAGGATGGTTTGGTTACTATTTTAGACACTAAGAAATTTGAGAAATTTGGCATGTCCGGAGTCAGGCAAAATGGCCATTTTTTCAGTATTTCAAGGGTATTTCAAGAAAGTTTCTTTAGGCAATGTAAAAGTGGAGGTTTTGAAGCTAAATTTGGTCGGCAACTCTAAATTGGCATTTAGTTGGAAATAAGGATGGTTTGGTTAGTATTTGAGACATCAAGAAATTTGAGAAATTTTGCATGTCCGGAGTCAGGCAAAATTGCTATTTTGCAGTATTTTAAGGGTATTTCAAGAAAGTTGCTTTAGGCAATGTAAAAGTGGAGCTTTTTAAGCCAAATTTGGTCAGGAACTCTAAATTGGCATTCTGATAGAAATAAGGATTGTTTGGTTAGTATTTGAGACATCAAGAAATTTGAGAAATTTTGCATGTCTGGAGTTAGGCAAATAGGCCATTTTTCAGTATTTTAACGGTATTTCAAGAAAGTTGCTTCAGGCAATGTAAAAGTGCAGCTTTTTAAGCCAAATTTGGTCAGGAACTCTATATTGGCATTCTGGTGGAAATAAGGATGGTTTGGTTACTATTTTAGACACTAAGAAATTTGAGAAATTTGGCATGTCCGGAGTCAGGCAAAATGGCCATTTTTTCAGTATTTCAAGGGTATTTCAAGAAAGTTGCTTTAGGCAATGTAAAAGTGGAGGTTTTGAAGCTAAATTTGGTCAGCAACTCTAAATTGGCATTTAGTTGGAAATAAGGATGGTTTGGTTAGTACTTGAGACACCAAGAAACTCGAGAAATTTTGCATGTCCGGAGTCAGGCAAAATTGCTATTTTGCAGTATTTTAAGGGTATTTCAAGAAAGTTGCTTTAGGCAATGTAAAAGTGGAGCTTTTTAAGCCAAATTTGGTCAGGAACTCTAAATTGGCATTCTGATGGAAATAAGGATTGTTTGGTTAGTATTTGAGACATCAAGAAATTTGAGAAATTTTGCATGTCTGGAGTCAGGCAAATAGGCCATTTTTCAGTATTTTAACGGTATTTCAAGAAAGTTGCTTCAGGCAATGTAAAAGTGCAGCTTTTTAAGCCAAATTTGGTCAGGAACTCTACATTGGCATTCTGGTGGAAATAAGGATGGTTTGGTTACTATTTTAGACACTAAGAAATTTTAGAAATTTGCCATGTCCGGAGTCAGGCAAAATGGCCATTTTTTCAGTATTTTAAGGGTATTTCAAGAAAGTTTCTTTAGGCAACGTAAAACTGGAGCTTTTTAAGCCAAATTTGGTCAGGAACTCTAAATTGGCATTCTGATGGAAATAAGGACGGTTTGGTTAGTATTTGAGACATCAAGAAATTTGAGAAATTTTGCATGTCTGGAGTTAGGCAAATAGGCCATTTTTCAGTATTTTAACGGTATTTCAAGAAAGTTGCTTTAGGCAAAGTAAAGTTGAAGCTATTAATGCCAAATTTGGTAAGAAACTCTAAATTGGCATTCTCATGGAAATTAGAATTGTTTAGTTAGTATTTGAGACATCAAGAAATTTGAGATATTTTGCATGTCCGGAGACAGACAAAATGGCCATTTTTCAGTATTTTAAGGGTATTTCAAGAAAGTTGCTTTAGGCAACGTAAAACTGGAGCTTTTTAAGCCAAATTTGGTCAGGAACTCTAAATTGGCATTCTGATGGAAATAAGGACGGTTTGGTTTGTATTTGAGACATCAAGAAATTTGAGAAATTTTGCATGTCTGGAGTCAGGCAATATGGCCATTTTTTCAGTATTTTAAGGGTATTTCAAGAATGTTTCTTTAGGCAATGTAAAAGTGGAGGTTTTGAAGCTAAATTTGGTCAGCAACTCTAAATTGGCGTTTAGTTGAAAATAAGGATGTTTGGTTAGTATTTGAGACATCAAGAAATTTGAGAAATTTTGCATGTCCGGAGTCAGGCAAAATTGCTATTTTGCAGTATTTTAAGGGTATTTCAAGAAAGTTGCTTTAGGCAATGTAAAAGTGGAGCTTTTTAAGCCAAATTTGGTCAGGAACTCTAAATTGGCATTCTGATGGAAATAAGGATTGTTTGGTTAGTATTTGAGACATCAAGAAATTTGAGAAATTTTGCATGTCTGGAGTTAGGCAAATAGGCCATTTTTCAGTATTTTAACGGTATTTCAAGAAAGTTGCTTCAGGCAATGTAAAAGTGCAGCTTTTTAAGCCAAATTTGGTCAGGAACTCTACATTGGCATTCTGGTGGAAATAAGGATGGTTTGGTTACTATTTTAGACACTAAGAAATTTGAGAAATTTGGCATGTCCGGAGTCAGGCAAAATGGCCATTTTTTCAGTATTTCAAGGGTATTTCAAGAAAGTTTCTTTAGGCAATGTAAAAGTGGAGGTTTTGAAGCTAAATTTGGTGGGCAACTCTAAATTGGCATTTAGTTGGAAATAAGGATGGTTTGGTTAGTATTTGAGACATCAAGAAATTTGAGAAATTTTGCATGTCCGGAGTCAGGCAAAATTGCTATTTTGCAGTATTTTAAGGGTATTTCAAGAAAGTTGCTTTAGGCAATGTAAAAGTGGAGCTTTTTAAGCCAAATTTGGTCAGGAACTCTAAATTGGCATTCTGATGGAAATAAGGATTGTTTGGTTAGTATTTGAGACATCAAGAAATTTGAGAAATTTTGCATGTCTGGAGTCAGGCAAATAGGCCATTTTTCAGTATTTTAACGGTATTTCAAGAAAGTTGCTTCAGGCAATGTAAAAGAGCAGCTTTTTAAGCCAAATTTGGTCAGGAACTCTACATTGGCATTCTGGTGGAAATAAGGATGGTTTGGTTACTATTTTAGACACTAAGAAATTTTAGAAATTTGCGATGTCCGGAGTCAGGCAAAATGGCCATTTTTTCAGTATTTCAAGGGTATTTCAAGAAAGTTGCTTTAGGCAATGTAAAACAGGAGCTTTTTAAGCCAAATTTGGTCAGGAACTCTATAATGGCATTCTGATGGAAATAAGGATGGTTTGGTTAGTATTTGAGACATCAAGAAATTTGAGAAATTTTGCATGTCGCGTGTCAGGAAAAATTGCCATTTTTCTGTATTTTAAAGGTATTTCAAGAAAGTTGCTTTAGGCAATGTAAAAGTGGAGATTTTTAAGCCAAATTTGGTCAGGAACTCTAAATTGGCATTCTGATGGAAATAAGGATGGTTTGGTTAGTATTTGAGACATCAAAAAGTTTGAGAAATTTTGCATGTCTGGAGTTAGGCAAATAGGCCATTTTTCAGTATTTTAACGGTATTTCAAGAAAGTTGCTTTAGGCAAAGTAAAGTTGAAGCTATTAATGCCAAATTTGGTAAGAAACTCTAAATATGCATTCTCATGGAAATTAGAATTGCTTAGTTAGTATTTGAGACATCAAGAAATTTGAGATATTTTGCATGTCCGGAGACAGACAAAATGGCCATTTTTCAGTATTTTAAGGGTATTTCAAGAAAGTTGCTTTAGGCAACGTAAAACTGGAGCTTTTTAAGCCAAATTTGGTCAGGAACTCTAAATTGGCATTCTGATGGAAATAAGGACGGTTTGGTTTGTATTTGAGACATCAAGAAATTTGAGAAATTTTGCCTGTCCGGAGTCAGGCAAAATGGCCATTTTTTCAGTATTTTAAGGGTATTTCAAGAAAGTTGCTTTAGGCAACGTAAAACTGGAGCTTTTTAAGCCAAATTTGGTCAGGAACTCTAAATTGGCATTCTGATCGAAATAAGGACGGTTTGGTTAGTATTTGAGACATCAAGAAATTTGAGAAATTTTGCCTGTCCGGAGTCAGGCAAAATGGCCATTTTTTCAGTATTTTAAGGGTATTTCAAGAAAGTTGCTTTAAGCAATGTAGAACAGGAGCTTTTTAAGCCAAATTTGGTCAGGAACTCTATAATTGGAATTCTGATGGAAATAAGGATGGTTTGGTTAGTATTTGAGACATCAAAAAGTTTGAGAAATTTTGCATGTCTGGAGTTAGGCAAATGGGCCATTTTTCAGTATTTTAACGGTATTTCAAGAAAGTTGCTTTAGGCAAAGTAAAGTTGAAACTATTAATGCCAAATTTGGTAAGAAACTCTAAATTGGCATTCTCATGGAAATTAGAATTGTTTAGTTAGTATTTGAGACATCAAGAAATTTGAGATATTTTGCATGTCCGGAGACAGACAAAATGGCCATTTTTCAGTATTTTAAGGGTATTTCAAGAAAGTTGCTTTAGGCAACGTAAAACTGGAGCTTTTTAAGCCAAATTTGGTCAGGAACTCTAAATTGGCATTCTGATGGAAATAAGGACGGTTTGGTTAGTATTTGAGACATCAAGAAATTTGAGAAATTTTGCCTGTCCGGAGTCAGGCAAAATGGCCATTTTTTCAGTATTTTAAGGGTATTTCAAGAAAGTTGCTTTAAGCAATGTAGAACAGGAGCTTTTTAAGCCAAATTTGGTCAGGAACTCTATAATTGGAATTCTGATGGAAATAAGGATGGTTTGGTTAGTATTTGAGACATCAAAACTTTTGAGAAAATATCCATGTCTGGAGTCAGGCAAATAGGCCATTTTTCAGTATTTTAACGGTATTTCAAGAAAGTTGCTTCAGGCAATGTAAAAGTGCAGCTTTTTAAGCCAAATTTTGTCAGGAACTCTACATTGGCATTCTGGTGGAAATAAGGATGGTTTGGTTACTATTTTAGACACCAAGAAATTTGAGAAATTTTGCATGTCCGGAGTCAGGCAAAATGGCCATTTTTTCAGTATTTCAAGGTTATTTCAAGAAAGTTGCTTTGGGCATTGTAAAAGAGGAGCTTTTGAAGCCAAATTTGGTCAGGAACTCTATAATGGCATTCTGATGGAAATAAGGATGGTTTGGTTATTATTTGAGACATCAAAAAATTTGAGAAATTTTGCATGTCGCGAGTCAGGAAAAATTGCCATTTTTCAGTATTTTAACGGTATTTCAAGAAAGTCGCTTTAGGCAATGTAAAAGTGGAGCTTTTTAAGCCAAATTTGGTCAGGAACTCTAAATTGGCATTCTGATGGAAATAAGGATGGTTTGGTTAGTATTTGAGACATCAAAAAGTTTGAGAAATTTTGCATCTGGAGTTAGGCAAATAGGCCATTTTTCAGTATTTTAACGGTATTTCAAGAAAGTTGCTTTAGGCAAAGTAAAGTTGAAGCTATTAATGCCAAATTTGGTAAGAAACTCTAAATATGCATTCTCATGGAAATTAGAATTGTTTAGTTAGTATTTGAGACATCAAGAAATTTGAGATATTTTGCATGTCCGGAGACAGACAAAATGGCCATTTTTCAGTATTTTAAGGGTATTTCAAGAAAGTTGCTTTAGGCAACGTAAAACTGGAGCTTTTTAAGCCAAATTTGGTCAGGAACTCTAAATTGGCATTCTGATGGAAATAAGGACGGTTTGGTTTGTATTTGAGACATCAAGAAATTTGAGAAATTTTGCCTGTCCGCAGTCAGGCAAAATGGCCATTTTTTCAGTATTTTAAGGGTATTTCAAGAAAGTTGCTTTAGGCAACGTAAAACTGGAGCTTTTTAAGCCAAATTTGGTCAGGAACTCTAAATTGGCATTCTGATGGAAATAAGGACGGTTTGGTTAGTATTTGAGACATCAAGAAATTTGAGAAATTTTGCCTGTCCGGAGTCAGGCAAAATGGCCATTTTTTCAGTATTTTAAGGGTATTTCAAGAAAGTTGCTTTAAGCAATGTAGAACAGGAGCTTTTTAAGCCAAATTTGGTCAGGAACTCTATAATTGGAATTCTGATGGAAATAAGGATGGTTTGGTTAGTATTTGAGACATCAAAAAGTTTGAGAAATTTTGCATGTCTGGAGTTAGGCAAATAGGCTATTTTTCAGTATTTTAACGGTATTTCAAGAAAGTTGCTTTAGGCAAAGTAAAGTTGAAACTATTAATGCCAAATTTGGTAAGAAACTCTAAATTGGCATTCTCATGGAAATTAGAATTGTTTAGTTAGTATTTGAGACATCAAGAAATTTGAGATATTTTGCATGTCCGGAGACAGACAAAATGGTCATTTTTCAGTATTTTAAGGGTATTTCAAGAAAGTTGCTTTAGGCAACGTAAAACTGGAGCTTTTTAAGCCAAATTTGGTCAGGAACTCTAAATTGGCATTCTGATGGAAATAAGGACGGTTTGGTTTGTATTTGAGACATCAAGAAATTTGAGAAATTTTGCCTGTCCGCAGTCAGGCAAAATGGCCATTTTTTCAGTATTTTAACGGTATTTCAAGAAAGTTGCTTTAGGCAACGTAAAACTGGAGCTTTTTAAGCCAAATTTGGTCAGGAACTCTAAATTGGCATTCTGATGGAAATAAGGACGGTTTGGTTAGTATTTGAGACATCAAGAAATTTGAGAAATTTTGCCTGTCCGGAGTCAGGCAAAATGGCCATTTTTTCAGTATTTTAAGGGTATTTCAAGAAAGTTGCTTTAAGCAATGTAGAACAGGAGCTTTTTAAGCCAAATTTGGTCAGGAACTCTATAATTGGAATTCTGATGGAAATAAGGATGGTTTGGTTAGTATTTGAGACATCAAAAATTTTGAGAAAATATCCATGTCTGGAGTCAGGCAAATAGGCCATTTTTCAGTATTTTAACGGTATTTCAAGAAAGTTGCTTCAGGCAATGTAAAAGTGCAGCTTTTTAAGCCAAATTTTGTCAGGAACTCTACATTGGCATTCTGGTGGAAATAAGGATGGTTTGGTTACTATTTTAGACACGAAGAAATTTGAAAAATTTTGCATGTCCGGAGTCAGGAAAAATGGCCATTTTTTCAGTATTTCAAGGTTATTTCAAGAAAGTTGCTTTAGGCAATGTAAAACAGGAGGTTTTGAAGCCAAATTTGGTCAGGAACTCTATAATGGCATTCTGATGGAAATAAGGATGGTTTGGTTATTATTTGAGACAACAAAAAATTTGAGAAATTTTACATGTCGCTAGTCAGGAAAAATTGCCATTTTTCAGTATTTTAACGGTATTTCAAGAAAGTCGCTTTAGGCAATGTAAAAGTGGAGCTTTTTAAGCCAAATTTGGTCAGGAGCTCTAAATTGGCATTCTGATGGAAATAAGGATGGTTTGGTTAGTATTTGAGACTTCAAAAAGTTTGAGAAATTTTGCATGTGTGGAGTCAGGCAAATAGGCCATTTTTCAGTATTTTAACGGTATTTCAAGAAAGTTGCTTTAGGCAAAGTAAAGTTGAAGCTTTTAATGCCAAATTTGGTCAGGAACTCTAAATTGGCATTCTCATGGAAACAAAAATTGTTTAGTTAGTATTTGAGACATCAAGAAATTTGAGATATTTTGCATGTCCGGAGTCAGACAAAATGGCCATTTTTCAGTATTTTAAGGGTATTTCAAGAAAGTTGCTTTAGGCAACGTAAAACTGGAGCTTTTTAAGCCAAATTTGGTCAGGAACTCTAAATTGGCATTCTGATGGAAATAAGGACGGTTTGGTTAGTATTTGAGACATCAAGAAATTTGAGAAATTTTGCCTGTCCGGGGTCAGGCAAAATGGCCATTTTTTCAGTATTTTATGGGTTTTTCAAGAAAGTTGCTTTAGGCAACGTAAAACTGGAGCTTTTTAAGCCAAATTTGGTCAGGAACTCTAAATTGGCATTCTGATGGAAATAAGGACGGTTTGGTTAGTATTTGAGGCATCAAGAAATTTGAGAAATTTTGCCTGTCCGGAGTCAGGCAAAATGGCCATTTTTTCAGTATTTTAAGGGTATTTCAAGAAAGTTGCTTTAAGCAATGTAGAACAGGAGCTTTTTAAGCCAAATTTGGTCAGGAACTCTATAATGGCATTCTGATGGAAATAAGGATGGTTTGGTTAGTATTTGAGACATCAAAAATTTTGAGAAAATATCCATGTCTGGAGTCAGGCAAATAGGCCATTTTTCAGTATTTTAACGGTATTTCAAGAAAGTTGCTTCAGGCAATGTAAAAGTGCAGCTTTTTAAGCCAAATTTTGTCAGGAACTCTACATTGGCATTCTGGTGGAAATAAGGATGGTTTGGTTACTATTTTAGACACCAAGAAATTTGAGAAATTTTGCATGTCCGGAGTCAGGCAAAATGGCCATTTTTTCAGTATTTCAAGGTTATTTCAAGAAAGTTGCTTTAGGCAATGTAAAACAGGAGCTTTTGAAAACAAATTTGGTCAGGAACTCTATAATGGCATTCTGATGGAAATAAGGATGGTTTGGTTATTATTTGAGACATCAAAAAATTTGAGAAATTTTGCATGTCGCGAGTCAGGAAAAATTGCCATTTTTCAGTATTTTAACGGTATTTCAAGAAAGTTGCTTCAGGCAATGTAAAAGTGGAGCTTTTCTAAGCCAAATTTGGTCAGGAACTCTAAATTGGCATTCTGGTGGAAATAAGGATGGTTTGGTTAGTATTTGAGACATCAAAAAATTTGAGAAATTTTGCATGTCGCGAGTCAGGAAAAATTGCCATTTTTCAGTATTTTAACGGTATTTCAAGAAAGTTGCTTCAGGCAATGTAAAAGTGGAGCTTTTCTAAGCCAAATTTGGTTAGGAACTCTAAATTGGCATTCTGGTGGAAATATGGATGGTTTGGTTAGTATTTGAGACATGACGAAATATGAGAAATTTTGCATGTCTGGAGTCAGGCAATATGGCCATTTTTTCAGTATTTAAAGGGTATTTCAAGAAAGTTGCTTGAGGCAATGAAAAAGTGGAGATTTTGAAGCTAAATTTTGTCAGGAACTCTAAATTGGCATTTAGATGGAAATAAGGATGGTTTGGTTAGTATTTGAGACATCAAGAAATTTGAGAAATTTTGCATGTCCGGAGTCAGGCAAAATGGCTATTTTTCAGTATTTTAAGGGTATTTCAAGAAAGTTGCTTTAGGCAATGTAAAAGTGGAGCTTTTTAAGCCAAAATTGGTCATGAACTCTAAATTGGCATTCTGATGGAAATAAGGATGGTTTGGTTAGTATTTGAAACATCAAGAAATTTGAGAAATTTTGCATGTCGGGAGTCAGGCAACATGGCTATTTTTCAGCATTTTAAGGGTATTTCAAGAAAGTTGCTTTAGGCAATGTAAAAGTGGAGCTTTTTAAGCCAAATTTGGTCAGGAACTCTAAATTGGCATTCTGATGGAAATAAGGATGGTTTGGATAGTATTTGAGACATCAAGAAATTTGAGAAATTTTGCATGTCTGGAGTCAGGCAATATGGCCATTTTTTCAGTATTTTAAGGGTGTTTCAAGAAAGTTGCTTTAGGCAATGTAATACTGGAGCTTTTTAAGCCAAATTTGGTCAGGAACTCTAAATTGGCATTTAGATGGAAATAAGGATGGTTTGGTTAGTATTTGAGACATCAAGAAATTTGAGAAATTTTGCATGTCCGGATACAGGCAAAATGGCTATTTTTCAGTATTTTAAGGGTATTTCAAAAAAGTTGCTTTAGGCAATGTAAAAGTGGAGCTTTTTAAGCCAAAATTGGTCATGAACTCTAAATTGGCATTCTGATGGAAATAAGGATGGTTTGGTTAGTATTTGAAACATCAAGAAATTTGAGAAATTTTGCATGTCGGGAGTCAGGCAAATTGGCTATTTTTCAGCATTTTAAGGGTATTTCAAGAAAGTTGCTTCAGGCAATGCAAAAGTGGAGCTTTTTAAGCCAAATTTGGTGAGGAACTCTAAATTACCATTCTGATGGAAATAAGGATGGTTTGGTTAGTATTTGAGACATGATGACATTTGAAAAATTTAGCATGTCTGGAGTCAGGAAAATGGCCATTTTTCAGTAATTTAAGGGTATTTCAAGAAAGTTTGTTTAGGCAAATTAAAAGTGGAGCTTTTTAAGCCAAATTTGGTCAGGAACTCTAAATTGGCATTCTGATGGAAATAAGGATGGTTTGGATAGTATTTGAGACATCAAGAAATTTGAGAAATTTTGCATGTCTGGAGTCAGGCAATATGGCCATTTTTTCAGTATTTTAAGGGTGTTTCAAGAAAGTTGCTTTAGGCAATGTAATACTGGAGCTTTTTAAGCCAAATTTGGTCAGGAACTCTAAATTGGCATTCTGATAGAAATAAGGATGGTTTGGATAGTATTTGAGACATCAAGAAATTTGAGAATATTTGCATGTCTGGAGTCAGGCAATATGGCCATTTTTTCAGTGTTTTAAGGGTATTTCAAGAATGTTTCTTTAGGCAATGTAAAAGTGGAGGTTTTGAAGCTAAATTTGGTCAGCAACTCTAAATTGGCATTTAGTTGGAAATAAGGATGGTTTGGTTAGTATTTGAGACATCAGGAAATTTGAGAAATTTTGCATGTCCGGAGTCAGGCAAAATTGCTATTTTGCAGTATTTTAAGGGTATTTCAAGAAAGTTGCTTTAGGCAATGTAAAAGTGGAGCTTTTTAAGCCAAATTTGGTCAGGAACTCTAAATTGGCATTCTGATGGAAATAAGGATTGTTTGGTTAGTATTTGAGACATCAAGAAATTTGAGAAATTTTGCATGTCTTGAGTCAGGCAAATCGGCCATTTTTCAGTATTTTAACGGTATTTCAAGAAAGTTGCTTCAGGCAATGTAAAAGTGCAGCTTTTTAAGCCAAATTTGGTCAGGAACTCTACATTGGCATTCTGGTGGAAATAAGGATGGTTTGGTTACTATTTTAGACACTAAGAAATTTGAGAAATTTGGCATGTCCGGAGTCAGGCAAAATGGCCATTTTTTCAGTATTTTAAGGGTATTTCAAGAAAGTTGCTTTAGGCAATGTAAAACAGGAGCTTTTTAAGCCAAATTTGGTCAGGAACTCTATAATGGCATTCTGACGGAAATAAGGATGGTTTGGTTAGTATTTGAGACATCAAGAAATTTGAGAAATTTTGCATGTCGCGAGTCAGGAAAAATTGCCATTTTTCAGTATTTTAAAGGTATTTCAAGAAAGTTGCTTTAGGCAATGTAAAAGTGGAGATTTTTAAGCCAAATTTGGTCAGGAACTCTAAATTGGCATTCTGATGGAAATAAGGATGGTTTGGTTAGTATTTGAGACATCAAAAAGTTTGAGAAATTTTGCATGTCTGGAGTTAGGCAAATAGGCCATTTTTCAGTATTTTAACGGTATTTCAAGAAAGTTGCTTTAGGCAAAGTAAAGTTGAAGCTATTAATGCCAAATTTGGTAAGAAACTCTAAATTGGCATTCTCATGGAAATTAGAATTGTTTAGTTAGTATTTGAGACATCAAGAAATTTGAGATATTTTGCATGTCCGGAGACAGACAAAATGGCCATTTTTCAGTATTTTAAGGGTATTTAAAGAAAGTTGCTTTAGGCAACGTAAAACTGGAGCTTTTTAAGCCAAATTTGGTCAGGAACTCTAAATTGGCATTCTGATGGAAATAAGGACGGTTTGGTTTGTATTTGAGACATCAAGAAATTTGAGAAATTTTCCCTGTCCGGAGTCAGGCAAAATGGCCATTTTTTCAGTATTTTAAGGGTATTTCAAGAAAGTTTCTTTAGGCAACGTAAAACTGGAGCTTTTTAAGCCAAATTTAGTCAGGAACTCTAAGGTGGCATTCTGATGGAAATAAGGACGGTTTGGTTAGTATTTGAGACATCAAGAAATTTGAGAAATTTTGCCGGTCCGGAGTGAGGCAAAATGGCCATTTTTTCAGTATTTTAAGGGTATTTCAAGAAAGTTGCTTTAAGCAATGTAGAACAGGAGCTTTTTAAGCCAAATTTGGTCAGGAACTCTATAATGGCATTCTGATGGAAATAAGGATGGTTTGGTTAGTATTTGAGACATCAAAAATTTTGAGAAAATATCCATGTCTGGAGTCAGGCAAATAGGCCATTTTTCAGTATTTTAACGGTATTTCAAGAAAGTTGCTTCAGGCAATGTAAAAGTGCAGCTTTTTAAGCCAAATTTTGTCAGGAACTCTACATTGGCATTCTGGTGGAAATAAGGATGGTTTGGTTACTATTTTAGACACCAAGAAATTTGAGAAATTTTGCATGTCCGGAGTCAGGCAAAATGGCCATTTTTTCAGTATTTCAAGGTTATTTCAAGAAAGTTGCTTTAGGCAATGTAAAACAGGAGCTTTTGAAAACAAATTTGGTCAGGAACTCTATAATGGCATTCTGATGGAAATAAGGATGGTTTGGTTATTATTTGAGACATCAAAAAATTTGAGAAATTTTGCATGTCGCGAGTCAGGAAAAATTGCCATTTTTCAGTATTTTAACGGTATTTCAAGAAAGTTGCTTCAGGCAATGTAAAAGTGGAGCTTTTCTAAGCCAAATTTGGTCAGGAACTCTAAATTGGCATTCTGGTGGAAATAAGGATGGTTTGGTTAGTATTTGAGACATCAAAAAATTTGAGAAATTTTGCATGTCGCGAGTCAGGAAAAATTGCCATTTTTCAGTATTTTAACGGTATTTCAAGAAAGTTGCTTCAGGCAATGTAAAAGTGGAGCTTTTCTAAGCCAAATTTGGTCAAGAACTCTAAATTGGCATTCTGGTGGAAATAAGGATGGTTTGGTTAGTATTTGAGACATGACGAAATATGAGAAATTTTGCATGTCTGGAGTCAGGCAATATGGCCATTTTTTCAGTATTTAAAGGGTATTTCAAGAAAGTTGCTTGAGGCAATGAAAAAGTGGAGATTTTGAAGCTAAATTTTGTCAGGAACTCTAAATTGGCATTTAGATGGAAATAAGGATGGTTTGGTTCGTATTTGAGACATCAAGAAATTTGAGAAATTTTGCATGTCCGGAGTCAGGCAAAATGGCTATTTTTCAGTATTTTAAGGGTATTTCAAGAAAGTTGCTTTAGGCAATGTAAAAGTGGAGCTTTTTAAGCCAAAATTGGTCATGAACTCTAAATTGGCATTCTGATGGAAATAAGGATGGTTTGGTTAGTATTTGAAACATCAAGAAATTTGAGAAATTTTGCATGTCGGGAGTCAGGCAAAATGGCTATTTTTCAGCATTTTAAGGGTATTTCAAGAAAGTTGCTTTAGGCAATGTAAAAGTGGAGCTTTTTAAGCCAAATTTGGTCAGGAACTCTAAATTGGCATTCTGATGGAAATAAGGATGGTTTGGATAGTATTTGAGACATCAAGAAATTTGAGAAATTTTGCATGTCTGGAGTCAGGCAATATGGCCATTTTTTCAGTATTTTAAGGGTGTTTCAAGAAAGTTGCTTTAGGCAATGTAATACTGGAGCTTTTTAAGCCAAATTTGGTCAGGAACTCTAAATTGGCATTCTGATAGAAATAAGGATGGCTTGGTTAGTAATTGAGATATGACGAAATTTGAGAAATTTTGCATGTCTGGAGTCAGGCAATATGGCCATTTTTTCAGTATTTTAAGGGTATTTCAAGAAAGTTTCTTTAGGCAATGTAAAAGTGGAGGTTTTGAGGCTAAATTTGGTCAGCAACTCTAAATTGGCATTTAGTTGGAAATAAGGATGGTTTGGTTAGTATTTGAGACATCAAGAAATTTGAGAAATTTTGCATGTCTGGAGTCAGGCAATATGGCCATTTTTTCAGTATTTTAAGAATGTTTTAAGAAAGTTGCTTTAGGCAATGTAAAACTGGAGCTTTTTAAGCAAAATTTGGTCAGGAACTCTAAATTGGCATTCTGATAGAAATAAGAATGGTTTGGTTAGTATTTGAGATATGACGAAATTTGAGAAATTTTGCATGTCTGGAATCAGGCAATATGGCCATTTTTTCAGTATTTTAAGGGTATTTCAAGAAAGTTTCTTTAGGCAATGTAAAAGTGGAGGTTTTGAAGCTAAACTTGGTCAGAAACTCCAAATTGGCATTTAGTTGGAAATAAGGATGGTTTGGTTAGTATTTGAGACATCAAGAAATTTGAGAAATTTTGCATGTCCGGAGTCAGGCAAAATGGCTATTTTGCAGTATTTTAAGGGTATTTCAAGAAAGTTGCTTTAGGCAATGTAAAACAGGAGCTTTTTAAGCCAAAATTGGTCAGGAACTCTATAATTGCATTCTGATGGAAATAAGGATGGTTTGGTTATTATTTGAGATATCAAAAAATTTGAGAAATTTTGCATGTCGCGAGTCAGGAAAAATTGCCATTTTTCAGTATTTTAACGGTATTTCAAGAAAGTTGCTTTAGGCAATGTAAAAGTGGAGCTTTTTAAGCCAAATTTGGTCAGGAACTCTAAATTGGCATTCTGATGGAAATAAGGATGGTTTGGTTAGTATTTGAGACATCAAAAAGTTTGAGAAATTTTGCATGTGTGGAGTCAGGCAAATAGGCCATTTTTCAGTATTTTAGCGGTATTTCAAGAAAGTTGCTTTAGGCAAAGTAAAGTTGAAGCTTTTAATGCCAAATTTGGTCAGGAACTCTAAATTGGCATTCTCATGGAAATAAAAATTGTTTAGTTAGTATTTGAAACATCAAGAAATTTGAGATATTTTGCATGTCCGGAGTCAGACAAAATGGCCATTTTTCAGTATTTTAACGGTATTTCAAGAAAGTTGCTTTAGGCAACGTAAAACTGGAGCTTTTTAAGCCAAATTTGGTCAGGAACTCTAAATTGGCATTCTGATGGAAATAAGGACGGTTTGGTTAGTATTTGAGACATCAAGAAATTTGAGAAGTTTTGCCTGTCCGGGGTCAGGCAAAATGGCCATTTTTTCAGTATTTTAAGGGTATTTAAAGAAAGTTGCTTTAGGCAACGTAAAAGTGGAGCTTTTTAAGCCAAATTTGGTCATGAACTCTAAATTGGCATTCTGATGGAAATAAGGATGGTTTGGTTAGTATTTGAGGCATCAAGAAATTTGAGAAATTTTGCCTGTCCGGAGTCAGGCAAAATGGCCATTTTTTCAGTATTTTAAGGGTATTTCAAGAAAGTTGCTTTAAGCAATGTAGAACAGAAACTTTTTAAGCCAAATTTGGTCAGGAACTCTATAATGGCATTCTGATGGAAATAAGGATGGTTTGGTTAGTATTTGAGACATCAAAAAATTTGAGAAATTATCCATGTCTGGAGTCACGCAAATAGGATATTTTTCAGTATTTTAACGGTATTTCAAGAAAGTTGCTTCAGGCAATGTAAAAGTGCAGCTTTTTAAGCCAAATTTTGTCCGGAGCTCTACATTGGCATTCTGGTGGAAATAAGGATGGTTTGGTTACTATTTTAGACACCAAGAAATTTGAGAAATTTTGCATGTCTGAAGTCAGGCAATATGGCCATTTTTTCAGTATTTTAAGGGTGTTTTAAGAAAGTTGCTTTAGGCAATGTAAAACTGGAGCTTTTTAAGCAAAATTTTGTCAGGAACTCTAAATTGGCATTCTGATAGAAATAAGGATGGTTTGGTTAGTATTTGAGATATGACGAAATTTGAGAAATTTCAGGTCTGGAATCAGGCAATATGGCCATTTTTTCAGTATTTTAAGGGTATTTCAAGAAAGTTTCTTTAGGCAATGTAAAAGTGGAGGTTTTGAAGCTAAACTTGGTCAGCAACTCCAAATTGGCATTTAGTTGGAAATAAGGATGGTTTGGTTAGTATTTGAGACATCATGAAATTTGAGAAATTTTGCATGTCCGGAGTCAGGAAAAATGGCTATTTTGCAGTATTTTAAGGGTATTTCAAGAAAGTTGCTTTAGGCAATGTAAAACAGGAGCTTTTTAAGCCAAATTTGGTCAGGAACTCTATAATGGCAATCTGATGGAAATAAGGATGGTTTGGTTAGTATTTGAGACATCAAAAAGTTTGAGAAATTTTGGATGTCTGGAGTCAGGCAAATAGGCCATTTTTCAGTATTTTAACGGTATTTCAAGAAAGTTGCTTTAGGCAATGTAAAAGTGGAGCTTTTTAACCCAAAATTGGTCATGAACTCTAAATTGGCATTCTGATGGAAATAAGGATGGTTTGGTTAGTATTTGAAACATCAAGAAATTTGAGAAATTTTGCATGTCGGGAGTCAGGCAAAATGGCTATTTTTCAGCATTTTAAGGGTATTTCAAGAAAGTTGCTTTAGGCAACGTAAAACTGGAGCTTTTTAAGCCAAATTTGGTCAGGGACTCTAAATTGGCATTCTGATGGAAATAAGGACGGTTTGGTTAGTATTTGAGGCATCAAGAAATTTGAGAAATTTTGCCTGTCCGGAGTCAGGCAAAATGGCCATTTTTTCAGTTTTTAAGGGTATTTCAAGAAAGTTGCTTTAAGCAATGTAGAACAGAAACTTTTTAAGCCAAATTTGGTCAGGAACTCTATAATGGCATTCTGATGGAAATAAGGATGGTTTGGTTAGTATTTGAGACATCAAAAAATTTGAGAAATTATCCATGTCTGGAGTCACGCAAATAGGATATTTTTCAGTATTTTAACGGTATTTCAAGAAAGTTGCTTCAGGCAATGTAAAAGTGCAGCTTTTTAAGCCAAATTTTGTCCGGAACTCTACATTGGCATTCTGGTGGAAATAAGGATGGTTTGGTTACTATTTTAGACACCAAGAAATTTGAGAAGATTTGCATGTCTGAAGTCAGGCAATATGGCCATTTTTTCAGTATTTTAAGGGTGTTTTAAGAAAGTTGCTTTAGGCAATGTAAAACTGGAGCTTTTTAAGCAAAATTTTGTCAGGAACTCTAAATTGGCATTCTGATAGAAATAAGGATGGTTTGGTTAGTATTTGAGATATGACGAAATTTGAGAAATTTTGCAGGTCTGGAATCAGGCAATATGGCCATTTTTTCAGTATTTTAAGGGTATTTCAAGAAAGTTTCTTTAGGCAATGTAAAAGTGGAGGTTTTGAAGCTAAACTTGGTCAGCAACTCCAAATTGGCATTTAGTTGGAAATAAGGATGGTTTGGTTAGTATTTGAGACATCATGAAATTTGAGAAATTTTGCATGTCCGGAGTCAGGAAAAATGGCTATTTTGCAGTATTTTAAGGGTATTTCAAGAAAGTTGCTTTAGGCAATGTAAAACAGGAGCTTTTTAAGCCAAATTTGGTCAGGAACTCTATAATGGCAATCTGATGGAAATAAGGATGGTTTGGTTAGTATTTGAGACATCAAAAAGTTTGAGAAATTTTGGATGTCTGGAGTCAGGCAAATAGGCCATTTTTCAGTATTTTAACGGTATTTCAAGAAAGTTGCTTTAGGCAATGTAAAAGTGGAGCTTTTTAACCCAAAATTGGTCATGAACTCTAAATTGGCATTCTGATGGAAATAAGGATGGTTTGGTTAGTATTTGAAACATCAAGAAATTTGAGAAATTTTGCATGTCGGGAGTCAGGCAAAATGGCTATTTTTCAGCATTTTAAGGGTATTTCAAGAAAGTTGCTTTAGGCAACGTAAAACTGGAGCTTTTTAAGCCAAATTTGGTCAGGGACTCTAAATTGGCATTCTGATGGAAATAAGGACGGTTTGGTTAGTATTTGAGACATCAAGAAATTTGAGAAATTTTTCATGTCGCGAGTCAGGAAAAATTGCCATTTTTCAGTATTTTAACGGTATTTCAAGAAAGTTGCTTTAGGCAATGTAAAAGTGGAGCTTTTTAAGCCAAATTTGGTCAGGAACTCTAAATTGGCATTCTGATGGAAATGAGGATGGTTTGGTTAGTATTTGAGACATCAAAAAGTTTGAGAAATTTTATATGTCTGGAGTCAGGCAAATAGGCCATTTTTCAGTATTTTAACGGTATTTAAGAAAGTTGCTTTAGGCAATGTAAAAGTGGAGCTTTTTAACCCAAAATTGGTCATGAACTCTAAATTGGCATTCTGATGGAAATAAGGATGGTTTGGTTAGTATTTGAAACATCAAGAAATTTGAGAAATTTTGCATGTCGGGAGTCAGGCAAAATGGCTATTTTTCAGCATTTTAAGGGTATTTCAAGAAAGTTGCTTTAGGCAACGTAAAACTGGAGCTTTTTAAGCCAAATTTGGTCAAGGACTCTAAATTGGCATTCTGATGAAAATAAGGACGGTTTGGTTAGTATTTGAGACATCAAGAAATTTGAGAAATTTTGCCTGTCCGGGGTCAGGCAAAATTGCCATTTTTTCAGTATTTTAAGGGTATTTCAAGAAAGTTGCTTTAGGCAACGTAAAACTGGAGCTTTTTAAGCCAAATTTGGTCAGGAACTCTAAATTGGCATTCTGATGGAAATAAGGACGGTTTGGTTAGTATTTGAGGCATCAAGAAATTTGAGAAATTTTGCCTGTCCGGAGTCAGGCAAAATGGCCATTTTTTCAGTATTTTAAGGGTATTTCAAGAAAGTTGCTTTAAGCAATGTAGAACAGAAGCTTTTTAAGCCAAATTTGGTCAGGAACTTTATAATGGCATTCTGATGGAAATAAGGATGGTTTGGTTAGTATTTGAGACATCAAAAAATTTGAGAAATTATCCATGTCTGGAGTCACGCAAATAGGCCATTTTTCAGTATTTTAACGGTATTTCAAGAAACTTGCTTCAGGCAATGTAAAAGTGCAGCTTTTTAAGCCAAATTTGGTCAGGAACTCTACATTGGCATTCTGGTGGAAATAGGGATGGTTTGGTTACTATTTTAGACACCAAGAAATTTGAGAAGTTTTGCATGTCTGGAGTCAGGCAATATGGCCATTTTTTCAGTATTTTAAGGGTGTTTCAAGAAAGTTGCTTTAAGCAATGTAGAACAGAAGCTTTTTAAGCCAAATTTGGTCAGGAACTTTATAATGGCATTCTGATGGAAATAAGGATGGTTTGGTTAGTATTTGAGACATCAAAAAATTTGAGAAATTATCCATGTCTGGAGTCACGCAAATAGGCCATTTTTCAGTATTTTAACGGTATTTCAAGAAACTTGTTTCAGGCAATGTAAAAGTGCAGCTTTTTAAGCCAAATTTGGTCAGGAACTCTACATTGGCATTCTGGTGGAAATAGGGATGGTTTGGTTACTATTTTAGACACCAAGAAATTTGAGAAGTTTTGCATGTCTGGAGTCAGGCAATATGGCCATTTTTTCAGTATTTTAAGGGTGTTTTAAGAAAGTTGCTTTAGCCAATGTAAAACTTGAGCTTTTTAAGCAAAATTTGGTCAGGAACTCTAAATTGGCATTCTGATAGAAATAAGGATGGTTTGGTTAGTATTTGAGATATGACGAAATTTGAGAAATTTTGCATGTCTGGAATCAGGCAATATGGCCATTTTTTCAGTATTTTAAGGGTATTTCAAGAAAGTTTGTTTAGGCAATGTAAAAGTGGAGGTTTTGAAGCTAAACTTGGTCAGCAACTCTAAATTGGCATTTAGTTGGAAATAAGGATGGTTTTGTTAGTATTTGAGACATCAAGAAATTTGAGAAATTTTGCATGTCTGGAATCAGGCAATATGGCCATTTTTTCAGTATTTTAAGGGTATTTCAAGAAAGTTTGTTTAGGCAATGTAAAAGTGGAGGTTTTGAAGCTAAACTTGGTCAGCAACTCTAAATTGGCATTTAGTTGGAAATAAGGATGGTTTGGTTAGTATTTGAGACATCAAGAAATTTGAGAAATTTTGCATGTCCGGAAACAGGCAAAATGGCTATTTTGCAGTATTTTAAGGGTATTTCAAGAAAGTTGCTTTAGTCAATGTAAAAGTGGAGCTTTTTAAGCCAAATTTGGTCAGGAACTCTAAATTGGCATTCTGATGGAAATAAGGACGGTTTGGTTAGTATTTGAGGCATCAAGAAATTTGAGAAATTTTGCCTGTCCGGAGTCAGGCAAAATGGCCATTTTTTCAGTATTTTAAGGGTATTTCAAGAAAGTTGCTTTAAGCAATGTAGAACAGAAGCTTTTTAAGCCAAATTTGGTCAGGAACTTTATAATGGCATTCTGATGGAAATAAGGATGGTTTGGTTAGTATTTGAGACATCAAAAAATTTGAGAAATTATCCATGTCTGGAGTCACGCAAATAGGCCATTTTTCAGTATTTTAACGGTATTTCAAGAAACTTGCTTCAGGCAATGTAAAAGTGCAGCTTTTTAAGCCAAATTTGGTCAGGATCTCTACATTGGCATTCTGGTGGAAATAGGGATGGTTTGGTTACTATTTTAGACACCAAGAAATTTGAGAAGTTTTGCATGTCTGGAGTCAGGCAATATGGCCATTTTTTCAGTATTTTAAGGGTGTTTTAAGAAAGTTGCTTTAGCCAATGTAAAACTTGAGCTTTTTAAGCAAAATTTGGTCAGGAACTCTAAATTGGCATTCTGATAGAAATAAGGATGGTTTGGTTAGTATTTGAGATATGACGAAATTTGAGAAATTTTGCATGTCTGGAATCAGGCAATATGGCCATTTTTTCAGTATTTTAAGGGTATTTCAAGAAAGTTTGTTTAGGCAATGTAAAAGTGGAGGTTTTGAAGCTAAACTTGGTCAGCAACTCTAAATTGGCATTTAGTTGGAAATAAGGATGGTTTGGTTAGTATTTGAGACATCAAGAAATTTGAGAAATTTTGCATGTCCGGAATCAGGCAAAATGGCTATTTTGCAGTATTTTAAGGGTATTTCAAGAAAGTTGCTTTAGTCAATGTAAAAGTGGAGCTTTTTAAGCCAAATCTGGTCAGGAACTCTAAATTGGCATTCTGATGGAAATAAGGATTGTTTGGTTAGTATTTGAGACATCAAGAAATTTGAGAAATTTTGCATGTCGCGAGTCAGGAAAAATTGCCATTTTTCAGTATTTTAAGGGTATTTCAAGAAAGTTGCTTTAGGCAATGTAAAAGTGGAGCTTTTTAAGCAAAATTTGGTCAGCAACTCTATAATGGCATTCTGATGGAAATAGGGATGGTTTGGTTAGTATTTGAAACATCAAGAAATTTGAGAAATTTTCCCTGTCCGAAGTCAGGCAACATCGACATTTTTCAGTGTTTTAAGGGTATTTCAAGAAAAATGATTTAGGCAATGTAAAAGTGGAGCTTTTTAAGCCTAATTTGGTCAGAAACTCTACATTGGAATTCTGATGGAAATAAGGATGGTTTGGTTAGTATTTTAGACACCAAGAAATTTGAGAAATTTTGCATGTCTGGAATCAGGCAAAATGGCCATTTTTTCAGTATTTTAAGGGTATTTCAAGAAAGTTTCTTTAGGCAATGTAAAAGTGGAGGTTTTGAAGCTAAACTTGGCCAGAAACTCCAAATTGGCATTTAGTTGGAAATAAGGATGGTTTGGTTAGTATTTGAGACATCAAGAAATTTGAGAAATTTTGCATGTCCGGAGTCAGGCAAAATGGCTATTTTGCAGTATTTTAAGGGTATTTCAAGAAAGTTGCTTTAGGCAATGTAAAACAGGAGCTTTTTAAGCCAAATTTGGTCAGGAACTCTATAATGGCATTCTGATGGAAATAAGGATAGTTTGGATATTATTTGAGATATCAAAAATTTGAGAAATTTTGCATGTCGCGAGTCAGGAAAAATTGCCATTTTTCAGTATTTTAACGGTATTTCAAGAAAGTTGCTTTAGGCAATGTAAAAGTGGAGCTTTTTAAGCCAAATTTGGTCAGGAACTCTAAATTGGCATTCTGATGGAAATAAGGATGGTTTGGTTAGTATTTGAGACATCAAAAAGTTTGAGAAATTTTGCATGTGTGGAGTCAGGCAAATAGGCCATTTTTCAGTATTTTAGCGGTATTTCAAGAAAGTTGCTTTAGGCAAAGTAAAGTTGAAGCTTTTAATGCCAAATTTGGTCAGGAACTCTAAATTGGCATTCTCATGGAAATAAAAATTGTTGAGTTAGTATTTGAAACATCAAGAAATTTGAGATATTTTGCATGTCCGGAGTCAGACAAAATGGCCATTTTTCAGTATTTTAACGGTATTTCAAGAAAGTTGCTTTAGGCAACGTAAAACTGGAGCTTTTTAAGCCAAATTTGGTCAGGAACTCTAAATTGGCATTCTGATGGAAATAAGGACGGTTTGGTTAGTATTTGAGACATCAAGAAATTTGAGAAGTTTTGCCTGTCCGGGGTCAGGCAAAATGGCCATTTTTTCAGTATTTTAAGGGTATTTAAAGAAAGTTGCTTTAGGCAACGTAAAACTGGAGCTTTTTAAGCCAAATTTGGTCAGGAACTCTAAATTGGCATTCTGATGGAAATAAGGATGGTTTGGTTAGTATTTTAGACACCAAGAAATTTGAGAAATTTTGCATGTCTGGAATCAGGCAAAATGGCCATTTTTTCAGTATTTTAAGGGTATTTCAAGAAAGTTTCTTTAGGCAATGTAAAAGTGGAGGTTTTGAAGCTAAACTTGGCCAGAAACTCCAAATTGGCATTTAGTTGGAAATAAGGATGGTTTGGTTAGTATTTGAGACATCAAGAAATTTGAGAAATTTTGCATGTCCGGAGTCAGGCAAAATGGCTATTTTGCAGTATTTTAAGGGTATTTCAAGAAAGTTGCTTTAGGCAATGTAAAACAGGAGCTTTTTAAGCCAAATTTGGTCAGGAACTCTATAATGGCATTCTGATGGAAATAAGGATAGTTTGGATATTATTTGAGATATCAAAAATTTGAGAAATTTTGCATGTCGCGAGTCAGGAAAAATTGCCATTTTTCAGTATTTTAACGGTATTTCAAGAAAGTTGCTTTAGGCAATGTAAAAGTGGAGCTTTTTAAGCCAAATTTGGTCAGGAACTCTAAATTGGCATTCTGATGGAAATAAGGATGGTTTGGTTAGTATTTGAGACATCAAAAAGTTTGAGAAATTTTGCATGTGTGGAGTCAGGCAAATAGGCCATTTTTCAGTATTTTAGCGGTATTTCAAGAAAGTTGCTTTAGGCAAAGTAAAGTTGAAGCTTTTAATGCCAAATTTGGTCAGGAACTCTAAATTGGCATTCTCATGGAAATAAAAATTGTTTAGTTAGTATTTGAAACATCAAGAAATTTGAGATATTTTGCATGTCCGGAGTCAGACAAAATGGCCATTTTTCAGTATTTTAACGGTATTTCAAGAAAGTTGCTTTAGGCAACGTAAAACTGGAGCTTTTTAAGCCAAATTTGGTCAGGAACTCTAAATTGGCATTCTGATGGAAATAAGGACGGTTTGGTTAGTATTTGAGACATCAAGAAATTTGAGAAGTTTTGCCTGTCCGGGGTCAGGCAAAATGGCCATTTTTTCAGTATTTTAAGGGTATTTAAAGAAAGTTGCTTTAGGCAACGTAAAACTGGAGCTTTTTAAGCCAAATTTGGTCAGGAACTCTAAATTGGCATTCTGATGGAAATAAGGATGGTTTGGTTAGTATTTGAGGCATCAAGAAATTTGAGAAATTTTGCCTGTCCGGAGTCAGGCAAAATGGCCATTTTTTCAGTATTTTAAGGGTATTTCAAGAAAGTTGCTTTAAGCAATGTAGAACAGAAACTTTTTAAGCCAAATTTGGTCAGGAACTCTATAATGGCATTCTGATGGAAATAAGGATGGTTTGGTTAGTATTTGAGACATCAAAAAATTTGAGAAATTATCCATGTCTGGAGTCACGCAAATAGGATATTTTTCAGTATTTTAACGGTATTTCAAGAAAGTTGCTTCAGGCAATGTAAAAGTGCAGCTTTTTAAGCCAAATTTTGTCCGGAACTCTACATTGGCATTCTGGTGGAAATAAGGATGGTTTGGTTACTATTTTAGACACCAAGAAATTTGAGAAATTTTGCATGTCTGAAGTCAGGCAATATGGCCATTTTTTCAGTATTTTAAGGGTGTTTTAAGAAAGTTGCTTTAGGCAATGTAAAACTGGAGCTTTTTAAGCAAAATTGTGTCAGGAACTCTAAATTGGCATTCTGATAGAAATAAGGTTGTTTTGGTTAGTTTTTGAGATATGACGAAATTTGAGAAATTTTGCATGTCTGGAATCAGGCAATATGGCCATTTTTTCAGTAATTTAAGGGTATTTCAAGAAAGTTTGTTTAGGCAATGTAAAAGTGGACGTTTTGAAAATAAACTTGGTCAGCAACTCTAAATTGGCATTTAGTTGGAAATAAGGATGGTTTGGTTAGTATTTGAGACATCAAGAAATTTGAGAAATTTTGCATGTCTGGAATCAGGCAATATGGCCATTTTTTCAGTATTTTAAGGGTATTTCAAGAAAGTTTTTTTAGGCAATGTAAAAGTGGAGGTTTTGAAGCTAAACTTTGTCAGCAACTCTAAATTGGCATTTAGTTGGAAATAAGGATGGTTTGGTTAGTATTTGAGAAATCAAGAAATTTGAGAAATTTTGCATGTCCGGAATCAGGCAAAATGGCTATTTTGCAGTATTTTAAGGGTATTTCAAGAAAGTTGCTTTAGTCAATGTAAAAGTGGAGCTTTTTAAGCCAAATTTGGTCAGGAACTCTAAATTGGCATTCTGATGGAAATAAGGACGGTTTGGTTAGTATTTGAGGCATCAAGAAATTTGAGAAATTTTGCCTGTCCGGAGTCAGGCAAAATGGCCATTTTCTCAGTATTTTAAGGGTATTTCAAGAAAGTTGCTTTAAGCAATGTAGAACAGAAGCTTTTTAAGCCCAATATGGTCAGGAACTTTATAATGGCATTCTGATGGAAATAAGGATGGTTTTGTTAGTATTTGAGACATCAAAAAATTTGAGAAATTATCCATGTCTGGAGTCACGCAAATAGGCCATTTTTCAGTATTTTAACGGTATTTCAAGAAACTTGCTTCAGGCAATGTAAAAGTGCAGATTTTTAAGCCAAATTTGGTCAGGATCTCTACATTGGCATTCTGGTGGAAATAGGGATGGTTTGGTTACTATTTTAGACACCAAGAAATTTGAGAAGTTTTGCATGTCTGGAGTCAGGCAATATGGCCATTTTTTCAGTATTTTAAGGGTGTTTTAAGAAAGTTGCTTTAGCCAATGTAAAACTTGAGCTTTTTAAGCAAAATTTGGTCAGGAACTCTAAATTGGCATTCTGATAGAAATAAGGATGATTTGGTTAGTATTTGAGATATGACGAAATTTGAGAAATTTTGCATGTCTTGAATCAGGCAATAAGGCCATTTTTTCAGTATTTTAAGGGTATTTCAAGAAAGTTTGTTTAGGCAATGTAAAAGTGGAGGTTTTGAAGCTAAACTTGGTCAGCAACTCTAAATTGGCATTTAGTTGGAAATAAGGATGGTTTGGTTAGTATTTGAGACATCAAGAAATTTGAGAAATTTTGCATGTCTGGAATCAGGCAAAATGGCTATTTTGCAGTATTTTAAGGGTATTTCAAGAAAGTTGCTTTAGTCAATGTAAAAGTGGAGCTTTTTAAGCCAAATCTGGTCAGGAACTCTAAATTGGCATTCTGATGGAAATAAGGATTGTTTGGTTAGTATTTGAGACATCAAGAAATTTGAGAAATTTTGCATGTCGCGAGTCAGGAAAAATTGCCATTTTTCAGTATTTTAAGGGTATTTCAAGAAAGTTGCTTTAGGCAATGTAAAAGTGGAGCTTTTTAAGCCAAATTTGGTCAGCAACTCTATAATGGCATTCTGATGGAAATAGGGATGGTTTGGTTAGTATTTGAAACATCAAGAAATTTGAGAAATTTTCCCTGTCCGAAGTCAGGCAACATCGACATTTTTCAGTGTTTTAAGGGTATTTCAAGAAAAATGATTTAGGCAATGTAAAAGTGGAGCTTTTTAAGCCTAATTTGGTCAGAAACTCTACATTGGAATTCTGATGGAAATAAGGATGGTTTGGTCAGTATTTTAGACACCAAGAAATTTGAGAAATTTTGCATGTCTGGAGTCAGGCAAAATGGCCATTTTTTCAGTATTTTAACGGTATTTCAAGAAAGTTTCTTTAGGCAATGTAAAAGTGGAGGTTTTGAAGCTAAATTTGGTCAGCAACTCTAAATTGGCATTTAGTTGGAAATAAGGATGGTTTGGTTGGTATTTGAGACATCAAGAAATTTGAGAAATTTTGCATGTCTGGAGTCAGGCAAATAGGCCATTTTTCAGTATTTTAACGGTATTTCAAGAAAGTTGTTTCAGGCAATGTAAAAGTGCAGCTTTTTAAGCCAAATTTGGTCAGGAACTCTACATTGGCATTCTGGTGGAAATAAGGATGGTTTGGTTACTATTTTAGACACTAAGAAATTTGAAAAATTTGGCATGTCCGGAGTCAGGCAAAATGGCCATTTTTTCAGTATTTCAAGGGTATTTCAAGAAAGTTGCTTTAGGCAATGTAAAACAGGAGCTTTTTAAGCCAAATTTGGTCAGGAACTCTATAATGGCATTCTGATGGAAATAAGGATGGTTTGGTTAGTATTTGAGACATCAAGAAATTTGAGAAATTTTGCATGTCGCGAGTCAGGAAAAATTGCCATTTTTCAGTATTTTAACGGTATTTCAAGAAAGTTGCTTTAGGCAATGTAAAAGTGGAGATTCTTAAGCCAAATTTGGTCAGGAACTCTAAATTGGCATTCTGATGGAAATAAGGATGGTTTGGTTAGTATTTGAGACATCAAAAAGTTTGAGAAATTTTGCATGTCTGGAGTTAGGCAAATAGGCCATTTTTCAGTATTTTAACGGTATTTCAAGAAAGTTGCTTTAGGCAAAGTAAAGTTGAAGCTATTAATGCCAAATTTGGTAAGAAACTCTAAATTGGCATTCTCATGGAAAGTAGAATTGTTTAGTTAGTATTTGAGACATCAAGAAATTTGAGATATTTTGCATGTCCGGAGACAGACAAAATGGCCATTTTTCAGTATTTTAAGGGTATTTCAAGAAAGTTGCTTTAGGCAACGTAAAACTGGAGCTTTTTAAGCCAAATTTGGTCAGGAACTCTAAATTGGCATTCTGATGGAAATAAGGAGGGTTTGGTTTTTATTTGAGACATCAAGAAATTTGAGAAATTTTTCCTGTCCGGAGTCAGGCAAAATGGCCATTTTTTCAGTATTTTAAGGGTATTTCAAGAAAGTTGCTTTAGGCAACGTAAAACTGGAGCTTTTTAAGCAAAATTTGGTCAGGAACTCTAAATTGGCATTCTGATGGAAATAAGGACGGTTTAGTTAGTATTTGAGACATCAAGAAATTTGAGAAATTTTGCCTGTCCGGAGTCAGGCAAAATGGCCATTTTATCAGTATTTTAAGGGTATTTCAAGAAAGTTGCTTTAAGCAATGTAGAACAGGAGCTTTTTAAGCCAAATTTGGTCAGGAACTCTATAATGGCATTCTGATGGAAATAAGGATGGTTTGGTTAGTATTTGAGACATCAAAAAATTTGAGAAATTATCCATGTCTGGAGTCAGGCAAATAGGCCATTTTTCAGTATTTTAAGGGTACTTCAAAAAAGTTGCTTTAGGCAATGTAAAAGTTGAGCTTTTTAAGCCAAATTTGGTCAGGAACTCTATAATGGAATTCTGATGGAAATAGGGATGGTTTGGTTAGTATTTGAAACATCAAGAAATATGAGAAATTTTGCCTGTCCGAAGTCAGGCAACATCGACATTTTTCAGTGTTTTAAGGGTATTTCAAGAAAGTTGCTTCAGGCAATGTAAAAGTGGAGCTTTTTAAGCCAAATTTGGTCAGGAACTCTAAATTGGCTGTCTGGTGGAAATAAGGATGGTTTGGTTAGTATTTGAGACATGACGAAATTTGACAAATTTTTCATGTCTGGAGTCAGGCAATATGGCCATTTTTTCAGTATTTTAAGGGTATTTCAAGAAAGTTGCTTTAGGCAATGAAAAAGTAGAGATTTTGAAGCTAAATTTGGTCAGGAACTCTAAATTGGCATTTAGATGGAAATAAGGATGGTTTGGTTAGTATTTGAGACATCAAGAAATTTGAGAAATTTTGCATGTCCGGATACAGGCAAAATGGCTATTTTTCAGTATTTTAAGGGTATTTCAAGAAAGTTGCTTTAGGCAATGTAAAAGTGGAGCTTTTTAAGCCAAAATTGGTCATGAACTCTAAATTGGCATTCTGATGGAAATAAGGATGGTTTGGTTAGTATTTGAAACATCAAGAAATTTAAGAAATTTTGTAAGTCGGGAGTCAGGCAAAATGGCTATTTTTCAGCATTTTAAGGGTATTTCAAGAAAGTTGCTTTAGGCAATGTAAAAGTGGAGCTTTTTAACCCAAATTTGGTCAGGAACTCTAAATTTGCATTCTGATGGAAATAAGGATGGTTTGCATAGTATTTGAGACATCAAGAAGTTTGAGAAATTTTGCATGTCTGGAAACAGGCAATATGGCCATTTTTTCAGTATTTTAAGGGTGTTTTAAGAAAGTTGCTTTAGGCAATGTAAAACTGGAGCTTTTTAAGCAAAATTTGGTCAGGAACTCTAAATTGCCATTCTGATAGAAATAAGGATGGTTTGGTTAGTATTTGAGATATGACGAATTTTGAGAAATTTTGCATGTCTGGAGTCAGGCAATATGGTCATTTTTTTAGTATTTTAAGGGTATTTCAAGAAAGTTGCTTCAGGCAATGTAAAAGTGGATCTTTCCATGCCATATTTGGTCAGGAACTCTAAATTTGCATTCTGGTGGAAATAAGGATGGTTTGGTTAGTATTTGAGACATCAAGAAATTTGAGAAATTTTGCATGTCCGGAGTCAGGCAAAATGGCTATTTTGATGTATTTTAAGGGTATTTCAAGAAAGTTGCTTCAGGCAATGTAAAAGTGGAGCTTTTCTAAGCCAAAGTTGGTCAGGAACTCTAAATTGGCATTCTGGTGGAAATAAGGATGGTTTGGTTAGTATTTGAGACATGACGAAATATGAGAAATTATGCATGTCTGAAGTCAGGCAATATGGCCATTTTTTCAGTATTTAAAGGGTATTTCAAGAAAGTTGCTTTAGGCAATGAAAAAGTGGAGATTTTGAAGCTAAATTTGGTCAGGAACTCTAAATTGGCATTTAGATGGAAATAAGGATGGTTTGGTTAGTATTTGAGACATCAAGAAATTTGAGAAATTTTGCAAGTCCGGAGTCAGGCAAAATGGCTATTTTTCAGTATTTTAAGGGTATTTCAAGAAAGTTGCTTTACGCAATGTAAAAGTGGAGCTTTTTAAGCCAAAATTGGTCATGAACTCTAAATTGGCATTCTGATGGAAATAAGGATGGTTTGGTTAGTATTTGAAACATCAAGAAATTTGAGAAATTTTGCATGTCGGGAGTCAGGCAAAATGGCTATTTTTCAGCATTTTAAGGGTATTTCAAGAAAGTTGCTTTAGGCAATGTAAAAGTGGAGCTTTTTAAGCCAAATTTGGTGAGGAACTCTAAATTAGCATTCTGATGGAAATAAGGATGGTTTGGTTAATATTTGAGACATGATGACATTTGAAAAATTTAGCATGTCTGGAATCAGGATAATGGCCATTTTTCAGTATTTTAAGGGTATTTCAAGAAAGTTGGTTTAGGCAAATTAAAAGTGGAGCTTTTTAAGCCAAATTTGGTCAGGAACTCTAAATTGGCATTTAGTTGGAAATAAGGATGGTTTGGTTAGTATTTGAGACATCAAGAAATTTGAGAAATTTTGCATGTCCGGAATCAGGCAAAATGGCTATTTTGCAGTATTTTAAGGGTATTTCAAGAAAGTTTGTTTAGGCAATGTAAAAGTGGAGGTTTTGAAGCTAAACTTGGTCAGCAACTCTAAATTGGCATTTAGTTGGAAATAAGGATGGTTTGGTTAGTATTTGAGACATCAAGAAATTTGAGAAATTTTGCATGTCCGGAATCAGGCAAAATGGCTATTTTGCAGTATTTTAAGGGTATTTCAAGAAAGTTTGTTTAGGCAATGTAAAAGTGGAGGTTTTGAAGCTAAACTTGGTCAGCAACTCTAAATTGGCATTTAGTTGGAAATAAGGATGGTTTGGTTAGTATTTGAGACATCAAGAAATTTGAGAAATTTTGCATGTCCGGAATCAGGCAAAATGGCTATTTTGCAGTATTTTAAGGGTATTTCAAGAAAGTTGCTTTAGTCAATGTAAAAGTGGAGCTTTTTAAGCCAAATCTGGTCAGGAACTCTAAATTGGCATTCTGATGGAAATAAGGATTGTTTGGTTAGTATTTGAGACATCAAGAAATTTGAGAAATTTTGCATGTCGCGAGTCAGGAAAAATTGCCATTTTTCAGTATTTTAAGGGTATTTCAAGAAAGTTGCTTTAGGCAATGTAAAAGTGGAGCTTTTTAAGCAAAATTTGGTCAGCAACTCTATAATGGCATTCTGATGGAAATAGGGATGGTTTGGTTAGTATTTGAAACATCAAGAAATTTGAGAAATTTTCCTTGTCCGAAGTCAGGCAACATCGACATTTTTCAGTGTTTTAAGGGTATTTCAAGAAAAATGATTTAGGCAATGTAAAAGTGGAGCTTTTTAAGCCTAATTTGGTCAGAAACTCTACATTGGAATTCTGATGGAAATAAGGATGGTTTGGTTAGTATTTTAGACACCAAGAAATTTGAGAAATTTTGCATGTCTGGAATCAGGCAAAATGGCCATTTTTTCAGTATTTTAAGGGTATTTCAAGAAAGTTTCTTTAGGCAATGTAAAAGTGGAGGTTTTGAAGCTAAACTTGGTCAGAAACTCCAAATTGGCATTTAGTTGGAAATAAGGATGGTTTGGTTAGTATTTGAGACATCAAGAAATTTGAGAAATTTTGCATGTCCGGAGTCAGGCAAAATGGCTATTTTGCAGTATTTTAAGGGTATTTCAAGAAAGTTGCTTTAGGCAATGTAAAACAGGAGCTTTTTAAGCCAAATTTGGTCAGGAACTCTATAATGGCATTCTGATGGAAATAAGGATAGTTTGGTTATTATTTGAGATATCAAAAATTTGAGAAATTTTGCATGTCGCGAGTCAAGAAAAATTGCCATTTTTCAGTATTTTAACGGTATTTCAAGAAAGTTGCTTTAGGCAATGTAAAAGTGGAGCTTTTTAAGCCAAATTTGGTCAGGAACTCTAAATTGGCATTCTGATGGAAATAAGGATGGTTTGGTTAGTATTTGAGACATCAAAAAGTTTGAGAAATTTTGCATGTGTGGAGTCAGGCAAATAGGCCATTTTTCAGTATTTTAGCGGTATTTCAAGAAAGTTGCTTTAGGCAAAGTAAAGTTGAAGCTTTTAATGCCAAATTTGGTCAGGAACTCTAAATTGGCATTCTCATGGAAATAAAAATTGTTTAGTTAGTATTTGAAACATCAAGAAATTTGAGATATTTTGCATGTCCGGAGTCAGACAAAATGGCCATTTTTCAGTATTTTAACGGTATTTCAAGAAAGTTGCTTTAGGCAACGTAAAACTGGAGCTTTTTAAGCCAAATTTGGTCAGGAACTCTAAATTGGCATTCTGATGGAAATAAGGACGGTTTGGTTAGTATTTGAGACATCAAGAAATTTGAGAAGTTTTGCCTGTCCGGGGTCAGGCAAAATGGCCATTTTTTCAGTATTTTAAGGGTATTTAAAGAAAGTTGCTTTAGGCAACGTAAAACTGGAGCTTTTTAAGCCAAATTTGGTCAGGAACTCTAAATTGGCATTCTGATGGAAATAAGGATGGTTTGGTTAGTATTTGAAGCATCAAGAAATTTGAGAAATTTTGCCTGTCCGGAGTCAGGCAAAATGGCCATTTTTTCAGTATTTTAAGGGTATTTCAAGAAAGTTGCTTTAAGCAATGTAGAACAGAAACTTTTTAAGCCAAATTTGGTCAGGAACTCTATAATGGCATTCTGATGGAAATAAGGATGGTTTGGTTAGTATTTGAGACATCAAAAAATTTGAGAAATTATCCATGTCTGGAGTCACGCAAATAGGATATTTTTCAGTATTTTAACGGTATTTCAAGAAAGTTGCTTCAGGCAATGTAAAAGTGCAGCTTTTTAAGCCAAATTTTGTCCGGAACTCTACATTGGCATTCTGGTGGAAATAAGGATGGTTTGGTTACTATTTTAGACACCAAGAAATTTGAGAAATTTTGCATGTCTGAAGTCAGGCAATATGGCCATTTTTTCAGTATTTTAAGGGTGTTTTAAGAAAGTTGCTTTAGGCAATGTAAAACTGGAGCTTTTTAAGCAAAATTTTGTCAGGAACTCTAAATTGGCATTCTGATAGAAATAAGGATGGTTTGGTTAGTATTTGAGATATGACGAAATTTGAGAAATTTTGCATGTCTGGAATCAGGCAATATGGCCATTTTTTCAGTATTTTAAGGGTATTTCAAGAAAGTTTGTTTAGGCAATGTAAAAGTGGACGTTTTGAAGCTAAACTTGGTCAGCAACTCTAAATTGGCATTTAGTTGGAAATAAGGATGGTTTGGTTAGTATTTGAGACATCAAGAAATTTGAGAAATTTTGCATGTCCGGAATCAGGCAAAATGGCTATTTTTTCAGTATTTTAAGGGTATTTCAAGAAAGTTGCTTTAGGCAACGTAAAACTGGAGCTTTTTAAGCAAAATTTGGTCAGGAACTCTAAATTGGCATTCTGATGGAAATAAGGACGGTTTGGTTAGTATTTGAGACATCAAGAAATTTGAGAAATTTTGCCTGTCCGGAGTCAGGCAAAATGGCCATTTTATCAGTATTTTAAGGGTATTTCAAGAAAGTTGCTTTAAGCAATGTAGAACAGGAGCTTTTTAAGCCAAATTTGGTCAGGAACTCTATAATGGCATTCTGATGGAAATAAGGATGGTTTGGTTAGTATTTGAGACATCAAAAAATTTGAGAAATTATCCATGTCTGGAGTCAGGCAAATAGGCCATTTTTCAGTATTTTAAGGGTACTTCAAAAAAGTTGCTTTAGGCAATGTAAAAGTTGAGCTTTTTAAGCCAAATTTGGTCAGGAACTCTATAATGGAATTCTGATGGAAATAGGGATGGTTTGGTTAGTATTTGAAACATCAAGAAATTTGAGAAATTTTGCCTGTCCGAAGTCAGGCAACATCGACATTTTTCAGTGTTTTAAGGGTATTTCAAGAAAGTTGCTTCAGGCAATGTAAAAGTGGAGCTTTTTAAGCCAAATTTGGTCAGGAACTCTAAATTGGCTGTCTGGTGGAAATAAGGATGGTTTGGTTAGTATTTGAGACATGACGAAATTTGACAAATTTTTCATGTCTGGAGTCAGGCAATATGGCCATTTTTTCAGTATTTTAAGGGTATTTCAAGAAAGTTGCTTTAGGCAATGAAAAAGTGGAGATTTTGAAGCTAAATTTGGTCAGGAACTCTAAATTGGCATTTAGATGGAAATAAGGATGGTTTGGTTAGTATTTGAGACATCAAGAAATTTGAGAAAT
Organism: Muricea muricata; assembly: GCA_963855995.1. Taxonomy (NCBI): domain Eukaryota; kingdom Metazoa; phylum Cnidaria; class Anthozoa; order Malacalcyonacea; family Plexauridae; genus Muricea; species Muricea muricata. The sequence goes on along the minus strand of OY979717.1, from coordinate 20,942,414 downwards.
TTTGCATGTCCGGATACAGGCAAAATGGCTATTTTTCAGTATTTTAAGGGTATTTCAAGAAAGTTGCTTTAGGCAATGTAAAAGTGGAGCTTTTTAAGCCAAAATTGGTCATGAACTCTAAATTGGCATTCTGATGGAAATAAGGATGGTTTGGTTAGTATTTGAAACATCAAGAAATTTAAGAAATTTTGTAAGTCGGGAGTCAGGCAAAATGGCTATTTTTCAGCATTTTAAGGGTATTTCAAGAAAGTTGCTTTAGGCAATGTAAAAGTGGAGCTTTTTAACCCAAATTTGGTCAGGAACTCTAAATTTGCATTCTGATGGAAATAAGGATGGTTTGGATAGTATTTGAGACATCAAGAAGTTTGAGAAATTTTGCATGTCTGGAAACAGGCAATATGGCCATTTTTTCAGTATTTTAAGGGTGTTTTAAGAAAGTTGCTTTAGGCAATGTAAAACTGGAGCTTTTTAAGCAAAATTTGGTCAGGAACTCTAAATTGCCATTCTGATAGAAATAAGGATGGTTTGGTTAGTATTTGAGATATGACGAAATTTGAGAAATTTTGCATGTCTGGAGTCAGGCAATATGGTCATTTTTTTAGTATTTTAAGGGTATTTCAAGAAAGTTGCTTCAGGCAATGTAAAAGTGGATCTTTCTATGCCATATTTGGTCAGGAACTCTAAATTTGCATTCTGGTGGAAATAAGGATGGTTTGGTTAGTATTTGAGACATCAAGAAATTTGAGAAATTTTGCATGTCCGGAGTCAGGCAAAATGGCTATTTTTATGTATTTTAAGGGTATTTCAAGAAAGTTGCTTCAGGCAATGTAAAAGTGGAGCTTTTCTAAGCCAAAGTTGGTCAGGAACTCTAAATTGGCATTCTGGTGGAAATAAGGATGGTTTGGTTAGTATTTGAGACATGACGAAATATGAGAAATTATGCATGTCTGAAGTCAGGCAATATGGCCATTTTTTCAGTATTTAAAGGGTATTTCAAGAAAGTTGCTTTAGGCAATGAAAAAGTGGAGATTTTGAAGCTAAATTTGGTCAGGAACTCTAAATTGGCATTTAGATGGAAATAAGGATGGTTTGGTTAGTATTTGAGACATCAAGAAATTTGAGAAATTTTGCATGTCCGGAGTCAGGCAAAATGGCTATTTTTCAGTATTTTAAGGGTATTTCAAGAAAGTTGCTTTACGCAATGTAAAAGTGGAGCTTTTTAAGCCAAAATTGGTCATGAAATCTAAATTGGCATTCTGATGGAAATAAGGATGGTTTGGTTAGTATTTGAAACATCAAGAAATTTGAGAAATTTTGCATGTCGGGAGTCAGGCAAAATGGCTATTTTTCAGCATTTTAAGGGTATTTCAAGAAAGTTGCTTTAGGCAATGTAAAAGTGGAGCTTTTTAAGCCAAATTTGGTGAGGAACTCTAAATTAGCATTCTGATGGAAATAAGGATGGTTTGGTTAATATTTGAGACATGATGACATTTGAAAAATTTAGCATGTCTGGAATCAGGATAATGGCCATTTTTCAGTATTTTAAGGGTATTTCAAGAAAGTTGGTTTAGGCAAATTAAAAGTGGAGCTTTTTAAGCCAAATTTGGTCAGGAACTCTAAATTGGCATTTAGTTGGAAATAAGGATGGTTTGGTTAGTATTTGAGACATCAAGAAATTTGAGAAATTTTGCATGTCCGGAATCAGGCAAAATGGCTATTTTGCAGTATTTTAAGGGTATTTCAAGAAAGTTTGTTTAGGCAATGTAAAAGTGGAGGTTTTGAAGCTAAACTTGGTCAGCAACTCTAAATTGGCATTTAGTTGAAATAAGGATGGTTTGGTTAGTATTTGAGACATCAAGAAATTTGAGAAATTTTGCATGTCCGGAATCAGGCAAAATGGCTATTTTGCAGTATTTTAAGGGTATTTCAAGAAAGTTTGTTTAGGCAATGTAAAAGTGGAGGTTTTGAAGCTAAACTTGGTCAGCAACTCTAAATTGGCATTTAGTTGGAAATAAGGATGGTTTGGTTAGTATTTGAGACATCAAGAAATTTGAGAAATTTTGCATGTCCGTAATCAGGCAAAATGGCTATTTTGCAGTATTTTAAGGGTATTTCAAGAAAGTTGCTTTAGTCAATGTAAAAGTGAAGCTTTTTAAGCCAAATCTGGTCAGGAACTCTAAATTGGCATTCTGATGGAAATAAGGATTGTTTGGTTAGTATTTGAGACATCAAGAAATTTGAGAAATTTTGCATGTCGCGAGTCAGGAAAAATTGCCATTTTTCAGTATTTTAAGGGTATTTCAAGAAAGTTGCTTTAGGCAATGTAAAAGTGGAGCTTTTTAAGCAAAATTTGGTCAGCAACTCTATAATGGCATTCTGATGGAAATAGGGATGGTTTGGTTAGTATTTGAAACATCAAGAAATTTGAGAAATTTTCCCTGTCCGAAGTCAGGCAACATCGACATTTTTCAGTGTTTTAAGGGTATTTCAAGAAAAATGATTTAGGCAATGTAAAAGTGGAGCTTTTTAAGCCTAATTTGGTCAGAAACTCTACATTGGAATTCTGATGGAAATAAGGATGGTTTGGTTAGTATTTTAGACACCAAGAAATTTGAGAAATTTTGCATGTCTGGAATCAGGCAAAATGGCCATTTTTTCAGTATTTTAAGGGTATTTCAAGAAAGTTTCTTTAGGCAATGTAAAAGTGGAGGTTTTGAAGCTAAACTTGGTCAGAAACTCCAAATTGGCATTTAGTTGGAAATAAGGATGGTTTGGTTAGTATTTAAGACATCAAGAAATTTGAGAAATTTTGCATGTCCGGAGTCAGGCAAAATGGCTATTTTGCAGTATTTTAAGGGTATTTCAAGAAAGTTGCTTTAGGCAATGTAAAAGTGGAGCTTTTTAAGCCAAATTTGGTCAGGAACTCTAAATTGGCATTCTGATGGAAATAAGGATGGTTTGGTTAGTATTTGAGACATCAAAAAGTTTGAGAAATTTTGCATGTGTGGAGTCAGGCAAATAGGCCATTTTTCAGTATTTTAGCGGTATTTTAAGAAAGTTGCTTTAGGCAAAGTAAAGTTGAAGCTTTTAATGCCAAATTTGGTCAGGAACTCTAAATTGGCATTCTCATGGAAATAAAAATTGTTTAGTTAGTATTTGAAACATCAAGAAATTTGAGATATTTTGCATGTCCGGAGTCAGACAAAATGGCCATTTTTCAGTATTTTAACGGTATTTCAAGAAAGTTGCTTTAGGCAACGTAAAACTGGAGCTTTTTAAGCCAAATTTGGTCAGGAACTCTAAATTGGCATTCTGATGGAAATAAGGACGGTTTGGTTAGTATTTGAGACATCAAGAAATTTGAGAAGTTTTGCCTGTCCGGGGTCAGGCAAAATGGCCATTTTTTCAGTATTTTAAGGGTATTTAAAGAAAGTTGCTTTAGGCAACGTAAAACTGGAGCTTTTTAAGCCAAATTTGGTCAGGAACTCTAAATTGGCATTCTGATGGAAATAAGGATAGTTTGGTTAGTATTTGAGGCATCAAGAAATTTGAGAAATTTTGCCTGTCCGGAGTCAGGCAAAATGGCCATTTTTTCAGTATTTTAAGGGTATTTCAAGAAAGTTGCTTTAAGCAATGTAGAACAGAAACTTTTTAAGGCAAATTTGGTCAGGAACTCTATAATGGCATTCTGATGGAAATAAGGATGGTTTGGTTAGTATTTGAGACATCAAAAAATTTGAGAAATTATCCATGTCTGGAGTCACGCAAATAGGATATTTTTCAGTATTTTAACGGTATTTCAAGAAAGTTGCTTCAGGCAATGTAAAAGTGCAGCTTTTTAAGCCAAATTTTGTCCGGAACTCTACATTGGCATTCTGGTGGAAATAAGGATGGTTTGGTTACTATTTTAGACACCAAGAAATTTGAGAAATTTTGCATGTCTGAAGTCAGGCAATATGGCCATTTTTTCAGTATTTTAAAGGTGTTTTAAGAAAGTTGCTTTAGGCAATGTAAAACTGGAGCTTTTTAAGCAAAATTTTGTCAGGAACTCTAAATTGGCATTCTGATAGAAATAAGGATGGTTTGGTTAGTATTTGAGATATGACGAAATTTGAGAAATTTTGCATGTCTGGAATCAGGCAATATGGCCATTTTTTCAGTATTTTAAGGGTATTTCAAGAAAGTTTGTTTAGGCAATGTAAAAGTGGAGGTTTTGAAGCTAAACTTGGTCAGCAACTCTAAATTGGCATTTAGTTGGAAATAAGGATGGTTTGGTTAGTATTTGAGACATCAAGAAATTTGAGAAATTTTGCATGTCCGGAATCAGGCAAAATGGCTATTTTGCAGTATTTTAAGGGTATTTCAAGAAAGTTGCTTTAGTCAATGTAAAAGTGGAGCTTTTTAAGCCAAATCTGGTCAGGAACTCTAAATTGGCATTCTGATGGAAATAAGGATTGTTTGGTTAGTATTTGAGACATCAAGAAATTTGAGAAATTTTGCATGTCGCGAGTCAGGAAAAATTGCCATTTTTCAGTATTTTAAGGGTATTTCAAGAAAGTTGCTTTAGGCAATGTAAAAGTGGAGCTTTTTAAGCAAAATTTGGTCAGCAACTCTATAATGGCATTCTGATGGAAATAGGGATGGTTTGGTTAGTATTTGAAACATCAAGAAATTTGAGAAATTTTCCCTGTCCGAAGTCAGGCAACATCGACATTTTTCAGTGTTTTAAGGGTATTTCAAGAAAAATGATTTAGGCAATGTAAAAGTGGAGCTTTTTAAGCCTAATTTGGTCAGAAACTCTACATTGGAATTCTGATGGAAATAAGGATGGTTTGGTTAGTATTTTAGACACCAAGAAATTTGAGAAATTTTGCATGTCTGGAATCAGGCAAAATGGCCATTTTTTCAGTATTTTAAGGGTATTTCAAGAAAGTTTCTTTAGGCAATGTAAAAGTGGAGGTTTTTAAGCTAAACTTGGTCAGAAACTCCAAATTGGCATTTAGTTGGAAATAAGGATGGTTTGGTTAGTATTTGAGACATCAAGAAATTTGAGAAATTTTGCATGTCCGGGGTCAGGCAAAATGGCTATTTTGCAGTATTTTAAGGGTATTTCAAGAAAGTTGCTTTAGGCAATGTAAAACAGGAGCTTTTTAAGCCAAATTTGGTCAGGAACTCTATAATGGCATTCTGATGGAAATAAGGATAGTTTGGTTATTATTTGAGATATCAAAAATTTGAGAAATTTTGCATGTCGCGAGTCAGGAAAAATTGCCATTTTTCAGTATTTTAACGGTATTTCAAGAAAGTTGCTTTAGGCAATGTAAAAGTGGAGCTTTTTAAGCCAAATTTGGTCAGGAACTCTAAATTGGCATTCTGATGGAAATAAGGATGGTTTGGTTAGTATTTGAGACATCAAAAAGTTTGAGAAATTTTGCATGTGTGGAGTCAGGCAAATAGGCCATTTTTCAGTATTTTAGCGGTATTTCAAGAAAGTTGCTTTAGGCAAAGTAAAGTTGAAGCTTTTAATGCCAAATTTGGTCAGGAACTCTAAATTGGCATTCTCATGGAAATAAAAATTGTTTAGTTAGTATTTGAAACATCAAGAAATTTGAGATATTTTGCATGTCCGGAGTCAGACAAAATGGCCATTTTTCAGTATTTTAACGGTATTTCAAGAAAGTTGCTTTAGGCAACGTAAAACTGGAGCTTTTTAAGCCAAATTTGGTCAGGAACTCTAAATTGGCATTCTGATGGAAATAAGGACGGTTTGGTTAGTATTTGAGACATCAAGAAATTTGAGAAGTTTTGCCTGTCCGGGGTCAGGCAAAATGGCCATTTTTTCAGTATTTTAAGGGTATTTAAAGAAAGTTGCTTTAGGCAACGTAAAACTGGAGCTTTTTAAGCCAAATTTGGTCAGGAACTCTAAATTGGCATTCTGATGGAAATAAGGACGGTTTGGTTTTTATTTGAGACATCAAGAAACTTGAAAAATTTTTCCTGTCCGGAGTCAGGCAAAATGGCCATTTTTTCAGTATTTTAAGGGTATTTCAAGAAAGTTGCTTTAGGCAACGTAAAACTGGAGCTTTTTAAGCAAAATTTGGTCAGGAACTCTAAATTGGCATTCTGATGGAAATAAGGACGGTTTGGTTAGTATTTGAGACATCAAGAAATTTGAGAAATTTTGCCTGTCCGGAGTCAGGCAAAATGGCCATTTTATCAGTATTTTAAGGGTATTTCAAGAAAGTTGCTTTAAGCAATGTAGAACAGGAGCTTTTTAAGCCAAATTTGGTCAGGAACTCTATATTGGCATTCTGATGGAAATAAGGATGGTTTGGTTAGTATTTGAGACATCAAAAAATTTGAGAAATTATCCATGTCTGGAGTCAGGCAAATAGGCCATTTTTCAGTATTTTAAGGGTACTTCAAAAAAGTTGCTTTAGGCAATGTAAAAGTTGAGCTTTTTAAGCCAAATTTGGTCAGGAACTCTATAATGGAATTCTGATGGAAATAGGGATGGTTTGGTTAGTATTTGAAACATCAAGAAATTTGAGAAATTTTGCCTGTCCGAAGTCAGGCAACATCGACATTTTTCAGTGTTTTAAGGGTATTTCAAGAAAGTTGCTTCAGGCAATGTAAAAGTGGAGCTTTTTAAGCCAAATTTGGTCAGGAACTCTAAATTGGCTGTCTGGTGGAAATAAGGATGGTTTGGTTAGTATTTGAGACATGACGAAATTTGACAAATTTTTCATGTCTGGAGTCAGGCAATATGGCCATTTTTTCAGTATTTTAAGGGTATTTCAAGAAAGTTGCTTTAGGCAATGAAAAAGTGGAGATTTTGAAGCTAAATTTGGTCAGGAACTCTAAATTGGCATTTAGATGGAAATAAGGATGGTTTGGATAGTATTTGAGACATCAAGAAGTTTGAGAAATTTTGCATGTCTGGAAACAGGCAATATGGCCATTTTTTCAGTATTTTAAGGGTGTTTTAAGAAAGTTGCTTTAGGCAATGTAAAACTGGAGCTTTTTAAGCAAAATTTGGTCAGGAACTCTAAATTGCCATTCTGATAGAAATAAGGATGGTTTGGTTAGTATTTGAGATATGACGAAATTTGAGAAATTTTGCATGTCTGGAGTCAGGCAATATGGTCATTTTTTTAGTTTTTTAAGGGTATTTCAAGAAAGTTGCTTCAGGCAATGTAAAAGTGGATCTTTCTATGCCATATTTGGTCAGGAACTCTAAATTTGCATTCTGGTGGAAATAAGGATGGTTTGGTTAGTATTTGAGACATCAAGAAATTTGAGAAATTTTGCATGTCCGGAGTCAGGCAAAATGGCTATTTTTATGTATTTTAAGGGTATTTCAAGAAAGTTGCTTCAGGCAATGTAAAAGTGGAGCTTTTCTAAGCCAAAGTTGGTCAGGAACTCTAAATTGGCATTCTGGTGGAAATAAGGATGGTTTGGTTAGTATTTGAGACATGACGAAATATGAGAAATTATGCATGTCTGAAGTCAGGCAATATGGCCATTTTTTCAGTATTTAAAGGGTATTTCAAGAAAGTTGCTTTAGGCAATGAAAAAGTGGAGATTTTGAAGCTAAATTTGGTCAGGAACTCTAAATTGGCATTTAGATGGAAATAAGGATGGTTTGGTTAGTATTTGAGACATCAAGAAATTTGAGAAATTTTGCATGTCCGGAGTCAGGCAAAATGGCTATTTTTCAGTATTTTAAGGGTATTTCAAGAAAGTTGCTTTACGCAATGTAAAAGTGGAGCTTTTTAAGCCAAAATTGGTCATGAACTCTAAATTGGCATTCTGATGGAAATAAGGATGGTTTGGTTAGTATTTGAAACATCAAGAAATTTGAGAAATTTTGCATGTCGGGAGTCAGGCAAAATGGCTATTTTTCAGCATTTTAAGGGTATTTCAAGAAAGTTGCTTTAGGCAATGTAAAAGTGGAGCTTTTTAAGCCAAATTTGGTGAGGAACTCTAAATTAGCATTCTGATGGAAATAAGGATGGTTTGGTTAATATTTGAGACATGATGACATTTGAAAAATTTAGCATGTCTGGAATCAGGATAATGGCCATTTTTCAGTATTTTAAGGGTATTTCAAGAAAGTTGGTTTAGGCAAATTAAAAGTGGAGCTTTTTAAGCCAAATTTGGTCAGGAACTCTAAATTGGCATTCTGATGGAAATAAGGATGGTTTGGATAGTATTTGAGACATCAAGAAATTTGAGAAATTTTGCATGTCTGTAGTCAGGCAATATGGTCATTTTTTCAGTATTTTAAGGGTATTTCAAGAATGTTTCTTTAGGCAATGTAAAAGTGGAGGTTTTGAAGCTAAATTTGGTCAGCAACTCTAAATTGGCATTTAGTTGGAAATAAGGATTGTTTGGTTAATATTTGAGACATCAAGAAATTTGAGAAATTTTGCATGTCCGGAGTAACGCAAAATTGCTATTTTATCAGTATTTTAAGGGTATTTCAAGAAAGTTGCTTTAAGCAATGTAGAACAGGAGCTTTTTAAGCCAAATTTGGTCAGGAACTCTATATTGGCATTCTGATGGAAATAAGGATGGTTTGGTTAGTATTTGAGACATCAAAAAATTTGAGAAATTATCCATGTCTGGAGTCAGGCAAATAGGCCATTTTTCAGTATTTTAAGGGTACTTCAAAAAAGTTGCTTTAGGCAATGTAAAAGTTGAGCTTTTTAAGCCAAATTTGGTCAGGAACTCTATAATGGAATTCTGATGGAAATAGGGATGGTTTGGTTAGTATTTGAAACATCAAGAAATTTGAGAAATTTTGCCTGTCCGAAGTCAGGCAACATCGACATTTTTCAGTGTTTTAAGGGTATTTCAAGAAAGTTGCTTCAGGCAATGTAAAAGTGGAGCTTTTTAAGCCAAATTTGGTCAGGAACTCTAAATTGGCTGTCTGGTGGAAATAAGGATGGTTTGGTTAGTATTTGAGACATGACGAAATTTGACAAATTTTTCATGTCTGGAGTCAGGCAATATGGCCATTTTTTCAGTATTTTAAGGGTATTTCAAGAAAGTTGCTTTAGGCAATGAAAAAGTGGAGATTTTGAAGCTAAATTTGGTCAGGAACTCTAAATTGGCATTTAGATGGAAATAAGGATGGTTTGGATAGTATTTGAGACATCAAGAAGTTTGAGAAATTTTGCATGTCTGGAAACAGGCAATATGGCCATTTTTTCAGTATTTTAAGGGTGTTTTAAGAAAGTTGCTTTAGGCAATGTAAAACTGGAGCTTTTTAAGCAAAATTTGGTCAGGAACTCTAAATTGCCATTCTGATAGAAATAAGGATGGTTTGGTTAGTATTTGAGATATGACGAAATTTGAGAAATTTTGCATGTCTGGAGTCAGGCAATATGGTCATTTTTTTAGTTTTTTAAGGGTATTTCAAGAAAGTTGCTTCAGGCAATGTAAAAGTGGATCTTTCTATGCCATATTTGGTCAGGAACTCTAAATTTGCATTCTGGTGGAAATAAGGATGGTTTGGTTAGTATTTGAGACATCAAGAAATTTGAGAAATTTTGCATGTCCGGAGTCAGGCAAAATGGCTATTTTTATGTATTTTAAGGGTATTTCAAGAAAGTTGCTTCAGGCAATGTAAAAGTGGAGCTTTTCTAAGCCAAAGTTGGTCAGGAACTCTAAATTGGCATTCTGGTGGAAATAAGGATGGTTTGGTTAGTATTTGAGACATGACGAAATATGAGAAATTATGCATGTCTGAAGTCAGGCAATATGGCCATTTTTTCAGTATTTAAAGGGTATTTCAAGAAAGTTGCTTTAGGCAATGAAAAAGTGGAGATTTTGAAGCTAAATTTGGTCAGGAACTCTAAATTGGCATTTAGATGGAAATAAGGATGGTTTGGTTAGTATTTGAGACATCAAGAAATTTGAGAAATTTTGCATGTCCGGAGTCAGGCAAAATGGCTATTTTTCAGTATTTTAAGGGTATTTCAAGAAAGTTGCTTTACGCAATGTAAAAGTGGAGCTTTTTAAGCCAAAATTGGTCATGAACTCTAAATTGGCATTCTGATGGAAATAAGGATGGTTTGGTTAGTATTTGAAACATCAAGAAATTTGAGAAATTTTGCATGTCGGGAGTCAGGCAAAATGGCTATTTTTCAGCATTTTAAGGGTATTTCAAGAAAGTTGCTTTAGGCAATGTAAAAGTGGAGCTTTTTAAGCCAAATTTGGTGAGGAACTCTAAATTAGCATTCTGATGGAAATAAGGATGGTTTGGTTAATATTTGAGACATGATGACATTTGAAAAATTTAGCATGTCTGGAATCAGGATAATGGCCATTTTTCAGTATTTTAAGGGTATTTCAAGAAAGTTGGTTTAGGCAAATTAAAAGTGGAGCTTTTTAAGCCAAATTTGGTCAGGAACTCTAAATTGGCATTCTGATGGAAATAAGGATGGTTTGGATAGTATTTGAGACATCAAGAAATTTGAGAAATTTTGCATGTCTGTAGTCAGGCAATATGGTCATTTTTTCAGTATTTTAAGGGTATTTCAAGAATGTTTCTTTAGGCAATGTAAAAGTGGAGGTTTTGAAGCTAAATTTGGTCAGCAACTCTAAATTGGCATTTAGTTGGAAATAAGGATTGTTTGGTTAATATTTGAGACATCAAGAAATTTGAGAAATTTTGCATGTCCGGAGTCACGCAAAATTGCTATTTTGCAGTATTTTAAGGGTATTTCAAGAAAGTTGCTTTAGGCAATGTAAAAGTGGAGCTTTTTAAGCCAAATTTGGTCAGGAACTCTAAATTGGCATTCTGATGGAAATAAGGATTGTTTGGTTAGTATTTGAGACATCAAGAAATTTGAGAAATTTTGCATGTCTGGAGTCAGGAAATTCGGCCATTTTTCAGTATTTTAACGGTATTTCAAGAAAGTTGCTTCAGGCAATGTAAAAGTGCAGCTTTTTAAGCCAAATTTGGTCAGGAACTCTACATTGGCATTCTGGTGGAAATAAGGATGGTTTGGTTACTATTTTAGACACTAAAAAATTTGAGAAATTTGGCATGTCCGGAGTCAGGCAAAATGGCCATTTTTTCAGTATTTCAAGGGTATTTCAAGAAAGTTGCTTTAGGCAATGTAAAACAGGAGCTTTTTAAGCCAAATTTGGTCAGGAACTCTGTAATGGCATTCTGATGGAAATAAGGATGGTTTGGTTAGTATTTGAGACATCAAAAAATTTGAGAAATTTTGCATGTCGCGAGTCAGGAAAAATTGCCATTTTTCAGTATTTTCAAGAAAGTTGCTTTAGGCAATGTAAAAGTGGAGATTTTTAAGCCAAATTTGGTCAGGAACTCTAAATTGGCATTCTGATGGAAATAAGGATGGTTTGGTTAGTATTTGAGACATCAAAAAGTTTGAGAAATTTTGCATGTCTGGAGTTAGGCAAATAGGCCATTTTTCAGTATTTTAACGGTATTTCAAGAAAGTTTCTTTAGGCAAAGTAAAGTTGAAGCTATTAATGCCAAATTTGGTAAGAAACTCTAAATTGGCATTCTCATGGAAATTAGAATTGTTTAGTTAGTATTTGAGACATCAAGAAATTTGAGATATTTTGCATGTCCGGAGACAGACAAAATGGCCATTTTTCAGTATTTTAAGGGTATTTCAAGAAAGTCGCTTTAGGCAACGTAAAACTGGAGCTTTTTAAGCCAAATTTGGTCAGGAACTCTAAATTGGCATTCTGATGGAAATAAGGACGGTTTGGTTTGTATTTGAGACATCAAGAAATTTGAGAAATTTTGCATGTCGCGAGTCAGGAAAAATTGCCATTTTTCAGTATTTTAACGGTATTTCAAGAAAGTTGCTTTAGGCAATGTAAAAGTGGAGCTTTTTAAGCCAAATTTGGCCAGGAACTCTAAATTGGCATTCTGATGGAAATAAGGATGGTTTGGTTACTATTTTAGACACTAAGAAATTTGAGAAATTTGGCATGTCCGGAGTCAGGCAAAATGGCCATTTTTTCAGTATTTCAAGATTATTTCAAGAAAGTTTCTTTAGGCAATGTAAAACAGGAGCTTTTTAAGCCTAATTTGGTCAGGAACTCTAAATTGGCATTCTGATGGAAATAAGGACGGTTTGGTTAGTATTTGAGACATCAAGAAATTTGAGAAATTTTGCCTGTCCGGAATCAGGCAAAATGGCCATTTTTTCAGTATTTTAAGGGTATTTCAAGAAAGTTGCTTTAAGCAATGTAGAACAGGAGCTTTTTAAGCCAAATTTGGTCAGGAACTCTATAATTGGAATTCTGATGGAAATAAGGATGGTTTGGTTAGTATTTGAGACATCAAAAATTTTGAGAAAATATCCATGTCTGGAGTTAGGCAAATAGGCCATTTTTCAGTATTTTAACGGTATTTCAAGAAAGTTGCTTCAGGCAATTTAAAAGTGCAGCTTTTTAAGCCAAATTTTGTCAGGAACTCTACATTGGCATTCTGGTGGAAATAAGGATGGTTTGGTTACTATTTTAGACACCAAGAAATTTGAGAAATTTTGCATGTCCGGAGTCAGGCAAAATGGCCATTTTTTTAGTATTTCAAGGTTATTTCAAGAAAGTTGCTTTAGGCAATGTAAAACAGGAGCTTTTGAAGCCAAATTTGGTCAGGAACTCTATAATGGCATTCTGATGGAAATAAGGATGGTTTGGTTATTATTTGAGACATCAAAAAATTTGAGAAATTTTGCATGTCGCGAGTCAGGAAAAATTGCCATTTTTCAGTATTTAAACGGTATTTCAAGAAAGTTGCTTTAGGCAATGTAAAAGTGGAGCTTTTTAAGCCAAATTTGGTCAGGAACTCTAAATTGGCATTCTGATGGAAATAAGGATGGTTTGGTTACTATTTTAGACACTAAGAAATTTGAGAAATTTGGCATGTCCGGAGTCAGGCAAAATGGCCATTTTTTCAGTATTTAAAGGGTATTTCAAGAAAGTTGCTTTAGGCAATGTAAAACAGGAGCTTTTTAAGCCAAATTTGGTCAGGAACTTTATAATGGCATTCTGATGGACATAAGGATGTATTGGTTAGTATTTGAGACATCAAGAAATTTGAGAAATTTTGCATGTCGCGAGTCAGGAAAAATTGCCATTTTTCAGTATTTTAACGGTATTTCAAGAAAGTTGCTTTAGGCAATGTAAAAGTGGAGATTTTTAAGCCAAATTTGGTCAGGAACTCTAAATTGGCATTCTGATGGAAATAAGGATGGTTTGGTTAGTATTTGAGACATCAAAAAGTTTGAGAAATTTTGCATGTGTGGAGTTAGGCAAATAGGCCATTTTTCAGTATTTTAACGGTATTTCAAGAAAGTTGCTTTAGGCAAAGTAAAGTTGAAGCTATTAATGCCAAATTTGGTAAGAAACTCTAAATTGGCATTCTCATGGAAATTAGAATTGTTTAGTTAGTATTTGAGACATCAAGAAATTTGAGATATTTTGCATGTCCGGAGACAGACAAAATGGCCATTTTTCAGTATTTTAAGGGTATTTCAAGAAAGTCGCTTTAGGCAACGTAAAACTGGAGCTTTTTAAGCTAAATTTGGTCAGGAACTCTAAATTGGCATTCTGATGGAAATAAGGACGGTTTGGTTTGTATTTGAGACATCAAGAAATTTGAGAAATTTTGCATGTCGCGAGTCAGGAAAAATTGCCATTTTTCAGTATTTTAACGGTATTTCAAGAAAGTTGCTTTAGGCAATGTAAAAGTGGAGCTTTTTAAGCCAAATTTGGCCAGGAACTCTAAATTGGCATTCTGATGGAAATAAGGATGGTTTGGTTACTATTTTAGACACTAAGAAATTTGAGAAATTTGGCATGTCCGGAGTCAGGCAAAATGGCCATTTTTTCAGTATTTCAAGATTATTTCAAGAAAGTTTCTTTAGGCAATGTAAAACAGGAGCTTTTTAAGCCAAATTTGGTCAGGAACTCTAAATTGGCATTCTGATGGAAATAAGGACGGTTTGGTTAGTATTTGAGACATGAAGAAATTTGAGAAATTTTGCCTGTCCGGAATCAGGCAAAATGGCCATTTTTTCAGTATTTTAAGGGTATTTCAAGAAAGTTGCTTTAAGCAATGTAGAACAGGAGCTTTTTAAGCCAAATTTGGTCAGGAACTTTATAATTGGAATTCTGATGGAAATAAGGATGGTTTGGTTAGTATTTGAGACATCAAAAATTTTGAGAAAATATCCATGTCTGGAGTTAGGCAAATAGGCCATTTTTCAGTATTTTAACGGTATTTCAAGAAAGTTGCTTCAGGCAATGTAAAAGTGCAGCTTTTTAAGCCAAATTTTGTCAGGAACTCTACATTGGCATTCTGGTGGAAATAAGGATGGTTTGGTTACTATTTTAGACACCAAGAAATTTGAGAAATTTTGCATGTCCGGAGTCAGGCAAAATGGCCATTTTTTCAGTATTTCAAGGTTATTTCAAGAAAGTTGCTTTAGGCAATGTAAAACAGGAGCTTTTGAAGCCAAATTTGGTCAAAAACTCTATAATGGCATTCTGATGGAAATAAGGATGGTTTGGTTATTATTTGAGACATCAAAAAATTTGAGAAATTTTGCATGTCGCGAGTCAGGAAAAATTGCCATTTTTCAGTATTTAAACGGTATTTCAAGAAAGTTGCTTTAGGCAATGTAAAAGTGGAGCTTTTTAAGCCAAATTTGGTCAGGAACTCTAAATTGGCATTCTGAGGGAAATAAGGATGGTTTGGTTACTATTTTAGACACTAAGAAATTTGAGAAATTTGGCATGTCCGGAGTCAGGCAAAATGGCCATTTTTTCAGTATTTAAAGGGTATTTCAAGAAAGTTGCTTTAGGCAATGTAAAACAGGAGCTTTTTAAGCCAAATTTGGTCAGGAACTTTATAATGGCATTCTGATGGACATAAGGATGGTTTGGTTAGTATTTGAGACATCAAGAAATTTGAGAAATTTTGCATGTCGCGAGTCAGGAAAAATTGCCATTTTCAGTATTTTAACGGTATTTCAAGAAAGTTGCTTTAGGCAATGTAAAAGTGGAGATTTTTAAGCCAAATTTGGTCAGGAACTCTAAATTGGCATTCTGATGGAAATAAGGATGGTTTGGTTAGTATTTGAGACATCAAAAAGTTTGAGAAATTTTGCATGTGTGGAGTTAGGCAAATAGGCCATTTTTCAGTATTTTAACGGTATTTCAAGAAAGTTGCTTTAGGCAAAGTAAAGTTGAAGCTATTAATGCCAAATTTGGTAAGAAACTCTAAATTGGCATTCTCATGGAAATTAGAATTGTTTAGTTAGTATTTGAGACATCAAGAAATTTGAGATATTTTGCATGTCCGGAGACAGACAAAATGGCCATTTTTCAGTATTTTAAGGGTATTTCAAGAAAGTCGCTTTAGGCAACGTAAAACTGGAGCTTTTTAAGCCAAATTTGGTCAGGAACTCTAAATTGGCATTCTGATGGAAATAAGGACGGTTTGGTTTGTATTTGAGACATCAAGAAATTTGAGAAATTTTGCCTGTCCGCAGTCAGGCAAATAGGCCATTTTTCAGTATTTTAAGGGTATTTCAAAAAAGTTGCTTTAGGCAATGTAAAAGTGGAGCTTTTTAAGCCAAATTTGGTCAGGAACTCTATAATGGCATTCTGATGGAAATAGGGATGGTTTGGTTAGTATTTGAAACATCAAGAAATTTGAGAAATTTGGCCTGTCCGAAGTCAGGCAACATCGACATTTTTCAGTGTTTTAAGGGTATTTCAAGAAAGTTGCTTCAGGCAATGTAAAAGTGGAGCTTTCTAAGCCAAATTTTGTCAGGAACTCTAAATTGGCTGTCTGGTGGAAATAAGGATGGTTTGGTTAGTATTTGAAACATCAAGAAATTTGAGAAATTTTGCATGTCGGGAGTCAGGCAAATTGGCTATTTTTCAGCATTTTAAGGGTATTTCAAGAAAGTTGCTTTAGGCAATGCAAAAGTGGAGCTTTTTAAGCCAAATTTGGTGAGGAACTCTAAATTAGCATTCTGATGGAAATAAGGATGGTTTGGTTAGTATTTGAGACATGATGACATTTGAAAAATTTAGCATGTCTGGAGTCAGGAAAATGGCCATTTTTCAGTATTTTAAGGGTATTTCAAGAAAGTTGGTTTAGGCAAATTAAAAGTGGAGCTTTTTAAGCCAAATTTGGTCAGGAACTCTAAATTGGCATTCTGATGGAAATAAGGATGGTTTGGATAGTATTTGAGACATCAAGAAATTTGAGAAATTTTGCATGTCTGGAGTCAGGCAATATGGCCATTTTTTCAGTATTTTAAGGGTGTTTCAAGAAAGTTGCTTTAGGCAATGTAATACTGGAGCTTTTTAAGCCAAATTTGGTCAGGAACTCTATAATGGCATTCTGATGGAAATAGGGATGGTTTGGTTAGTATTTGAAACATCAAGAAATTTGAGAAATTTTGCCTGTCCGAAGTCAGGCAACATCGACATTTTTCAGTGTTTTAAGGGTATTTCAAGAAAGTTGCTTCAGGCAATGTAAAAGTGGAGCTTTCTAAGCCAAATTTTGTCAGGAACTCTAAATTGGCTGTCTGGTGGAAACAAGGATGGTTTGGTTAGTATTTGAAACATCAAGAAATTTGAGAAATTTTGCATGTCGGGAGTCAGGCAAATTGGCTATTTTTCAGCATTTTAAGGGTATTTCAAGAAAGTTGCTTTAGGCAATGCAAAAGTGGAGCTTTTTAAGCCAAATTTGGTGAGGAACTCTAAATTAGCATTCTGATGGAAATAAGGATGGTTTGGTTAGTATTTGAGACATGATGACATTTGAAAAATTTAGCATGTCTGGAGTCAGGAAAATGGCCATTTTTCAGTATTTTAAGGGTATTTCAAGAAAGTTGGTTTAGGCAAATTAAAAGTGGAGCTTTTTAAGCCAAATTTTGTCAGGAACTCTAAATTGGCATTCTGATGGAAATAAGGATGGTTTGGATAGTATTTGAGACATCAAGAAATTTGAGAAATTTTGCATGTCTGGAGTCAGGCAATATGGCCATTTTTTCAGTATTTTAAGGGTGTTTCAAGAAAGTTGCTTTAGGCAATGTAATACTGGAGCTTTTTAAGCCAAATTTGGTCAGGAACTCTAAATTGGCATTCTGATAGAAATAAGGATGGTTTGGATAGTATTTGAGACATCAAGAAATTTGAGAAATTTTGCATGTCTGGAGTCAGGCAATATGGCCATTTTTTCAGTATTTTAAGGGTATTTCAAGAATGTTTCTTTAGGCAATGTAAAAGTGGAGGTTTTGAAGCTAAATTTGGTCAGCAACTCTAAATTGGCATTTAGTTGGAAATAAGGATGGTTTGGTTAGTATTTGAGACATCAAGAAATTTGAGAAATTTTGCATGTCCGGAGTCACGCAAAATTGCTATTTTGCAGTATTTTAAGGGTATTTCAAGAAAGTTGCTTAGGCAATGTAAAAGTGGAGCTTTTTAAGCCAAATTTGGTCAGGAACTCTAAATTGGCATTCTGAAGGAAATAAGGATTGTTTGGTTAGTATTTGAGACATCAAGAAATTTGAAAAATTTTGCATGTCTGGAGTCAGGCAAATAGGCCATTTTTCAGTATTTTAACGGTATTTCAAGAAAGTTGCTTCAGGCAATGAAAAAGTGCAGCTTTTTAAGCCAAATTTGGTCAGGAACTCTACATTGGCATTCTGGTGGAAATAAGGATGGTTTGGTTACTATTTTAGACACTAAGAAATTTGAGAAATTTGGCATGTCCGGAGTCAGGCAAAATGGCCATTTTTTCAGTATTTCAAGGGTATTTCAAGAAAGTTACTTTAGGCAATGTAAAACAGGAGCTTTTTAAGCCAAATTTGGTCAGGAACTCTATAATGGCATTCTGATGGAAATAAGGATGGTTTGGTTAGTATTTGAGACATCAAGAAATTTGAGAAATTTTGCATGTCGCGAGTCAGGAAAAATTGCCATTTTTCAGTATTTTAAAGGTATTTCAAGAAAGTTGCTTTAGGCAATGTAAAAGTGGAGATTTTTAAGCCAAATTTGGTCAGGAACTCTAAATTGGCATTCTGATGGAAATAAGGATGAATTGGTTAGTATTTGAGACATCAAAAAGTTTGAGAAATTTTGCATGTCTGGAGTTAGGCAAATAGGCCATTTTTCAGTATTTTAACGGTATTTCAAGAAAGTTGCTTTAGGCAAAGTAAAGTTGAAGCTATTAATGCCAAACTTGGTAAGAAACTCTAAATTGGCATTCTCATGGAAATTAGAATTGTTTAGTTAGTATTTGAGACATCAAGAAATTTGAGATATTTTGCATGTCCGGAGACAGACAAAATGGCCATTTTTCAGTATTTTAAGGGTATTTCAAGAAAGTTGCTTTAGGCAACGTAAAACTGGAGCTTTTTAAGCCAAATTTGGTCAGGAACTCTAAATTGGCATTCTGATGGAAATAAGGACGGTTTGGTTTGTATTTGAGACATCAAAAAGTTTGAGAAATTTTGCATGTCTGGAGTTAGGCAAATAGGCCATTTTTCAGTATTTTAACGGTATTTCAAGAAAGTTGCTTTAGGCAAAGTAAAGTTGAAGCTATTAATGCCAAATTTGGTAAGAAACTCTAAATTGGCATTCTCATGGAAATTAGAATTGTTTAGTTAGTATTTGAGACATCAAGAAATTTGAGATATTTTGCATGTCCGGAGACAGACAAAATGGCCATTTTTCAGTATTTTAAGGGTATTTCAAGAAAGTTGCTTTAGGCAACGTAAAACTGGAGCTTTTTAAGCCAAATTTGGTCAGGAACTCTAAATTGGCATTCTGATGGAAATAAGCACGGTTTGGTTTGTATTTGAGACATCAAGAAATTTGAGAAATTTTGCCTGTCCGGAGTCAGGCAAAATGGCCATTTTTTCAGTATTTTAAAAGTATTTCAAGAAAGTTTCTTTAGGCAACGTAAAACTGGAGCTTTTTAAGCCAAATTTGGTCAGGAACTCTAAATTGGCATTCTGATGGAAATAAGGACGGTTTGGTTAGTATTTGAGACATCAAGAAATTTGAGAAATTTTGCATGTCTGGAGTTAGGCAAATAGGCCATTTTTCAGTATTTTAACGGTATTTCAAGAAAGTTGCTTTAGGCAAAGTAAAGTTGAAGCTATTAATGCCAAATTTGGTAAGAAACTCTGAATTGGCATTCTCATGGAAATTAGAATTGTTTAGTTAGTATTTGAGACATCAAGAAATTTGAGATATTTTGCATGTCCGGAGACAGACAAAATGGCCATTTTTCAGTATTTTAAGGGTATTTCAAGAAAGTTGCTTTAGGCAACGTAAAACTGGAGCTTTTTAAGCCAAATTTGGTCAGGAACTCTAAATTGGCATTCTGATGGAAAAAAGGACGGTTTGGTTTGTATTTGAGACATCAAGAAATTTGAGAAATTTTGCATGTCGCGAGTCAGGAAAAATTGCCATTTTTCAGTATTTTAACGGTATTTCAAGAAAGTTGCTTTAGGCAATGTAAAAGTGGAGCTTTTTAAGCCAAATTTGGCCAGGAACTCTAAATTGGCATTCGGATGGAATTAAGGATGGTTTGGTTACTTTTTTAAACACTAAGAAATTTGAGAAATTTGGCATGTCCGGAGTCAGGCAAAATGGCCATTTTTTCAGTTTTTCAAGGGTATTTCAAGAAAGTTGCTTTAGGCAATGTAAAACAGGAGCTTTTTAAGCCAAATTTGGTCAGGAACTTTATAATGGCATTCTGATGGACATAAGGATGTATTGGTTAGTATTTGAGACATCAAGAAATTTGAGAAATTTTGCATGTCGCGAGTCAGGAAAAATTGCCATTTTTCAGTATTTTAACGGTATTTCAAGAAAGTTGCTTTAGGCAATGTAAAAGTGGAGATTTTTAAGCCAAATTTGGTCAGGAACTCTAAATTGGCATTCTGATGGAAATAAGGATGGTTTGGTTAGTATTTGAGACATCAAAAAGTTTGAGAAATTTTGCATGTGTGGAGTTAGGCAAATAGGCCATTTTTCAGTATTTTAACGGTATTTCAAGAAAGTTGCTTTAGGCAAAGTAAAGTTGAAGCTATTAATGCCAAATTTGGTAAGAAACTCTAAATTGGCATTCTCATGGAAATTAGAATTGTTTAGTTAGTATTTGAGACATCAAGAAATTTGAGATATTTTGCATGTCCGGAGACAGACAAAATGGCCATTTTTCAGTATTTTAAGGGTATTTCAAGAAAGTCGCTTTAGGCAACGTAAAACTGGAGCTTTTTAAGCCAAATTTGGTCAGGAACTCTAAATTGGCATTCTGATGGAAATAAGGACGGTTTGGTTTGTATTTGAGACATCAAGAAATTTGAGAAATTTTGCATGTCGCGAGTCAGGAAAAATTGCCATTTTTCAGTATTTTAACGGTATTTCAAGAAAGTTGCTTTAGGCAATGTAAAAGTGGAGCTTTTTAAGCCAAATTTGGCCAGGAACTCTAAATTGGCATTCTGATGGAAATAAGGATGGTTTGGTTACTATTTTAGACACTAAGAAATTTGAGAAATTTGGCATGTCCGGAGTCAGGCAAAATGGCCATTTTTTCAGTATTTCAAGATTATTTCAAGAAAGTTTCTTTAGGCAATGTAAAACAGGAGCTTTTTAAGCCAAATTTGGTCAGGAACTCTAAATTGGCATTCTGATGGAAATAAGGACGGTTTGGTTAGTATTTGAGACATCAAGAAATTTGAGAAATTTTGCCTGTCCGGAATCAGGCAAAATGGCCATTTTTTCAGTATTTTAAGGGTGTTTCAAGAAAGTTGCTTTAAGCAATGTAGAACAGGAGCTTTTTAAGCCAAATTTGGTCAGGAACTTTATAATTGGAATTCTGATGGAAATAAGGATGGTTTGGTTAGTATTTGAGACATCAAAAATTTTGAGAAAATATCCATGTCTGGAGTTAGGCAAATAGGCCATTTTTCAGTATTTTAACGGTATTTCAAGAAAGTTGCTTCAGGCAATGTAAAAGTGCAGCTTTTTAAGCCAAATTTTGTCAGGAACTCTACATTGGCATTCTGGTGGAAATAAGGATGGTTTGGTTACTATTTTAGACACCAAGAAATTTGAGAAATTTTGCATGTCCGGAGTCAGGCAACATGGCCATTTTTTCAGTATTTCAAGGTTATTTCAAGAAAGTTGCTTTAGGCAATGTAAAACAGGAGCTTTTGAAGCCAAATTTGGTCAGGAACTCTATAATGGCATTCTGATGGAAATAAGGATGGTTTGGTTATTATTTGAGACATCAAAAAATTTGAGAAATTTTGCATGTCGCGAGTCAGGAAAAATTGCCATTTTTCAGTATTTAAACGGTATTTCAAGAAAGTTGCTTTAGGCAATGTAAAAGTGGAGCTTTTTAAGCCAAATTTGGTCAGGAACTCTAAATTTGCATTCTGATGGAAATAAGGATGGTTTGGTTACTATTTTAGACACTAAGAAATTTGAGAAATTTGGCATGTCCGGAGTCAGGCAAAATGGCCATTTTTTCAGTATTTAAAGGGTATTTCAAGAAAGTTGCTTTAGGCAATGTAAAACAGGAGCTTTTTAAGCCAAATTTGGTCAGGAACTTTATAATGGCATTCTGATGGACATAAGGATGGTTTGGTTAGTATTTGAGACATCAAGAAATTTGAGAAATTTTGCATGTCGCGAGTCCGGAAAAATTGCCATTTTTCAGTATTTTAACGGTATTTCAAGAAAGTTGCTTTAGGCAATGTAAAAGTGGAGATTTTTAAGCCAAATTTGGTCAGGAACTCTAAATTGGCATTCTGATGGAAATAAGGATGGTTTGGTTAGTATTTGAGACATCAAAAAGTTTGAGAAATTTTGCATGTGTGGAGTTAGGCAAATAGGCCATTTTTCAGTATTTTAACGATATTTCAAGAAAGTTGCTTTAGGCAAAGTAAAGTTGAAGCTATTAATGCCAAATTTGGTAAGAAACTCTAAATTGGCATTCTCATGGAAATTAGAATTGTTTAGTTAGTATTTGAGACATCAAGAAATTTGAGATATTTTGCATGTCCGGAGACAGACAAAATGGCCATTTTTCAGTATTTTAAGGGTATTTCAAGAAAGTTGCTTCAGGCAATGCAAAAGTGGAGCTTTTTAAGCCAAATTTGGTGAGGAACTCTAAATTAGCATTCTGATGGAAATAAGGATGGTTTGGTTAGTATTTGAGACATGATGACATTTGAAAAATTTAGCATGTCTGGAGTCAGGAAAATGGCCATTTTTCAGTATTTTAAGGGTATTTCAAGAAAGTTGGTTTAGGCAAATTAAAAGTGGAGCTTTTTAAGCCAAATTTGGTCAGGAACTCTAAATTGGCATTCTGATGGATATAAGGATGGTTTGGATAGTATTTGAGACATCAAGAAATTTGAGAAATTTTGCATGTCTGGAGTCAGGCAATATGGCCATTTTTTCAGTATTTTAAGGGTGTTTCAAGAAAGTTGCTTTAGGCAATGTAATACTGGAGCTTTTTAAGCCAAATTTGGTCAGGAACTCTATAATGGCATTCTGATGGAAATAGGAATGGTTTGGTTAGTATTTGAAACATCAAGAAATTTGAGAAATTTTGCCTGTCCGAAGTCAGGCAACATCGACATTTTTCAGTGTTTTAAGGGTATTTCAAGAAAGTTGCTTCAGGCAATGTAAAAGTGGAGCTTTCTAAGCCAAATTTTGTCAGGAACTCTAAATTGGCTGTCTGGTGGAAATAAGGATGGTTTGGTTAGTATTTGAAACATCAAGAAATTTGAGAAATTTTGCATGTCGGGAGTCAGGCAAATTGGCTATTTTTCAGCATTTTAAGGGTATTTCAAGAAAGTTGCTTTAGGCAATGCAAAAGTGGAGCTTTTTAAGCCAAATTTGGTGAGGAACTCTAAATTAGCATTCTGATGGAAATAAGGATGGTTTGGTTAGTATTTGAGACATGATGACATTTGAAAAATTTAGCATGTCTGGAGTAAGGAAAATGGCCATTTTTCAGTATTTTAAGGGTATTTCAAGAAAGTTGGTTTAGGCAAATTAAAAGTGGAGCTTTTTAAGCCAAATTTGGTCAGGAACTCTAAATTGGCATTCTGATGGAAATAAGGATGGTTTGGATAGTATTTGAGACATCAAGAAATTTGAGAAATTTTGCATGTCTGGAGTCAGGCAATATGGCCATTTTTTCAGTATTTTAAGGGTGTTTCAAGAAAGTTGCTTTAGGCAATGTAATACTGGAGCTTTTTAAGCCAAATTTGGTCAGGAACTCTAAATTGGCATTCTGATAGAAATAAGGATGGTTTGGATAGTATTTGAGACATCAAGAAATTTGAGAAATTTTGCATGTCTGGAGTCAGGCAATATGGCCATTTTTTCAGTATTTTAAGGGTATTTCAAGAATGTTTCTTTAGGCAATGTAAAAGTGGAGGTTTTGAAGCTAAATTTGGTCAGCAACTCTAAATTGGCATTTAGTTGGAAATAAGGATGGTTTGGTTAGTATTTGAGACATCAAGAAATTTGAGAAATTTTGCATGTCCGGAGTCACGCAAAATTGCTATTTTGCAGTATTTTAAGGGTATTTCAAGAAAGTTGCTTAGGCAATGTAAAAGTGGAGCTTTTTAAGCCAAATTTGGTCAGGAACTCTAAATTGGCATTCTGAAGGAAATAAGGATTGTTTGGTTAGTATTTGAGACATCAAGAAATTTGAAAAATTTTGCATGTCTGGAGTCAGGCAAATAGGCCATGTTTCAGTATTTTAACGATATTTCAAGAAAGTTGCTTCAGGCAATGAAAAAGTGAAGCTTTTTAAGCCAAATTTTGTCAGGAACTCTACATTGGCATTCTGGTGGAAATAAGGATGGTTTGGTTACTATTTTAGACACTAAGAAATTTGAGAAATTTGGCATGTCCGGAGTCAGGCAAAATGGCCATTTTTTCAGTATTTCAAGGGTATTTCAAGAAAGTTGCTTTAGGCAATGTAAAACAGGAGCTTTTTAAGCCAAATTTGGTCAGGAACTCTATAATTGCATTCTGATGGAAATAAGGATGGTTTGGTTAGTATATGAGACATCAAGAAATTTGAGAAATTTTGCATGTCGCGAGTCAGGAAAAATTGCCATTTTTCAGTATTTTAAAGGTATTTCAAGAAAGTTGCTTTAGGCAATGTAAAAGTGGAGATTTTTAAGCCAAATTTGGTCAGGAACTCTAAATTGGCATTCTGATGGAAATAAGGATGAATTGGTTAGTATTTGAGACATCAAAAAGTTTGAGAAATTTTGCATGTCTGGAGTTAGGCAAATAGGCCATTTTTCAGTATTTTAACGGTATTTCAAGAAAGTTGCTTTAGGCAAAGTAAAGTTGAAGCTATTAATGCCAAACTTGGTAAGAAACTCTAAATTGGCATTCTCATGGAAATTAGAATTGTTTAGTTAGTATTTGAGACATCAAGAAATTTGAGATATTTTGCATGTCCGGAGACAGACAAAATGGCCATTTTTCAGTATTTTAAGGGTATTTCAAGAAAGTCGCTTTAGGCAACGTAAAACTGGAGCTTTTTAAGCCAAATTTGGTCAGGAACTCTAAATTGGCATTCTGATGGAAATAAGGACGGTTTGGTTTGTATTTGAGACATCAAAAAGTTTGAGAAATTTTGCATGTCTGGAGTTAGGCAAATAGGCCATTTTTCAGTATTTTAACGGTATTTCAAGAAAGTTGCTTTAGGCAAAGTAAAGTTGAAGCTATTAATGCCAAATTTGGTAAGAAACTCTAAATTGGCATTCTCATGGAAATTAGAATTGTTTAGTTAGTATTTGAGACATCAAGAAATTTGAGATATTTTGCATGTCCGGAGACAGACAAAATGGCCATTTTTCAGTATTTTAAGGGTATTTCAAGAAAGTTGCTTTAGGCAACGTAAAACTGGAGCTTTTTAAGCCAAATTTTGTCAGGAACTCTAAATTGGCATTCTGATGGAAATAAGGACGGTTTGGTTTGTATTTGAGACATCAAGAAATTTGAGAAATTTTGCCTGTCCGGAGTCAGGAAAAATGGCCATTTTTTCAGTATTTTAAAAGTATTTCAAGAAAGTTTCTTTAGGCAACGTAAAACTGGAGCTTTTTAAGCCAAATTAGGTCAGGAACTCTAAATTGGCATTCTGATGGAAATAAGGACGGTTTGGTTAGTATTTGAGACATCAAGAAATTTGAGAAATTTTGCATGTCTGGAGTTAGGCAAATAGGCCATTTTTCAGTATTTTAACGGTATTTCAAGAAAGTTGCTTTAGGCAAAGTAAAGTTAAAGCTATTAATGCCAAATTTGGTAAGAAACTCTGAATTGGCATTCTCATGGAAATTAGAATTGTTTAGTTAGTATTTGAGACATCAAGAAATTTGAGATATTTTGCATGTCCGGAGACAGACAAAATGGCCATTTTTCAGTATTTTAAGGGTATTTCAAGAAAGTTGCTTTAGGCAACGTAAAACTGGAGCTTTTTAAGCCAAATTTGGTCAGGAACTCTAAATTGGCATTCTGATGGAAAAAAGGACGGTTTGGTTTGTATTTGAGACATCAAGAAATTTGGGAAATTTTGCATGTCGCGAGTCAGGAAAAATTGCCATTTTTCAGTATTTTAACGGTATTTCAAGAAAGTTGCTTTAGGCAATGTAAAAGTGGAGCTTTTTAAGCCAAATTTGGCCAGGAACTCTAAATTGGCATTCTGATGGAAATAAGGATGGTTTGGTTACTATTTTAAACACTAAGAAATTTGAGAAATTTGGCATGTCCGGAGTCAGGCAAAATGGCCATTTTTTCAGTTTTTCAAGGGTATTTCAAGAAAGTTGCTTTAGGCAATGTAAAACAGGAGCTTTTTAAGCCAAATTTGGTCAGGAACTCTAAATTGGCATTCTGATGGAAATAAGGACGGTTTGGTTAGTATTTGAGACATCAAGAAATTTGAGAAATTTTGGCTGTCCGGAGTCAGGCAAAATGGCCATTTTTTCAGTATTTTAAGGGTATTTCAAGAAAGTTGCTTTAAGCAATGTAGAACAGGAGCTTTTTAAGCCAAATTTGGTCAGGAACTCTATAATTGGAATTCTGATGGAAATAAGGATGGTTTGGTTAGTATTTGAGACATCAAAAATTTTGAGAAAATATCCATGTCTGGAGTCAGGCAAATAGGCCATTTTTCAGTATTTTAACGGTATTTCAAGAAAGTTGCTTCAGGCAATGTAAAAGTGCAGCTTTTTAAGCCAAATTTTGTCAGGAACTCTACATTGGCATTCTGGTGGAAATAAGGATGGTTTGGTTACTATTTTAGACACCAAGAAATTTGAGAAATTTTGCATGTCCGGAGTCAGGCAAAATGGCCATTTTTTCAGTATTTCAAGGTTATTTCAAGAAAGTTGCTTTAGGCAATGTAAAACAGGAGCTTTTGAAGCCAAATTTGGTCAGGAACTCTATAATGGCATTCTGATGGAAATAAGGATGGTTTGGTTATTATTGGAGACATCAAAAAATTTGAGAAATTTTGCATGTCGCGAGTCAGGAAAAATTGCCATTTTTCAGTATTTAAACGGTATTTCAAGAAAGTTGCTTTAGGCAATGTAAAAGTGGAGCTTTTTAAGCCAAATTTGGTCAGGAACTCTAAATTGGCATTCTGATGGAAATAAGGATGGTTTGGTTACTATTTTAGACACTAAGAAATTTGAGAAATTTGGCATGTCCGGAGTCAGGCAAAATGGCCATTTTTTCAGTATTTAAAGGGTATTTCAAGAAAGTTGCTTTAGGCAATGTAAAACAGGAGCTTTTTAAGCCAAATTTGGTCAGGAACTTTATAATGGCATTCTGATGGAAATAAGGATGGTTTGGTTTGTATTTGAGACATCAAGAAATTTGAGAAATTTTGCATGTCGCGAGTCAGGAAAAATTGCCATTTTTCAGTATTTTAACGGTATTTCAAGAAAGTTGATTTAGGCAATGTAAAAGTGGAGATTTTTAAGCCAAATTTGCTCAGGAACTCTAAATTGGCATTCTGATGGAAATAAGGATGGTTTGGTTAGTATTTGAGACATCAAAAAGTTTGAGAAATTTTGCATGTGTAGAGTTAGGCAAATAGGCCATTTTTCAGTATTTTAACGGTATTTCAAGAAAGTTGCTTTAGGCAAAGTAAAGTTGAAGCTATTAATGCCAAATTTGGTAAGAAACTCTAAATTGGCATTCTCATGGAAATTAGAATTGTTTAGTTAGTATTTGAGACATCAAGAAATTTGAGATATTTTGCATGTCCGGAGACAGACAAAATGGCCATTTTTCAGTATTTTAAGGGTATTTCAAGAAAGTCGCTTTAGGCAACGTAAAACTGGAGCTTTTTAAGCCAAATTTGGTCAGGAACTCTAAATTGGCATTCTGATGGAAATAAGGACGGTTTGGTTTGTATTTGAGACATCAAGAAATTTGAGAAATTTTGCCTGTCCGCAGTCAGGCATATAGGCCATTTTTCAGTATTTTAAGGGTATTTCAAAAAAGTTGCTTTAGGCAATGTAAAAGTGGAGCTTTTTAAGCCAAATTTGGTCAGGAACTCTATAATGGCATTCTGATGGAAATAGGGATGGTTTGGTTAGTATTTGAAACATCAAGAAATTTGAGAAATTTTGCCTGTCCGAAGTCAGGCAACATCGACATTTTTCAGTGTTTTAAGGGTATTTCAAGAAAGTTGCTTCAGGCAATGTAAAATTGGAGCTTTCTAAGTCAAATTTTGTCAGGAACTCTAAATTGGCTGTCTGGTGGAAATAAGGATGGTTTGGTTAGTATTTGAGACATGACGAAATATGAGAAATTTTGCATGTCTGGAGTCAGGCAATATAGCCATTTTTTCAGTATTTTAAGGGTATTTCAAGAAAGTTGCTTTAGGCAATGAAAAAGTGGAGATTTTGAAGCTAAATTTGGTCAGGAACTCTAAATTGGCATTTAGATGGAAATAAGGATGGTTTGGTTAGTATTTGAGACATCAAGAAATTTGAGAAATTTTGCATGTCCGGATACAGGCAAAATGGCTATTTTTCAGTATTTTAAGGGTATTTCAAGAAAGTTGCTTTAGGCAATGTAAAAGTGGAGCTTTTTAAGCCAAAATTGGTCATGAACTCTAAATTGGCATTCTGATGGAAATAAGGATGGTTTGGTTAGTATTTGAAACATCAAGAAATTTGAGAAATTTTGCATGTCGGGAGTCAGGCAAATTGGCTATTTTTCAGCATTTTAAGGGTATTTCAAGAAAGTTGCTTTAGGCAATGCAAAAGTGGAGCTTTTTAAGCCAAATTTGGTGAGGAACTGTAAATTAGCATTCTGATGGAAATAAGGATGGTTTGGTTAGTATTTGAGACATCAAGAAATTTGAGAAATTTTGCATGTCTGGAGTCAGGAAAATGGCCATTTTTCAGTATTTTAAGGGTATTTCAAGAAAGTTGGTTTAGGCAAATTAAAAGTGGAGCTTTTTAAGCCAAATTTGGTCAGGAACTCTAAATTGGCATTCTGATGGAAATAAGGATGGTTTGGATAGTATTTGAGACATCAAGAAATTTGAGAAATTTTGCATGTCTGGAGTCAGGCAATATGGCCATTTTTTCAGTATTTTAAGGGTGTTTCAAGAAAGTTTCTTTAGGCAATGTAATACTGGAGCTTTTTAAGCCAAATTTGGTCAGGAACTCTAAATTGGCATTCTGATAGAAATAAGGATGGTTTGGATAGTATTTGAGACATCAAGAAATTTGAGAAATTTTGCATGTCTGGAGTCAGGCAATATGGCCATTTTTTCAGTATTTTAAGGGTATTTCAAGAATGTTTCTTTAGGCAATGTAAAAGTGGAGGTTTTGAAGCTAAATTTGGTCAGCAACTCTAAATTGCCATTTAGTTGGAAATAAGGATGGTTTGGTTAGTATTTGAGACATCAAGAAATTTGAGAAATTTTGCATGTCCGGAGTCAGGCAAAATTGCTATTTTGCAGTATTTTAAGGGTATTTCAAGAAAGTTGCTTTAGGCAATGTAAAAGTGGAGCTTTTTAAGCCAAATTTGGTCAGGAACTCTAAATTGGCATTCTGAAGGAAATAAGGATTGTTTGGTTAGTATTTGAGACATCAAGAAATTTGAGAAATTTTGCATGTCTGGAGTCAGGCAAATAGGCCATTTTTCAGTATTTTAACGGTATTTCAAGAAAGTTGCTTCAGGCAATGAAAAAGTGCAGCTTTTTAAGCCAAATTTGGTCAGGAACTCTACATTGGCATTCTGGTGGAAATAAGGATGGTTTGGTTACTATTTTAGACACTAAGAAATTTGAGAAATTTGGCATGTCCGGAGTCAGGCAAAATGGCCATTTTTTCAGTATTTCAAGGGTATTTCAAGAAAGTTGCTTTAGGCAATGTAAAACAGGAGCTTTTTAAGCCCAATTTGGTCAGGAACTCTATAATGGCATTCTGATGGAAATAAGGATGGTTTGGTTAGTATTTGAGACATCAAGAAATTTGAGAAATTTTGCATGTCGCGAGTCAGGAAAAATTGCCATTTTTCAGTATTTTAAAATTATTTCAAGAAAGTTGCTTTAGGCAATGTAAAAGTGGAGATTTTTAAGCCAAATTTGGTCAGGAACTCTAAATTGGCATTCTGATGGAAATAAGGATGAATTGGTTAGTATTTGAGACATCAAAAAGTTTGAGAAATTTTGCATGTCTGGAGTTAGGCAAATAGGCCATTTTTCAGTATTTTAACGGTATTTCAAGAAAGTTGCTTTAGGCAAAGTAAAGTTGAAGCTATTAATGCCAAACTTGGTAAGAAACTCTAAATTGGCATTCTCATGGAAATTAGAATTGTTTAGTTAGTATTTGAGACATCAAGAAATTTGAGATATTTTGCATGTCCGGAGACAGACAAAATGGCCATTTTTCAGTATTTTAACGGTATTTCAAGAAAGTTGCTTTAGGCAACGTAAAACTGGAGCTTTTTAAGCCAAATTTGGTCAGGAACTCTAAATTGGCATTCTGATGGAAATAAGGACGGTTTGGTTTGTATTTGAGACATCAAGAAATTTGAGAAATTTTGCATGTCCGGAGTCAGGCAAAATTGCTATTTTGCAGTATTTTAAGGGTATTTCAAGAAAGTTGCTTTAGGCAATGTAAAAGTGGAGCTTTTTAAGCCAAATTTGGTCAGGAACTCTAAATTGGCATTCTGAAGGAAATAAGGATTGTTTGGTTAGTATTTGAGACATCAAGAAATTTGAGAAATTTTGCATGTCTGGAGTCAGGCAAATAGGCCATTTTTCAGTATTTTAACGGTATTTCAAGAAAGTTGCTTCAGGCAATGAAAAAGTACAGCTTTTTAAGCCAAATTTGGTCAGGAACTCTACATTGGCATTCTGGTGGAAATAAGGATGGTTTGGTTACTATTTTAGACACTAAGAAATTTGAGAAATTTGGCATGTCCGGAGTCAGGCAAAATGGCCATTTTTTCAGTATTTTAACGGTATTTCAAGAAAGTTGCTTTAGGCAATGTAAAACAGGAGCTTTTTAAGCCAAATTTGGTCAGGAACTCTATAATGGCATTCTGATGGAAATAAGGATGGTTTGGTTAGTATTTGAGACATCAAGAAATTTGAGAAATTTTGCATGTCGCGAGTCAGGAAAAATTGCCATTTTTCAGTATTTTAAAGGTATTTCAAGAAAGTTGCTTTAGGCAATGTAAAAGTGGAGATTTTTAAGCCAAATTTGGTCAGGAACTCTAAATTGGCATTCTGATGGAAATAAGGATGAATTGGTTAGTATTTGAGACATCAAAAAGTTTGAGAAATTTTGCATGTCTGGAGTTAGGCAAATAGGCCATTTTTCAGTATTTTAACGGTATTTCAAGAAAGTTGCTTTAGGCAAAGTAAAGTTGAAGCTATTAATGCCAAACTTGGTAAGAAACTCTAAATTGGCATTCTCATGGAAATTAGAATTGTTTAGTTAGTATTTGAGACATCAAGAAATTTGAGATATTTTGCATGTCCGGAGACAGACAAAATGGCCATTTTTCAGTCTTTTAACGGTATTTCAAGAAAGTTGCTTTAGGCAAAGTAAAGTTGAAGCTATTAATGCCAAATTTGGTAAGAAACTCTAAATTGGCATTCTCATGGAAATTAGAATTGTTTAGTTAGTATTTGAGACATCAAGAAATTTGAGATATTTTGCATCTCCGGAGACAGACAAAATGGCCATTTTTCAGTATTTTAAGGGTATTTCAAGAAAGTCGCTTTAGGCAACGTAAAACTGGAGCTTTTTAAGCCAAATTTGGTCAGGAACTCTAAATTGGCATTCTGATGGAAATAAGGACGGTTTGGTTTGTATTTGAGACATCAAGAAATTTGAGAAATTTTGCCTGTCCGCAGTCAGGCATATAGGCCATTTTTCAGTATTTTAAGGGTATTTCAAAAAAGTTGCTTTAGGCAATGTAAAAGTGGAGCTTTTTAAGCCAAATTTGGTCAGGAACTCTATAATGGCATTCTGATGGAAATAGGGATGGTTTGGTTAGTATTTGAAACATCAAGAAATTTGAGAAATTTTGCCTGTCCGAAGTCAGGCAACATCGACATTTTTCAGTGTTTTAAGGGTATTTCAAGAAAGTTGCTTCAGGCAATGTAAAAGTGGAGCTTTCTAAGCCAAATTTTGTCAGGAACTCTAAATTGGCTGTCTGGTGGAAATAAGGATGGTTTGGTTAGTATTTGAGACATGACGAAATATGAGAAATTTTGCATGTCTGGAGTCAGGCAATATAGCCATTTTTTCAGTATTTTAAGGGTATTTCAAGAAAGTTGCTTTAGGCAATGAAAAAGTGGAGATTTTGAAGCTGAATTTGGTCAGGAACTCTAAATTGGCATTTAGATGGAAATAAGGATGGTTTGGTTAGTATTTGAGACATCAAGAAATTTGAGAAATTTTGCATGTCCGGATACAGGCAAAATGGCTATTTTTCAGTATTTTAAGGGTATTTCAAGAAAGTTGCTTTAGGCAATGTAAAAGTGGAGCTTTTTAAGCCAAAATTGGTCATGAACTCTAAATTGGCATTCTGATGGAAATAAGGATGGTTTGGTTAGTATTTGAAACATCAAGAAATTTGAGAAATTTTGCATGTCGGGAGTCAGGCAAATTGGCTATTTTTCAGCATTTTAAGGGTATTTCAAGAAAGTTGCTTTAGGCAATGCAAAAGTGGAGCTTTTTAAGCCAAATTTGGTGAGGAACTCTAAATTAGCATTCTGATGGAAATAAGGATGGTTTGGTTAGTATTTGAGACATGATGACATTTGAAAAATTTAGCATGTCTGGAGTCAGGAAAATGGCCATTTTTCAGTATTTTAAGGGTATTTCAAGAAAGTTGGTTTAGGCAAATTAAAAGTGGAGCTTTTTAAGCCAAATTTGGTCAGGAACTCTAAATTGGCATTCTGATGGAAATAAGGATGGTTTGGATAGTATTTGAGACATCAAGAAATTTGAGAAATTTTGCATGTCTGGAGTCAGGCAATATGGCCATTTTTTCAGTATTTTAAGGGTGTTTCAAGAAAGTTGCTTTAGGCAATGTAATACTGGAGCTTTTTAAGCCAAATTTGGTCAGGAACTCTAAATTGGCATTCTGATAGAAATAAGGATGGTTTGGATAGTATTTGAGACATCAAGAAATTTGAGAAATTTTGCATGTCGCGAGTCAGGAAAAATTGCCATTTTTCAGTATTTTAAAATTATTTCAAGAAAGTTGCTTTAGGCAATGTAAAAGTGGAGATTTTTAAGCCAAATTAGGTCAGGAACTCTAAATTGGCATTCTGATGGAAATAAGGATGAATTGGTTAGTATTTGAGACATCAAAAAGTTTGAGAAATTTTGCATGTCTGGAGTTAGGCAAATAGGCCATTTTTCAGTATTTTAACGGTATTTCAAGAAAGTTGCTTTAGGCAAAGTAAAGTTGAAGCTATTAATGCCAAACTTGGTAAGAAACTCTAAATTGGCATTCTCATGGAAATTAGAATTGTTTAGTTAGTATTTGAGACATCAAGAAATTTGAGATATTTTGCATGTCCGGAGACAGACAAAATGGCCATTTTTCAGTATTTTAACGGTATTTCAAGAAAGTTGCTTTAGGCAACGTAAAACTGGAGCTTTTTAAGCCAAATTTGGTCAGGAACTCTAAATTGGCATTCTGATGGAAATAAGGACGGTTTGGTTTGTATTTGAGACATCAAGAAATTTGAGAAATTTTGCATGTCCGGAGTCAGGCAAAATTGCTATTTTGCAGTATTTTAAGGGTATTTCAAGAAAGTTGCTTTAGGCAATGTAAAAGTGGAGCTTTTTAAGCCAAATTTGGTCAGGAACTCTAAATTGGCATTCTGAAGGAAATAAGGATTGTTTGGTTAGTATTTGAGACATCAAGAAATTTGAGAAATTTTGCATGTCTGGAGTCAGGCAAATAGGCCATTTTTCAGTATTTTAACGGTATTTCAAGAAAGTTGCTTCAGGCAATGAAAAAGTGCAGCTTTTTAAGCCAAATTTGGTCAGGAACTCTACATTGGCATTCTGGTGGAAATAAGGATGGTTTGGTTACTATTTTAGACACTAAGAAATTTGAGAAATTTGGCATGTCCGGAGTCAGGCAAAATGGCCATTTTTTCAGTATTTCAAGGGTATTTCAAGAAAGTTGCTTTAGGCAATGTAAAACAGGAGCTTTTTAAGCCAAATTTGGTCAGGAACTCTATAATGGCATTCTGATGGAAATAAGGATGGTTTGGTTAGTATTTGAGACATCAAGAAATTTGAGAAATTTTGCATGTCGCGAGTCAGGAAAAATTGCCATTTTTCAGTATTTTAAAGGTATTTCAAGAAAGTTGCTTTAGGCAATGTAAAAGTGGAGATTTTTAAGCCAAATTTGGTCAGGAACTCTAAATTGGCATTCTGATGGAAATAAGGATGAATTGGTTAGTATTTGAGACATCAAAAAGTTTGAGAAATTTTGCATGTCTGGAGTTAGGCAAATAGACCATTTTTCAGTATTTTAACGGTATTTCAAGAAAGTTGCTTTAGGCAAAGTAAAGTTGAAGCTATTAATGCCAAACTTGGTAAGAAACTCTAAATTGGCATTCTCATGGAAATTAGAATTGTTTAGTTAGTATTTGAGACATCAAGAAATTTGAGATATTTTGCATGTCCGGAGACAGACAAAATGGCCATTTTTCAGTCTTTTAACGGTATTTCAAGAAAGTTGCTTTAGGCAAAGTAAAGTTGAAGCTATTAATGCCAAATTTGGTAAGAAACTCTAAATATGCATTCTCATGGAAATTAGAATTGTTTAGTTAGTATTTGAGACATCAAGAAATGTGAGATATTTTTCATCTCCGGAGACAGACAAAATGGCCATTTTTCAGTATTTTAAGGGTATTTCAAGAAAGTCGCTTTAGGCAACGTAAAACTGGAGCTTTTTAAGCCAAATTTGGTCAGGAACTCTAAATTGGCATTCTGATGGAAATAAGGACGGTTTGGTTAGTATTTGAGGCATCAAGAAATTTGAGAAATTTTGCCTGTCCGCAGTCAGGCATATAGGCCATTTTTCAGTATTTTAAGGGTATTTCAAAAAAGTTGCTTTAGGCAAAGTAAAGTTGAAGCTATTAATGCCAAACTTGGTAAGAAACTCTAAATTGGCATTCTCATGGAAATTAGAATTGTTTAGTTAGTATTTGAGACATCAAGAAATTTGAGATATTTTGCATGTCCGGAGACAGACAAAATGGCCATTTTTCAGTATTTTAACGGTATTTCAAGAAAGTTGCTTTAGGCAACGTAAAACTGGAGCTTTTTAAGCCAAATTTGGTCAGGAACTCTAAATTGGCATTCTGATGGAAATAAGGACGGTTTGGTTTGTATTTGAGACATCAAGAAATTTGAGAAATTTTGCATGTCCGGAGTCAGGCAAAATTGCTATTTTGCAGTATTTTAAGGGTATTTCAAGAAAGTTGCTTTAGGCAATGTAAAAGTGGAGCTTTTTAAGCCAAATTTGGTCAGGAACTCTAAATTGGCATTCTGAAGGAAATAAGGATTGTTTGGTTAGTATTTGAGACATCAAGAAATTTGAGAAATTTTGCATGTCTGGAGTCAGGCAAATAGGCCATTTTTCAGTATTTTAACGGTATTTCAAGAAAGTTGCTTCAGGCAATGAAAAAGTGCAGCTTTTTAAGCCAAATTTGGTCAGGAACTCTACATTGGCATTCTGGTGGAAATAAGGATGGTTTGGTTACTATTTTAGACACTAAGAAATTTGAGAAATTTGGCATGTCCGGAGTCAGGCAAAATGGCCATTTTTTCAGTATTTCAAGGGTATTTCAAGAAAGTTGCTTTAGGCAATGTAAAACAGGAGCTTTTTAAGCCAAATTTGGTCAGGAACTCTATAATGGCATTCTGATGGAAATAAGGATGGTTTGGTTAGTATTTGAGACATCAAGAAATTTGAGAAATTTTGCATGTCGCGAGTCAGGAAAAATTGCCATTTTTCAGTATTTTAAAGGTATTTCAAGAAAGTTGCTTTAGGCAATGTAAAAGTGGAGATTTTTAAGCCAAATTTGGTCAGGAACTCTAAATTGGCATTCTGATGGAAATAAGGATGAATTGGTTAGTATTTGAGACATCAAAAAGTTTGAGAAATTTTGCATGTCTGGAGTTAGGCAAATAGACCATTTTTCAGTATTTTAACGGTATTTCAAGAAAGTTGCTTTAGGCAAAGTAAAGTTGAAGCTATTAATGCCAAACTTGGTAAGAAACTCTAAATTGGCATTCTCATGGAAATTAGAATTGTTTAGTTAGTATTTGAGACATCAAGAAATTTGAGATATTTTGCATGTCCGGAGACAGACAAAATGGCCATTTTTCAGTCTTTTAACGGTATTTCAAGAAAGTTGCTTTAGGCAAAGTAAAGTTGAAGCTATTAATGCCAAATTTGGTAAGAAACTCTAAATATGCATTCTCATGGAAATTAGAATTGTTTAGTTAGTATTTGAGACATCAAGAAATGTGAGATATTTTTCATCTCCGGAGACAGACAAAATGGCCATTTTTCAGTATTTTAAGGGTATTTCAAGAAAGTCGCTTTAGGCAACGTAAAACTGGAGCTTTTTAAGCCAAATTTGGTCAGGAACTCTAAATTGGCATTCTGATGGAAATAAGGACGGTTTGGTTAGTATTTGAGGCATCAAGAAATTTGAGAAATTTTGCCTGTCCGCAGTCAGGCATATAGGCCATTTTTCAGTATTTTAAGGGTATTTCAAAAAAGTTGCTTTAGGCAAAGTAAAAGTGGAGCTTTTTAAGCCAAATTTGGTCAGGAACTCTATAATGGCATTCTGATGGAAATAGGGATGGTTTGGTTAGTATTTGAAACATCAAGAAATTTGAGAAATTTTGCCTGTCCGAAGTCAGGCAACATCGACATTTTTCAGTGTTTTAAGGGTATTTCAAGAAAGTTGCTTCAGGCAATGTAAAAGTGGAGCTTTCTAAGCCAAATTTTGTCAGGAACTCTAAATTGGCTGTCTGGTGGAAATAAGGATGGTTTGGTTAGTATTTGAGACATGACGAAATATGAGAAATTTTGCATGTCTGGAGTCAGGCAATATAGCCATTTTTTCAGTATTTTAAGGGTATTTCAAGAAAGTTGCTTTAGGCAATGAAAAAGTGGAGATTTTGAAGCTGAATTTGGTCAGGAACTCTAAATTGGCATTTAGATGGAAATAAGGATGGTTTGGTTAGTATTTGAGACATCAAGAAATTTGAGAAATTTTGCATGTCCGGATACAGGCAAAATGGCTATTTTTCAGTATTTTAAGGGTATTTCAAGAAAGTTGCTTTAGGCAATGTAAAAGTGGAGCTTTTTTAGCCAAAATTGGTCATGAACTCTAAATTGGCATTCTGATGGAAATAAGGATGGTTTGGTTAGTATTTGAAACATCAAGAAATTTGAGAAATTTTGCATGTCGGGAGTCAGGCAAATTGGCTATTTTTCAGCATTTTAAGGGTATTTCAAGAAAGTTGCTTTAGGCAATGCAAAAGTGGAGCTTTTTAAGCCAAATTTGGTGACGAACTCTAAATTAGCATTCTGATGGAAATAAGGATGGTTTGGTTAGTATTTGAGACATGATGACATTTGAAAAATTTAGCATGTCTGGAGTCAGGAAAATGGCCATTTTTCAGTATTTTAAGGGTATTTCAAGAAAGTTGGTTTAGGCAAATTAAAAGTGGAGCTTTTTAAGCCAAATTTGGTCAGGAACTCTAAATTGGCATTCTGATGGAAATAAGGATGGTTTGGATAGTATTTGAGACATCAAGAAATTTGAGAAATTTTGCATGTCTGGAGTCAGGCAATATGGCCATTTTTTCAGTATTTTAAGGGTGTTTCAAGAAAGTTGCTTTAGGCAATGTAATACTGGAGCTTTTTAAGCCAAATTTGGTCAGGAACTCTAAATTGGCATTCTGATAGAAATAAGGATGGTTTGGATAGTATTTGAGACATCAAGAAATTTGAGAAATTTTGCATGTCTGGAGTCAGGCAATATGGCCATTTTTTCAGTATTTTAAGGGTATTTCAAGAATGTTTCTTTAGGCAATGTAAAAGTGGAGGTTTTGAAGCTAAATTTGGTCAGCAACTCTAAATTGGCATTTAGTTGGAAATAAGGATGGTTTGGTTAGTATTTGAGACATCAAGAAATTTGAGAAATTTTGCATGTCCGGAGTCAGGCAAAATTGCTATTTTGCAGTATTTTAAGGGTATTTCAAGAAAGTTGCTTTAGGCAATGTAAAAGTGGAGCTTTTTAAGCCAAATTTGGTCAGGAACTCTAAATTGGCATTCTGAAGGAAATAAGGATTGTTTGGTTAGTATTTGAGACATCAAGAAATTTGAGAAATTTTGCATGTCTGGAGTCAGGCAAATAGGCCATTTTTCAGTATTTTAACGGTATTTCAAGAAAGTTGCTTCAGGCAATGAAAAAGTGCAGCTTTTTAAGCCAAATTTGGTCAGGAACTCTACATTGGCATTCTGGTGGAAATAAGGATGGTTTGGTTACTATTTTAGACACTAAGAAATTTGAGAAATTTGGCATGTCCGGAGTCAGGCAAAATGGCCATTTTTTCAGTATTTCAAGGGTATTTCAAGAAAGTTGCTTTAGGCAATGTAAAACAGGAGCTTTTTAAGCCAAATTTGGTCAGGAACTCTATAATGGCATTCTGATGGAAATAAGGATGGTTTGGTTAGTATTTGAGACATCAAGAAATTTGAGAAATTTTGCATGTCGCGAGTCAGGAAAAATTGCCATTTTTCAGTATTTTAAAATTATTTCAAGAAAGTTGCTTTAGGCAATGTAAAAGTGGAGATTTTTAAGCCAAATTTGGTCAGGAACTCTAAATTGGCATTCTGATGGAAATAAGGATGAATTGGTTAGTATTTGAGACATCAAAAAGTTTGAGAAATTTTGCATGTCTGGAGTTAGGCAAATAGGCCATTTTTCAGTATTTTAACGGTATTTCAAGAAAGTTGCTTTAGGCAAAGTAAAGTTGAAGCTATTAATGCGAAACTTGGTAAGAAACTCTAAATTGGCATTCTCATGGAAATTAGAATTGTTTAGTTAGTATTTGAGACATCAAGAAATTTGAGATATTTTGCATGTCCGGAGACAGACAAAATGGCCATTTTTCAGTATTTTAACGGTATTTCAAGAAAGTTGCTTTAGGCAACGTAAAACTGGAGCTTTTTAAGCCAAATTTGGTCAGGAACTCTAAATTGGCATTCTGATGGAAATAAGGACGGTTTGGTTTGTATTTGAGACATCAAGAAATTTGAGAAATTTTGCATGTCCGGAGTCAGGCAAAATTGCTATTTTGCAGTATTTTAAGGGTATTTCAAGAAAGTTGCTTTAGGCAATGTAAAAGTGGAGCTTTTTAAGCCAAATTTGGTCAGGAACTCTAAATTGGCATTCTGATGGAAATAAGGATGAATTGGTTAGTATTTGAGACATCAAAAAGTTTGAGAAATTTTGCATGTCTGGAGTTAGGCAAATAGGCCATTTTTCAGTATTTTAACGGTATTTCAAGAAAGTTGCTTTAGGCAACGT
Source organism: Muricea muricata (assembly GCA_963855995.1). NCBI lineage: Eukaryota > Metazoa > Cnidaria > Anthozoa > Malacalcyonacea > Plexauridae > Muricea > Muricea muricata. The sequence continues at coordinate 20,903,206 of OY979717.1, read as the reverse complement.
AAAACTGGAGCTTTTTAAGCCAAATTTGGTCAGGAACTCTAAATTGGCATTCTGATGGAAATAAGGACGGTTTGGTTTGTATTTGAGACATCAAGAAATTTGAGAAATTTTGCATGTCCGGAGTCAGGCAAAATTGCTATTTTGCAGTATTTTAAGGGTATTTCAAGAAAGTTGCTTTAGGCAATGTAAAAGTGGAGCTTTTTAAGCCAAATTTGGTCAGGAACTCTAAATTGGCATTCTGATGGAAATAAGGATGAATTGGTTAGTATTTGAGACATCAAAAAGTTTGAGAAATTTTGCATGTCTGGAGTTAGGCAAATAGGCCATTTTTCAGTATTTTAACGGTATTTCAAGAAAGTTGCTTTAGGCAAAGTAAAGTTGAAGCTATTAATGCCAAACTTGGTAAGAAACTCTAAATTGGCATTCTCATGGAAATTAGAATTGTTTAGTTAGTATTTGAGACATCAAGAAATTTGAGATATTTTGCATGTCCGGAGACAGACAAAATGGCCATTTTTCAGTATTTTAACGGTATTTCAAGAAAGTTGCTTTAGGCAACGTAAAACTGGAGCTTTTTAAGCCAAATTTGGTCAGGAACTCTAAATTGGCATTCTGATGGAAATAAGGACGGTTTGGTTTGTATTTGAGACATCAAGAAATTTGAGAAATTTTGCATGTCCGGAGTCAGGCAAAATTGCTATTTTGCAGTATTTTAAGGGTATTTCAAGAAAGTTGCTTTAGGCAATGTAAAAGTGGAGCTTTTTAAGGCAAATTTGGTCAGGAACTCTAAATTGGCATTCTGAAGGAAATAAGGATTGTTTGGTTAGTATTTGAGACATCAAGAAATTTGAGAAATTTTGCATGTCTGGAGTCAGGCAAATAGGCCATTTTTCAGTATTTTAACGGTATTTCAAGAAAGTTGCTTCAGGCAATGAAAAAGTGCAGCTTTTTAAGCCAAATTTGGTCAGGAACTCTACATTGGCATTCTGGTGGAAATAAGGATGGTTTGGTTACTATTTTAGACACTAAGAAATTTGAGAAATTTTGCATGTCCGGAGTCAGGCAAAATTGCTATTTTGCAGTATTTTAAGGGTATTTCAAGAAAGTTGCTTTAGGCAATGTAAAAGTGGAGCTTTTTAAGCCAAATTTGGTCAGGAACTCTAAATTGGCATTCTGATGGAAATAAGGATTGTTTGGTTAGTATTTGAGACATCAAGAAATTTGAGAAATTTTGCATGTCTGGAGTCAGGGAAATAGGCCATTTTTCAGTATTTTAACGGTATTTCAAGAAAGTTGCTTCAGGCAATGTAAAAGTGCAGCTTTTTAAGCCAAATTTGGTCAGGAACTCTACATTGGCATTCTGGTGGAAATAAGGATGGTTTGGTTACTATTTTAGACACTAAGAAATTTTAGAAATTTGGCATGTCCGGAGTCAGGCAAAATGGCCATTTTTTCAGTATTTCAAGGGTATTTCAAGAAAGTTCCTTTAGGCAATGTAAAACAGGAGCTTTTTAAGCCAAATTTGGTCAGGAACTCTATAATGGCATTCTGATGGAAATAAGGATGGTTTGGTTAGTATTTGAGACATCAAGAAATTTGAGAAATTTTGCATGTCGCGAGTCAGGAAAAATTGCCATTTTTCTGTATTTTAAAGGTATTTCAAGAAAGTTGCTTTAGGCAATGTAAAAGTGGAGATTTTTAAGCCAAATTTGGTCAGGAACTCTAAATATGCATTCTGATGGAAATAAGGATGGTTTGCTTAGTATTTGAGACATCAAAAATTTTGAGAAATTTTGCATGTCTGGAGTTAGGCAAATAGGCCATTTTTCAGTATTTTAACGGTATTTCAAGAAAGTTGCTTTAGGCAAAGTAAAGTTGAAGCTATTAATGCAAATTTGGTAAGAAACTCTAAATTGGCATTCTCATGGAAATTAGAATTGTTTAGTTAGTATTTGAGACATCAAGAAATTTGAGATATTTTGCATGTCCGGAGACAGACAAAATGGCCATTTTTCAGTATTTTAAGGGTATTTCAAGAAAGTTGCTTTAGGCAACGTAAAACTGGAGCTTTTTAAGCCAAATTTGGTAAGGAACTCTAAATTGGCATTCTGAGTGAAATAAGGACGGTTTGGTTTGTATTTGAGACATCAAGAAATTTGAGAAATTTTGCCTGTCCGCAGTCAGGCAAAATGGCCATTTTTTCAGTATTTTAAGGGTATTTCAAGAAAGTTGCTTTAGGCAACGTAAAACTGGAACTTTTTAAGCCAAATTTGGTCAGGAACTCTAAATTGGCATTCTCATGGAAATTAGAATTGTTTAGTTAGTATTTGAGACATCAAGAAATTTGAGATATTTTGCATGTCCGGAGACAGACAAAATGGCCATTTTTCAGTATTTTAAGGGTATTTCAAGAAAGTTGCTTTAGGCAACGTAAAACTGGAGCTTTTTAAGCCAAATTTGGTCAGGAACTCTAAATTGGCATTCTGATGGAAATAAGGACGGTTTGGTTTGTATTTGAGACATCAAGAAATTTGAGAAATTTTGCCTGTCCGGAGTCAGGCAAAATGGCCATTTTTTCAGTATTTTAAAAGTATTTCAAGAAAGTTTCTTTAGGCAACGTAAAACTGGAGCTTTTTAAGCCAAATTTGGTCAGGAACTCTAAATTGGCATTCTGATGGAAATAAGGACGGTTTGGTTAGTATTTGAGACATCAAGAAATTTGAGAATTTTTGCATGTCTGGAGTTAGGCAAATAGGCCATTTTTCAGTATTTTAACGGTATTTCAAGAAAGTTGCTTTAGGCAAAGTAAAGTTGAAGCTATTAATGCCAAATTTGGTAAGAAACTCTAAATTGGCATTCTCATGGAAATTAGAATTGTTTAGTTAGTATTTGAGACATCAAGAAATTTGAGATATTTTGCATGTCCGGAGACAGACAAAATGGCCATTTTTCAGTATTTTAAGGGTATTTCAAGAAAGTTGCTTTAGGCAACGTGAAACTGGAGCTTTTTAAGCCAAATTTGGTCAGGAACTCTAAATTGGCATTCTGATGGAAATAAGGACGGTTTGGTTTGTATTTGAGACATCAAGAAATTTGAGAAATTTTGCCTGTCCGGAGTCAGGCAAAATGGCCATTTTTTCAGTATTTTAAAAGTATTTCAAGAAAGTTTCTTTAGGCAACGTAAAACTGGAGCTTTTTAAGCCAAATTTGGTCAGGAACTCTAAATTGGCATTCTGATGGAAATAAGGACGGTTTGGTTAGTATTTGAGACATCAAGAAATTTGAGAAATTTTGCATGTCTGGAGTTAGGCAAATAGGCCATTTTTCAGTATTTTAAGGGTATTTCAAGAAAGTTGCTTTAGGCAAAGTAAAGTTGAAGCTATTAATGCCAAATTTGGTAAGAAACTCTAAATTGGCATTCTCATGGAAATTAGAATTGTTTAGTTAGTATTTGAGACATCAAGAAATTTGAGATATTTTGCATGTCCGGAGACAGACAAAATGGCCATTTTTCAGTATTTTAAGGGTATTTCAAGAAAGTTGCTTTAGGCAACGTGAAACTGGAGCTTTTTAAGCCAAATTTGGTCAGGAACTCTAAATTGCCATTCTGATGGAAATAAGGACGGTTTGGTTTGTATTTGAGACATCAAGAAATTTGAGAAATTTTGCCTGTCCGCAGTCAGGCAAAATGGCCATTTTTTCAGTATTTTAAGGGTATTTCAAGAAAGTTGCTTTAGGCAACGTAAAACTGGAGCTTTTTAAGCCAAATTTGGTCAGGAACTCTAAATTGGCATTCTGATGGAAATAAGGACGGTTTGGTTTGTATTTGAGACATCAAGAAATTTGAGAAATTTTGCCTGTCCGCAGTCAGGCAAAATGGCCATTTTTTCAGTATTTTAAGGGTATTTCAAGAAAGTTGCTTTAGGCAACGTAAAACTGGAGCTTTTTAAGCCAAATTTGGTCAGGAACTCTAAATTGGCATTCTGATAGAAATAAGGATGGTTTGGATAGTATTTGAGACATCAAGAAATTTGAGAAATTTGGCATGTCCGGAGTCAGGCAAAATGGCCATTTTTTCAGTATTTCAAGGGTATTTCAAGAAAGTTTCTTTAGGCAATGTAAAAGTGGAGGTTTTGAAGCTAAATTTGGTCAGCAACTCTAAATTGGCATTTACTTGGAAATAAGGATGGTTTGGTTGGTATTTGAGACATCAAGAAGTTTGAGAAATTTTGCATGTCCGGAGTCAGGCAAAATTGCTATTTTGCAGTATTTTAAGGGTATTTCAAGAAAGTTGCTTTAGGCAATGTAAAAGTGGAGCTTTTTAAGCCAAATTTGGTCAGGAACTCTAAATTGGCATTCTGATGGAAATAAGGATTGTTTGGTTAGTATTTGAGACATCAAGAAATTTGAGAAATTTTGCATGTCTGGAGTCAGGGAAATAGGCCATTTTTCAGTATTTTAACGGTATTTCAAGAAAGTTGCTTCAGGCAATGTAAAAGTGCAGCTTTTTAAGCCAAATTTGGTCAGGAACTCTACATTGGCATTCTGGTGGAAATAAGGATGGTTTGGTTACTATTTTAGACACTAAGAAATTTTAGAAATTTGGCATGTCCGGAGTCAGGCAAAATGGCCATTTTTTCAGTATTTCAAGGGTATTTCAAGAAAGTTCCTTTAGGCAATGTAAAACAGGAGCTTTTTAAGCCAAATTTGGTCAGGAACTCTATAATGGCATTCTGATGGAAATAAGGATGGTTTGGTTAGTATTTGAGACATCAAGAAATTTGAGAAATTTTGCATGTCGCGAGTCAGGAAAAATTGCCATTTTTCTGTATTTTAAAGGTATTTCAAGAAAGTTGCTTTAGGCAATGTAAAAGTGGAGATTTTTAAGCCAAATTTGGTCAGGAACTCTAAATATGCATTCTGATGGAAATAAGGATGGTTTGCTTAGTATTTGAGACATCAAAAAGTTTGAGAAATTTTGCATGTCTGGAGTTAGGCAAATAGGCCATTTTTCAGTATTTTAACGGTATTTCAAGAAAGTTGCTTTAGGCAAAGTAAAGTTGAAGCTATTAATGCAAATTTGGTAAGAAACTCTAAATTGGCATTCTCATGGAAATTAGAATTGTTTAGTTAGTATTTGAGACATCAAGAAATTTGAGATATTTTGCATGTCCGGAGACAGACAAAATGGCCATTTTTCAGTATTTTAAGGGTATTTCAAGAAAGTTGCTTTAGGCAACGTAAAACTGGAGCTTTTTAAGCCAAATTTGGTAAGGAACTCTAAATTGGCATTCTGAGTGAAATAAGGACGGTTTGGTTTGTATTTGAGACATCAAGAAATTTGAGAAATTTTGCCTGTCCGCAGTCAGGCAAAATGGCCATTTTTTCAGTATTTTAAGGGTATTTCAAGAAAGTTGCTTTAGGCAACGTAAAACTGGAACTTTTTAAGCCAAATTTGGTCAGGAACTCTAAATTGGCATTCTGATGGAAATAAGGACGGTTTGGTTAGTATTTGAGACATCAAGAAATTTGAGAAATTTTGCCTGTCCGGAGTCAGGCAAAATGGCCATTTTTTCAGTATTTTAAGGGTATTTCAAGAAAGTTGCTTTAAGCAATGTAGAACAGGAGCTTTTTAAGCCAAATTTGGTCAGGAACTCTATAATTGGAATTCTGATGGAAATAAGGATGGTTTGGTTAGTATTTGAGACATCAAAAATTTTGAGAAAATATCCATGTCTGGAGTCAGGCAAATAGGCCATTTTTCAGTATTTTAACGGTATTTCAAGAAAGTTGCTTCAGGCAATGTAAAAGTGCAGCTTTTTAAGCCAAATTTTGTCAGGAACTCTACATTGGCATTCTGGTGGAAATAAGGATGGTTTGGTTACTATTTTAGACACCAAGAAGTTTGAGAAATTTTGCATGTCCGGAGTCAGGCAAAATGGCCATTTTTTCAGTATTTCAAGGTTATTTCAAGAAAGTTGCTTTAGGCAATGTAAAACAGGAGCTTTTGAAGCCAAATTTGGTCAGGAACTCTATAATGGCATTCTGATGGAAATAAGGATGGTTTGGTTATTATTTGAGACATCAAAAAATTTGAGAAATTTTGCATGTCGCGAGTCAGGAAAAATTGCCATTTTTCAGTATTTTAACGGTATTTCAAGAAAGTCGCTTTAGGCAATGTAAAAGTGGAGCTTTTTAAGCCAAATTTGGTCAGGAACTCTAAATTGGCATTCTGATGGAAATAAGGATGGTTTGGTTAGTATTTGAGACATCAAAAAGTTTGAGAAATTTTGCATGTGTGGAGTCAGGCAAATAGGCCATTTTTCAGTATTTTAACGGTATTTCAAGAAAGTTGCTTTAGGCAAAGTAAAGTTGAAGCTTTTAATGCCAAATTTGGTCACGAACTCTAAATTGGCATTCTCATGGAAATAAAAATTGTTTAGTTAGTATTTGAGACATCAAGAAATTTGAGATATTTTGCATGTCCGGAGTCAGACAAAATGGCCATTTTTCAGTATTTTAAGGGTATTTCAAGAAAGTTGCTTTAGGCAACGTAAAACTGGAGCTTTTTAAGCCAAATTTAGTCAGGAACTCTAAATTGGCATTCTGATGGAAATAAGGACGGTTTGGTTAGTATTTGAGACATCAAGAAATTTGAGAAATTTTGCCTGTCCGGGGTCAGGCAAAATGGCCATTTTTTCAGTATTTTAGGGGTATTTCAAGAAAGTTGCTTTAGGCAACGTAAAACTGGAGCTTTTTAAGCCAAATTTGGTCAGGAACTCTAAATTGGCATTCTGATGGAAATAAGGACGGTTTGGTCAGTATTTGAGGCATCAAGAAATTTGAGAAATTTTGCCTGTCCGGAGTCAGGCAAAATGGCCATTTTTTCAGTATTTTAAGGGTATTTCAAGAAAGTTGCTTTAAGCAATGTAGAACAGGAGCTTTTTAAGCCAAATTTGGTCAGGAACTCTATAATGGCATTCTGATGGAAATAAGGATGGTTTGGTTAGTCTTTGAGACATCAAAAAATTTGAGAAATTATCCATGTCTGGAGTCAGGCAAATAGGCCATTTTTCAGTATTTTAAGGCTATTTCAAAAAAGTTGCTTTAGGCAATGTAAAAGTGGAGCTTTTTAAGCCAAATTTGGTCAGGAACTCTATAATATAATTCTGATGGAAATAGGGATGGTTTGGTTAGTATTTGAAACATCAAGAAATTTGAGAAATTTTGCCTGTCCGAAGTCAGGCAACATCGACATTTTTCAGTGTTTTAAGGGTATTTCAAGAAAGTTGCTTCAGGCAATGTAAAAGTGGAGCTTTCTAAGCCAAATTTTGTCAGGAACTTTAAATTGGCTGTCTGGTGGAAATAAGGATGGTTTGGTTAGTATTTGACACATGACGAAATTTGACAAATTTTTCATGTCTGGAGTCAGGCAATATGGCCATTTTTTCAGTATTTTAAGGGTATTTCAAGAAAGTTGCTTTAGGCAATGAAAAAGTGGAGATTTTGAAGCTAAATTTGGTCAGGAACTCTAAATTGGCATTTAGATGGAAATAAGGATGGTTTGGTTAGTATTTGAGACATCAAGAAATTTGAGAAATTTTGCATGTCCGGATACAGGCAAAATGGCTATTTTTCAGTATTTTAAGGGTATTTCAAAAAAGTTGCTTTAGGCAATGTAAAAGTGGAGCTTTTTAAGCCAAAATTGGTCATGAACTCTAAATTGGCATTCTGATGGAAATAAGGATGGTTTGGTTAGTATTTGAAACATCAAGAAATTTGAGAAATTTTGCATGTCGGGAGTCAGGCAAATTGGCTATTTTTCAGCATTTTAAGGGTATTTCAAGAAAGTTGCTTTAGGCAATGCAAAAGTGGAGCTTTTTAAGCCAAATTTGGTGAGGAACTCTAAATTAGCATTCTGATGGAAATAAGGATGGTTTGGTTAGTATTTGAGACATGATGACATTTGAAAAATTTAGCATGTCTGGAGTCAGGAAAATGGCCATTTTTCAGTATTTTAAGGGTATTTCAAGAAAGTTGGTTTAGGCAAATTAAAAGTGGAGCTTTTTAAGCCAAATTTGGTCAGGAACTCTAAATTGGCATTCTGATGGAAATAAGGATGGTTTGGATAGTATTTGAGACATCAAGAAATTTGAGAAATTTTGCATGTCTGGAGTCAGGCAATATGGCCATTTTTTCAGTATTTTAAGGGTGTTTCAAGAAAGTTGCTTTAGGCAATGTAATACTGGAGCTTTTTAAGCCAAATTTGGTCAGGAACTCTAAATTGGCATTCTGATAGAAATAAGGATGGTTTGGATAGTATTTGAGACATCAAGAAATTTGAGAATATTTGCATGTCTGGAGTCAGGCAATATGGCCATTTTTTCAGTATTTTAAGGGTATTTCAAGAATGTTTCTTTAGGCAATGTAAAAGTGGAGGTTTTGAAGCTAAATTTGGTCAGAAACTCTAAATTGGCATTTAGTTGGAAATAAGGATGGTTTGGTTAGTATTTGAGACATCAAGAAATTTGAGAAATTTTGCATGTCCGGAGTCAGGCAAAATTGCTATTTTGCAGTATTTTAAGGGTATTTCAAGAAAGTTGCTTTAGGCAATGTAAAAGTGGAGCTTTTTAAGCCAAATTTGGTCAGGAACTCTAAATTGGCATTCTGATGGAAATAAGGATTGTTTGGTTAGTATTTGAGACATCAAGAAATTTGAGAAATTTTGCATGTCTTGAGTCAGGCAAATCGGCCATTTTTCAGTATTTTAACGGTATTTCAAGAAAGTTGCTTCAGGCAATGTAAAAGTGCAGCTTTTTAAGCCAAATTTGGTCAGGAACTCTACATTGGCATTCTGGTGGAAATAAGGATGGTTTGGTTACTATTTTAGACACTAAGAAATTTGAGAAATTTGGCATGTCCGGAGTCAGGCAAAATGGCCATTTTTTCAGTATTTCAAGGGTATTTCAAGAAAGTTGCTTTATGCAATGTAAAACAGGAGCTTTTTAAGCCAGATTTGGTCAGGAACTCTATAATGGCATTCTGACGGAAATAAGGATGGTTTGGTTAGTATTTGAGACATCAAGAAATTTGAGAAATTTTGCATGTCGCGAGTCAGGAAAATTTGCCATTTTTCAGTATTTTAAAGGTATTTCAAGAAAGTTGCTTTAGGCAATGTAAAAGTGGAGATTTTTAAGCCAAATTTGGTCAGGAACTCTAAATTGGCATTCTGATGGAAATAAGGATGGTTTGGTTAGTATTTGAGACATCAAAAAGTTTGAGAAATTTTGCATGTCTGGAGTTAGGCAAATAGGCCATTTTTCAGTATTTTGACGGTATTTCAAGAAAGTTGCTTTAGGCAAAGTAAAGTTGAAGCTATTAATGCCAAATTTGGTAAGAAACTCTAAATTGGCATTCTCATGGAAATTAGAATTGTTTAGTTAGTATTTGAGACATCAAGAAATTTGAGATATTTTGCATGTCCGGAGACAGACAAAATGGCCATTTTTCAGTATTTTAAGGGTATTTCAAGAAAGTTGCTTTAGGCAACGTAAAACTGGAGCTTTTTAAGCCAAATTTGGTCAGGAACTCTAAATTGGCATTCTGATGGAAATAAGGACGGTTTGGTTTGTATTTGAGACATCAAGAAATTTGAGAAATTTTGCCTGTCCGGAGTCAGGCAAAATGGCCATTTTTTCAGTATTTTAAGGGTATTTCAAGAAAGTTTCTTTAGGCAACGTAAAACTGGAGCTTTTTAAGCCAAATTTGGTCAGGAACTCTAAGGTGGCATTCTGATGGAAATAAGGACGGTTTGGTTAGTATTTGAGACATCAAGAAATTTGAGAAATTTTGCCTGTCCGGAGTCAGGCAAAATGGCCATTTTTTCAGTTATTTAAGGGTATTTCAAGAAAGTTGCTTTAAGCAATGTAGAACAGGAGCTTTTTAAGCCAAATTTGGTCAGGAACTCTATAATGGCATTCTGATGGAAATAAGGATGGTTTGGTTAGTATTTGAGACATCAAAAATTTTGAGAAAATATCCATGTCTTGAGTCAGGCAAATAGGCCATTTTTCAGTATTTTAACGGTATTTCAAGAAAGTTGCTTCAGGCAATGTAAATGTGCAGCTTTTTAAGCCAAATTTTGTCAGGAACTCTACATTGGCATTCTGGTGGAAATAAGGATGGTTTGGTTAGTATTTTAGACACCAAGAAATTTGAGAAATTTTGCATGTCCGGAGTCAGGCAAAATGGCCATTTTTTCAGTATTTCAAGGTTATTTCAAGAAAGTTGCTTTAGGCAATGTAAAACAGGAGCTTTTGAAAACAAATTTGGTCAGGAACTCTATAATGGCATTCTGATGGAAATAAGGATGGTTTGGTTATTATTTGAGACATCAAAAAATTTGAGAAATTTTGCATGTCGCGAGTCAGGAAAAATTGCCATTTTTCAGTATTTTAACGGTATTTCAAGAAAGTTGCTTCAGGCAATGTAAAAGTGGAGCTTTTCTAAGCCAAATTTTGTCAGGAACTCTAAATTGGCATTCTAGTGGAAATAAGGATGGTTTGGTTAGTATTTGAGACATCAAAAAATTTGAGAAATTTTGCATGTCGCGAGTCAGGAAAAATTGCCATTTTTCAGTATTTTAACGGTATTTCAAGAAAGTTGCTTCAGGCAATGTAAAAGTGGAGCTTTTCTAAGCCAAATTTGGTCAGGAACTCTAAATTGGCATTCTGGTGGAAATAAGGATGGTTTGGTTAGTATTTGAGACATGACGAAATATGAGAAATTTTGCATGTCTGGAGTCAGGCAATATGGCCATTTTTTCAGTATTTAAAGGGTATTTCAAGAAAGTTGCTTTAGGCAATGAAAAAGTGGAGATTTTGAAGCTAAATTTTGTCAGGAACTCTAAATTGGCATTTAGATGGAAATAAGGATGGTTTGGTTAGTATTTGAGACATCAAGAAATTTGAGAAATTTTGCATGTCCGGAGTCAGGCAAAATGGCTATTTTTCAGTATTGTAAGGGTATTTCAAGAAAGTTGCTTTAGGCAATGTAAAAGTGGAGCTTTTTAAGCCAAAATTGGTCATGAACTGTAAATTGGCATTCTGATGGAAATAAGGATGGTTTGGTTAGTATTTGAAACACCAAGAAATTTGAGAAATTTTGCATGTCGGGAGTCAGGCAAAATATCTATTTTTCAGCATTTTAAGGGTATTTCAAGAAAGTTGCTTTAGGCAATGTAAAAAAGGAGCTTTTTAAGCCAAATTTGGTCAGGAACTCTAAATTGGCATTCTGATGGAAGTAAGGATGGTTTGGATAGTATTTGAGACATCAAGAAATTTGAGAAATTTTGCATGTCTGGAGTCAGGCAATATGGCCATTTTTTCAGTATTTTAAAGGTGTTTCAAGAAAGTTGCTTTAGGCAATGTAATACTGGAGCTTTTTAAGCCAAATTTGGTCAGGAACTCTAAATTGGCATTCTGATAGAAATAAGGATGGCTTGGTTAGTATTTGAGATATGACGAAATTTGAGAAATTTTGCATGTCTGGAGTCAGGCAATATGGCCATTTTTTCAGTATTTTAAGGGTATTTCAAGAAAGTTTCTTTAGGCAATGTAAAAGTGGAGGTTTTGAGGCTAAATTTGGTCAGCAACTCTAAATTGGCATTTAGTTGGAAATAAGGATGGTTTGGTTAGTATTTGAGACATCAAGAAATTTGAGAAATTTTGCATGTCTGGAGTCAGGCAATATGGCCATTTTTTCAGTATTTTAAGGGTGTTTTAAGAAAGTTGCTTTAGGCAATGTAAAACTGGAACTTTTTAAGCAAAATTTGGTCAGGAACTCTAAATTGGCATTCTGATAGAAATAAGGATGGTTTGGTTAGTATTTGAGATATGACGAAATTTGAGAAATTTTGCATGTCTGGAATCAGGCAATATGGCCATTTTTTCAGTATTTTAAGGGTATTTCAAGAAAGTTTCTTTAGGCAATGTAAAAGTGGAGGTTTTGAAGCTAAACTTGGTCAGAAACTCCAAATTGGCATTTAGTTGGAAATAAGGATGGTTTGGTTAGTATTTGAGACATCAAGAAATTTGAGAAATTTTGCATGTCCGGAGTCAGGCAAAATGGCTATTTTGCAGTATTTTAAGGGTATTTCAAAAAAGTTGCTTTAGGCAATGTAAAACAGGAGATTTTTAAGCCAAATTTGGTCAGGAACTCTATAATGGCATTCTGATGGAAATAAGGATGGTTTGGTTATTATTTGAGACATCAAAAAATTTGAGAAATTTTGCATGTCGCGAGTCAGGAAAATTTGCCATTTTTCAGTATTTTAACGGTATTTCAAGAAAGTTGCTTTAGGCAATGTAAAAGTGGAGGTTTTGAAGCTAAACTTGGTCAGAAACTCCAAATTGGCATTTAGTTGGAAATAAGGATGGTTTGGTTAGTATTTGAGACATCAAGAAATTTGAGAAATTTTGCATGTCCGGAGTCAGGCAAAATGGCTATTTTGCAGTATTTTAAGGGTATTTCAAAAAAGTTTCTTTAGGCAATGTAAAACAGGAGATTTTTAAGCCAAATTTGGTCAGGAACTCTATAATGGCATTCTGATGGAAATAAGGATGGTTTGGTTATTATTTGAGACATCAAAAAATTTGAGAAATTTTGCATGTCGCGAGTCAGGAAAATTTGCCATTTTTCAGTATTTTAACGGTATTTCAAGAAAGTTGCTTTAGGCAATGTAAAAGTGGAGCTTTTTAAGCCAAATTTGGTCAGGAACTCTAAATATGCATTCTGATGGAAATAAGGATGGTTTGGTTAGTATTTGAGACATCAAAAAGTTTGAGAAATTTTGCATGTGTGGAGTCAGGCAAATAGGCCATTTTTCAGTATTTTAACGGTATTTCAAGAAAGTTGCTTTAGGCAAAGTAAAGTTGAAGGTTTTAATGCCAAATTTGGTCAGGAACTCTAAATTGGCATTCTCATGGAAATAAAAATTGTTTAGTTAGTATTTGAAACATCAAGAAATTTGAGATATTTTGCATGTCCGGAGTCAGACAAAATGGCCATTTTTCAGTATTTTAACGGTATTTCAAGAAAGTTGCTTTAAGCAACGTAAAACTGGAGCTTTTTAAGCCAAATTTGGTCAGGAACTCTAAATTGGCATTCTGATGGAAATAAGGACGGTTTGGTTAGTATTTGAGACATCAAGAAATTTGAGAAGTTTTGCCTGTCCGGGGTCAGGCAAAATGGCCATTTTTTCAGTATTTTAAGGGTATTTCAAGAAAGTTGCTTTAGGCAACGTAAAACTGGAGATTTTTAAGCCAAATTTGGTCAGGAACTCTAAATTGGAATTCTGATGGAAATAAGGACGGTTTGGTTAGTATTTGAGGCATCAAGAAATTTGAGAAATTTTGCCTGTCCAGAGTCAGGCAAAATGGCCATTTTTTCAGTATTTTAAGGGTATTTCAAGAAAGTTTCTTTAAGCAATGTAGAACAGAAGCTTTTTAAGCCAAATTTGGTCAGGAACTCTATAATGGCATTCTGATGGAAATAAGGATGGTTTGGTTAGTATTTGAGACATCAAAAAATTTGAGAAATTATCCATGTCTGGAGTCACGCAAATAGGATATTTTTCAGTATTTTAACGGTATTTCAAGAAAGTTGCTTCAGGCAATGTAAAAGTGCAGCTTTTTAAGCCAAATTTGGTCAGGAACTCTACATTGGCATTCTGGTGGAAATAAGGATGGTTTGGTTACTATTTTAGACACCAAGAAATTTGAGAAATTTTGCATGTCTGAAGTCAAGCAATATGGCCATTTTTTCAGTATTTTAAGGGTGTTTTAAGAAAGTTGCTTTAGGCAATGTAAAACTGGGGCTTTTTAAGCAAAATTTGGTCAGGAACTCTAAATTGGCATTCTGATAGAAATAAGGATGGTTTGGTTAGTATTTGAGATATGACGAAATTTGAGAAATTTTGCAGGTCTGGAATCAGGCAATATGGCCATTTTTTCAGTATTTTAAGGGTATTTCAAGAAAGTTTCTTTAGGCAATGTAAAAGTGGAGGTTTTGAAGCTAAACTTGGTCAGCAACTCCAAATTGGCATTTAGTTGGAAATAAGGATGGTTTGGTTAGTATTTGAGACATCATGAAATTTTAGAAATTTTGCATGTCCGGAGTCAGGCAAAATGGCTATTTTGCAGTATTTTAAGGGTATTTCAAGAAAGTTGCTTTAGGCAATGTAAAACAGGAGCTTTTTAAGCCAAATTTGGTCAGGAACTCTATAATGGCATTCTGATGGAAATAAGGATGGTTTGGTTATTATTTGAGACATCAAGAAATTTGAGAAATTTTTCATGTCGCGAGTCAGGAAAAATTGCCATTTTTCAGTATTTTAACGGTATTTCAAGAAAGTTGCTTTAGGCAATCTAAAAGTGGAGCTTTTTAAGCCAAATTTGGTCAGGAACTCTAAATTGGCATTCTGATGGAAATGAGGATGGTTTGGTTAGTATTTGAGACATCAAAAAGTTTGAGAAATTTTGGATGTCTGGAGTCAGGCAAATAGGCCATTTTTCAGTATTTTAACGGTATTTCAAGAAAGTTGCTTCAGGCAATGTAAAAGTGCAGCTTTTTAAGCCAAATTTGGTCAGGAACTCTACATTGGCATTCTGGTGGAAATAAGGATGGTTTGGTTACTATTTTAGACACAAAGAAATTTGAGAAATTTTGCATGTCTGAAGTCAAGCAATATGGCCATTTTTTCAGTATTTTAAGGGTGTTTTAAGAAAGTTGCTTTAGGCAATGTAAAACTGGAGCTTTTTAAGCAAAATTTGGTCAGGAACTCTAAATTGGAATTCTGATAGAAATAAGGATGGTTTGGTTAGTATTTGAGATATGACGAAATTTGAGAAATTTTGCAGGTCTGGAATCAGGCAATATGGCCATTTTTTCAGTATTTTAAGGGTATTTCAAGAAAGTTTCTTTAGGCAATGTAAAAGTGGAGGTTTTGAAGCTAAACTTGGTCAGCAACTCCAAATTGGCATTTAGTTGGAAATAAGGATGGTTTGGTTAGTATTTGAGACATGATGAAATTTGAGAAATTTTGCATGTCCGGAGTCAGGCAAAATGGCTATTTTGCAGTATTTTAAGGGTATTTCAAGAAAGTTGCTTTAGGCAATGTAAAACAGGAGCTTTTTAAGCCAAATTTGGTCAGGAACTCTATAATGGCATTCTGATGGAAATAAGGATGGTTTGGTTATTATTTGAGACATCAAGAAATTTGAGAAATTTTTCATGTCGCGAGTCAGGAAAAATTGCCATTTTTCAGTATTTTAACGGTATTTCAAGAAAGTTGCTTTAGGCAATGTAAAAGTGGAGCTTTTTAACCCAAAAATGGTCATGAACTCTAAATTGGCATTCTGATGGAAATAAGGATGGTTTGGTTAGTATTTGAAACATCAAAAAATTTGAGAAATTTTGCATGTCGGGAGTCAGGCAAAATGGCTATTTTTCAGCATTTTAAGGGTATTTCAAGAAAGTTTCTTTAGGCAACGTAAAACTGGAGCTTTTTAAGCCAAATTTGGTCAGGGACTCTAAATTGGCATTCTGATGGAAATAAGGACGGTTTGGTTAGTATTTGAGACATCAAGAAATTTGAGAAATTTTGCCTGTCCGGGGTCAGGCAAAATGGCCATTTTTTCAGTATTTTAAGGGTATTTCAAGAAAGTTGCTTTAGGCAACGTAAAACTGGAGCTTTTTAAGCCAAATTTGGTCAGGAACTCTAAATTGGCATTCTTATGGAAATAAGGACGGTTTGGTTAGTATTTGAGGCATCAAGAAATTTGAGAAATTTTGCCTGTCCGGAGTCAGGCAAAATGGCCATTTTTTCAGTATTTTAAGGGTATTTCAAGAAAGTTGCTTTAAGCAATGTAGAACAGAAGCTTTTTAAGCCAAATTTGGTCAGGAACTCTATAATGGCATTCTGATGGAAATAAGGATGGTTTGGTTAGTATTTGAGACATCAAAAAATTTGAAAAATTATCCATGTCTGGAGTCACGAAAATAGGCCATTTTTCAGTATTTTAACGGTATTTCAAGAAAGTTGCTTCAGGCAATGTAAAAGTGCAGCTTTTTAAGCCAAATTTGGTCAGGAACTCTACATTGGCATTCTGGTGGAAATAAGGATGGTTTTCTTACTATTTTAGACATCAAGAAATTTGAGAAGTTTTGCATGTCTGGAGTCAGGCAATATAGCCATTTTTTCAGTATTTTAAGGGTGTTTTAAGAAAGTTGCTTTAGCCAATGTAAAACTTGAGCTTTTTAAGCAAAATTTGGTCAGGAACTCTAAATTTGCATTCTGATGGAAATAAGGATGGTTTGGTTAGTATTTGAGATATGACGAAATTTGAGAAATTTTGCATGTCTGGAATCAGGCAATATGGCCATTTTTTCAGTATTTTAAGGGTATTTCAAGAAAGTTTGTTTAGGCAATGTAAAAGTGGAGGTTTTGAAGCTAAACTTGGTCAGCAACTCTAAATTGGCATTTAGTTGGAAATAAGGATGGTTTGGTTAGTATTTGAGACATCAAGAAATTTGAGAAATTTTGCATGTCCGGAATCAGGCAAAATGGCTATTTTGCAGTATTTTAAGGGTATTTCAAGAAAGTTGCTTTAGTCAATGTAAAAGTGGAGCTTTTTAAGCCAAATCTGGTCAGGAACTCTAAATTGGCATTCTGATGGAAATAAGGATGGTTTGGTTAGTATTTGAGACATGACGAAATATGAGAAATTTTGCCGTCTGGAGTCAGGAAATATGGCCATTTTTTCAGTATTTAAAGGGTATTTCAAGAAAGTTGCTTTAGGCAATGAAAAAGTGGAGATTTTGAAGCTAAATTTTGTCAGGAACTCTAAATTGGCATTTAGATGGAAATAAGGATGGTTTGGTTGGTATTTGAGACTTCAAGAAATTTGAGAAATTTTGCATGTCCGGAGTCAGGCAAAATGGCTATTTTTCAGTATTTTAAGGGTATTTCAAGAAAGTTGCTTTAGGCAATGTAAAAGTGGAGCTTTTTAAGCCAAAATTGGTCATGAACTCTAAATTGGCATTCTGATGGAAATAAGGTAGGTTTGGTTAGTATTTGAAACATCAAGAAATTTGAGAAATTTTGCATGTCGGGAGTCAGGCAAAATGGCTATTTTTCAGCATTTTCAGGGTATTTCAAGAAAGTTGCTTTAGGCAATGTAAAAGTGGAGCTTTTTAAGCCAAATTTGGTCAGGAACTCTGAATTGGCATTCTGATGGAAATAAGGATGGTTTGGATACTATTTGAGACATCAAGAAATTTGAGAAATTTTGCATGTCTGGAGTCAGGCAATATGGCCATTTTTTCAGTATTTTAAGGATGTTTCAAGAAAGTTGCTTTAGGCAATGTAATACTGGAGCTTTTTAAGCCAAATTTGGTCAGGAACTCTAAATTGGCATTCTGATAGAAATAAGGATGGCTTGGTTAGTATTTGAGATATGACGAAATTTGAGAAATTTTGCATGTCTGGAGTCAGGCAATATGGCCATTTTTTCAGTATTTTAAGGGTATTTCAAGAAAGTTTCTTTAGGCAATGTAAAAGTGGAGGTTTTGAGGCTAAATTTGGTCAGCAACTCTAAATTGGCATTTAGTTGGAAATAAGGATGGTTTGGTTAGTATTTGAGACATCAAGAAATTTGAGAAATTTTGCATGTCTGGAGTCAGGCAATATGGCCATTTTTTCAGTATTTTAAGGGTGTTTTAAGAAAGTTGCTTTAGGCAATGTAAAACTGGAGCTTTTTAAGCAAAATTTGGTCAGGAACTCTAAATTGGCATTCTGATAGAAATAAAGATGGTTTGGTTAGTATTTGAGATATGACGAAATTTGAGAAATTTTGCATGTCTGGAATCAGGCAATATGGCCATTTTTTCAGTATTTTAAGGGTATTTCAAGAAAGTTTCTTTAGGCAATGTAAAAGTGGAGGTTTTGAAGCTAAACTTGGTCAGAAACTCCAAATTTGCATTTAGTTGGAAATAAGGATGGTTTGGTTAGTATTTGAGACATCAAGAAATTTGAGAAATTTTGCATGTCCGGAGTGAGGCAAAATGGCTATTTTGCAGTATTTTAAGGGTATTTCAAGAAAGTTGCTTTAGGCAATGTAAAACAGGAGCTTTTTAAGCCAAATTTTGTCAGGAACTCTATAATGGCATTCTGATGGAAATAAGGATGGTTTGGTTATTATTTGAGACATCAAAAAGTTTGAGAAATTTTGCATGTCGCGAGTCAGGAAAAATTGCCATTTTTCAGTATTTTAACGGTATTTCAAGAAAGTTGCTTTAGGCAATGTAAAAGTGGAGCTTTTTAAGCCAAATTTGGTCAGGAACTCTAAATTGGCATTCTGATGGAAATAAGGATGGTTTGGTTAGTATTTGAGACATCAAAAAGTTTGAGAAATTTTGCATGTGTGCAGTCAGGCAAATAGGCCATTTTTCAGTATTTTAACGGTATTTCAAGAAAGTTGCTTTAGACAAAGTAAAGTTGAAGCTTTTAATGCCAAATTTGGTCAGGAACTCTAAATTGGCATTCTCATGGAAATAAAAATTGTTTAGTTAGTATTTGAAACATCAAGAAATTTTAAATATTTTGCATGTCCGGAGTCAGACAAAATGGCCATTTTTCAGTATTTTAACGGTATTTCAAGAAAGTTGCTTTAGGCAACGTAAAACTGGAGCTTTTTAAGCCAAATTTGGTCAGGAACTCTAAATTGGCATTCTGATGGAAATAAGGACGGTTTGGTTAGTATTTGAGACATCAAGAAATTTGAGAAGTTTTGCCTGTCTGGGGTCAGGCAAAATGGCCATTTTTTCAGTATTTTAAGGGTATTTCAAGAAAGTTGCTTTAGGCAACGTAAAACTGGAGCTTTTTAAGCCAAATTTGGTCAGGAACTCTAAATTGGCATTCTTATGGAAATAAGGACGGTTTGGTTAGTATTTGAGGCATCAAGAAATTTGAGAAATTTTGCCTGTCCGGAGTCAGGCAAAATGGCCATTTTTTCAGTATTTTAAGGGTATTTCAAGAAAGTTGCTTTAAGCAATGTAGAACAGAAGCTTTTTAAGCCAAATTTGGTCAGGAACTCTATAATGGCATTCTGATGGAAATAAGGATGGTTTGGTTAGTATTTGAGACATCAAAAAATTTGAAAAATTATCCATGTCTGGAGTCACGAAAATAGGCCATTTTTCAGTATTTTAACGGTATTTCAAGAAAGTTGCTTCAGGCAATGTAAAAGTGCAGCTTTTTAAGCCAAATTTGGTCAGGAACTCTACATTGGCATTCTGGTGGAAATAAGGATGGTTTTCTTACTATTTTAGACATCAAGAAATTTGAGAAGTTTTGCATGTCTGGAGTCAGGCAATATAGCCATTTTTTCAGTATTTTAAGGGTGTTTTAAGAAAGTTGCTTTAGCCAATGTAAAACTTGAGCTTTTTAAGCAAAATTTGGTCAGGAACTCTAAATTGGCATTCTGATGGAAATAAGGATGGTTTGGTTAGTATTTGAGATATGACGAAATTTGAGAAATTTTGCATGTCTGGAATCAGGCAATATGGCCATTTTTTCAGTATTTTAAGGGTATTTCAAGAAAGTTTGTTTAGGCAATGTAAAAGTGGAGGTTTTGAAGCTAAACTTGGTCAGCAACTCTAAATTGGCATTTAGTTGGAAATAAGGATGGTTTGGTTAGTATTTGAGACATCAAGAAATTTGAGAAATTTTGCATGTCCGGAATCAGGCAAAATGGCTATTTTGCAGTATTTTAAGGGTATTTCAAGAAAGTTGCTTTAGTCAATGTAAAAGTGGAGCTTTTTAAGCCAAATCTGGTCAGGAACTCTAAATTGGCATTCTGATGGAAATAAGGATGGTTTGGTTAGTATTTGAGACATGACGAAATATGAGAAATTTTGCCGTCTGGAGTCAGGAAATATGGCCATTTTTTCAGTATTTAAAGGGTATTTCAAGAAAGTTGCTTTAGGCAATGAAAAAGTGGAGATTTTGAAGCTAAATTTTGTCAGGAACTCTATATTGGCATTTAGATGGAAATAAGGATGGTTTGGTTGGTATTTGAGACTTCAAGAAATTTGAGAAATTTTGCATGTCCGGAGTCAGGCAAAATGGCTATTTTTCAGTATTTTAAGGGTATTTCAAGAAAGTTGCTTTAGGCAATGTAAAAGTGGAGCTTTTTAAGCCAAAATTGGTCATGAACTCTAAATTGGCATTCTGATGGAAATAAGGTAGGTTTGGTTAGTATTTGAAACATCAAGAAATTTGAGAAATTTTGCATGTCGGGAGTCAGGCAAAATGGCTATTTTTCAGCATTTTCAGGGTATTTCAAGAAAGTTGCTTTAGGCAATGTAAAAGTGGAGCTTTTTAAGCCAAATTTGGTCAGGAACTCTGAATTGGCATTCTGATGGAAATAAGGATGGTTTGGATACTATTTGAGACATCAAGAAATTTGAGAAATTTTGCATGTCTGGAGTCAGGCAATATGGCCATTTTTTCAGTATTTTAAGGATGTTTCAAGAAAGTTGCTTTAGGCAATGTAATACTGGAGCTTTTTAAGCCAAATTTGGTCAGGAACTCTAAATTGGCATTCTGATAGAAATAAGGATGGCTTGGTTAGTATTTGAGATATGACGAAATTTGAGAAATTTTGCATGTCTGGAGTCAGGCAATATGGCCATTTTTTCAGTATTTTAAGGGTATTTCAAGAAAGTTTCTTTAGGCAATGTAAAAGTGGAGGTTTTGAGGCTAAATTTGGTCAGCAACTCTAAATTGGCATTTAGTTGGAAATAAGGATGGTTTGGTTAGTATTTGAGACATCAAGAAATTTGAGAAATTTTGCATGTCTGGAGTCAGGCAATATGGCCATTTTTTCAGTATTTTAAGGGTGTTTTAAGAAAGTTGCTTTAGGCAATGTAAAACTGGAGCTTTTTAAGCAAAATTTGGTCAGGAACTCTAAATTGGCATTCTGATAGAAATAAAGATGGTTTGGTTAGTATTTGAGATATGACGAAATTTGAGAAATTTTGCATGTCTGGAATCAGGCAATATGGCCATTTTTTCAGTATTTTAAGGGTATTTCAAGAAAGTTTCTTTAGGCAATGTAAAAGTGGAGGTTTTGAAGCTAAACTTGGTCAGAAACTCCAAATTTGCATTTAGTTGGAAATAAGGATGGTTTGGTTAGTATTTGAGACATCAAGAAATTTGAGAAATTTTGCATGTCCGGAGTGAGGCAAAATGGCTATTTTGCAGTATTTTAAGGGTATTTCAAGAAAGTTGCTTTAGGCAATGTAAAACAGGAGCTTTTTAAGCCAAATTTTGTCAGGAACTCTATAATGGCATTCTGATGGAAATAAGGATGGTTTGGTTATTATTTGAGACATCAAAAAGTTTGAGAAATTTTGCATGTCGCGAGTCAGGAAAAATTGCCATTTTTCAGTATTTTAACGGTATTTCAAGAAAGTTGCTTTAGGCAATGTAAAAGTGGAGCTTTTTAAGCCAAATTTGGTCAGGAACTCTAAATTGGCATTCTGATGGAAATAAGGATGGTTTGGTTAGTATTTGAGACATCAAAAAGTTTGAGAAATTTTGCATGTGTGCAGTCAGGCAAATAGGCCATTTTTCAGTATTTTAACGGTATTTCAAGAAAGTTGCTTTAGACAAAGTAAAGTTGAAGCTTTTAATGCCAAATTTGGTCAGGAACTCTAAATTGGCATTCTCATGGAAATAAAAATTGTTTAGTTAGTATTTGAAACATCAAGAAATTTTAAATATTTTGCATGTCCGGAGTCAGACAAAATGGCCATTTTTCAGTATTTTAACGGTATTTCAAGAAAGTTGCTTTAGGCAACGTAAAACTGGAGCTTTTTAAGCCAAATTTGGTCAGGAACTCTAAATTGGCATTCTGATGGAAATAAGGACGGTTTGGTTAGTATTTGAGACATCAAGAAATTTGAGAAGTTTTGCCTGTCTGGGGTCAGGCAAAATGGCCATTTTTTCAGTATTTTAAGGGTATTTCAAGAAAGTTGCTTTAGGCAACGTAAAACTGGAGCTTTTTAAGCCAAATTTGGTCAGGAACTCTAAATTGGCATTCTGATGGAAATAAGGACGGTTTGGTTAGTATTTGAGGCATCAAGAAATTTGAGAAATTTTGCCTGTCCGGAGTCAGGCAAAATGGCCATTTTTTCAGTATTTTAAGGGTATTTCAAGAAAGTTGCTTTAAGCAATGTAGAACAGAAGCTTTTTAAGCCAAATTTGGTCAGGAACTCTATAATGGCATTCTGATGGAAATAAGGATGGTTTGGTTTGTAATTGAGACATCAAAAAATTTGAGAAATTATCCATGTCTGGAGTCAGGCAAATAGGCCATTTTTCAGTATTTTAAGGGTATTTCAAAAAAGTTACTTTAGGCAATGTAAAAGTTGAGCTTTTTAAGCCAAATTTGGTCAGGAACTCTATAATGGCATTCTGATGGAAATAGGGATGGTTTGGTTAGTATTTGAAACATCAAGAAATTTGAGAAATTTTGCCTGTCCGAAGTCAGGCAACATCGACATTTTTCAGTGTTTTAAGGGTATTTCAAGAAAGTTGCTTCAGGCAATGTAAAAGTGGAGCTTTCTAAGCCAGATTTGGTCAGGAACTCTAAATTGGCTGTCTGGTGGAAATAAGGATGGTTTGGTTAGTATTTGAGACATGACGAAATTTGACAAATTTTTCATGTCTGGAGTCAGGCAATATGGCCATTTTTTCAGTATTTTAAGGGTATTTCAAGAAAGTTGCTTTAGGCAATGAAAAAGTGGAGATTTTGAAGCTAAATTTGGTCAGGAACTCTAAATTGCCATTTAGATGGAAATAAGGATGGTTTGGTTAGTATTTGAGACATCAAGAAATTTGAGAAATTTTGCATGTCCGGATACAGGCAAAATGGCTATTTTTCAGTATTTTAAGGGTATTTCAAGAAAGTTGCTTTAGGCAATGTAAAAGTGGAGCTTTTTAAGCCAAAATTGGTCATGAACTCTAAATTGGCATTCTGATGGAAATAAGGATGGTTTGGTTAGTATTTGAAACATCAAGAAATTTGAGAAATTTTGTAAGTCGGGAGTCAGGCAAAATGGCTATTTTTCAGCATTTTAAGGGTATTTCAAGAAAGTTGCTTCGGGCAATGTAAAAGTGGAGCTTTTTAAGCCAAATTTGGTCAGGAATTCTAAATTTGCATTCTGATGGAAATAAGGATGGTTTGGATAGTATTTGAGACATCAAGAAGTTTGAGAAATTTTGCATGTCTGGAAACAGGCAATATGGCCATTTTTTCAGTATTTCAAGGGTGTTTTAAGAAAGTTGCTTTAGGCAATGTAAAAGTGGAGCTTTTTAAGCCAAAATTGGTCATGAACTCTAAATTGGCATTCTGATGGAAATAAGGATGGTTTGGTTAGTATTTGAAACATCAAGAAATTTGAGAAATTTTGCATGTCGGGAGTCAGGCAAAATGGCTATTTTTCAGCATTTTAAGGGTATTTAAAGAAAGTTGCTTTAGGCAATGTAAAAGTGGAGCTTTTTAAGCCAAATTTGGTGAGGAACTCTAAATTAGCATTCTGATGGAAATAAGGATGGTTTGGTTAGTATTTGAGACATGATGACATTTGAAAAATTTAGCATGTCTGGAGTCAGGAAAATGGCCATTTTTTCAGTATTTCAAGGGTATTTCAAGAAAGTTGGTTTAGGCAAATTAAAAGTGGAGCTTTTTAAGCCAAATTTGGTCAGGAACTCTAAATTGGCATTCTGATGGAAATAAGGATGGTTTGGATAGTATTTGAGACATCAAGAAATTTGAGAAATTTTGCAAGTCTGGAGTCAGGCAATATGGTCATTTTTTCAGTATTTTAAGGGTATTTCAAGAATGTTTCTTTAGGCAATGTAAAAGTGGAGGTTTTGAAGCTAAATTTAGTCAGCAACTCTAAATTGGCATTTAGTTGGAAATAAGGATTGTTTGGTTAGTATTTGAGACATCAAGAAATTTGAGAAATTTTGCATGTCCGGAGTCAGGCAAAATTGCTATTTTGCAGTATTTTAAGGGTATTTCAAGAAAGTTGCTTTAGGCAATGTAAAAGTGGAGCTTTTTAAGCCAAATTTGGTCAGGAACTCTAAATTGGCATTCTGATGGAAATAAGGATTGTTTTGTTAGAATTTGAGACATCAAGAAATTTGAGAAATTTTGCATGTCTGGAGTCAGGCAAAATGGCCATTTTTTCAGTATTTCAAGGGTATTTCAAGAAAGTTGCTTTAGGCAATGTAAAACAGGAGCTTTTTAAGCCAAATTTGGTCAGGAACTCTATAATGGCATTCTGATGGAAATAAGGATGGTTTGGTTAGTATTTGAGACATCAAGAAATTTGAGAAATTTTGCATGTCGCGAGTCAAGAAAAATTGCCATTTTTCAGTATTTTAAAGGTATTTCAAGAAAGTTGCTTTAGGCAATGTAAAAGTGGATATTTTTAAGCCAAATTTGGTCAGGAACTCTAAATTGGCCTTCTGATGGAAATAAGGATGGTTTGGTTAGTATTTGAGACATCGAAAAGTTTGAGAAATTTTGCATGTCTGGAGTTAGGCAAATAGGCCATTTTTCAGTATTTTAACGGTATTTCAAGAAAGTTGCTTTAGGCAAAGTAAAGTTGAAGCTATTAATGCCAAATTTGGTAAGAAACTCTAAATTGGCATTCTCATGGAAATTAGAATTGTTTAGTTAGTATTTGAGAGATCAAGAAATTTGAGATATTTTGCATGTCCGGAGACAGACAAAATGGCCATTTTTCAGTATTTTAAGGGTATTTCAAGAAAGTTGCTTTAGGCAACGTAAAACTGGAGCTTTTTAAGCCAAATTTGGTCAGGAACTCTAAATTGGCATTCTGATGGAAATAAGGACGGTTTGGTTTGTATTTGAGACATCAAGAAATTTGAGAAATTTTGCCTGTCCGGAGTCAGGCAAAATGGCCATTTTTTCAGTATTTTAAGGGTATTTCAAGAAAGTTTCTTTAGGCAACGTAAAACTGGAGCTTTTTAAGCCAAATTTGGTCAGGAACTCTAAGGTGGCATTCTGATGGAAATAAGGACGGTTTGCTTAGTATTTGAGACATCAAGAAATTTGAGAAATTTTGCCTGTCCGGAGTCAGGCAAAATGGCCATTTTTTCAGTATTTTAAGGGTATTTCAAGAAAGTTGCTTTAAGCAATGTAGAACAGGAGCTTTTTAAGCCAAATTTGGTCAGGAACTCTATAATGGCATTCTGATGGAAATAAGGATGGTTTGGTTAGTATTTGAGACATCAAAAATTTTGAGAAAATATCCATGTCTGGAGTCAGGCAAATAGGCCATTTTTCAGTATTTTAACGGTATTTCAAGAAAGTTTCTTTAGGCAATGTAAAAGTGGAGCTTTTTAAGCCAAATTTGGTCAGGAACTCTAAATTGGCATTCTGATGGAAATAAGGATGGTTTGGTTAGTATTTGAGACATCAAGAAATTGGAGAAATTTTGCATGTCCGGAGTCAGGCAAATTTGCTATTTTGCAGTATTTTAAGGGTATTTCAAGAAAGTTGCTTTAGGCAATGTAAAAGTGGAGCTTTTTAAGCCAAATTTGGTCAGGAACTCTAAATTGGCATTCTGATGGAAATAAGGATTGTTTGGTTAGTATTTGAGACATCAAGAAATTTGAGAAATTTTGCATGTCTGGAGTCAGGCAAATAGGCCATTTTTCAGTATTTTAACGGTATTTGAAGAAAGTTGCTTCAGGCAATGTAAAAGTGGAGCTTTTCTAAGCCAAATTTGGTCAGGAACTCTAAATTGGCATTCTGGTGGAAATAAGGATGGTTTGGTTAGTATTTGAGACAAGACGAAATATGAGAAATTTTGCATGTCTGGAGTCAGGCAATATGGCCATTTTTTCAGTATTTAAAGGGTATTTCAAGAAAGTTGCTTTAGGCAATGAAAAAGTGGAGATTTTGAAGCTAAATTTTGTCATGAGGAACTCTAAATTGGCATTTAGATGGAAATAAGGATGGTTTGGTTAGTATTTGAGACATCAAGAAATTTGAGAAATTTTGCATATCCGGAGTCAGGCAAAATGGCTATTTTTCAGTATTTTAAGGGTATTTCAAGAAAGTTGCTTTAGGCAATGTAAAAGTGGAGCTTTTTAAGCCAAAATTGGTCATGAACTCTAAATTGGCATTCTGATGGAATAAAGGATGGTTTGGTTAGTATTTGAAACATCAAGAAATTTGAGAAATTTTGCATGTCGGGAGTCAGGCAAAATGGCTATTTTTCAGCATTTTAAGGGTATTTCAAGAAAGTTGCTTTAGGCAATGTAAAAGTGGAGCTTTTTAAGCCAAATTTGGTGAGGAACTCTAAATTAGCATTCTGATGGAAATTAGGATGGTTTGGTTAGTATTTGAGACATGATGACATTTGAAAAATTTAGCATGTCTGGAGTCAGGAAAATGGCCATTTTTCAGTATTTTAAGGGTATTTCAAGAAAGTTGGTTTAGGCAAATTAAAAGTGGAGCTTTTTAAGCGAAATTTGGTCAGGAACTCTACATTGGCATTCTGGTGGAAATAAGGATGGTTTGGTTACTATTTTAGACACCAAGAAATTTGAGAAATTTTGCATGTCCGGAGTCAGGCAAAATGGCCATTTTTTCAGTATTTCAAGGTTATTTCAAGAAAGTTGCTTTAGGCAATGTAAAACAGGAGCTTTTGAAGCCAAATTTTGTCAGGAACTCTATAATGGCATTCTGATGGAAATAAGGATGGTTTGGTTATTATTTGAGACATCAAAAAATTTGAGAAATTTTGCATGTCGCGAGTCAGGAAAAATTGCCATTTTTCAGTATTTTAACGGTATTTCAAGAAAGTTGCTTTAGGCAATGTAAAAGTGGAGCTTTTTAAGCCAAATTAGGTCAGGAACTCTAAATTGGCATTCTGATGGAAATAAGGATGGTTTGGTTAGTATTTGAGACATCAAAAAGTTTGAGAAATTTTGCATGTGTGGAGTCAGGAAAATAGGCCATTTTTCAGTATTTTAACGGTATTTCAAGAAAGTTGCTTTAGGCAAAGTAAAGTTGAAGCTTTTAATGCCAAATTTGGTCAGGAACTCTAAATTGGCATTCTCATGGAAATAAAAATTGTTTAGTTAGTATTTGAGACATCAAGAAATTTGAGATAGTTTGCATGTCCGGAGTCAGACAAAATGGCCATTTTTCAGTATTTTAAGGGTATTTCAAGAAAGTTGCTTTAGGCAACGTAAAACTGGAGCTTTTTAAGCCAAATTTGGTCAGGAACTCTAAATTGGCATTCTGATGGAAATAAGGACGGTTTGCTTAGTATTTGAGACATCAAGAAATTTGAGAAATTTTGCCTGTCCGGGGTCAGGCAAAATGGCCTTTTTTTCAGTATTTTAAGGGTATTTCAAGAAAGTTGCTTTAGGCAACGTAAAACTGGAGCTTTTTAAGCAAAATTTGGTCAGGAACTCTAAATTGGCATTCTGATGGAAATAAGGACGGTTTTGTTAGTATTTGAGGCATCAAGAAATTTGAGAAATTTTGCCTGTCCGAAGTCAGGCAACATCGACATTTTTCAGTGTTTTAAGGGTATTTCAAGAAAGTTGCTTCAGGCAATGTAAAAGTGGAGCTTTCTAAGCCAAATTATGTCAGGAACTCTAAATTGGCTGTCTGGTGGAAATAAGGATGGTTTGGTTAGTATTTGAGACATGACGAAATTTGACAACTTTTTAATGTCTGGAGTCAGGCAATATGGCCATTTTTTCAGTATTTTAAGGGTATTTAAGAAAGTTTCTTTAGGCAATGAAAAAGTGGAGATTTTGAAGCTAAATTTGGTCAGGAACTCTAAATTGGCATTTAGATGGAAATAAGGATGGTTTGGTTAGTATTTGAGACATTAAGAAATTTGAGAAATTTTGCATGTCCGGATACAGGCAAAATGGCTATTTTTCAGTATTTTAAGGGTATTTCAAGAAAGTTGCTTTAGGCAATGTAAAAGTGGAGCTTTTTAAGATAAAATTGGTCATGAACTCTAAATTGGCATTCTGATGGAAATAAGGATGGTTTGGTTAGTATTTGAAACATCAAGAAATTTGAGAAATTTTGTATGTCGGGAGTCAGGCAAAATGGCTATTTTTCAGCATTTTAAGGGTATTTCAAGAAAGTTGCTTTAGGCAATGTAAAAGTGGAGCTTTTTAAGCAAATTTGGTCAGGAACTCTAAATTAGCATTCTGATGAAAATAAGGATGGTTTGGTTAGTATTTGAGATATGATGACATTTGAGAAATTTAGCATGTCTGGAGTCAGGAAAATGGCCATTTTTCAGTATTTTAAGGGTATTTCAAGAAAGTTGCTTTAGGCAATGTAAAAGTGGAGCTTTTTAAGATAAAATTGGTCAGGAACTCTAAATTGGCATTCTGATGGAAATAAGGATGGTTTGGATAGTATTTGAGACATCAAGAAGTTTGAGAAATTTTGCATGTCTGGAAACAGGCAATATGGCCATTTTTTCAGTATTTTAAGGGTGTTTTAAGAAAGTTGCTTTAGGCAATGTAAAACTGGAGCTTTTTAGGCAAAATTTGGTCAGGAACTCTAAATTGCCATTCTGATAGAAATAAGGATGGTTTGGTTAGTATTTGAGATATGACGAAATTTGAGAAATTTTGCATGTCTGGAGTCAGGCAATATGGTCATTTTTTCAGTATTTTAAGGGTATTTCAAGAAAGTTGCTTCAGGCAATGTAAAAGTGGATCTTTCTATGCCATATTTGGTCAGGAACTCTAAATTGGCATTCTGGTGGAAATAAGGATGGTTTGGTTAGTATTTGAGACATCAAGAAATTTGAGAAATTTTGCATGTCCGGAGTCAGGCAAAATGGCTATTTTTATGTATTTTAAGGGTATTTCAAGAAAAATGATTTAGGCAATGTAAAAGTGGAGCTTTTCAAGCCAAATTTGGTCAGAAACTCTAAATTGGCATTCTGATGGAAATGAGGATGGTTTGGTTAGTATTTGAGACATCAAGAAATTTTAGAAATTTTGCATGTCCGGAGTCATGCAATATAGACATTTTTTTAGTATTTTAAGGGTATTTCAAGAAAGTTGCTTCAGGCAATGTAAAAGTGGAGCTTTTCTAAGCCAAATTTGGTCAGGAACTCTAAATTGGTATTCTGGTGGAAATAAGGATGGTTTGGTTAGTATTTGAGACATGACGAAATATGAGAAATTTTGCATGTCTGGAGTCAGGCAATATGGCCATTTTTTCAGTATTTAAAGGGTATTTCAAGAAAGTTGCTTTAGGCAATGAAAAAGTGGAGATTTTGAAGCTAAATTTTGTCAGGAACTCTAAATTGGCATTTAGATGGAAATAACGATGGTTTGGTTAGTATTTGAGACATCAAGAAGTTTGAGAAATTTTGCATGTCCGGAGTCAGGCAAAATGGCTATTTTTCGGTATTTTAAGGGTATTTCAAGAAAGTTGCTTTAGGCAATGTAAAAGTGGAGCTTTTTAAGCCAAATTTGGTCAGAAACTCTAAATTGGCATTCTGATGGAAATAAGGATGGTTTGGTTAGTATTTGAGACATCAAGAAATTTGAGAAATTTTGCATGTCTGGAGTCAGGCAAATAGGCCATTTTTCAGTATTTTAACGGTATTTCAAGAAAGTTGCTTCAGGCAATGTAAAAGTGCAGCTTTTTAAGCCAAATTTGGTCAGGAACTCTACATTGGCATTCTGGTGGAAATAAGGATGGTTTGGTTACTATTTTAGACACTAAGAAATTTGAGAAATTTGGCATGTCCGGAGTCAGGCAAAATGGCCATTTTTTCAGTATTTCAAGGGTATTTCAAGAAAGTTGCTTTAGGCAATGTAAAACAGGAGCTTTTTAAGCCAAATTTGGTCAGGAACTTTATAATGGCATTCTGATGGAAATAAGGATGGTTTGGTTAGTATTTGAGACATCAAGAAATTTGAGAAATTTTGCATGTCGCGAGTCAGGAAAAATTGCCATTTTTCAGTATTTTAAAGGTATTTCAAGAAAGTTGCTTTAGGCAATGTAAAAGTGGAGATTTTTAAGCCAAATTTGGTCAGGAACTCTAAATTGGCATTCTGATGGAAATAAGGATGGTTTGGTTAGTATTTGAGACATCAAAAAGTTTGAGAAATTTTGCATGTTTGGAGTTAGGCAAATAGGCCATTTTTCAGTATTTTAACGGTATTTCAAGAAAGTTTCTTTAGGCAAAGTAAAGTTAAAGCTATTAATGCCAAATTTGGTAAGAAACTCTAAATTGGCATTCTCATGGAAATTAGAATTGTTTAGTTAGTATTTGAGACATCAAGAAATTTGAGATATTTTGCATGTCCGGAGACAGACAAAATGGCCATTTTTTAGTATTTTAAGGGTATTTCAAGAAAGTTGCTTTAGGCAACGTAAAACTGGAGCTTTTTAAGCCAAATTTGGTCAGGAACTCTAAATTGGCATTCTGATGGAAATAAGGACGGTTTGGTTTGTATTTGAGACATCAAGAAATTTGAGAAATTTTGCCTGTCCGGAGTCAGGCAAAATGGCCATTTTTTCAGTATTTTAAGGGTATTTCAAGAAAGTTTCTTTAGGCAACGTAAAACTGGAGCTTTTTAAGCAAAATTTGGTCAGGAACTCTAAATTAGCATTCTGATGGAAATAAGGACGGTTTGGTTAGTATTTGAGACATCAAGAAATTTGAGAAATTTTGCCTGTCCGGAGTCAGGCAAAATGGCCATTTTTTCAGTATTTTAAGGGTATTTCAAGAAAGTTGCTTTAAGCAATGTAGAACAGGAGCTTTTTTAGCCAAATTTGGTCAGGAACTCTATAATGGCATTCTGATGGAAATAAGGATGGTTTGGTTAGTATTTGAGACATCAAAAATTTTGAGAAAATATCCATGTCTGGAGTCAGGCAAATAGGCCATTTTTCAGTATTTTAACGGTATTTCAAGAAAGTTTCTTCAGGCAATGTAAAAGTGCAGCTTTTTAAGCCAAATTTGGTCAGGAACTTTACATTGGCATTCTGGTGGAAATAAGGATATTTTGGTTACTATTTTAGACACTAAGAAATTTGAGAAATTTGGCATGTCCGGAGTCAGGCAAAATGGCCATTTTTTCAGTATTTCAAGGGTATTTCAAGAAAGTTGCTTTAGGCAATGTAAAACAGGAGCTTTTTAAGCCAAATTTGGTCAGGAACTCTATAATGGCATTCTGATGGAAATAAGGATGGTTTGGTTAGTATTTGAGACATCAAGAAATTTGAGAAATTTTGCATGTCGCGAGTCAGGAAAAATTGCCATTTTTCAGTATTTTAAAGGTATTTCAAGAAAGTTGCTTTAGGCAATGTAAAAGTGGAGATTTTTAAGCCAAATTTGGTCAGGAACTCTAAATTGGCATTCTGATGGAAATAAGGATGGTTTGGTTAGTATTTGAGACATCAAAAAGTTTGAGAAATTTTGCATGTTTGGAGTTAGGCAAATAGGCCATTTTTCAGTATTTTAACGGTATTTCAAGAAAGTTTCTTTAGGCAAAGTAAAGTTAAAGCTATTAATGCCAAATTTGGTAAGAAACTCTAAATTGGCATTCTCATGGAAATTAGAATTGTTTAGTTAGTATTTGAGACATCAAGAAATTTGAGATATTTTGCATGTCCGGAGACAGACAAAATGGCCATTTTTTAGTATTTTAAGGGTATTTCAAGAAAGTTGCTTTAGGCAACGTAAAACTGGAGCTTTTTAAGCCAAATTTGGTCAGGAACTCTAAATTGGCATTCTGATGGAAATAAGGACGGTTTGGTTTGTATTTGAGACATCAAGAAATTTGAGAAATTTTGCCTGTCCGGAGTCAGGCAAAATGGCCATTTTTTCAGTATTTTAAGGGTATTTCAAGAAAGTTTCTTTAGGCAACGTAAAACTGGAGCTTTTTAAGCAAAATTTGGTCAGGAACTCTAAATTAGCATTCTGATGGAAATAAGGACGGTTTGGTTAGTATTTGAGACATCAAGAAATTTGAGAAATTTTGCCTGTCCGGAGTCAGGCAAAATGGCCATTTTTTCAGTATTTTAAGGGTATTTCAAGAAAGTTGCTTTAAGCAATGTAGAACAGGAGCTTTTTAAGCCAAATTTGGTCAGGAACTCTATAATGGCATTCTGATGGAAATAAGGATGGTTTGGTTAGTATTTGAGACATCAAAAATTTTGAGAAAATATCCATGTCTGGAGTCAGGCAAATAGGCCATTTTTCAGTATTTTAACGGTATTTTAAGAAAGTTTCTTCAGGCAATGTAAAAGTGCAGCTTTTTAAGCCAAATTTGGTCAGGAACTCTACATTGGCATTCTGGTGGAAATAAGGATATTTTGGTTACTATTTTAGACACTAAGAAATTTGAGAAATTTGGCATGTCCGGAGTCAGGCAAAATGGCCATTTTTTCAGTATTTCAAGGGTATTTCAAGAAAGTTGCTTTAGGCAATGTAAAACAGGAGCTTTTTAAGCCAAATTTGGTCAGGAACTCTATAATGGCATTCTGATGGAAATAAGGATGGTTTGGTTAGTATTTGAGACATCAAGAAATTTGAGAAATTTTGCATGTCGCGAGTCAGGAAAAATTGCCATTTTTCAGTATTTTAAAGGTATTTCAAGAAAGTTGCTTTAGGCAATGTAAAAGTGGAGATTTTTAAGCCAAATTTGGTCAGGAACTCTAAATTGGCATTCTGATGGAAATAAGGATGGTTTGGTTAGTATTTGAGACATCAAAAAGTTTGAGAAATTTTGCATGTCTGGAGTTAGGCAAATAGGCCATTTTTCAGTATTTTAACGGTATTTCAAGAAAGTTGCTTTAGGCAAAGTAAAGTTGAAGCTATTAATGCCAAATTTGGTAAGAAACTCTAAATTGGCATTCTCATGGAAATTAGAATTGTTTAGTTAGTATTTGAGACATCAAGAAATTTGAGATATTTTGCATGTCCGGAGACAGACAAAATGGCCATTTTTCAGTATTTTAAGGGTATTTCAAGAAAGTTGCTTTAGGCAACGTAAAACTGGAGCTTTTTAAGCCAAATTTGGTCAGGAACTCTAAATTGGCATTCTGATGGAAATAAGGACGGTTTGGTTTGTATTTGAGACATCAAGAAATTTGAGAAATTTTGCCTGTCCGGAGTCAGGCAAAATGGCCATTTTTTCAGTATTTTAAGGGTATTTCAAGAAAGTTTCTTTAGGCAACGTAAAACTGGAGCTTTTTAAGCAAAATTTGGTCAGGAACTCTAAATTAGCATTCTGATGGAAATAAGGACGGTTTGGTTAGTATTTGAGACATCAAGAAATTTGAGAAATTTTGCCTGTCCGGAGTCAGGCAAAATGGCCATTTTTTCAGTATTTTAAGGGTATTTCAAGAAAGTTGCTTTAAGCAATGTAGAACAGGAGCTTTTTAAGCCAAATTTGGTCAGGAACTCTATAATGGCATTCTGATGGAAATAAGGATGGTTTGGTTAGTATTTGAGACATCAAAAATTTTGAGAAAATATCCATGTCTGGAGTCAGGCAAATAGGCCATTTTTCAGTATTTTAACGGTATTTCAAGAAAGTTTCTTCAGGCAATGTAAAAGTGCAGCTTTTTAAGCCAAATTTGGTCAGGAACTCTACATTGGCATTCTGGTGGAAATAAGGATATTTTGGTTACTATTTTAGACACTAAGAAATTTGAGAAATTTGGCATGTCCGGAGTCAGGCAAAATGGCCATTTTTTCAGTATTTCAAGGGTATTTCAAGAAAGTTGCTTTAGGCAATGTAAAACAGGAGCTTTTTAAGCCAAATTTGGTCAGGAACTCTATAATGGCATTCTGATGGAAATAAGGATGGTTTGGTTAGTATTTGAGACATCAAGAAATTTGAGAAATTTTGCATGTCGCGAGTCAGGAAAAATTGCCATTTTTCAGTATTTTAAAGGTATTTCAAGAAAGTTGCTTTAGGCAATGTAAAAGTGGAGATTTTTAAGCCAAATTTGGTCAGGAACTCTAAATTGGCATTCTGATGGAAATAAGGATGGTTTGGTTAGTATTTGAGACATCAAAAAGTTTGAGAAATTTTGCATGTTTGGAGTTAGGCAAATAGGCCATTTTTCAGTATTTTAACGGTATTTCAAGAAAGTTTCTTTAGGCAAAGTAAAGTTAAAGCTATTAATGCCAAATTTGGTAAGAAACTCTAAATTGGCATTCTCATGGAAATTAGAATTGTTTAGTTAGTATTTGAGACATCAAGAAATTTGAGATATTTTGCATGTCCGGAGACAGACAAAATGGCCATTTTTTAGTATTTTAAGGGTATTTCAAGAAAGTTGCTTTAGGCAACGTAAAACTGGAGCTTTTTAAGCCAAATTTGGTCAGGAACTCTAAATTGGCATTCTGATGGAAATAAGGACGGTTTGGTTTGTATTTGAGACATCAAGAAATTTGAGAAATTTTGCCTGTCCGGAGTCAGGCAAAATGGCCATTTTTTCAGTATTTTAAGGGTATTTCAAGAAAGTTTCTTTAGGCAACGTAAAACTGGATCTTTTTAAGCAAAATTTGGTCAGGAACTCTAAATTAGCATTCTGATGGAAATAAGGACGGTTTGGTTAGTATTTGAGACATCAGGAAATTTGAGAAATTTTGCCTGTCCGGAGTCAGGCAAAATGGCCATTTTTTCAGTATTTTAAGGGTATTTCAAGAAAGTTGCTTTAAGCAATGTAGAACAGGAGCTTTTTAAGCCAAATTTGGTCAGGAACTCTATGATGGCATTCTGATGGAAATAAGGATGGTTTGGTTAGTATTTGAGACATCAAAAATTTTGAGAAAATATCCATGTCTGGAGTCAGGCAAATAGGCCATTTTTCAGTATTTTAACGGTATTTCAAGAAAGTTTCTTCAGGCAATGTAAAAGTGCAGCTTTTTAAGCCAAATTTGGTCAGGAACTCTACATTGGCATTCTGGTGGAAATAAGGATATTTTGGTTACTATTTTAGACACTAAGAAATTTGAGAAATTTGGCATGTCCGGAGTCAGGCAAAATGGCCATTTTTTCAGTATTTCAAGGGTATTTCAAGAAAGTTGCTTTAGGCAATGTAAAACAGGAGCTTTTTAAGCCAAATTTGGTCAGGAACTCTATAATGGCATTCTGATGGAAATAAGGATGGTTTGGTTAGTATTTGAGGCATCAAGAAATTTGAGAAATTTTGCATGTCGCGAGTCAGGAAAAATTGCCATTTTTCAGTATTTTAAAGGTATTTCAAGAAAGTTGCTTTAGGCAATGTAAAAGTGGAGATTTTTAAGCCAAATTTGGTCAGGAACTCTAAATTGGCATTCTGATGGAAATAAGGATGGTTTGGTTAGTATTTGAGACATCAAAAAGTTTGAGAAATTTTGCATGTCTGGAGTTAGGCAAATAGGCCATTTTTCAGTATTTTAATGGTATTTCAAGAAAGTTGCTTTAGGCAAAGTAAAGTTGAAGCTATTAATGCCAAATTTGGTAAAAAACTCTAAATTGGCATTCTCATGGAAATTAGAATTGTTTAGTTAGTATTTGAGACATCAAGAAATTTGAGATATTTTGCATGTCCGGAGACAGACAAAATGGCCATTTTTCAGTATTTTAAGGGTATTTCAAGAAAGTTGCTTTAGGCAACGTAAAACTGGAGCTTTTTAAGCCAAATTTGGTCAGGAACTCTAAATTGGCATTCTGATGGAAATAAGGACGGCTTGGTTTGTATTTGAGACATCAAGAAGTTTGAGAAATTTTGCCTGTCCGGAGTCAGGCAAAATGGCCATTTTTTCAGTATTTTAAGGGTATTTCAAGAAAGTTTTTTTAGGCAACGTAAAACTGGAGCTTTTTAAGCAAAATTTGGTCAGGAACTCTAAATTAGCATTCTGATGGAAATAAGGACGGTTTGGTTAGTATTTGAGACATCAAGAAATTTGAGAAATTTTGCCTGTCCGGAGTCAGGCAAAATGGCCATTTTTTCAGTATTTTAAGGGTATTTCAAGAAAGTTGCTTTAAGCAATGTAGAACAGGAGCTTTTTAAGCCAAATTTGGTCAGGAACTCTATAATGGCATTCTGATGGAAATAAGGATGGTTTGGTTAGTATTTGAGACATCAAAAATTTTGAGAAAATATCCATGTCTGGAGTCAGGCAAATAGGCCATTTTTCAGTATTTCAACGGTATTTCAAGAAAGTTGCTTCAGGCAATGTAAAAGTGCAGCTTTTTAAGCCAAATTTTGTCAGGAACTCTACATTGGCATTCTGGTGGAAATAAGGATGGTTTGGTTACTATTTTAGACACCAAGAAATTTGAGAAATTTTGCATGTCCGGAGTCAGGCAAAATGGCCATTTTTTCAGTATTTCAAGGTTATTTCAAGAAAGTTGCTTTAGGCAATGTAAAACAGGAGCTTTTGAAGCCAAATTTGGTCAGGAACTCTATAATGGCATTCTGATGGAAATAAGGATGGTTTGGTTATTATTTGAGACATCAAAAAATTTGAGAAATTTTGCATGTCGCGAGTCATGAAAAATTTCCATTTTTCAGTATTTTAACGGTATTTCAAGAAAGTTGCTTTAGGCAATGTAAAAGTGGAGCTTTTTAAGCCAAATTTGGTCAGGAACTCTAAATTGGCATTCTGATGGAAATAAGGATGGTTTGGTTAGTATTTGAGACATCAAGAAATTTGAGAAATTTTGCATGTCCGGAGTCAGGCAAAATTGCTATTTTGCAGTATTTTAAGGGTATTTCAAGAAAGTTGCTTTAGGCAATGTAAAAGTGGAGCTTTTTAAGCCAAATTTGGTCAGGAACTCTAAATTGGCATTCAGATGGAAATAAGGATTGTTTGGTTAGTATTTGAGACATCAAGAAATTTGAGAAATTTTGCATGTCTGGAGTCAGGCAAATCGGCCATTTTTCAGTATTTTAACGGTATTTCAAGAAAGTATCTTCAGGCAATGTAAAAGTGCAGCTTTTTAAGCCAAATTTGGTCAGGAACTCTACATTGGATTTCTGGTGGAAATAAGGATGGTTTGGTTACTATTTTAGACACTAAGAAATTTGAGAAATTTGGCATGTCCGGAGTC
The DNA here is from genome assembly GCA_963855995.1 of Muricea muricata. NCBI lineage: Eukaryota > Metazoa > Cnidaria > Anthozoa > Malacalcyonacea > Plexauridae > Muricea > Muricea muricata. The sequence goes on along the minus strand of OY979717.1, from coordinate 20,865,975 downwards.
AGGCAAAATGGCCATTTTTTCAGTATTTCAAGGGTATTTCAAGAAAGTTGCTTTAGGCAATGTAAAACAGGAGCTTTTTAAGCCAAATTTGGTCAGGAACTCTATAATGGCATTCTGATGGAAATAAGGATGGTTTGGTTAGTATTTGAGACATCAAGAAATTTGAGAAATTTTGCATGTCGCGAGTCAGGAAAAATTGCCATTTTTCAGTATTTTAACGGTATTTCAAGAAAGTTGCTTTAGGCAATGTAAAAGTGGAGATTTTTAAGCCAAATTTGGTCAGGAACTCTAAATTGGCATTCTGATGGAAATAAGGATGGTTTGGTTAGTATTTGAGACATCAAAAAGTTTGAGAAATTTTGCATGCCTGGAGTTAGGCAAATAGGCCATTTTTCAGTATTTTAACGGTATTTCAAGAAAGTTGCTTTAGGCAAAGTAAAGTTGAAGCTATTAATGCCAAATTTGGTAAGAAACTCTAAATTGGCATTCTCATGGAAATTAGAATTGTTTAGTTAGTATTTGAGACATCAAGAAATTTGAGATATTTTGCATGTCCGGAGACAGACAAAATGGCCATTTTTCAGTATTTTAAGGGGTATTTCAAGAAAGTTGCTTTAGGCAACGTAAAACTGGAGCTTTTTAAGCCAAATTTGGTCAGGAACTCTAAATTGGCATTCTGATGGAAATAAGGACGGTTTGGTTTGTATTTGAGACATCAAGAAATTTGAGAAATTTTGCCTGTCCGCAGTCAGGCAAAATGGCCATTTTTTCAGTATTTTAAGGGTATTTCAAGAAAGTTGCTTTAGGCAACGTAAAACTGGAGCTTTTTAAGCCAAATTTTGTCAGGAACTCTAAATTGGCATTCTGATGGAAATAAGGACGGTTTGGTTAGTATTTGAGACATCAAGAAATTTGAGAAATTTTGCCTGTCCGGAGTCAGGCAAAATGGCCATTTTTTCAGTATTTTAAGGGTATTTCAAGAAAGTTGCTTTAAGCAATGTAGAACAGGAGCTTTTTAAGCCAAATTTGGTCAGGAACTCTATAATGTCATTCTGATGGAAATAAGGATGGTTTGGTTAGTATTTGAGACATCAAAAATTTGGAGAAAATATCCATGTCTGGAGTCAGGCAAATAGGCCATTTTTCAGTATTTTAACGGTATTTCAAGAAAGTTGCTTCAGGCAATGTAAAAGTGCAGCTTTTTAAGCCAAATTTTGTCAGGAACTCTACATTGGCATTCTGGTGGAAATAAGGATGGTTTTGTTACTTTTTAAGACACCAAGAAATTTGAAAAATTTTGCAAGTCCGGAGTCAGGCAAAATGGCCATTTTTTCAGTATTTCAAGGTTATTTCAAGAAAGTTGCTTTAGGCAATGTAAAACAAGAGCTTTTGAAGCAAATTTGGTCAGGAACTCTATAATGGCATTCTGATGGAAATAAGGATGGTTTGGTTATTATTTGAGACATCAAAAAATTTGAGAAATTTTGCATGTCGCGAGTCAGGAAAAATTGCCATTTTTCAGTATTTTAACGGTATTTCAAGAAAGTTGCTTTAGGCAATGTAAAAGTGGAGCTTTTTAAGCCAAATTTGGTCAGGAACTCTAAATTGGCATTCTGATGGAAATAAGGATGGTTTGGTTAGTATTTGAGACATCAAAAAGTTTGAGAAATTTTGCATGTGTGGAGTCAGGCAAATAGGCCATTTTTCAGTATTTTAACCGTATTTCAAGAAAGTTGCTTTAGGCAAAGTAAAGTTGTAGCTTTTAATGCCAAATTTGGTCAGGAACTCTAAATTGGCATTCTCATGGAAATAAAAATTGTTTAGTTAGTATTTGAGACATCAAGAAATTTGAGATATTTTGCATGTCCGGAGTCAGACAAAATGGCCATTTTTCAGTATTTTAAGGGTATTTCAAGAAAGTTGCTTTAGGCAACGTAAAACTGGAGCTTTTTAAGCCAAATTTGGTCAGGAACTCTAAATTGGCATTCTGATGGAATAAAGAACGGTTTGGTTTGTATTTGAGACATCAAGAAATTTGAGAAATTTTGCCTGTCCGCAGTCAGGCAAAATGGCCATTTTTTCAGTATTTTAAGGGTATTTCAAGAAAGTTGCTTTAGGCAACGTAAAACTGGAGCTTTTTAAGCCAAATTTGGTCAGGAACTCTAAATTGGCATTCTGATGGAAATAAGGACGGTTTGGTTAGTATTTGAGACATCAAGAAATTTGAGAAATTTTGCCTGTCCGGAGTCAGGCAAAATGGCCATTTTTTCAGTATTTTAAGGGTATTTCAAGAAAGTTGCTTTAAGCAATGTAGAACAGGAGCTTTTTAAGCCAAATTTGGTCAGGAACTCTATAATGTCATTCTGATGGAAATAAGGATGGTTTGGTTAGTATTTGAGACATCAAAAATTTGGAGAAAATATCCATGTCTGGAGTCAGGCAAATAGGCCATTTTTCAGTATTTTAACGGTAGTTCAAGAAAGTTGCTTCAGGCAATGTAAAAGTGCAGCTTTTTAAGCCAAATTTTGTCAGGAACTCTACATTGGCATTCTGGTGGAAATAAGGATGGTTTGGTTACTTTTTTAGACACCAAGAAATTTGAGAAATTTTGCATGTCCGGAGTCAGGCAAAATGGCCATTTTTTCAGTATTTCAAGGTTATTTCAAGAAAGTTGCTTTAGGCAATGTAAAACAGGAGCTTTTGAAGCCAAATTTGGTCAGGAACTCTATAATGGCATTCTGATGAAAATAAGGATGGTTTGGTTATTATTTGAGACATCAAAAAATTTGAGAAATTTTGCATGTCGCGAGTCAGGAAAAATTGCCATTTTTCAGTATTTTAACGGTATTTCAAGAAAGTTGCTTTAGGCAATGTAAAAGTGGAGCTTTTTAAGCCAAATTTGGTCAGGAACTCTAAATTGGCATTCTGATGGAAATAAGTATGGTTTGGTTAGTATTTGAGACATCAAAAAGTTTGAGAAATTTTGCATGTGTCGAGTCAGGCAAATAGGCCATTTTTCAGTATTTTAACGGTATTTCAAGAAAGTTGCTTTAGGCAAAGTAAAGTTGAAGCTTTTAATGCCAAATTTGGTCAGGAACTCTAAATTGGCATTCTCATGGAAATAAAAATTGTTTAGTTAGTATTTGCGACATCAAGAAATTTGAGATATTTTGCATGTCCGGAGTCAGACAAAATGGCCATTTTTCAGTATTTTAAGGGTATTTCAAGAAAGTTCCTTTAGGCAACGTAAAACTGGAGCTTTTTAAGCCAAATTTGGTCAGGAACTCTAAATTGGCATTCTGATGGAAATAAGGACGGTTTGGTTAGTATTTGAGACATCAAGAAATTTGAGAAATTTTGCCTGTCCGGGGTCAGGCAAAATGGCCATTTTTTCAGTATTTTAAGAGTATTTCAAGAAAGTTGCTTTAGGCAACGTAAAACTGGAGCTTTTTAAGCCAAATTTGGTCAGGAACTCTAAATTGGCATTCTGATGGAAATAAGGACGGTTTGGTTAGTATTTGAGACATCAAGAAATTTGAGAAATTTTGCCTGTCCGGAGTCAGGCAAAATGGCCATTTTTTCAGTGTTTTAAGGGTATTTCAAGAAAGTTGCTTTAAGCAATGTAGAACAGGAGCTTTTTAAGCCAAATTTGGTCAGGAACTCTATAATGTCATTCTGATGGAAATAAGGATGGTTTGGTTAGTATTTGAGACATCAAAAATTTTGAGAAAATATCCATGTCTGGAGTCAGGCAAATAGGCCATTTTTCAGTATTTTAACGGTATTTCAAGAAAGTTGCTTTAAGCAATGTAGAACAGGAGCTTTTTAAGCCAAATTTGGTCAGGAACTCTATCATGTCATTCTGATGGAAATAAGGATGGTTTGGTTAGTATTTGAGACTTCAAAAATTTTGAGAAAATATCCATGTCTGGAGTCAGGCAAATAGGCCATTTTTCAGTATTTTAACGGTATTTCAAGAAAGTTGCTTCAGGCAATGTAAAAGTGCAGCTTTTTAAGCCAAATTTTGTCAGGAACTCAACATTGGCATTCTGGTGGAAATAAGGATGGTTTGGTTACTATTTTAGACACCAAGAAATTTGTGAAATTTTGCATGTCCGGAGTCAGGCAAAATGGCCATTTTTTCAGTATTTCAAGGTTATTTCAAGAAAGTTGCTTTAGGCAATGTAAAACAGGAGCTTTTGAAGCCAAATTTTGTCAGGAACTCTATAATGGCATTCTGATGGAAATAAGGATGGTTTGGTTATTATTTGAGACATCAAAAAATTTGAGAAATTTTGCATGTCGCGAGTCAGGAAAAATTGCCATTTTTCAGTATTTTAACGGTATTTCAAGAAAGTTGCTTTAGGCAATGTAAAAGTGGAGCTTTTTAAGCCAAATTTGGTCAGGAACTCTAAATTGGCATTCTGATGGAAATAAGGATGGTTTGGTTAGTATTTGAGACATCAAAAAGTTTGAGAAATTTTGCATGTGTGGAGTCAGGCAAATAGGCCATTTTTCAGTATTTTAACGGTATTTCAAGAAAGTTGCTTTAGGCAAAGTAAAGTTGAAGCTTTTAATGCCAAATTTGGTCAGGAACTCTAAATTGGCATTCTCATGGAAATAAAAATTGTTTAGTTAGTATTTGAGACATCAAGAAATTTGAGATATTTTGCATGTCCGGAGTCAGACAAAATGGCCATTTTTCAGTATTTTAAGGGTATTTCAAGAAAGTTGCTTTAGGCAACGTAAAACTGGAGCTTTTTAAGCCAAATTTGGTCAGGAACTCTAAATTGGCATTCTGATGGAAATAAGGACGGTTTGGTTAGTATTTGAGACATCAAGAAATTTGAGAAATTTTGCCTGTCCGGGGTCAGGCAAAATGGCCTTTTTTTCAGTATTTTAAGGGTATTTCAAGAAAGTTGCTTTAGGCAACGTAAAACTGGAGCTTTTTAAGCCAAATTTGGTCAGGAACTCTAAATTGGCATTCTGATGGAAATAAGGACGGTTTTGTTAGTATTTGAGGCATCAAGAACTTTGAGAAATTTTGCCTGTCCGAAGTCAGGCAACATCGACATTTTTCAGTGTTTTAAGGGTATTTCAAGAAAGTTGCTTCAGGCAATGTAAAAGTGGAGCTTTCTAAGCCAAATTTTGTCAGGAACTCTAAATTGGCTGTCTGGTGGAAATAAGGATGGTTTGGTTAGTATTTGAGACATGACGAAATTTGACAACTTTTTAATGTCTGGAGTCAGGCAATATGGCCATTTTTTCAGTATTTTAAGGGTATTTCAAGAAAGTTGCTTTAGGCAATGAAAAAGTGGAGATTTTTAAGCCAAATTTGGTCAGGAACTCTAAATTGGCATTCTGATGGAAATAAGGATGGTTTGGTTAGTATTTGAGACATTAAGAAATTTCAGAAATTTTGCATGTCCGGATACAGGCAAAATGGCTATTTTTCAGTATTTTAAGGGTATTTCAAGAAAGTTGCTTTAGGCAATGTAAAAGTGGAGCTTTTTAAGATAAAATTGGTCATGAACTCTAAATTGGCATTCTGATGGAAATAAGGATGGTTTGGTTAGTATTTGAAACATCAAGAAATTTGAGAAATTTTGTATGTCGGGAGTCAGGCAAAATGGCTATTTTTCAGCATTTTAAGGGTATTTCAAGAAAGTTGCTTTAGGCAATGTAAAAGTGGAGCTTTTTAAGCAAATTTGGTCAGGAACTCTAAATTAGCATTCTGATGAAAATAAGGATGGTTTGGTTAGTATTTGAGATATGATGACATTTGAGAAATTTTGCATGTGTGGAGTCAGGCAAATAGGCCATTTTTCAGTATTTTAACGGTATTTCAAGAAAGTTGCTTTAGGCAAAGTAAAGTTGAAGCTTTTAATGCCAAATTTGGTCAGGAACTCTAAATTGGCATTCTCATGGAAATAAAAATTGTTTAGTTAGTATTTGAGACATCAAGAAATTTGAGATATTTTGCATGTCCGGAGTCAGACAAAATGGCCATTTTTCAGTATTTTAAGGGTATTTCAAGAAAGTTGCTTTAGGCAACGTAAAACTGGAGCTTTTTAAGCCAAATTTGGTCAGGAACTCTAAATTGGCATTCTGATGGAAATAAGGACGGTTTGGTTAGTATTTGAGACATCAAGAAATTTGAGAAATTTTGCCTGTCCGGGGTCAGGCAAAATGGCCTTTTTTTCAGTATTTTAAGGGTATTTCAAGAAAGTTGCTTTAGGCAACGTAAAACTGGAGCTTTTTAAGCCAAATTTGGTCAGGAACTCTAAATTGGCATTCTGATGGAAATAAGGACGGTTTTGTCAGTATTTGAGGCATCAAGAACTTTGAGAAATTTTGCCTGTCCGAAGTCAGGCAACATCGACATTTTTCAGTGTTTTAAGGGTATTTCAAGAAAGTTGCTTCAGGCAATGTAAAAGTGGAGCTTTCTAAGCCAAATTTTGTCAGGAACTCTAAATTGGCTGTCTGGTGGAAATAAGGATGGTTTGGTTAGTATTTGAGACATGACGAAATTTGACAACTTTTTAATGTCTGGAGTCAGGCAATATGGCCATTTTTTCAGTATTTTAAGGGTATTTCAAGAAAGTTGCTTTAGGCAATGAAAAAGTGGAGATTTTTAAGCCAAATTTGGTCAGGAACTCTAAATTGGAATTCTGATGGAAATAAGGATGGTTTGGTTAGTATTTTAGACACAAAGAAATTTGAGAAATTTTGCATGTCTGGAGTCAGGAAAAATGGCCATATTTTCAGTATTTTAACGGTATTTAAAGAAAGTTGCTTCAGGCAATGTAAAAGTGGAGCTTTCTATGCCATATTTGGTCAAGAACTCTAAATTGGCATTCTGGTGGAAATAAGGATGGTTTTGTTAGTATTTGAGACATCAAGAAATTTGAGAAATTTTGCATGTCGGGAGTCAGGCAAAATGGCTATTTTTCAGCATTTTAAGGGTATTTCAAGAAAGTTGCTTTAGGCAATGTAAAAGTGGAGCTTTTTAAGCCAAATTTGGTCAGGAACTCTAAATTAGCATTCTGATGAAAATAAGGATTGTTTGGTTAGTATTTGAGACATGATGACATTTGAGAAATTTAGCATGTCTGGACTCAGAAAAATGGCCATTTTTCAGTATTTTAAGGGTATTTCAAGAAAGTTGCTTTAGGCAACGTAAAACTGGAGCTTTTTAAGCCAAATTTGGTCAGGAACTCTAAATTGGCATTCTGATGGAAATAAGGACGGTTTGGTTTGTATTTGAGACATCAAGAAATTTGAGAAATTTTGCCTGTCCGGAGTCAGGCAAAATGGCCATTTTTTCAGTATTTTAAGGGTATTTCAAGAAAGTTTCTTTAGGCAACGTAAAACTGGAGCTTTTTAAGCAAAATTTGGTCAGGAACTCTAAATTAGCATTCTGATGGAAATAAGGACGGTTTGGTTAGTATTTGAGACATCAAGAAATTTGAGAAATTTTGCCTGTCCGGAGTCAGGCAAAATGGCCATTTTTTCAGTATTTTAAGGGTATTTCAAGAAAGTTGCTTTAAGCAATGTAGAACAGGAGCTTTTTAAGCCAAATTTGGTCAGGAACTCTATAATGGCATTCTGATGGAAATAAGGATGGTTTGGTTAGTATTTGAGACATCAAAAATTTTGAGAAAATATCCATGTCTGGAGTCAGGCAAATAGGCCATTTTTCACTATTTTAACGGTATTTCAAGAAAGTTGCTTCAGGCATTGTAAAAGTGCAGCTTTTTAAGCCAAATTTTGTCAGGAACTCTACATTGGCATTCTGGTGGAAATAAGGATGGTTTGGTTACTATTTTAGACACTAAGAAATTTGAGAAATTTGGCATGTCCGGAAACAGGCAAAATGGCCATTTTTTCAGTATTTCAAGGGTATTTCAAGAAAGTTGCTTTAGGCAATGTAAAACAGGAGCTTTTTAAGCCAAATTTGGTCAGGAACTCTATAATGGCATTCTGATGGAAATAAGGATGGTTTGGTTAGTATTTGAGACATCAAGAAATTTGAGAAATTTTGCATGTCGCGAGTCAGGAAAAATTGCCATTTTTCAGTATTTTAAAGGTATTTCAAGAAAGTTTCTTTAGGCAATGTAAAAGTGGAGATTTTTAAGCCAAATTTGGTCAGGAACTCTAAATTGGCATTCTGATGGAAATAAGGATGGTTTGGTTAGTATTTGAGACATCAAAAAGTTTGAGAAATTTTGCATGTCTGGAGTTAGGCAAATAGGCCATTTTTCAGTATTTTAACGGTATTTCAAGAAAGTTGCTTTAGGCAAAGTAAAGTTGAAGCTATTAATGCCAAATTTGGTAAGAAACTCTAAATTGGCATTCTCGTGGAAATTAGAATTGTTTAGTTAGTATTTGAGACATCAAGAAATTTGAGATATTTTGCATGTCCGGAGACAGACAAAATGGCCATTTTTCAGTATTTTAAGGGTATTTCAAGAAAGTTGCTTTAGGCAACGTAAAACTGGGGCTTTTTAAGCCAAATTTGGTCAGGAACTCTAAATTGGCATTCTGATGGAAATAAGGACGGTTTGGTTTGTATTTGAGACATCAAGAAATTTGAGAAATTTTGCCTGTCCGGAGTCAGGCAAAATGGCCATTTTTTCAGTATTTTAAGGGTATTTCAAGAAAGTTGCTTTAGGCAATGAAAAAGTGGAGATTTTTAAGCCAAATTTGGTCAGGAACTCTAAATTGGAATTCTGATGGAAATAAGGATGGTTTGGTTAGTATTTTAGACACAAAGAAATTTGAGAAATTTTGCATGTCTGGAGTCAGGAAAAATGGCCATATTTTCAGTATTTTAACGGTATTTAAAGAAAGTTGCTTCAGGCAATGTAAAAGTGGAGCTTTCTATGCCATATTTGGTCAAGAACTCTAAATTGGCATTCTGGTGGAAATAAGGATGGTTTTGTTAGTATTTGAGACATCAAGAAATTTGAGAAATTTTGCATGTCGGGAGTCAGGCAAAATGGCTATTTTTCAGCATTTTAAGGGTATTTCAAGAAAGTTGCTTTAGGCAATGTAAAAGTGGAGCTTTTTAAGCCAAATTTGGTCAGGAACTCTAAATTAGCATTCTGATGAAAATAAGGATTGTTTGGTTAGTATTTGAGACATGATGACATTTGAGAAATTTAGCATGTCTGGACTCAGAAAAATGGCCATTTTTCAGTATTTTAAGGGTATTTCAAGAAAGTTGCTTTAGGCAACGTAAAACTGGAGCTTTTTAAGCCAAATTTGGTCAGGAACTCTAAATTGGCATTCTGATGGAAATAAGGACGGTTTGGTTTGTATTTGAGACATCAAGAAATTTGAGAAATTTTGCCTGTCCGGAGTCAGGCAAAATGGCCATTTTTTCAGTATTTTAAGGGTATTTCAAGAAAGTTTCTTTAGGCAACGTAAAACTGGAGCTTTTTAAGCAAAATTTGGTCAGGAACTCTAAATTAGCATTCTGATGGAAATAAGGACGGTTTGGTTAGTATTTGAGACATCAAGAAATTTGAGAAATTTTGCCTGTCCGGAGTCAGGCAAAATGGCCATTTTTTCAGTATTTTAAGGGTATTTCAAGAAAGTTGCTTTAAGCAATGTAGAACAGGAGCTTTTTAAGCCAAATTTGGTCAGGAACTCTATAATGGCATTCTGATGGAAATAAGGATGGTTTGGTTAGTATTTGAGACATCAAAAATTTTGAGAAAATATCCATGTCTGGAGTCAGGCAAATAGGCCATTTTTCACTATTTTAACGGTATTTCAAGAAAGTTGCTTCAGGCATTGTAAAAGTGCAGCTTTTTAAGCCAAATTTTGTCAGGAACTCTACATTGGCATTCTGGTGGAAATAAGGATGGTTTGGTTACTATTTTAGACACTAAGAAATTTGAGAAATTTAGCATGTCCGGAAACAGGCAAAATGGCCATTTTTTCAGTATTTCAAGGGTATTTCAAGAAAGTTGCTTTAGGCAATGTAAAACAGGAGCTTTTTAAGCCAAATTTGGTCAGGAACTCTATAATGGCATTCTGATGGAAATAAGGATGGTTTGGTTAGTATTTGAGACATCAAGAAATTTGAGAAATTTTGCATGTCGCGAGTCAGGAAAAATTGCCATTTTTCAGTATTTTAAAGGTATTTCAAGAAAGTTTCTTTAGGCAATGTAAAAGTGGAGATTTTTAAGCCAAATTTGGTCAGGAACTCTAAATTGGCATTCTGATGGAAATAAGGATGGTTTGGTTAGTATTTGAGACATCAAAAAGTTTGAGAAATTTTGCATGTCTGGAGTTAGGCAAATAGGCCATTTTTCAGTATTTTAACGGTATTTCAAGAAAGTTGCTTTAGGCAAAGTAAAGTTGAAGCTATTAATGCCAAATTTGGTAAGAAACTCTAAATTGGCATTCTCGTGGAAATTAGAATTGTTTAGTTAGTATTTGAGACATCAAGAAATTTGAGATATTTTGCATGTCCGGAGACAGACAAAATGGCCATTTTTCAGTATTTTAAGGGTATTTCAAGAAAGTTGCTTTAGGCAACGTAAAACTGGGGCTTTTTAAGCCAAATTTGGTCAGGAACTCTAAATTGGCATTCTGATGGAAATAAGGACGGTTTGGTTTGTATTTGAGACATCAAGAAATTTGAGAAATTTTGCCTGTCCGGAGTCAGGCAAAATGGCCATTTTTTCAGTATTTTAAGGGTATTTCAAGAAAGTTTCTTTAGGCATCGTAAAACTGGAGCTTTTTAAGCAAAATTTGTTCAGGAACTCTAAATTAGCATTCTGATGGAAATAAGGACGGTTTGGTTAGTATTTGAGACATCAAGAAATTTGAGAAATTTTGCCTGTCCGGAGTCAGGCAAAATGGCCATTTTTTCAGTATTTTAAGGGTATTTCAAGAAAGTTGCTTTAAGCAATGTAGAACAGGAGCTTTTTAAGCAAAATTTGGTCACAAACTCTATAATGGCATTCTGATGGAAATAAGGATGGTTTGGTTAGTATTTGAGACATCAAAAATTTTGAGAAAATATCCATGTCTGGAGTCAGGCAAATAGGCCATTTTTCAGTATTTCAACGGTATTTCAAGAAAGTTGCTTCAGGCAATGTAAAAGTGCAGCTTTTTAAGCCAAATTTTCTCAGGAACTCTACATTGGCATTCTGGTGGAAATAAGGATGGTTTGGTTACTATTTTAGACACCAAGAAATTTGAGAAATTTTGCATGTCCGGAGTCAGGCAAAATGGCCATTTTTTCAGTATTTCAAGGTTATTTCAAGAAAGTTGCTTTAGGCAATGTAAAACAGGAGCTTTTGAAGCCAAATTTGGTCAGGAACTCTATAATGGCATTCTGATGGAAATAAGGATGGTTTGGTTATTATTTAAGACATCAAAAAATTTGAGAAATTTTGCATGTCGCGAGTCATGAAAAATTGCCATTTTTCAGTATTTTAACGGTATTTCAAGAAAGTTGCTTTAGGCAATGTAAAAGTGGAGATTTTTAAGCCAAATTTGGTCAGGAACTCTAAATTGGCATTCTGATGGAAATAAGGATGGTTTGGTTAGTATTTGAGACATCAAAAAGTTTGAGAAATTTTGCATGTCTGGAGTTAGGCAAATAGGCCATTTTTCAGTATTTTAACGGTATTTCAAGAAAGTTGCTTTAGGCAAAGTAAAGTTGAAGCTATTAATGCCAAATTTGGTAAGAAACTCTAAATTGGCATTCTCGTGGAAATTAGAATTGTTTAGTTAGTATTTGAGACATCAAGAAATTTGAGATATTTTGCATGTCCGGAGACAGACAAAATGGCCATTTTTCAGTATTTTAAGGGTATTTCAAGAAAGTTGCTTTAGGCAACGTAAAACTGGGGCTTTTTAAGCCAAATTTGGTCAGGAACTCTAAATTGGCATTCTGATGGAAATAAGGACGGTTTGGTTTGTATTTGAGACATCAAGAAATTTGAGAAATTTTGCCTGTCCGGAGTCAGGCAAAATGGCCATTTTTTCAGTATTTTAAGGGTATTTCAAGAAAGTTTCTTTAGGCATCGTAAAACTGGAGCTTTTTAAGCAAAATTTGTTCAGGAACTCTAAATTAGCATTCTGATGGAAATAAGGACGGTTTGGTTAGTATTTGAGACATCAAGAAATTTGAGAAATTTTGCCTGTCCGGAGTCAGGCAAAATGGCCATTTTTTCAGTATTTTAAGGGTATTTCAAGAAAGTTGCTTTAAGCAATGTAGAACAGGAGCTTTTTAAGCAAAATTTGGTCACGAACTCTATAATGGCATTCTGATGGAAATAAGGATGGTTTGGTTAGTATTTGAGACATCAAAAATTTTGAGAAAATATCCATGTCTGGAGTCAGGCAAATAGGCCATTTTTCAGTATTTCAACGGTATTTCAAGAAAGTTGCTTCAGGCAATGTAAAAGTGCAGCTTTTTAAGCCAAATTTTCTCAGGAACTCTACATTGGCATTCTGGTGGAAATAAGGATGGTTTGGTTACTATTTTAGACACCAAGAAATTTGAGAAATTTTGCATGTCCGGAGTCAGGCAAAATGGCCATTTTTTCAGTATTTCAAGGTTATTTCAAGAAAGTTGCTTTAGGCAATGTAAAACAGGAGCTTTTGAAGCCAAATTTGGTCAGGAACTCTATAATGGCATTCTGATGGAAATAAGGATGGTTTGGTTATTATTTAAGACATCAAAAAATTTGAGAAATTTTGCATGTCGCGAGTCATGAAAAATTGCCATTTTTCAGTATTTTAACGGTATTTCAAGAAAGTTGCTTTAGGCAATGTAAAAGTGGAGCTTTTTAAGCCAAATTTGGTCAAGAACTCTAAATTGGCATTCTGATGGAAATAAGGATGGTTTGGTTAGTATTTGAGACATCAAGAAATTTGAGAAATTTTGCATGTCCGGAGTCAGGCAAAATTGCTATTTTGCAGTATTTTAAGGGTATTTCAAGAAAGTTGCTTTAGGCAATGTAAAAGTGGAGCTTTTTAAGCCAAATTTGGTCAGGAACTCTAAATTGGCATTCAGATGGAAATAAGGATTGTTTGGTTAGTATTTGAGACATCAAGAAATTTGAGAAATTTTGCATGTCTGGAGTCAGGCAAATAGGCCATTTTTCAGTATTTTAAGAGTATTTCAAGAAAGTTGCTTTAGGCAACGTAAAACTGGAGCTTTTTAAGCCAAATTTGGTCAGGAACTCTAAATTGGCATTCTGATGGAAATAAGGACGGTTTGTTAGTATTTGAGTCATTAAAAAATTTGAGAAATTTTGCCTGTCCGGAGTCAGGCAAAATGGTCATTTTTTCAGTATTTTAAGGGTATTTCAAGAAAGTTGCTTTAAGCAATGTAGAACAGAAGCTTTTTAAGCCAAATTTGGTCAGGAACTCTATAATGGCATTCTGATGGAAATAAGGATGGTTTGGTTAGTATTTGAAAATCAAAAAATTTGAGAAATTGTCCATGTCTGGAGTCACGCAAATAGGCCATTTTTCAGTATTTTAACGGTATTTCAAAAAAGTTGCTTCAGGCAATGTAAAAGTGCAGCTTTTTAAGCCAAATTTGGTCAGGAACTCTACATTGGCATTCTGGTGGAAATAAGGATGGTTTGGTTACTATTTTAGAAAACAAAAAATTTGAGAAATTTTGCCTGTCCGGAGTCAGGCAAAATGGCCATTTTTTCAGTATTTTAAGGGTATTTCAAGAAAGTTGATTTAGGCAATGTAAAAGTGGAGCTTTTTAAGCCAAATATTGTCACGAACTTTATAATGGCATTCTGATGGAAATAGGGATGGTTTGGCTTGTATTTGAAACATCAAGAAATTTGTGAAATTTTGCCGGTCCGAAGTCAGGCAACATCGACATTTTTCAGTGTTTTAAGGGTATTTCAAGAAAAATGATTTAGGCAATGTAAAAGTGGAGCTTTTTAAGCCTAATTAGGTCAGAAACTCTACATTGGAATTCTGATGGAAATAAGGATGGTTTGGTTAGTATTTGAGACATCAAGAAATTTGAGAAATTTTGCATGTCGGGAGTCAGGCAAAATGGCTATTTTTCAGCATTTTAAGGGTATTTCAAGAAAGTTGCTTTAGGCAATGTAAAAGTAGAGCTTTTTAAGCCAAATTTGGTCAGGAACTCTAAATTAGCATTCTGATGAAAATAAGGATTGTTTGGTTAGTATTTGAGACATGATGACATTTGAGAAATTTAGCATGTCTGGACTCAGAAAAATGGCCATTTTTCAGTATTTTAAGGGTATTTCAAGAAAGTTGCTTTAGGCAACGTAAAACTGGAGCTTTTTAAGCCAAATTTGGTCAGGAACTCTAAATTGGCATTCTGATGGAAATAAGGATGGTTTGGTTAGTATTTGAGACATTAAGAAATTTGAGAAATTTTGCATGTCCGGATACAGGCAAAATGGCTATTTTTCAGTATTTTAAGGGTATTTCAAGAAAGTTGCTTTAGGCAATGTAAAAGTGGAGCTTTTTAAGATAAAATTGGTCATGAACTCTAAATTGGCATTCTGATGGAAATAAGGATGGTTTGGTTAGTATTTGAAACATCAAGAAATTTGAGAAATTTTGTATGTCGGGAGTCAGGCAAAATGGCTATTTTTCAGCATTTTAAGGGTATTTCAAGAAAGTTGCTTTAGGCAATGTAAAAGTGGAGCTTTTTAAGCAAATTTGGTCAGGAACTCTAAATTAGCATTCTGATGAAAATAAGGATGGTTTGGTTAGTATTTGAGATATGATGACATTTGAGAAATTTAGCATGTCTGGAGTCAGGAAAATGGCCATTTTTCAGTATTTTAACCGTATTTCAAGAAAGTTGCTTTAGGCAAAGTAAAGTTGAAGCTTTTAATGCCAAATTTGGTCAGGAACTCTAAATTGGCATTCTCATGGAAATAAAAATTGTTTAGTTAGTATTTGAGACATCAAGAAATTCTAGATATTTTGCATGTCCGGAGTCAGACAAAATGGCCATTTTTCAGTATTTTAAGGGTATTTCAAGAAAGTTGCTTTAGGCAACGTAAAACTGGAGCTTTTTAAGCCAAATTTGGTCAGGAACTCTAAATTGGCATTCTGATGGAATAAAGAACGGTTTGGTTTGTATTTGAGACATCAAGAAATTTGAGAAATTTTGCCTGTCCGCAGTCAGGCAAAATGGCTATTTTTTCCGTATTTTAAGGGTATTTCAAGAAAGTTGCTTTAGGCAACGTAAAACTGGAGCTTTTTAAGCCAAATTTGGTCAGGAACTCTAAATTGGCATTCTGATGGAAATAAGGACGGTTTGGTTAGTATTTGAGACATCAAGAAATTTGAGAAATTTTGCCTGTCCGGAGTCAGGCAAAATGGCCATTTTTTCAGTATTTTAAGGGTATTTCAAGAAAGTTGCTTTAAGCAATGTAGAACAGGAGCTTTTTAAGCCAAATTTGGTCAGGAACTCTATAATGTCATTCTGATGGAAATAAGGATGGTTTGGTTAGTATTTGAGACATCAAAAATTTGGAGAAAATATCCATGTCTGGAGTCAGGCAAATAGGCCATTTTTCAGTATTTTAACGGTATTTCAAGAAAGTTGCTTTAGGCAATGTAAAAGTGCAGCTTTTTAAGCCAAATTTTGTCAGGAACTCTACATTGGCATTCTGGTGGAAATAAGGATGGTTTGGTTACTTTTTTAGACACCAAGAAATTTGAGAAGTTTTGCATGTCCGGAGTCAGGCAAAATGGCCATTTTTTCAGTATTTCAAGGTTATTTCAAGAAAGTTGCTTTAGGCAATGTAAAACAGGAGCTTTTGAAGCAAATTTGGTCAGGAACTCTATAATGGCATTCTGATGGAAATAAGGATGGTTTGGTTATTATTTGAGACATCAAAAAATTTGAGAAATTTTGCATGTCGCGAGTCAGGAAAAATTGCCATTTTTCAGTATTTTAACGGTATTTCAAGAAAGTTGCTTTAGGCAATGTAAAAGTGGAGCTTTTTAAGCCAAATTTGGTCAGGAACTCTAAATTGGCATTCTGATGGAAATAAGGATGGTTTGGTTAGTATTTGAGACATCAAAAATTTTGAGAAAATATCCATGTCTGGAGTCAGGCAAATAGGCCATTTTTCAGTATTTTAACGGTATTTCAAGAAAGTTGCTTCAGGCAATGTAAAAGTGCAGCTTTTTAAGCCAAATTTTGTCAGGAACTCTACATTGGCATTCTGGTGGAAATAAGGATGGTTTGGTTACTATTTTAGACACTAAGAAATTTGAGAAATTTGGCATGTCCGGAGTCAGGCAAAATGGCCATTTTTTCAGTATTTCAAGGGTATTTCAAGAAAGTTGCTTTAGGCAATGTAAAACAGGAGCTTTTTAAGCAAAATTTGGTTAGGAACTCTATAATGGCCCTCTGATGGAAATAAGGATGGTTTGGTTAGTATTTGAGACATCAAGAAATTTGAGAAATTTTGCATGTCGCGAGTCAGGAAAAATTGCCATTTTTCAGTATTTTAAAGGTATTTCAAGAAAGTTGCTTTAGGCAATGTAAAAGTGGAGATTTTTAAGCCAAATTTGGTCAGGAACTCTAAATTGGCATTCTGATGGAAATAAGGATGGTTTGGTTAGTATTTGAGACATCAAAAAGTTTGAGAAATTTTGCATGTCTGGAGTTAGGCAAATAGGCCATTTTTCAGTATTTTAACGGTATTTCAAGAAAGTTGCTTTAGGCAAAGTAAAGTTGAAGCTATTAATGCCAAATTTGGTAAGAAACTCTAAATTGGCATTCTCATGGAAATTAGAATTGTTTAGTTAGTATTTGAGACATCAAGAAATTTGAGATATTTTGCATGTCCGGAGACAGACAAAATGGCCATTTTTCAGTATTTTAAGGGTATTTCAAGAAAGTTGCTTTAGGCAACGTAAAACTGGAGCTTTTTAAGCCAAATTTGGTCAGGAACTCTAAATTGGCATTCTGATGGAAATAAGGACGGTTTGGTTTGTATTTGAGACATCAAGAAATTTGAGAAATTTTGCCTGTCCGGAGTCAGGCAAAATGGCCATTTTTTCAGTATTTTAAGGGTATTTCAAGAAAGTTTCTTTAGGCAACGTAAAACTGGAGCTTTTTAAGCAAAATTTGGTCAGGAACTCTAAATTAGCATTCTGATGGAAATAAGGACGGTTTGGTTAGTATTTGAGACATCAAGAAATTTGAGAAATTTTGCCTGTCCGGAGTCAGGCAAAATGGCCATTTTTTCAGTATTTTAAGGGTATTTCAAGAAAGTTGCTTTAAGCAATGTAGAACAGGAGCTTTTTAAGCAAAATTTGGTCAGGAACTCTATAATGTCATTCTGATGGAAATAAGGATGGTTTGGTTAGTATTTGAGACATCAAAAATTTGGAGAAAATATCCATGTCTGGAGTAAGGCAAATAGGCCATTTTTCAGTATTTTAACGGTATTTCAAGAAAGTTGCTTCAGGCAATGTAAAAGTGCAGCTTTTTAAGCCAAATTTTGTCAGGAACTCTACATTGGCATTCTGGTGGAAATAAGGATGGTTTGGTTACTTTTTTAGACACCAAGAAATTTGAGAAATTTTGCATGTCCGGAGTCAGGCAAAATGGCCATTTTTTCAGTATTTCAAGGTTATTTCAAGAAAGTTGCTTTAGGCAATGTAAAACTGGAGCTTTTGAAGCCAAATTTGGTCAGGAACTCTATAATGGCATTCTGATGGAAATAAGGATGGTTTGGTTATTATTTGAGATATCAAAAAATTTGAGAAATTTTGCATGTCGCGAGTCAGGAAAAATTGCCATTTTTCAGTATTTTAACGGTATTTCAAGAAAGTCGCTTTAGGCAATGTAAAAGTGGAGCTTTTTAAGCCAAATTTGGTCAGGAACTCTAAATTGGCATTCTGATGGAAATAAGGATGGTTTGGTTAGTATTTGAGACATCAAAAAGTTTGAGAAATTTTGCATGTGTCGAGTCAGGCAAATAGGCCATTTTTCAGTATTTTAACGGTATTTCAAGAAAGTTGCTTTAGGCAAAGTAAAGTTGAAGCTTTTAATGCCAAATTTGGTCAGGAACTCTAAATTGGCATTCTTATGGAAATAAAAATTGTTTAGTTAGTATTTTAGACATCAAGAAATTTGAGATATTTTGCATGTCCGGAGTCAGACAAAATGGCCATTTTTCAGTATTTTAAGGGTATTTCAAGAAAGTTGCTTTAGGCAACGTAAAACTGGATTTTTTTAAGCCAAATTTGGTCAGGAACTCTAAATTGGTATTCTGATGGAAATAAGGACGGTTTGGTTAGTATTTGAGACATCAAGAAATTTGAGAAATTTTGCGTGTCCGGGGTCAGGCAAAATGGCCATTTTTTCAGTATTTTAAGAGTATTTCAAGAAAGTTGCTTTAGGCAACGTAAAACTGGAGCTTTTTAAGCCAAATTTGGTCAGGAACTCTAAATTGGCATTCTGATGGAAATAAGGACGGTTTGGTTTGTATTTGAGACATCAAGAAATTTGAGAAATTTTGCCTGTCCGGAGTCAGGCAAAATGGCCATTTTTTCAGTATTTTAAGGGTATTTCAAGAAAGTTTCTTTAGGCAACGTAAAACTGGAGCTTTTTAAGCAAAATTTGTTCAGGAACTCTAAATTAGCATTCTGATGGAAATAAGGACGGTTTGGTTAGTATTTGAGACATCAAGAAATTTGAGAAATTTTGCCTGTCCGGAGTCAGGCAAAATGGCCATTTTTTCAGTATTTTAAGGGTATTTCAAAAAAGTTGCTTTAAGCAATGTAGAACAGGAGCTTTTTAAGCCAAATTTGGTCCGGAACTCTATAATGTCATTCTGATGGAAATAAGGATGGTTTGGTTAGTATTTGAGACATCAAAAATTTGGAGAAAATATCCATGTCTGGAGTCAGGCAAATAGGCCATTTTTCAGTATTTTAACGGTATTTCAAGAAAGTTGCTTCAGGCAATGTAAAAGTGCAGCTTTTTAAGCCAAATTTTGTCAGGAACTCTACATTGGCATTCTGGTGGAAATAAGGATGGTTTGGTTACTTTTTTAGACACCAAGAAATTTGAAAAATTTTGCATGTCCGGAGTCAGGCAAAATGGCCATTTTTTCAGTATTTCAAGGTTATTTCAAGAAAGTTGCTTTAGGCAATGTAAAACAGGAGCTTTTGAAGCAAATTTGGTCAGGAACTCTATAATGGCATTCTGATGGAAATAAGGATGGTTTGGTTATTATTTGAGACATCAAAAAATTTGAGAAATTTTGCATGTCGCGAGTCAGGAAAAATTGCCATTTTTCAGTATTTTAACGGTATTTCAAGAAAGTTTCTTTAGGCAATGTAAAAGTGGAGCTTTTTAAGCCAAATTTGGTCAGGAACTCTAAATTGGCATTCTGATGGAAATAAGGATGGTTTGGTTAGTATTTGAGACATCAAAAAGTTTGAGAAATTTTGCATGTGTGGAGTCAGGCAAATAGGCCATTTTTCAGTATTTTAACCGTATTTCAAGAAAGTTGCTTTAGGCAAAGTAAAGTTGAAGCTTTTAATGCCAAATTTGGTCAGGAACTCTAAATTGGCATTCTCATGGAAATAAAAATTGTTTAGTTAGTATTTGAGACATCAAGAAATTTGAGATATTTTGCATGTCCGGAGTCAGACAAAATGGCCATTTTTCAGTATTTTAAGGGTATTTCAAGAAAGTTGCTTTAGGCAACGTAAAACTGGAGCTTTTTAAGCCAAATTTGGTCAGGAACTCTAAATTGGCATTCTGATGGAAATAAGGACGGTTTGGTTAGTATTTGAGACATCAAGAAATTTGAGAAATTTTGCCTGTCCGTTGTCAGGCAAAATGGCCATTTTTTCAGTATTTTAAGAGTATTTCAAGAAAGTTGCTTTAGGCAACGTAAAACTGGAGCTTTTTAAGCCAAATTTGGTCAGGAACTCTAAATTGGCATTCTGATGGAAATAAGGACGGTTTGTTAGTATTTGAGGCATTAAGAAATTTGAGAAATTTTGCCTGTCCGGAGTCAGGCAAAATGGTCATTTTTTCAGTATTTTAAGGGTTTTTCAAGAAAGTTGCTTTAAGCAATGTAGAACAGAAGCTTTTTAAGCAAAATTTGGTCAGGAACTCTATAATGGCATTCTGATGGAAATAAGGATGGTTTGGTTAGTATTTGAAAATCAAAAAATTTGAGAAATTATCCATGTCTGGAGTCACGCAAATAGGCCATTTTTCAGTATTTTAACGGTATTTCAAGAAAGTTGCTTCAGGCAATGTAAAAGTGCAGCTTTTTAAGCCAAATTTGGTCAGGAACTCTACATTGGCATTCTGGTGGAAATAAGGATGGTTTGGTTACTATTTTAGACACCAAGAAATTTGAGAAATTTTGCCTGTCCGGAGTCAGGCAAAATGGCCATTTTTTCAGTATTTTAAGGGTATTTCAAGAAAGTTGATTTAGGCAATGTAAAAGTGGAGCTTTTTAAGCCAAATATTGTCAGGAACTTTATAATGGCATTCTGATGGAAATAGGGATGGTTTGGTTAGTATTTGAAACATCAAGAAATTTGAGAAATTTTGCCGGTCCGAAGTCAGGCAACATCGACATTTTTCAGTGTTTTAAGGGTATTTCAACAAAAATGATTTAGGCAATGTAAAAGTGGAGCTTTTTAAGCCTAATTTGGTCAGAAACTCTAAATTGGAATTCTGATGGAAATAAGGATGGTTTGAGACATCAAGAAATTTGAGATATTTTGCATGTCCGGAGTCAGACAAAATGGCCATTTTTCAGTATTTTAAGGGTATTTCAAGAAAGTTGCTTTAGGCAACGTAAAACTGGAGCTTTTTAAGCCAAATTTGGTCAGGAACTCTAAATTGGCATTCTGATGGAATAAAGAACGGTTTGGTTTGTATTTGAGACATCAAGAAATTTGAGAAATTTTGCCTGTCCGCAGTCAGGCAAAATGGCTATTTTTTTCGTATTTTAAGGGTATTTCAAGAAAGTTGCTTTAGGCAACGTAAAACTGGAGCTTTTTAAGCCAAATTTGGTCAGGAACTCTAAATTGGCATTCTGATGGAAATAAGGATGGTTTGGTTAGTATTTGAGACATTAAGAAATTTGAGAAATTTTGCATGTCCGGATACAGGCAAAATGGCTATTTTTCAGTATTTTAAGGGTATTTCAAGAAAGTTGCTTTAGGCAATGTAAAAGTGGAGCTTTTTAAGATAAAATTGGTCATGAACTCTAAATTGGCATTCTGATGGAAATAAGGATGGTTTGGTTAGTATTTGAAACATCAAGAAATTTGAGAAATTTTGTATGTCGGGAGTCAGGCAAAATGGCTATTTTTCAGCATTTTAAGGGTATTTCAAGAAAGTTGCTTTAGGCAATGTAAATGTGGAGCTTTTTAAGCAAATTTGGCCATGGTCAGGAACTCTAAATTAGCATTCTGATGAAAATAAGGATGGTTTGGTTAGTATTTGAGATATGATGACATTTGAGAAATTTAGCATGTCTGGAGTCAGGAAAATGGCCATTTTTCAGTATTTTAACCGTATTTCAAGAAAGTTGCTTTAGGCAAAGTAAAGTTGAAGCTTTTAATGCCAAATTTGGTCAGGAACTCTAAATTGGCATTCTCATGGAAATAAAAATTGTTTAGTTAGTATTTGAGACATCAAGAAATTCTAGATATTTTGCATGTCCGGAGTCAGACAAAATGGCCATTTTTCAGTATTTTAAGGGTATTTCAAGAAAGTTGCTTTAGGCAACGTAAAACTGGAGCTTTTTAAGCCAAATTTGGTCAGGAACTCTAAATTGGCATTCTGATGGAATAAAGAACGGTTTGGTTTGTATTTGAGACATCAAGAAATTTGAGAAATTTTGCCTGTCCGCAGTCAGGCAAAATGGCTATTTTTTCCGTATTTTAAGGGTATTTCAAGAAAGTTGCTTTAGGCAACGTAAAACTGGAGCTTTTTAAGCCAAATTTGGTCAGGAACTCTAAATTGGCATTCTGATGGAAATAAGAACGGTTTGGTTAGTATTTGAGACATCAAGAAATTTGAGAAATTTTGCCTGTCTGGAGTCAGGCAAAATGGCCATTTTTTCAGTATTTTAAGGGTATTTCAAGAAAGTTGCTTTAAGCAATGTAGAACAGGAGCTTTTTAAGCCAAATTTGGTCAGGAACTCTATAATGTCATTCTGATGGAAATAAGGATGGTTTGGTTAGTATTTGAGACATCAAAAATTTGGAGAAAATATCCATGTCTGGAGTCAGGCAAATAGGCCATTTTTCAGTATTTTAACGGTATTTCAAGAAAGTTGCTTCAGGCAATGTAAAAGTGCAGCTTTTTAAGCCAAATTTTGTCAGGAACTCTACATTGGCATTCTGGTGGAAATAAGGATGGTTTGGTTACTTTTTTAGACACCAAGAAATTTGAGAAATTTTGCATGTCCGGAGTCAGGCAAAATGGCCATTTTTTCAGTATTTCAAGGTTATTTCAAGAAAGTTGCTTTAGGCAATGTAAAACAGGAGCTTTTGAAGCCAAATTTGGTCAGGAACTCTATAATGGCATTCTGATGAAAATAAGGATGGTTTGGTTATTATTTGAGACATCAAAAAATTTGAGAAATTTTGCATGTCGCGAGTCAGGAAAAATTGCCATTTTTCAGTATTTTAACGGTATTTCAAGAAAGTTGCTTTAGGCAATGTAAAAGTGGAGCTTTTTAAGCCAAATTTGGTCAGGAACTCTAAATTGGCATTCTGATGGAAATAAGGATGGTTTGGTTAGTATTTGAGACATCAAAAATTTTGAGAAAATATCCATGTCTGGAGTCAGGCAAATAGGCCATTTTTCAGTATTTTAACGGTATTTCAAGAAAGTTGCTTCAGGCAATGTAAAAGTGCAGCTTTTTAAGCCAAATTTTGTCAGGAACTCTACATTGGCATTCTGGTGGAAATAAGGATGGTTTAGTTACTATTTTAGACACTAAGAAATTTGAGAAATTTGGCATGTCCGGAGTCAGGCAAAATGGCCATTTTTTCAGTATTTCAAGGGTATTTCAAGAAAGTTGCTTTAGGCAATGTAAAACAGGAGCTTTTTAAGCAAAATTTGGTTAGGAACTCTATAATGGCATTCTGATGGAAATAAGGATGGTTTGGTTAGTATTTGAGACATCAAGAAATTTGAGAAATTTTGAATGTCGCGAGTCAGGAAAAATTGCCATTTTTCAGTATTTTAAAGGTATTTCAAGAAAGTTGCTTTAGGCAATGTAAAAGTGGAGATTTTTAAGCCAAATTTTGTCAGGAACTCTAAATTGGCATTCTGATGGAAATAAGGATGGTTTGGTTAGTATTTGAGACATCAAAAAGTTTGAGAAATTTTGCATGTCTGGAGTTAGGCAAATAGGCCATTTTTCAGTATTTTAACGGTATTTCAAGAAAGTTGCTTTAGGCAAAGTAAAGTTGAAGCTATTAATGCCAAATTTGGTAAGAAACTCTAAATTGGCATTCTCATGGAAATTAGAATTGTTTAGTTAGTATTTGAGACATCAAGAAATTTGAGATATTTTGCATGTCCGGAGACAGACAAAATGGCCATTTTTCAGTATTTTAAGGGTATTTCAAGAAAGTTGCTTTAGGCAACGTAAAACTGGAGCTTTTTAAGCCAAATTTGGTCAGGAACTCTAAATTGGCATTCTGATGGAAATGAGGACGGTTTGGTTTGTATTTGAGACATCAAGAAATTTGAGAAATTTTGCCTGTCCGGAGTCAGGCAAAATGGCCATTTTTTCAGTATTTTAAGGGTATTTCAAGAAAGTTTCTTTAGGCAACGTAAAACTGGAGCTTTTTAAGCAAAATTTGGTCAGGAACTCTAAATTAGCATTGTGATGGAAATAAGGACGGTTTGGTTAGTATTTGAGACATCAAGAAATTTGAGAAATTTTGCCTGTCCGGAGTCAGGCAAAATGGCCATTTTTTCAGTATTTTAAGGGTATTTCAAGAAAGTTGCTTTAAGCAATGTAGAACAGGAGCTTTTTAAGCCAAATTTGGTCAGGAACTCTATAATGTCATTCTGATGGAAATAAGGATGGTTTGGTTAGTATTTGAGACATCAAAAATTTGGAGAAAATATCCATGTCTGGAGTCAGGCAAATAGGCCATTTTTCAGTATTTTAACGGTATTTCAAGAAAGTTGCTTCAGGCAATGTAAAAGTGCAGCTTTTTAAGCCAAATTTTGTCAGGAACTCTACATTGGCATTCTGGTGGAAATAAGGATGGTTTGGTTACTTTTTTAGACACCAAGAAATTTGAGAAATTTTGCATGTCCGGAGTCAGGCAAAATGGCCATTTTTTCAGTATTTCAAGGTTATTTCAAGAAAGTTGCTTTAGGCAATGTAAAACAGGAGCTTTTGAAGCCAAATTTGGTCAGGAACTCTATAATGGCATTCTGATGGAAATAAGGATGGTTTGGTTATTATTTGAGACATCAAAAAATTTGAGAAATTTTGCATGTCGCGAGTCAGGAAAAATTGCCATTTTTCAGTATTTTAACGGTATTTCAAGAAAGTTGCTTTAGGCAATGTAAAAGTGGAGCTTTTTAAGCCAAATTTGGTCAGGAACTCTAAATTGGCATTCTGATGGAAATAAGGATGGTTTGGTTAGTATTTGAGACATCAAAAAGTTTGAGAAATTTTGCATGTGTCGAGTCAGGCAAATAGGCCATTTTTCAGTATTTTAACGGTATTTCAAGAAAGTTTCTTTAGGCAAAGTAAAGTTGAAGCTTTTAATGCCAAATTTGGTCAGGAACTCTAAATTGGCATTCTCATGGAAATAAAAATTGTTTAGTTAGTATTTTAGACATCAAGAAATTTGAGATATTTTGCATGTCCGGAGTCAGACAAAATGGCCATTTTTCAGTATTTTAAGGGTATTTCAAGAAAGTTGCTTTAGGCAACGTAAAACTGGAGCTTTTTAAGCCAAATTTGGTCAGGAACTCTAAATTGGAATTCTGATGGAAATAAGGACGGTTTGGTTAGTATTTGAGACATCAAGAAATTTGAGAAATTTTGCCTGTCCGGGGTCAGGCAAAATGGCCATTTTTTCAGTATTTTAAGAGTATTTCAAGAAACTTGCTTTAGGCAACGTAAAACTGGAGCTTTTTAAGCAAAATTTGGTCAGGAACTCTAAATTGGCATTCTGATGGAAATAAGGACGGTTTGGTTAGTATTTGAGACATCAAGAAATTTGAGAAATTTTGCCTGTCCGGGGTCAGGCAAAATGGCCATTTTTTCAGTATTTTAAGAGTATTTCAAGAAAGTTGCTTTAGGCAACGTAAAACTGGAGCTTTTTAAGCCAAATTTGGTCAGGAACTCTAAATTGGCATTCTGATGGAAATAAGGACGGTTTGGTTAGTATTTGAGACATCAAGAAATTTGAGAAATTTTGCCTGTCCGGAGTCAGGCAAAATGGCCATTTTTTCAGTATTTTAAGGGTATTTCAAGAAAGTTGCTTTAAGCAATGTAGAACAGGAGCTTTTTAAGCCAAATTTGGTCAGGAACTCTATAATGTCATTCTGATGGAAATAAGGATGGTTTGGTTAGTATTTGAGACATCAAAAATTTTGAGAAAATATCCATGTCTGGAGTCAGGCAAATAGGCCATTTTTCAGTATTTTAACGGTATTTCAAGAAAGTTGCTTCAGGCAATGTAAAAGTGCAGCTTTTTAAGCCAAATTTTGTCAGGAACTCTACATTGGCATTCTGGTGGAAATAAGGATGGTTTGGTTACTTTTTTAGACACCAAGAAATTTGAAAAATTTTGCATGTCCGGAGTCAGGCAAAATGGCCATTTTTTCAGTATTTCAAGGTTATTTCAAGAAAGTTGCTTTAGGCAATGTAAAACAGGAGCTTTTGAAGCCAAATTTGGTCAGGAACTCTATAATGGCATTCTGATGGAAATAAGGATGGTTTGGTTATTATTTGAGACATCAAAAAATTTGAGAAATTTTGCATGTCGCGAGTCAGGAAAAATTGCCATTTTTCAGTATTTTAACGGTATTTCAAGAAAGTTGCTTTAGGCAATGTAAAAGTGGAGCTTTTTAAGCCAAATTTGGTCAGGAACTCTAAATTGGCATTCTGATGGAAATAAGGATGGTTTGGTTAGTATTTGAGACATCAAAAAGTTTGAGAAAATTTGCATGTGTGGAGTCAGGCAAATAGGCCATTTTTCAGTATTTTAACCGTATTTCAAGAAAGTTTCTTTAGGCAAAGTAAAGTTGAAGCTTTTAATGCTAAATTTGGTCAGGAACTCTAAATTGGCATTCTCATGGAAATAAAAATTGTTTAGTTAGTATTTGAGACATCAAGAAATTTGAGATATTTTGCATGTCCGGAGTCAGACAAAATGGCCATTTTTCAGTATTTTAAGGGTATTTCAAGAAAGTTGCTTTAGGCAACGTAAAACAGGAGCTTTTTAAGCCAAATTTGGTCAGGAACTCTAAATTGGCATTCTGATGGAAATAAGGACGGTTTGGTTAGTATTTGAGACATCAAGAAATTTGAGAAATTTTGCCTGTCCGGGGTCAGGCAAAATGGCCATTTTTTCAGTATTTTAAGAGTATTTCAAGAAAGTTGCTTTAGGCAACGTAAAACTGGAGCTTTTTAAGCCAAATTTGGTCAGGAACTCTAAATTGGCATTCTGATGGAAATAAGGACGGTTTGTTAGTATTTGAGGCATTAAGAAATTTGAGAAATTTTGCCTGTCCGGAGTCAGGCAAAATGGTCATTTTTTCAGTATTTTAAGGGTATTTCAAGAAAGTTGCTTTAAGCAATGTAGAACAGAAGCTTTTTAAGCAAAATTTGGTCAGGAACTCTATAATGGCATTCTGATGGAAATAAGGATGGTTTGGTTAGTATTTGAAAATCAAAAAATTTGAGAAATTATCCATGTCTGGAGTCACGCAAATAGGCCATTTTTCAGTATTTTAACGGTATTTCAAGAAAGTTGCTTCAGGCAATGTAAAAGTGCAGCTTTTTAAGCCAAATTTGGTCAGGAACTCTACATTGGCATTCTGGTGGAAATAAGGATGGTTTGGTTACTATTTTAGACACCAAGAAATTTGAGAAATTTTGCCTGTCCGGAGTCAGGCAAAATGGCCATTTTTTCAGTATTTTAAGGGTATTTCAAGAAAGTTGATTTAGGCAATGTAAAAGTGGAGCTTTTTAAGCCAAATATTGTCAGGAACTTTATAATGGCATTCTGATGGAAATAGGGATGGTTTGGTTAGTATTTGAAACATCAAGAAATTTGAGAAATTTTGCCGGTCCGAAGTCAGGCAACATCGACATTTTTCAGTGTTTTAAGGGTATTTCAACAAAAATGATTTAGGCAATGTAAAAGTGGAGCTTTTTAAGCCTAATTTGGTCAGAAACTCTACATTGGAATTCTGATGGAAATAAGGATGGTTTGAGACATCAAGAAGTTTGAGAAATTTTGCATGTCTGGAGTCAGGAAAAATGGCCATATTTTCAGTATTTTAACGGTATTTCAAGAAAGTTGCTTCAGGCAATGTAAAAGTGGAGCTTTCTATGCCATATTTGGTCAAGAACTCTAAATTGGCATTCTGGTGGAAATAAGGATGGTTTGGTTAGTATTTGAGACATCAAGAAATTTGAGAAATTTTGCATGTCGGGAGTCAGGCAAAATGGCTATTTTTCAGCATTTTAAGGGTATTTCAAAAAAGTTGCTTTAGGCAATGTAAAAGTGGAGCTTTTTAAGCCAAATTTGGTCAGGAACTCTAAATTAGCATTCTGATGAAAATAAGGATTGTTTGGTTAGTATTTGAGACATGATGACATTTGAGAAATTTAGCATGTCTGGACTCAGAAAAATGGCCATTTTTCAGTATTTTAAGGGTATTTCAAGAAAGTTGGTTTAGGCAATGTAAAAGTGGAGCTTTTTCAGCCAAATTTTGTCAGGAACTCTAAATTGGCATTCGGATGGAAATAAGGATGGTTTGGATAGTATTTGAGACATCAAGAAGTTTGAGAAATTTTGCATGTCTGGAGTCAGGAAAAATGGCCATTTTTTCAGTATTTTAACGGTATTTCAAGAAAGTTGCTTCAGGCAATGTAAAAGTGGAGCTTTCTATGCCATATTTGGTCAAGAACTCTAAATTGGCATTCTGGTGGAAATAAGGATGGTTTGGTTAGTATTTGAGACATCAAGAAATTTGAGAAATTTTGCATGTCGGGAGTCAGGCAAAATGGCTATTTTTCAGCATTTTAAGGGTATTTCAAGAAAGTTGCTTTAGGCAATGTAAAACTGGAGCTTTTTAAGCAAAATTTGGCAGGAACTCTAAATTAGCATTCTGATGGAAATAAGGATTGTTTGGTTAGTATTTGAGACATCAAGAAATTTGAGAAATTTTGCATGTCGCGAGTCAGGAAAAATTGCCATTTTTCAGTATTTTAAGGGTATTTCAAGAAAGTTGATTTAGGCAATGTAAAAGTGGAGTTTTTTAAGCCAAATTTGGTCAGGAACTCTATAATGGCATTCTGATGGAAATACGGATGGTTTGGTTAGTATTTGAAACATCAAGAAATTTGAGAAATTTTGCCGGTCCGAAGTCAGGCAACATCGACATTTTTCAGTGTTTTAAGGGTATTTAAAGAAAAATGATTTAGGCAATGTAAAAGTGGAGCTTTTTAAGCCTAATTTGGTCAGAAACTCTAAATTGGAATTCTGATTGAAATAAGGATGGTTTGGTTAGTATTTGAGACATCAAGAAATTTGAGAAATTTTGCATGTCGGGAGTCAGGCAAAATTGCCATTTTTCAGTATTTTAACGGTATTTCAAGAAAGTTGCTTTAGGCAAAGTAAAGTTGTAGTTTTTAATGCGAAATTTGGTCAGGAACTCTAAATTGGCATTCTCATGGAAATAAGAATTGTTTAGTTAGTAATTGAGACATCAAGAAATTTGAGATATTTTGCATGTCCGGAGTCAGACAAAATGGCCATTTTTCAGTATTTTAAGGGTATTTCAAGAAAGTTGCTTTAGGCAACGTAAAACTGGAGCTTTTTAAGCCAAATTTGGTCAGGAACTCTAAATTGGCATTCTGATGGAAATAAGGACGGTTTGGTTAGTATTTGAGACATCAAGAAATTTGAGAAATTTTGCCTGTCCGGAGTCAGGCTAAATGGCCATTTTTTCAGTATTTTAAGGGTATTTCAAGAAAGTTGCTTTAAGCAATGTAGAACAGGAGCTTTTTAAGCCAAATTTGGTCAGGAGCTCTATAATGGCATTCTGATGGAAATAAGGATGGTTTGGTTAGTATTTGAGACATGAAAAAATTTGAGAAATTATCCATGTCTGGAGTCAGGCAAATAGGCCATTTTTCAGTATTTTAACGGTATTTCAAGAAAGTAGCTTCAGGTAATGTAAAAGTGCAGCTTTTTAAGCCAAATTTGGTCAGGAACTCTACATTGGCATTCTAGTGGAAATAAGGATGGTTTGGTTAGTATTTTAGACACCAAGAAATTTGAGAAATTTTGCATGTCCGGAGTCAGGTAAAATGGCCATTTTTTCAGTATTTCAAGGGTATTTCAAGAAAGTTGCTTTAGGCAACGTAAAACTGGAGCTTTTTAAGCCAAATTTGGTCAGGAACTCTAAATTAGCATTCTGATGGAAATAAGGACGGTTTGGTTAGTATTTGAGACATCAAGAAATTTGAGAAATTTTGCCTGTCCGGAGTCAGGCAAAATGGCCATTTTTTCAGTATTTTAAGGGTATTTCAAGAAAGTAGCTTTAAGCAATGTAGAACAGGAGCTTTTTAAGTCAAATTTGGTCAGGAACTCTCTAATGGCATTCTGGTGGAAATAAGGATGGTTTGGTTAGTATTTGAGACATCAAAAAATTTGAGAAATTATCCATGTCTGGAGTCAGGCAAATAGGCCATTTTTCAGTATTTTAACGGTATTTCAAGAAAGTTGCTTCAGGCAATGTAAAAGTGCAGCTTTTTAAGCCAAATTTGGTCAGGAACTCTACGTTGGCATTCTGGTGGAAATAAGGATGGTTTGGTTACTATTTTAGACACCAAGAAATTTGAGAAATTTTGCATGTCCGGAGTCAGGCAAAATGGCAATTTTTTCAGTATTTCAAGGGTATTTCAAGAAAGTTGCTTTAGGCAATGTAAAACAGGAGCTTTTTAAGCCAAATTTGGTCAGGAACTCTATAATGGCATTCTGATGGAATTAAGGATGGTTTGGTTAGTATTTGACACATCAAGAAATTTGAGAAATTTTGCCTGTCCGAAGTCAGGCAACATCGACATTTTTCAGTGTTTTAAGGGTATTTCAAGAAAAATGATTTAGGCAATGTAAAAGTGCAGCTTTTTAAGCCTGATTTGGTCAGAAACTCTACATTGGAATTCTGATGGAAATAAGGATGGTTTGGTTAGAATTTGACATCAAGAAATTTGAGAAATTTTTCATGTCTGGAGTCAGGATATATGGCCATTTTTTCAGCATTTTAAGGTATTTCATGAAAGTTGCTTTAGGCAATGTACAAGTGGAGCTTTCTAAGCAAAATTTGGTCAGGAACTCTAAATTGGCATTCTGATGGAAATAAGGACGGTTTGCTTAGTATTTGATACATCAAAATATTTGAAAAATTTTCCATGTCTGGAATCAGGCAAATAGGCCATTTTTCAGTATTTTAACGGTATTTGAAGAAAGTTACTTCAGGCAAAGTAAGTTGCAACTTTTAATGATAAATTTGGTCAGGAACTCTAAATTAGCATTCTGATGGAAATAAGAATGGTTTACTTAGTATTTGAGACATCAGGAAACTTGAGATAATTTGCGTGTCCGGAGTCAGGCAAAATGGCTATTTTAAAATATTTTACGGGTATTTCAAGAAAGTTTCTTTAGGCATAGTAAAAGTGCAGCTTTTTAAGCCAAATTTGGTCTGGAACTCTGAATTAGCATTCTGATGGAAATAAGGATTGTTTGGTTAGTATTTGAGACATCAAGAAATTTGAGAAATTTTGCATGTCGCGAGTTAGGAAAAATTGCCATTTTTCAGTATTTTAACGGTATTTCAAGAAAGTTGATTCAGGCAATGTAAAAGTGGAGCTTTTTAAGCCAAATTTGGTCAGGAACTCTAAATTGGCATTCTGATGGAAATAAGAATGTTTTAGTCAGTATTTGAGACATCAAGAAATTTGAGATAACTTTCATGTCCGGAGTCTTGAAAAATTACCATTTTTCAGTATTTTAAGGGTATTTCAAGAAAGTTGCTTTAGGCAATGTAAAAGTGGAGCTTTTTAAGCCAAATTTGGTCAGGAACTCTAAATTAGCATTCTGATGGAAATAAGGATGGTTTGGTTAGTATTTGAGACATCAAAAAATTTGAGAAATTTTGCATGCCTGGAGTCAGGCAAATAGGCCATTTTTCAGTATTTATACGGTATTTCAAGAAAGTTGCTTTAGGCAAAGTAAAGTTGAAGCTTTTAATGCCAAATTTGGTCAGGAACTCTAAATTGGCATTCTCATGGAAATAAGAATTGTTTAGTTAGCATTTGAGACATCAAGAAATTTGAGATATTTTGCATGTCCGGAGTCAGACAAAATGGCCATTTTTCAGTATTTTAAGGGTATTTCAAGAAAGTTTCTTTAGGCAACGTAAAACTGGAGCTTTTTAAGCCAAATTTGGTCAGGAACTCTAAATTGGGATTTTGATGGAAATAAGGACGGTTTGGTAAGTATTTGAGACATCAAGAAATTTGAGAAATTTTGCCTGTCCGGACTCAGGCAAAATGGCCATTTTTTTAGTATTTTAAGGGTATTTCAAGAAAGTTTCTTTAGGCAATGTAAAAGTGGAGGTTTTGAAGCTAAATTTGGTCAGCAACTCTAAATTGGCATTTAGTTGGAATTAAGGATGGTTTGGTTAGTATTTGAGACATCAAGAAATTTGAGAAATTTTGCATGTCCGGAGTCAGGCAAAATGGCTATTTTGCAGTATTTTAAGGGTATTTCAAGAAAGTTGCTTTAGGCAATGTAAAAGTGGAGGTTTTTAAGCCAAATTTGGTCAGGAACTCTAAATTGGCATTCTGATGGAAATAAGGATGATTTGGATAGTATTTGAGACATCAAGAAGTTTGAGAAATTTTGCATGTCTGGAGTCAGGCAATATGGCCATTTTTTCAGTATTTTAAGGGTGTTTTAAGAAAGTTGCTTTAGGCAATGTAAAACTGGAGCTTTTTATGCAAAATTTGGTCAGGAACTCTAAATTGGCATTCTGATAGAAATAAGGATGGTTTGGTTAGTATTTGAGATATGACGAAATTTGAGAAATTTTGCATGTCTGGAGTCAGGCAAAATGGCTATTTTGATGTATTTTAAGGGTATTTCAAGAAAGTTGATTTAGGCAATGTAAAAGTGGAGCTTTTCAAGCCAAGTTTGGTCAGAAACTCTAAATTGGCATTCTGATGGAACTGAGGATGGTTTGGTTAGTATTTGAGACATCAAGAAATTTGAGAAATTTTGCATGTCCGGAGTCAGGCAATATAGACAATTTTTTAGTATTTTAAGGGTATTTCAAGAAAGTTGCTTCAGGCAATGTAAAAGTGGAGCTTTCTAAGCCAAATTTGGTCAGGAACTCTAAATTGGCATTCTGGTGGAAATAAGGATGGTTTGGTTAGTATTTGAGACATGACGAAATTTGACAAATTTTGCATGTCTGGAGTCAGGCAATATGGCCATTTTTTCAGTATTTTAAGGGTATTTCAAGAAAGTTGCTTTAGGCAATGAAAAACTGGAGCTTTTTAAGCCAAATTTGGTCAGGAACTCTAAATTGGCATTCTGATGGAAATAAGGACGGTTTGGTTAGTATTTGAGACATCAAGAAATTTGAGAAATTTTGCCTGTCCGGAGTCAGGCAAAATGGCCATTTTTTCAGTATTTTAAGGGTATTTCAAGAAAGTATCTTTAAGCAATGTAGAACAGGAGCTTTTTAAGCCAAATTTGGTCAGGAACTCTATAATGGTATTCTGATGGAAATAAGGATGGTTTGGTTAGTATTTAAGACATCAAAAAATTTGAGAAATTATCCATGTCTGGAGTCAGGCAAATAGGCCATTTTTCAGTATTTTAACGGTATTTCAAGAAAGTTGCTTCAGGCAATGTAAAAGTGCAGCTTTTTAAGCCAAATTTGGTCAGGAACTCTACATTGGCATTCTGGTGGAAATAAGGATGGTTTGGTTACTATTTTAGACACCAAGAATTTTGAGAAATTTTGCATGTCCGGAGTCAGGCAAAATGGCCATTTTTTCAGTATTTCAAGGGTATTTCAAGAAAGTTGCTTTAGGCAATGTAAAACAGGAGCTTTTTAAGCCAAATTTGGTCAGGAACTCTAAATTGGGATTTTGATGGAAATAAGGACGGTTTGGTAAGTATTTAAGACATAAAGAAATTTGAGAAATTTTGCCTGTCTGGACTCAGGCAAAATGGCCATTTTTTCAGTATTTTAAGGGTATTTCAAGAAAGTGTCTTTAGGCAATGTAAAAGTGGAGATTTTGAAGCTAAATTTGGTCAGCAACTCTAAATTGGCATTTAGTTGGAAATAAGGATGGTTTGGTTAGTATTTGAGACATCAAGAAATTTGAGAAATTTTGCATGTCCGGAGTCAGGCAAAATGGCTATTTTGCAGTATTTTAAGGGTATTTCAAGAAAGTTGATTTAGGCATTGTAAAAGTGGAGCTTTTCAAGCCAAGTTTGGTCAGAAACTCTAAATTGGCATTCTGATGGAACTGAGGATGGTTTGGTTAGTATTTGAGACATCAAGAAATTTGAGAAATTTTGCATGTCCGGAGTCAGGCAATATAGACAATTTTTTAGTATTTTAAGGGTATTTCAAGAAAGTTGCTTCAGGCAATGTAAAAGTGCAGCTTTTTAAGCCAAATTTGGTCAGGAACTCTACATTGGCATTCTGGTGGAAATAAGGATGGTTTGGTTACTATTTTAGACACCAAGAATTTTGAGAAATTTTGCATGTCCGGAGTCAGGCAAAATGGCCATTTTTTCAGTATTTTAAGGGTGTTTTAAGAAAGTTGCTTTAGGCAATGTAAAACTGGAGCTTTTTATGCAAAATTTGGTCAGGAACTCTAAATTGGCATTCTGATAGAAATAAGGATGGTTTGGTTAGTATTTGAGATATGACGAAATTTGAGAAATTTTGCATGTCTGGAGTCAAGCAATATGGCCATTTTTTCAGTATTTTAAGGGTATTTCAAGAAAGTTGCTTCAGCAATGTAAAAGTGGAGCTTTCTATGCCATATTTGGTCAGGAACTCTAAATTGGCATTCTGGTGGAAATAAGGATGGTTTGGTTAGTATTTGAGACATCAAGAAATTTGAGAAATTTTGCATGTCCGGAGTCAGGCAAAATGGCTATTTTGATGTATTTTAAGGGTATTTCAAGAAAGTTGATTTAGGCAATGTAAAAGTGGAGCTTTTTAAGCCAAATTTGGTCAGAAACTCTAAATTGGCATTCTGATGGAACTGAGGATGGTTTGGTTAGTATTTGAGACATCAAGAAATTTGAGAAATTTTGCATGTCCGGAGTCAGGCAATATAGACAATTTTTTAGTATTTTAAGGGTATTTCAAGAAAGTTGCTTCAGGCAATGTAAAAGTGGAGCTTTCTAAGCCAAATTTGGTCAGGAACTCTAAATTGGCATTCTGGTGGAAATAAGGATGGTTTGGTTAGTATTTGAGACATGACGAAATTTGACAAATTTTGCATGTCTGGAGTCAGGCAATATGGCCATTTTTTCAGTATTTTAAGGGTATTTCAAGAAAGTTGCTTTAGGCAATGAAAAACTGGAGCTTTTTAAGCCAAATTTGGTCAGGAACTCTAAATTGGCATTCTGATGGAAATAAGGACGGTTTGGTTAGTATTTGAGACATCAAGAAATTTGAGAAATTTTGCCTGTCCGGAGTCAGGCAAAATGGCCATTTTTTCAGTATTTTAAGGGTATTTCAAGAAAGTTGCTTTAAGCAATGTAGAACAGGAGCTTTTTAAGCCAAATTTGGTCAGGAACTCTATAATGGCATTCTGATGGAAATAAGGATGGTTTGGTTAGTATTTAAGACATCAAAAAATTTGAGAAATTATCCATGTCTGGAGTCAGGCAAATAGGCCATTTTTCAGTATTTTAACGGTATTTCAAGAAAGTTGCTTCAGGCAATGTAAAAGTGCAGCTTTTTAAGCCAAATTTGGTCAGGAACTCTACATTGGCATTCTGGTGGAAATAAGGATGGTTTGGTTACTATTTTAGACACCAAGAATTTTGAGAAATTTTGCATGTCCGGAGTCAGGCAAAATGGCCATTTTTTCAGTATTTCAAGGGTATTTCAAGAAAGTTGCTTTAGGCAATGTAAAACAGGAGCTTTTTAAGCCAAATTTGGTCAGGAACTCTAAATTGGGATTTTGATGGAAATAAGGACGGTTTGGTAAGTATTTAAGACATCAAGAAATTTGAGAAATTTTGCCTGTCTGGACTCAGGCAAAATGGCCATTTTTTCAGTATTTTAAGGGTATTTCAAGAAAGTGTCTTTAGGCAATGTAAAAGTGGAGATTTTGAAGCTAAATTTGGTCAGCAACTCTAAATTGGCATTTAGATGGAAATAAGGATGGTTTGGTTAGTATTTGAGACATCAAGAAATTTGAGAAATTTTGCATGTCCGGAGTCAGGCAAAATGGCTATTTTGCAGTATTTTAAGGGTATTTCAAGAAAGTTGATTTAGGCAATGTAAAAGTGGAGCTTTTCAAGCCAAGTTTGGTCAGAAACTCTAAATTGGCATTCTGATGGAACTGAGGATGGTTTGGTTAGTATTTGAGACATCAAGAAATTTGAGAAATTTTGCATGTCCGGAGTCAGGCAATATAGACAATTTTTTAGTATTTTAAGGGTATTTCAAGAAAGTTGCTTCAGGCAATGTAAAAGTGGAGCTTTCTAAGCCAAATTTGGTCAGGAACTCTAAATTGGCATTCTGGTGGAAATAAGGATGGTTTGGTTAGTATTTGAGACATGACGAAATTTGACAAATTTTGCATGTCTGGAGTCAGGCAATATGGCCATTTTTTCAGTATTTTAAGGGTATTTCAAGAAAGTTGCTTTAGGCAATGAAAAACTGGAGCTTTTTAAGCCAAATTTGGTCAGGAACTCTAAATTGGCATTCTGATGGAAATAACGACGGTTTGG
Source organism: Muricea muricata (assembly GCA_963855995.1). Taxonomy (NCBI): domain Eukaryota; kingdom Metazoa; phylum Cnidaria; class Anthozoa; order Malacalcyonacea; family Plexauridae; genus Muricea; species Muricea muricata. Next base: position 20,829,702 of record OY979717.1, on the reverse strand, counting down.
TTAGTATTTGAGACATCAAGAAATTTGAGAAATTTTGCCTGTCCGGAGTCAGGCAAAATGGCCATTTTTTCAGTATTTTAAGGGTATTTCAAGAAAGTTGCTTTAAGCAATGTAGAACAGGAGCTTTTTAAGCCAAATTTGGTCAGGAACTCTATAATGGCATTCTGATGGAAATAAGGATGGTTTGGTTAGTATTTAAGACATCAAAAAATTTGAGAAATTATCCATGTCTGGAGTCAGGCAAATAGGCCATTTTTCAGTATTTTAACGGTATTTCAAGAAAGTTGCTTCAGGCAATGTAAAAGTGCAGCTTTTTAAGCCAAATTTGGTCAGGAACTCTACATTGGCATTCTGGTGGAAATAAGGATGCTTTGGTTACTATTTTAGACACCAAGAATTTTGAGAAATTTTGCATGTCCGGAGTCAGGCAAAATGGCCATTTTTTCAGTATTTCAAGGGTATTTAAAGAAAGTTGCTTTAGGCAATGTAAAACAGGAGCTTTTTAAGCCAAATTTGGTCAGGAACTCTAAATTGGGATTTTGATGGAAATAAGGACGGTTTGGTAAGTATTTAAGACATCAAGAAATTTGAGAAATTTTGCCTGTCTGGACTCAGGCAAAATGGCCATTTTTTCAGTATTTTAAGGGTATTTCAAGAAAGTGTCTTTAGGCAATGTAAAAGTGGAGATTTTGAAGCTAAATTTGGTCAGCAACTCTAAATTGGCATTTAGTTGGAAATAAGGATTGTTTGGTTAGTATTTGAGACATCAAGAAATTTGAGAAATTTTGCATGTCCGGAGTCAGGCAAAATGGCTATTTTGCAGTATTTTAAGGGTATTTCAAGAAAGTTGCTTTAGGCAATGTAAAAGTGGAGCTTTTTAAGCCAAATTTGGTCAGGAACTCTAAATTATCATTCTGATGGAAATAAGGATTGTTTGGTTAGTATTTGAGACATCAAGAAATTTGAGAAATTTTGCATGTCGCGAGTCAGGAAAAATTGCCATTTTTCAGTATTTTAACGGTATTTCAAGAAAGTTGCTTTAGGTAATGTAAAAGTGCAGCTTTTTAAGCCAAATTTTGTCAGGAACTCTACATTGGCATTCTGGTGGAAGTAAGGATGGTTTGGTTAGTATTTTAGACACAAAGAAATTTGAGAAATTTTGCATGTCCGGAGTCAGGCAAAATGGCCATTTTTTCAGTATTTCAAGGGTATTTCAAGAAAGTTGCTTTAGGCAATGTAAAACAGGAGCTTTTTAAGCCAAGTTTGGTCAGGAACTCTATAATTGCATTCTGATGGAAAGAAGGATGGTTTTGTTGGTATTTGAGACATCAAGAAATTTGAGAAATTTTGCAGGTCGCGAGTCAGGAAAAATTGCCATTTTTCAGTATTTTAACAGTATTTCAAGAAAGTTGCTTTAGGCAATGTAAAAGTGGAGCTTTTTAAGCCAAATTTGGTCAGGAACTCTAAATTGGCATTCTGATGGAAATAAGGATGGTTTGGTTAGTATTTGAGACATCAAAAAGTTTGAGAAATTCTGCATGTCTGGAGTCAGGCAAATAGGCCATTTTTCAGTATTTTAACGGTATTTCAAGAAAGTTTCTTTAGGCAAAGTAAAGTTGAAGCTTTTAATGCCAAATTTGATCAGGAACTCTAAATTGGCATTCTCATGGAAATAAGAATTGTTTAGTTAGTATTTGAGACATCAAGAAATTTGAGATATTTTGCATGTCCGGAGTCCGACAAAATGGCCATTTTTCAGTATTTTAAGGGTATTTCAAAAAAGTTGCTTTAGGCAACGTAAAACTGGAGCTTTTTAAGCCAAATTTGGTCAGGAACTCTAAATTGGCATTCTGATGGAAATAAGGAACGTTTGGTTAGTATTTGAGACATCAAGAAATTTGAGAAATTTTGCCTGTTTTGAGTCAGGCAAAATGGCCATTTTTTCAGTATTTTAAGGGTATTTCAAGAAAGTTGCTTTAGGCAACGTAAAACTGCAGCTTTTTAAGCAAAATTTGGTCAGGAACTCTAAATTGGCATTCTGATGGAAATAAGGACGGTTTGGTTAGTATTTGAGACATCAAGAAATTTGAGAAATTTTGCCTGTCCGGAGGCAGGCAAAATGGCCATTTTTTCAGTATTTTAAGGGTGTTTCAAGAAAGTTGCTTTAAGCAATGTAAAACTGGAGCTTTTTAAGCAAAATTTGGTCAGGAACTCTAAATTGGCATTCTGATAGAAATAAGGATGGTTTGGTTAGTATTTGAGATATGACGAAATTTGAGAAATTTTGCATGTCTGGAGTCAACCAATATGGCCATTTTTTCAGTATTTTAAGGGTATTTCAAGAAAGTTTCTTCAGCAATGTAAAAGTGGAGCTTTCTATGCCATATTTGGTCAGGAACTCTAAATTGGCATTCTGGTGGAAATAAGGATGGTTTGGTTAGTATTTGAGACATCAAGAAATTTGAGAAATTTTGCATGTCCGGAGTCAGGCAAAATGGCTATTTTTATGTATTTTAAGGGTATTTCAAGAAAGTTGATTTAGGCAATGTAAAAGTGGAGCTTTTTAAGCCAAATATTGTCAGGAACTTTATAATGGCATTCTGATGGAAATAGGGATGGTTTGGTTAGTATTTGAAACATCAAGAAATTTGAGAAATTTTGCCGGTCCGAAGTCAGGCAACATCGACATTTTTCAGTGTTTTAAGGGTATTTACACAAAAATGATTTAGGCAATGTAAAAGTGGAGCTTTTTAAGCCTAATTTGGTCAGAAACTCTACATTGGAATTCTGATGGAAATAAGGATGGTTTGAGACATCAAGAAGTTTGAGAAATTTTGCATGTCTGGAGTCAGGAAAAATGGCCATATTTTCAGTATTTTAACGGTATTTCAAGAAAGTTGCTTCAGGCAATGTAAAAGTGGAGCTTTCTATGCCATATTTGGTCAAGAACTCTAAATTGGCATTCTGGTGGAAATAAGGATGGTTTGGTTAGTATTTGAGACATCAAGAAATTTGAGAAATTTTGCATGTCGGGAGTCAGGCAAAATGGCTATTTTTCAGCATTTTAAGGGTATTTCAAAAAAGTTGCTTTAGGCAATGTAAAAGTGGAGCTTTTTAAGCCAAATTTGGTCAGGAACTCTAAATTAGCATTCTGATGAAAATAAGGATTGTTTGGTTAGTATTTGAGACATGATGACATTTGAGAAATTTAGCATGTCTGGACTCAGAAAAATGGCCATTTTTCAGTATTTTAAGGGTATTTCAAGAAAGTTGGTTTAGGCAATGTAAAAGTGGAGCTTTTTCAGCCAAATTTTGTCAGGAACTCTAAATTGGCATTCGGATGGAAATAAGGATGGTTTGGATAGTATTTGAGACATCAAGAAGTTTGAGAAATTTTGCATGTCTGGAGTCAGGAAAAATGGCCATTTTTTCAGTATTTTAACGGTATTTCAAGAAAGTTGCTTCAGGCAATGTAAAAGTGGAGCTTTCTATGCCATATTTGGTCAAGAACTCTAAATTGGCATTCTGGTGGAAATAAGGATGGTTTGGTTAGTATTTGAGACATCAAGAAATTTGAGAAATTTTGCATGTCGGGAGTCAGGCAAAATGGCTATTTTTCAGCATTTTAAGGGTATTTCAAGAAAGTTGCTTTAGGCAATGTAAAACTGGAGCTTTTTAAGCAAAATTTGGCAGGAACTCTAAATTAGCATTCTGATGGAAATAAGGATTGTTTGGTTAGTATTTGAGACATCAAGAAATTTGAGAAATTTTGCATGTCGCGAGTCAGGAAAAATTGCCATTTTTCAGTATTTTAAGGGTATTTCAAGAAAGTTGATTTAGGCAATGTAAAAGTGGAGTTTTTTAAGCCAAATTTGGTCAGGAACTCTATAATGGCATTCTGATGGAAATACGGATGGTTTGGTTAGTATTTGAAACATCAAGAAATTTGAGAAATTTTGCCGGTCCGAAGTCAGGCAACATCGACATTTTTCAGTGTTTTAAGGGTATTTAAAGAAAAATGATTTAGGCAATGTAAAAGTGGAGCTTTTTAAGCCTAATTTGGTCAGAAACTCTAAATTGGAATTCTGATTGAAATAAGGATGGTTTGGTTAGTATTTGAGACATCAAGAAATTTGAGAAATTTTGCATGTCGGGAGGCTAATATTTTTTTTGGGATCACTTCGGTTGGGAGCTTTGTAACCGCGCCTACTATTACGCAATAGGAAAACTTCGCCGGTAGGAGTAAGTTAAAAACAATTTTTGAACGCCAAAATCCGTAGAGCTTCGTTAGCTCAATCGGCTAAGGCGCTGCCCGTGCTCTTGTGGGCTAGGGTTCGATCCCGTGCGCGCTGTTTTTGGTTTTGTCTTGTTTGTTGGTTTGCCTTTTTTTTCAATTTTTTTCCCGAATAGGATTAAGGTTAGGGTTAGGGTTAGGGTTAGGGTTAGGGTTAGGGTTAGGGTTAGGGTAAAAATAAAATTACGGTTAGGCGTTTAGGCGGTTTGGTTGGGGTTAGAATCAGGGTTAACATTAGGCGAAGTTTTCCTATTGCGTTATAGTAGGCGCGGTTACAAAGCTCCCAACCAAAGTGATCCCAAAAAAATTTTCTGCTGTCGGGAGTCAGGCAAAATTGCCATTTTTCAGTATTTTAACGGTATTTCAAGAAAGTTGCTTTAGGCAAAGTAAAGTTGTAGTTTTTAATGCGAAATTTGGTCAGGAACTCTAAATTGGCATTCTCATGGAAATAAGAATTGTTTAGTTAGTAATTGAGACATCAAGAAATTTGAGATATTTTGCATGTCCGGAGTCAGACAAAATGGCCATTTTTCAGTATTTTAAGGGTATTTCAAGAAAGTTGCTTTAGGCAACGTAAAACTGGAGCTTTTTAAGCCAAATTTGGTCAGGAACTCTAAATTGGCATTCTGATGGAAATAAGGACGGTTTGGTTAGTATTTGAGACATCAAGAAATTTGAGAAATTTTGCCTGTCCGGAGTCAGGCAAAATGGCCATTTTTTCAGTATTTTAAGGGTATTTCAAGAAAGTTGCTTTAAGCAATGTAGAACAGGAGCTTTTTAAGCCAAATTTGGTCAGGAGCTCTATAATGGCATTCTGATGGAAATAAGGATGGTTTGGTTAGTATTTGAGACATGAAAAAATTTGAGAAATTATCCATGTCTGGAGTCAGGCAAATAGGCCATTTTTCAGTATTTTAACGGTATTTCAAGAAAGTAGCTTCAGGTAATGTAAAAGTGCAGCTTTTTAAGCCAAATTTGGTCAGGAACTCTACATTGGCATTCTAGTGGAAATAAGGATGGTTTGGTTAGTATTTTAGACACCAAGAAATTTGAGAAATTTTGCATGTCCGGAGTCAGGTAAAATGGCCATTTTTTCAGTATTTCAAGGGTATTTCAAGAAAGTTGCTTTAGGCAACGTAAAACTGGAGCTTTTTAAGCCAAATTTGGTCAGGAACTCTAAATTAGCATTCTGATGGAAATAAGGACGGTTTGGTTAGTATTTGAGACATCAAGAAATTTGAGAAATTTTGCCTGTCCGGAGTCAGGCAAAATGGCCATTTTTTCAGTATTTTAAGGGTATTTCAAGAAAGTTGCTTTAAGCAATGTAGAACAGGAGCTTTTTAAGTCAAATTTGGTCAGGAACTCTCTAATGGCATTCTGGTGGAAATAAGGATGGTTTGGTTAGTATTTGAGACATCAAAAAATTTGAGAAATTATCCATGTCTGGAGTCAGGCAAATAGGCCATTTTTCAGTATTTTAACGGTATTTCAAGAAAGTTGCTTCAGGCAATGTAAAAGTGCAGCTTTTTAAGCCAAATTTGGTCAGGAACTCTACGTTGGCATTCTGGTGGAAATAAGGATGGTTTGGTTACTATTTTAGACACCAAGAAATTTGAGAAATTTTGCATGTCCGGAGTCAGGCAAAATGGCAATTTTTTCAGTATTTCAAGGGTATTTCAAGAAAGTTGCTTTAGGCAATGTAAAACAGGAGCTTTTTAAGCCAAATTTGGTCAGGAACTCTATAATGGCATTCTGATGGAATTAAGGATGGTTTGGTTAGTATTTGACACATCAAGAAATTTGAGAAATTTTGCCTGTCCGAAGTCAGGCAACATCGACATTTTTCAGTGTTTTAAGGGTATTTCAAGAAAAATGATTTAGGCAATGTAAAAGTGCAGCTTTTTAAGCCTGATTTGGTCAGAAACTCTACATTGGAATTCTGATGGAAATAAGGATGGTTTGGTTAGAATTTGACATCAAGAAATTTGAGAAATTTTTCATGTCTGGAGTCAGGATATATGGCCATTTTTTCAGCATTTTAAGGTATTTCATGAAAGTTGCTTTAGGCAATGTACAAGTGGAGCTTTCTAAGAAAAATTTGGTCAGGAACTCTAAATTGGCATTCTGATGGAAATAAGGACGGTTTGCTTAGTATTTGATACATCAAAATATTTGAAAAATTTTCCATGTCTGGAATCAGGCAAATAGGCCATTTTTCAGTATTTTAACGGTATTTGAAGAAAGTTACTTCAGGCAAAGTAAGTTGCAACTTTTAATGATAAATTTGGTCAGGAACTCTAAATTAGCATTCTGATGGAAATAAGAATGGTTTACTTAGTATTTGAGACATCAGGAAACTTGAGATAATTTGCGTGTCCGGAGTCAGGCAAAATGGCTATTTTAAAATATTTTACGGGTATTTCAAGAAAGTTTCTTTAGGCATAGTAAAAGTGCAGCTTTTTAAGCCAAATTTGGTCTGGAACTCTGAATTAGCATTCTGATGGAAATAAGGATTGTTTGGTTAGTATTTGAGACATCAAGAAATTTGAGAAATTTTGCATGTCGCGAGTTAGGAAAAATTGCCATTTTTCAGTATTTTAACGGTATTTCAAGAAAGTTGATTCAGGCAATGTAAAAGTGGAGCTTTTTAAGCCAAATTTGGTCAGGAACTCTAAATTGGCATTCTGATGGAAATAAGAATGTTTTAGTCAGTATTTGAGACATCAAGAAATTTGAGATAACTTTCATGTCCGGAGTCTTGAAAAATTACCATTTTTCAGTATTTTAAGGGTATTTCAAGAAAGTTGCTTTAGGCAATCTAAAAGTGGAGCTTTTTAAGCCAAATTTGGTCAGGAACTCTAAATTAGCATTCTGATGGAAATAAGGATGGTTTGGTTAGTATTTGAGACATCAAAAAATTTGAGAAATTTTGCATGCCTGGAGTCAGGCAAATAGGCCATTTTTCAGTATTTATACGGTATTTCAAGAAAGTTGCTTTAGGCAAAGTAAAGTTGAAGCTTTTAATGCCAAATTTGGTCAGGAACTCTAAATTGGCATTCTCATGGAAATAAGAATTGTTTAGTTAGCATTTGAGACATCAAGAAATTTGAGATATTTTGCATGTCCGGAGTCAGACAAAATTGCCATTTTTCAGTATTTTAAAGGTATTTCAAGAAAGTTTCTTTAGGCAACGTAAAACTGGAGCTTTTTAAGCCAAATTTGGTCAGGAACTCTAAATTGGGATTTTGATGGAAATAAGGACGGTTTGGTAAGTATTTGAGACATCAAGAAATTTGAGAAATTTTGCCTGTCCGGACTCAGGCAAAATGGCCATTTTTTTAGTATTTTAAGGGTATTTCAAGAAAGTTTCTTTAGGCAATGTAAAAGTGGAGGTTTTGAAGCTAAATTTGGTCAGCAACTCTAAATTGGCATTTAGTTGGAATTAAGGATGGTTTGGTTAGTATTTGAGACATCAAGAAATTTGAGAAATTTTGCATGTCCGGAGTCAGGCAAAATGGCTATTTTGCAGTATTTTAAGGGTATTTCAAGAAAGTTGCTTTAGGCAATGTAAAAGTGGAGGTTTTTAAGCCAAATTTGGTCAGGAACTCTAAATTGGCATTCTGATGGAAATAAGGATGATTTGGATAGTATTTGAGACATCAAGAAGTTTGAGAAATTTTGCATGTCTGGAGTCAGGCAATATGGCCATTTTTTCAGTATTTTAAGGGTGTTTTAAGAAAGTTGCTTTAGGCAATGTAAAACTGGAGCTTTTTATGCAAAATTTGGTCAGGAACTCTAAATTGGCATTCTGATAGAAATAAGGATGGTTTGGTTAGTATTTGAGATATGACGAAATTTGAGAAATTTTGCATGTCTGGAGTCAGGCAAAATGGCTATTTTGATGTATTTTAAGGGTATTTCAAGAAAGTTGATTTAGGCAATGTAAAAGTGGAGCTTTTCAAGCCAAGTTTGGTCAGAAACTCTAAATTGGCATTCTGATGGAACTGAGGATGGTTTGGTTAGTATTTGAGACATCAAGAAATTTGAGAAATTTTGCATGTCCGGAGTCAGGCAATATAGACAATTTTTTAGTATTTTAAGGGTATTTCAAGAAAGTTGCTTCAGGCAATGTAAAAGTGGAGCTTTCTAAGCCAAATTTGGTCAGGAACTCTAAATTGGCATTCTGGTGGAAATAAGGATGGTTTGGTTAGTATTTGAGACATGACGAAATTTGACAAATTTTGCATGTCTGGAGTCAGGCAATATGGCCATTTTTTCAGTATTTTAAGGGTATTTCAAGAAAGTTGCTTTAGGCAATGAAAAACTGGAGCTTTTTAAGCCAAATTTGGTCAGGAACTCTAAATTGGCATTCTGATGGAAATAAGGACGGTTTGGTTAGTATTTGAGACATCAAGAAATTTGAGAAATTTTGCCTGTCCGGAGTCAGGCAAAATGGCCATTTTTTCAGTATTTTAAGGGTATTTCAAGAAAGTATCTTTAAGCAATGTAGAACAGGAGCTTTTTAAGCCAAATTTGGTCAGGAACTCTATAATGGTATTCTGATGGAAATAAGGATGGTTTGGTTAGTATTTAAGACATCAAAAAATTTGAGAAATTATCCATGTCTGGAGTCAGGGAAATAGGCCATTTTTCAGTATTTTAACGGTATTTCAAGAAAGTTGCTTCAGGCAATGTAAAAGTGCAGCTTTTTAAGCCAAATTTGGTCAGGAACTCTACATTGGCATTCTGGTGGAAATAAGGATGGTTTGGTTACTATTTTAGACACCAAGAATTTTGAGAAATTTTGCATGTCCGGAGTCAGGCAAAATGGCCATTTTTTCAGTATTTCAAGGGTATTTCAAGAAAGTTGCTTTAGGCAATGTAAAACAGGAGCTTTTTAAGCCAAATTTGGTCAGGAACTCTAAATTGGGATTTTGATGGAAATAAGGACGGTTTGGTAAGTATTTAAGACATCAAGAAATTTGAGAAATTTTGCCTGTCTGGACTCAGGCAAAATGGCCATTTTTTCAGTATTTTAAGGGTATTTCAAGAAAGTGTCTTTAGGCAATGTAAAAGTGGAGATTTTGAAGCTAAATTTGGTCAGCAACTCTAAATTGGAATTTAGTTGGAAATAAGGATGGTTTGGTTAGTATTTGAGACATCAAGAAATTTGAGAAATTTTGCATGTCCGGAGTCAGGCAAAATGGCTATTTTGCAGTATTTTAAGGGTATTTCAAGAAAGTTGATTTAGGCATTGTAAAAGTGGAGCTTTTCAAGCCAAGTTTGGTCAGAAACTCTAAATTGTCATTCTGATGGAACTGAGGATGGTTTGGTTAGTATTTGAGACATCAAGAAATTTGAGAAATTTTGCATGTCCGGAGTCAGGCAATATAGACAATTTTTTAGTATTTTAAGGGTATTTCAAGAAAGTTGCTTCAGGCAATGTAAAAGTGCAGCTTTTTAAGCCAAATTTGGTCAGGAACTCTACATTGGCATTCTGGTGGAAATAAGGATGGTTTGGTTACTATTTTAGACACCAAGAATTTTGAGAAATTTTGCATGTCCGGAGTCAGGCAAAATGGCCATTTTTTCAGTATTTTAAGGGTGTTTTAAGAAAGTTGCTTTAGGCAATGTAAAACTGGAGCTTTTTATGCAAAATTTGGTCAGGAACTCTAAATTGGCATTCTGATAGAAATAAGGATGGTTTGGTTAGTATTTGAGATATGACGAAATTTGAGAAATTTTGCATGTCTGGAGTCAAGCAATATGGCCATTTTTTCAGTATTTTAAGGGTATTTCAAGAAAGTTGCTTCAGCAATGTAAAAGTGGAGCTTTCTATGCCATATTTGGTCAGGAACTCTAAATTGGCATTCTGGTGGAAATAAGGATGGTTTGGTTAGTATTTGAGACATCAAGAAATTTGAGAAATTTTGCATGTCCGGAATCAGGCAAAATGGCTATTTTGATGTATTTTAAGGGTATTTCAAGAAAGTTAATTTAGGCAATGTAAAAGTGGAGCTTTTTAAGCCAAATTTGGTCAGAAACTCTAAATTGGCATTCTGATGGAACTGAGGATGGTTTGGTTAGTATTTGAGACATCAAGAAATTTGAGAAATTTTGCATGTCCGGAGTCAGGCAATATAGACAATTTTTTAGTATTTTAAGGGTATTTCAAGAAAGTTGCTTCAGGCAATGTAAAAGTGGAGCTTTCTAAGCCAAATTTGGTCAGGAACTCTAAATTGGCATTCTGGTGGAAATAAGGATGGTTTGGTTAGTATTTGAGACATGACGAAATTTGACAAATTTTGCATGTCTGGAGTCAGGCAATATGGCCATTTTTTCAGTATTTTAAGGGTATTTCAAGAAAGTTGCTTTAGGCAATGAAAAACTGGAGCTTTTTAAGCCAAATTTGGTCAGGAACTCTAAATTGGCATTCTGATGGAAATAAGGACGGTTTGGTTAGTATTTGAGACATCAAGAAATTTGAGAAATTTTGCCTGTCCGGAGTCAGGCAAAATGGCCATTTTTTCAGTATTTTAAGGGTATTTCAAGAAAGTTGCTTTAAGCAATGTAGAACAGGAGCTTTTTAAGCCAAATTTGGTCAGGAACTCTATAATGGCATTCTGATGGAAATAAGGATGGTTTGGTTAGTATTTAAGACATCAAAAAATTTGAGAAATTATCCATGTCTGGAGTCAGGCAAATAGGCCATTTTTCAGTATTTTAACGGTATTTCAAGAAAGTTGCTTCAGGCAATGTAAAAGTGCAGCTTTTTAAGCCAAATTTGGTCAGGAACTCTACATTGGCATTCTGGTGGAAATAAGGATGGTTTGGTTACTATTTTAGACACCAAGAATTTTGAGAAATTTTGCATGTCCGGAGTCAGGCAAAATGGCCATTTTTTCAGTATTTCAAGGGTATTTCAAGAAAGTTGCTTTAGGCAATGTAAAACAGGAGCTTTTTAAGCCAAATTTGGTCAGGAACTCTAAATTGGGATTTTGATGGAAATAAGGACGGTTTGGTAAGTATTTAAGACATCAAGAAATTTGAGAAATTTTGCCTGTCTGGACTCAGGCAAAATGGCCATTTTTTCAGTATTTTAAGGGTATTTCAAGAAAGTGTCTTTAGGCAATGTAAAAGTGGAGATTTTGAAGCTAAATTTGGTCAGCAACTCTAAATTGGCATTTAGTTGGAAATAAGGATGGTTTGGTTAGTATTTGAGACATCAAGAAATTTGAGAAATTTTGCATGTCCGGAGTCAGGCAAAATGGCTATTTTGCAGTATTTTAAGGGTATTTCAAGAAAGTTGATTTAGGCAATGTAAAAGTGGAGCTTTTCAAGCCAAGTTTGGTCAGAAACTCTAAATTGGCATTCTGATGGAACTGAGGATGGTTTGGTTAGTATTTGAGACATCAAGAAATTTGAGAAATTTTGCATGTCCGGAGTCAGGCAATATAGACAATTTTTTAGTATTTTAAGGGTATTTCAAGAAAGTTGCTTCAGGCAATGTAAAAGTGGAGCTTTCTAAGCCAAATTTGGTCAGGAACTCTAAATTGGCATTCTGGTGGAAATAAGGATGGTTTGGTTAGTATTTGAGACATGACGAAATTTGACAAATTTTGCATGTCTGGAGTCAGGCAATATGGCCATTTTTTCAGTATTTTAAGGGTATTTCAAGAAAGTTGCTTTTTGGCAATGAAAAACTGGAGCTTTTTAAGCCAAATTTGGTCAGGAACTCTAAATTGGCATTCTGATGGAAATAAGGACGGTTTGGTTAGTATTTGAGACATCAAGAAATTTGAGAAATTTTGCCTGTCCGGAGTCAGGCAAAATGGCCATTTTTCAGTATTTTAAGGGTATTTCAAGAAAGTTGCTTTAAGCAATGTAGAACAGGAGCTTTTTAAGCCAAATTTGGTCAGGAACTCTATAATGGCATTCTGATGGAAATAAGGATGGTTTGGTTGGTATTTAAGACATCAAAAAATTTGAGAAATTATCCATGTCTGGAGTCAGGCAAATAGGCCATTTTTCAGTATTTTAACGGTATTTCAAGAAAGTTGCTTCAGGCAATGTAAAAGTGCAGCTTTTTAAGAAAAATTTGGTCAGGAACTCTACATTATCATTCTGGTGGAAATAAGGATGCTTTGGTTACTATTTTAGACACCAAGAATTTTGAGAAATTTTGCATGTCCGGAGTCAGGCAAAATGGCCATTTTTTCAGTATTTCAAGGGTATTTAAAGAAAGTTGCTTTAGGCAATGTAAAACAGGAGCTTTTTAAGCCAAATTTGGTCAGGAACTCTAAATTGGGATTTTGATGGAAATAAGGACGGTTTGGTAAGTATTTAAGACATCAAGAAATTTGAGAAATTTTGCCTGTCTGGACTCAGGCAAAATGGCCATTTTTTCAGTATTTTAAGGGTATTTCAAGAAAGTGTCTTTAGGCAATGTAAAAGTGGAGATTTTGAAGCTAAATTTGGTCAGCAACTCTAAATTGGCATTTAGTTGGAAATAAGGATTGTTTGGTTAGTATTTGAGACATCAAGAAATTTGAGAAATTTTGCATGTCCGGAGTCAGGCAAAATGGCTATTTTGCAGTATTTTAAGGGTATTTCAAGAAAGTTGCTTTAGGCAATGTAAAAGTGGAGCTTTTTAAGCCAAATTTGGTCAGGAACTCTAAATTATTATTCTGATGGAAATAAGGATTGTTTGGTTAGTATTTGAGACATCAAGAAATTTGAGAAATTTTGCATGTCGCGAGTCAGGAAAAATTGCCATTTTTCAGTATTTTAACGGTATTTCAAGAAAGTTGCTTTAGGTAATGTAAAAGTGCAGCTTTTTAAGCCAAATTTTGTCAGGAACTCTACATTGGCATTCTGGTGGAAGTAAGGATGGTTTGGTTAGTATTTTAGACACAAAGAAATTTGAGAAATTTTGCATGTCCGGAGTCAGGCAAAATGGCCATTTTTTCAGTATTTCAAGGGTATTTCAAGAAAGTTGCTTTAGGCAATGTAAAACAGGAGCTTTTTAAGCCAAGTTTGGTCAGGAACTCTATAATTGCATTCTGATGGAAAGAAGGATGGTTTGGTTGGTATTTGAGACATCAAGAAATTTGAGAAATTTTGCAGGTCGCGAGTCAGGAAAAATTGCCATTTTTCAGTATTTTAACAGTATTTCAAGAAAGTTGCTTTAGGCAATGTAAAAGTGGAGCTTTTTAAGCCAAATTTGGTCAGGAACTCTAAATTGGCATTCTGAGTGAAATAAGGATGGTTTGGTTAGTATTTGAGACATCAAAAAGTTTGAGAAATTCTGCATGTCTGGAGTCAGGCAAATAGGCCATTTTTCAGTATTTTAACGGTATTTCAAGAAAGTTGCTTTAGGCAAAGTAAAGTTGAAGCTTTTAATGCCAAATTTGATCAGGAACTCTAAATTGGCATTCTCATGGAAATAAGAATTGTTTAGTTAGTATTTGAGACATCAAGAAATTTGAGATATTTTGCATGTCCGGAGTCCGACAAAATGGCCATTTTTCAGTATTTTAAGGGTATTTCAAGAAAGTTGATTTAGGCAATGTAAAAGTGGAGCTTTGCAAGCCAAGTTTGGTCAGAAACTCTAAATTGGCATTCTGATGGAACTGAGGATGGTTTGGTTAGTATTTGAGACATCAAGAAATTTGAGAAATTTTGCATGTCGGGAGTCAGGCAAAATGGCTATTTTTCAGCATTTTAAGGGTATTTCAAGAAAGTTGCTTTAGGCAATGTAAAAGTGGAGCTTTTTAAGCAAAATTTGGTCAGGAACTCTGAATTAGCATTCTGATGAAAATAAGGATGGTTTGGTTAGTATTTGAGACATGATGACATTTGAGAAATTTAGCATGTCTGGACTCAGAAAAATGGCCATTTTTCAGTATTTTAAGGGTATTTCAAGAAAGTTGCTTTAGGCAATGTAAAAGTGGAGCTTTTTCAGCGAAATTTGGTCAGGAACTCTAAATTAGCATTCTGATGGAAATAAGGATGGTTTGGATAGTATTTGAGACATCAAGAAGTTTGAGAAATTTTGCATGTCTGGAGTCAGGCAATATGGCCATTTTTTCAGTATTTTAAGGGTGTTTTAAGAAAGTTGCTTTAGGCAATGTAAAACTGGAGCTTTTTAAGCAAAATTTGGTCAGGAACTCTAAATTGGCATTCTGATAGAAATAAGGATGGTTTTGTTAGTATTTGAGATATGACGAAATTTGAGAAATTTTGCATGTCTGGAGTCAGGCAATATGGCCATTTTTTCAGTATTTTAAGGGTATTTCAAGAAAGTTTCTTTAGGCAATGTAAAAGTGGAGGTTTTGAAGCTAAATTTGGTCAGCAACTCTAAATTGGCATTTAGTTGGAAATAAGGATGGTTTGGTTAGTATTTGAGACATCAAGAAATTTGAGAAATTTTTCATGTCCGGAGTCAGGCAAAATGGCTATTTTTATGTATTTTAAGGGTATTTAAAGAAAGTTGCTTTAGGCAATGTAAAAGTGGAGCTTTTTAGGCCAAACTTGGTCAGGAACTCAAAATTGGCATTCTGATGGAAATAAGGATTGTTTGGTTAGTATTTGAGACATCAAGAAATTTGAGAAATTTTGCATGTCGCGAGTCAGGAATAATTGCCATTTTTCAGTATTTTAACGGTATTTCAAGAAAGTTGCTTTAGGCAAAGTAAAATTGTAGTTTTTAATGCGAAATTTGGTCAGGAACTCTAAATTGGCATTCTCATGGAAATAAGAATTGTTTAGTTAGTAATTGAGACATCAAGAAATTTGAGATATTTTGCATGTCCGGAGTCAGACAAAATGGCCATTTTTCAGTATTTTAAGGGTATTTCAAGAAAGTTGCTTTAGGCAACGTAAAACTGGAGCTTTTTAAGCCAAATTTGGTCAGGAACTCTAAATTGGCATTCTGATGGAAATAAGGACGGTTTGGTTAGTATTTGAGACATCAAGAAATTTGAGAAATTTTTCCTGTCCGGAGTCAGGCAAAATGGCCATTTTTTCAGTATTTTAAGGGTATTTCAAGAAAGTTGCTTTAAGCAATGTAGAACAGGAGCTTTTTAAGCCAAATTTGGTCAGGAGCTCTATAATGGCATTCTGATGGAAATAAGGATGGTTTGGTTAGTATTTGAGACATGAAAAAATTTGAGAAATTATCCATGTCTGGAGTCAGGCAAATAGGCCATTTTTCAGTATTTTAACGGTATTTCAAGAAAGTAGCTTCAGGTAATGTAAAAGTGCAGCTTTTTAAGCCAAATTTGGTCAGGAACTCTACATTGGCATTCTAGTGGAAATAAGGATGGTTTGGTTAGTATTTTAGACACCAAGAAATTTGAGAAATTTTGCATGTCCGGAGTCAGGTAAAATGGCCATTTTTTCAGTATTTCAAGGGTATTTCAAGAAAGTTGCTTTAGGCAACGTAAAACTGGAGCTTTTTAAGCCAAATTTGGTCAGGAACTCTAAATTAGCAATCTGATGGAAATAAGGACGGTTTGGTTAGTATTTGAGACATCAAGAAATTTGAAAAATTTTGCCTGTCCGGAGTCAGGCAAAATGGCCATTTTTTCAGTATTTTAAGGGTATTTCAAGAAAGTTGCTTTAAGCAATGTAGAACAGGAGCTTTTTAAGTCAAATTTGGTCAGGAACTCTCTAATGGCATTCTGGTGGAAATAAGGATGGTTTGGTTAGTATTTGAGACATCAAAAAATTTGAGAAATTATCCATGTCTGGAGTCAGGCAAATAGGCCATTTTTCAGTATTTTAACGGTATTTCAAGAAAGTTGCTTCAGGCAATGTAAAAGTGCAGCTTTTTAAGCCAAATTTGGTCAGGAACTCTACGTTGGCATTCTGGTGGAAATAAGGATGGTTTGGTTACTATTTTAGACACCAAGAAATTTGGGAAATTTTGCATGTCCGGAGTCAGACAAAATGGCAATTTTTTCAGTATTTCAAGGGTATTTCAAGAAAGTTGCTTTAGGCAATGTAAAACAGGAACTTTTTAAGCCAAATTTGGTCAGGAACTCTATAATGGCATTCTGATGGAATTAAGGATGGTTTGGTTAGTATTTGAGACATCAAGAAATTTGAGAAATTTTGCCTGTCCGAAGTCAGGCAACATCGACATTTTTGAGTGTTTTAAGGGTATTTCAAGAAAAATGATTTAGGCAATGTAAAAGTGCAGCTTTTTAAGCCTAATTTGGTCAGAAACTCTACATTGGAATTCTGATGGAAATAAGGATGGTTTGGTTAAAATTTGACATCAAGAAATTTGAAAAATTTTTCATGTCTGGAGTCAGGATATATGGCCATTTTTTCAGCATTTTAAGGTATTTCATGAAAGTTGCTTTAGGCAATGTACAAGTGGAGCTTTTTAAGCAAAATTTGGTCAGGAACTCTAAATTGGCATTCTGATGGAAATAAGGACGGTTTGCTTAGTATTTGATACATCAAAATATTTGAAAAATTTTCCATGTCTGGAATCAGGCAAATAGGCCATTTTTCAGTATTTTAACGGTATTTGAAGAAAGTTACTTCAGGCAAAGTAAGTTGCAACTTTTAATGATAAATTTGGTCAGGAACTCTAAATTGGCATTCTGATGGAAATAAGAATGGTTTACTTAGTATTTCAGACATCAAGAAATTTGAGAAATTTTGCCTGTCCGGAGTCAGGCAACATCGACATTTTTCAGTGTTTTAAGGGTATTTGAAGAAAAATTCTTTAGGCAATGTAAAAGTGGAGCTTTTTAAGCCTAATTTTGTCAGAAACTCTTCATTGGATTTCTGATGGAAATAAGGATGGTTTGGTTAGTATTTGACATCAAGAAATTTGACAAATTTTGCATAACTAGAATCAGGCTATATGGCCATTTTTTCCGCATTTTAAGGGTATTTCATGAAAGTTGCTTTAGGCAATGTACAAGTGGAGCTTTTTAAGCAAAATCTGGTCAGGAACTCTAAATTGGCATTCTGATGGAAATAAGGACGGTTTGCTTAGTATTTGAGACATCAAAATATTTGAGAAATTTTATATTTCTGGAGTCAGGAAACTAGGCCATTTTTCAGTATTTTAACGCTATTTGAAGAAAGTTACTTTAGGCAAAGTAAAGTTGCATCTTTTAATGCCAAATTTGGTCAAGAACTCTAAATTGGCATTCTGATGGAAATAAGAATGGTTTAGTTAGTATTTGAGACATCAGGAAATTTTAGATAATTTGAATGTCCGGAGTCAGGCAAAATGGCTCTTTCAAAGTATTTTTGGGTATTTCAAGAAAGTTTCTTTAGGCAAAGTAAAAGTGCAGCTTTTTAAGCCAAATTTGGTCTGGAACTCCGAATTGGCATTCTGATGGAAATAAGGATTGTTTAGTTAGTATTTGAGACATCAAGAAATTTGAGAAATTTTGCATGTCGCGAGTCAGGAAAAATTTCCATTTTTCAGTATTTTAACGGTATTTCAAGAAAGTTGCTTTAGGCAATGTAAAAGTGGAGTTTTTTAAGCGAAATTTAGT
Source organism: Muricea muricata (assembly GCA_963855995.1). Lineage (NCBI taxonomy): Eukaryota > Metazoa > Cnidaria > Anthozoa > Malacalcyonacea > Plexauridae > Muricea > Muricea muricata. Next base: position 20,811,879 of record OY979717.1, on the reverse strand, counting down.
CAGGAACTCTAAATTGGCTATCTGATGGAAAAAAGGATGGTTTGGTTAGTATTTGAGACATCAAAAAGTTTGAGAAATTTTGCATGTCTGGAGTCAGGCAAATAGGCCATTTTTCAGTATTTATACGGTATTTCAAGAAAGTTGCTTTAGGCAAAGTAAAGTTGAAGCTTTTAATGCCAAATTTGGTCAGAAACTCTAAATTGGCATTCTCATGGAAATAAGAATTGTTTAGTTAGTATTTGAGACATCAAGAAATTTGAGATATTTTGCATGTCCGGAGTCAGACAAAATGGCCATTTTTCAGTATTTTAAGGGTATTTCAAGAAAGTTTCTTTAGGCAACGTAAAACTGGAGCTTTTTAAGCCAAATTTGGTCAGGAACTCTAAATTGGGATTTTGATGGAAATAAGGACGGTTTGGTAAGTATTTGAGACATCAAGAAATTTGAGAAATTTTGCCTGTCCGGACTCAGGCAAAATGGCCATTTTTTTAGTATTTTAAGGGTATTTCAAGAAAGTTTCTTTAGGCAATGTAAAAGTGGAGGTTTTGAAGCTAAATTTGGTCAGCAACTCTAAATTGGCATTTAGTTGGAATTAAGGATGGTTTGGTTAGTATTTGAGACATCAAGAAATTTGAGAAATTTTGCATGTCCGGAGTCAGGCAAAATGGCTATTTTGCAGTATTTTAAGGGTATTTCAAGAAAGTTGCTTTAGGCAATGTAAAAGTGGAGCTTTTTAAGCCAAATTTGGTCAGGAACTCTAAATTGGCATTCTGATGGAAATAAGGATGATTTGGATAGTATTTGAGACATCAAGAAGTTTGAGAAATTTTGCATGTCTGGAGTCAGGCAATATGGCCATTTTTTCAGTATTTTAAGGGTGTTTTAAGAAAGTTGCTTTAGGCAATGTAAAACTGGAGCTTTTTAAGCAAAATTTGGTCAGGAACTCTAAATTGGCATTCTGATAGAAATAAGGATGGTTTGGTTAGTATTTGAGATATGACGAAATTTGAGAAATTTTGCATGTCTGGAGTCAAGCAATATGGCCATTTTTTCAGTATTTTAAGGGTATTTCAAGAAAGTTGCTTCAGCAATGTAAAAGTGGAGCTTTCTATGCCATATTTGGTCAGGAACTCTAAATTGGCATTCTGGTGGAAATAAGGATGGTTTGGTTAGTATTTGAGACATCAAGAAATTTGAGAAATTTTGCATGTCCGGAGTCAGGCAAAATGGCTATTTTTATGTATTTTAAGGGTATTTCAAGAAAGTTGATTTAGGCAATGTAAAAGTGGAGCTTTTCAAGCCAAGTTTGGTCAGAAACTCTAAATTGGCATTCTGATGGAACTGAGGATGGTTTGGTTAGTATTTGAGACATCAAGAAATTTGAGAAATTTTGCATGTCCGGAGTCAGGCAATATAGACAATTTTTTAGTATTTTAAGGGTATTTCAAGAAAGTTGCTTCAGGCAATGTAAAAGTGGAGCTTTCTAAGCCAAATTTGGTCAGGAATCTAAATTGGAATTCTGGTGGAAATAAGGATGGTTTGGTTAGTATTTGAGACATGACGAAATTTGACAAATTTTGCATGTCTGGAGTCAGGCAATATGGCCATTTTTTCAGTATTTTAAGGGTATTTCAAGAAAGTTGCTTTAGGCAATGAAAAACTGGAGCTTTTTAAGCCAAATTTGGTCAGGAACTCTAAATTGGCATTCTGATGGAAATAAGGACGGTTTGGTTAGTATTTGAGACATCAAGAAATTTGAGAAATTTTGCCTGTCCGGAGTCAGGCAAAATGGCCATTTTTTCAGTATTTTAAGGGTATTTCAAGAAAGTTGCTTTAGGCAACGTAAAACTGGAGCTTTTAAAGCAAAATTTGGTCAGGAACTCTAAATTGGCATTCTGATGGAAATAAGGACGGTTTGGTTAGTATTTGAGACATCAAGAAATTTGAGAAATTTTGCCTGTCCGGAGTCAGGCAAAATGGCCATTTTTTCAGTATTTTAAGGGTATTTCAAGAAAGTTGCTTTAAACAATGTAGAACAGGAGCTTTTTAAGCCAAATTTGGTCAGGAACTCTATAATGGCATTCTGATGGAAATAAGGATGGTTTGGTTAGTATTTAAGACATCAAGAAATTTGAGAAATTTTGCCTGTCCGGAGTCAGGCAAAATGGCCATTTTTTCAGTATTTTAAGGGTATTTCAAGAAAGTTGCTTTAAGCAATGTAGAACAGGAGCTTTTTAAGCCAAATTTGGTCAGGAACTCTATAATGGCATTCTGATGGAAATAAGGATGGTTTGGTTAGTATTTAAGACATCAAAAAATTTGAGAAATTATCCATGTCTGGAGTCAGGCAAATAGGCCATTTTTCAGTATTTTAACGGTATTTCAAGAAAGTTGCTTCAGGCAATGTAAAAGTGCAGCTTTTTAAGCCAAATTTGGTCAGGAACTCTACATTGGCATTCTGGTGGAAATAAGGATGGTTTGGTTACTATTTTAGACACCAAGAATTTTGAGAAATTTTGCATGTCCGGAGTCAGGCAAAATGGCCATTTTTTCAGTATTTCAAGGGTATTTCAAGAAAGTTGCTTTAGGCAATGTAAAACAGGAGCTTTTTAAGCCAAATTTGGTCAGGAACTCTAAATTGGGATTTTGATGGAAATAAGGACGGTTTGGTAAGTATTTAAGACATCAAGAAATTTGAGAAATTTTGCCTGTCTGGACTCAGGCAAAATGGCCATTTTTTCAGTATTTTAAGGGTATTTCAAGAAAGTGTCTTTAGGCAATGTAAAAGTGGAGATTTTGAAGCTAAATTAGGTCAGCAACTCTAAATTGGCATTTAGTTGGAAATAAGGATGGTTTGGTTAGTATTTGAGACATCAAGAAATTTGAGAAATTTTGCATGTCCGGAGTCAGGCAAAATGGCTATTTTGCAGTATTTTAAGGGTATTTCAAGAAAGTTGATTTAGGCAATGTAAAAGTGGAGCTTTTCAAGCCAAGTTTGGTCAGAAACTCTAAATTGGCATTCTGATGGAACTGAGGATGGTTTGGTTAGTATTTGAGACATCAAGAAATTTGAGAAATTTTGCATGTCCGGAGTCAGGCAATATAGACAATTTTTTAGTATTTTAAGGGTATTTCAAGAAAGTTGCTTCAGGCAATGTAAAAGTGGAGCTTTCTAAGCCAAATTTGGTCAGGAACTCTAAATTGGCATTCTGGTGGAAATAAGGATGGTTTGGTTAGTATTTGAGACATGACGAAATTTGACAAATTTTGCATGTCTGGAGTCAGGCAATATGGCCATTTTTTCAGTATTTTAAGGGTATTTCAAGAAAGTTGCTTTTTGGCAATGAAAAACTGGAGCTTTTTAAGCCAAATTTGGTCAGGAACTCTAAATTGGCATTCTGATGGAAATAAGGACGGTTTGGTTAGTATTTGAGACATCAAGAAATTTGAGAAATTTTGCCTGTCCGGAGTCAGGCAAAATGGCCATTTTTTCAGTATTTTAAGGGTATTTCAAGAAAGTTGCTTTAAGCAATGTAGAACAGGAGCTTTTTAAGCCAAATTTGGTCAGGAACTCTATAATGGCATTCTGATGGAAATAAGGATGGTTTGGTTAGTATTTAAGACATCAAAAAATTTGAGAAATTATCCATGTCTGGAGTCAGGCAAATAGGCCATTTTTCAGTATTTTAACGGTATTTCAAGAAAGTTGCTTCAGGCAATGTAAAAGTGCAGCTTTTTAAGCCAAATTTGGTCAGGAACTCTACATTGGCATTCTGGTGGAAATAAGGATGCTTTGGTTACTATTTTAGACACCAAGAATTTTGAGAAATTTTGCATGTCCGGAGTCAGGCAAAATGGCCATTTTTTCAGTATTTCAAGGGTATTTAAAGAAAGTTGCTTTAGGCAATGTAAAACAGGAGCTTTTTAAGCCAAATTTGGTCAGGAACTCTAAATTGGGATTTTGATGGAAATAAGGACGGTTTGGTAAGTATTTAAGACATCAAGAAATTTGAGAAATTTTGCCTGTCTGGACTCAGGCAAAATGGCCATTTTTTCAGTATTTTAAGGGTATTTCAAGAAAGTGTCTTTAGGCAATGTAAAAGTGGAGATTTTGAAGCTAAATTTGGTCAGCAACTCTAAATTGGCATTTAGTTGGAAATAAGGATTGTTTGGTTAGTATTTGAGACATCAAGAAATTTGAGAAATTTTGCATGTCCGGAGTCAGGCAAAATGGCTATTTTGCAGTATTTTAAGGGTATTTCAAGAAAGTTGCTTTAGGCAATGTAAAAGTGGAGCTTTTTAAGCCAAATTTGGTCAGGAACTCTAAATTATCATTCTGATGGAAATAAGGATTGTTTGGTTAGTATTTGAGACATCAAGAAATTTGAGAAATTTTGCATGTCGCGAGTCAGGAAAAATTGCCATTTTTCAGTATTTTAACGGTATTTCAAGAAAGTTGCTTTAGGTAATGTAAAAGTGCAGCTTTTTAAGCCAAATTTTGTCAGGAACTCTACATTGGCATTCTGGTGGAAGTAAGGATGGTTTGGTTAGTATTTTAGACACAAAGAAATTTGAGAAATTTTGCATGTCCGGAGTCAGGCAAAATGGCCATTTTTTCAGTATTTCAAGGGTATTTCAAGAAAGTTGCTTTAGGCAATGTAAAACAGGAGCTTTTTAAGCCAAGTTTGGTCAGAAACTCTATAATTGCATTCTGATGGAAAGAAGGATGGTTTGGTTGGTATTTGAGACATCAAGAAATTTGAGAAATTTTGCAGGTCGCGAGTCAGGAAAAATTGCCATTTTTCAGTATTTTAACAGTATTTCAAGAAAGTTGCTTTAGGCAATGTAAAAGTGGAGCTTTTTAAGCCAAATTTGGTCAGGAACTCTAAATTGGCATTCTGAGTGAAATAAGGATGGTTTGGTTAGTATTTGAGACATCAAAAAGTTTGAGAAATTCTGCATGTCTGGAGTCAGGCAAATAGGCCATTTTTCAGTATTTTAACGGTATTTCAAGAAAGTTGCTTTAGGCAAAGTAAAGTTGAAGCTTTTAATGCCAAATTTGATCAGGAACTCTAAATTGGCATTCTCATGGAAATAAGAATTGTTTAGTTAGTATTTGAGACATCAAGAAATTTGAGATATTTTGCATGTCCGGAGTCCGACAAAATGGCCATTTTTCAGTATTTTAAGGGTATTTCAAAAAAGTTGCTTTAGGCAACGTAAAACTGGAGCTTTTTAAGCCAAATTTGGTCAGGAACTCTAAATTGGCATTCTGATGGAAATAAGGAACGTTTGGTTAGTATTTGAGACATCAAGAAATTTGAGAAATTTTGCCTGTTTTGAGTCAGGCAAAATGGCCATTTTTTCAGTATTTTAAGGGTATTTCAAGAAAGTTGCTTTAGGCAACGTAAAACTGCAGCTTTCTAAGCAAAATTTGGTCAGGAACTCTAAATTGGCATTCTGATGGAAATAAGGACGGTTTGGTTAGTATTTGAGACATCAAGAAATTTGAGAAATTTTGCCTGTCCGGAGGCAGGCAAAATGGCCATTTTTTCAGTATTTTAAGGGTGTTTCAAGAAAGTTGCTTTAAGCAATGTAAAACTGGAGCTTTTTAAGCAAAATTTGGTCAGGAACTCTAAATTGGCATTCTGATAGAAATAAGGATGGTTTGGTTAGTATTTGAGATATGACGAAATTTGAGAAATTTTGCATGTCTGGAGTCAACCAATATGGCCATTTTTTCAGTATTTTAAGGGTATTTCAAGAAAGTTTCTTCAGCAATGTAAAAGTGGAGCTTTCTATGCCATATTTGGTCAGGAACTCTAAATTGGCATTCTGGTGGAAATAAGGATGGTTTGGTTAGTATTTGAGACATCAAGAAATTTGAGAAATTTTGCATGTCCGGAGTCAGGCAAAATGGCTATTTTTATGTATTTTAAGGGTATTTCAAGAAAGTTGATTTAGGCAATGTAAAAGTGGAGCTTTGCAAGCCAAGTTTGGTCAGAAACTCTAAATTGGCATTCTGATGGAACTGAGGATGGTTTGGTTAGTATTTGAGACATCAAGAAATTTGAGAAATTTTGCATGTCGGGAGTCAGGCAAAATGGCTATTTTTCAGCATTTTAAGGGTATTTCAAGAAAGTTGCTTTAGGCAATGTAAAAGTGGAGCTTTTTAAGCAAAATTTGGTCAGGAACTCTGAATTAGCATTCTGATGAAAATAAGGATGGTTTGGTTAGTATTTGAGACATGATGACATTTGAGAAATTTAGCATGTCTGGACTCAGAAAAATGGCCATTTTTCAGTATTTTAAGGGTATTTCAAGAAAGTTGCTTTAGGCAATGTAAAAGTGGAGCTTTTTCAGCGAAATTTGGTCAGGAACTCTAAATTAGCATTCTGATGGAAATAAGGATGGTTTGGATAGTATTTGAGACATCAAGAAGTTTGAGAAATTTTGCATGTCTGGAGTCAGGCAATATGGCCATTTTTTCAGTATTTTAAGGGTGTTTTAAGAAAGTTGCTTTAGGCAATGTAAAACTGGAGCTTTTTAAGCAAAATTTGGTCAGGAACTCTAAATTGGCATTCTGATAGAAATAAGGATGGTTTTGTTAGTATTTGAGATATGACGAAATTTGAGAAATTTTGCATGTCTGGAGTCAGGCAATATGGCCATTTTTTCAGTATTTTAAGGGTATTTCAAGAAAGTTTCTTTAGGCAATGTAAAAGTGGAGGTTTTGAAGCTAAATTTGGTCAGCAACTCTAAATTGGCATTTAGTTGGAAATAAGGATGGTTTGGTTAGTATTTGAGACATCAAGAAATTTGAGAAATTTTTCATGTCCGGAGTCAGGCAAAATGGCTATTTTTATGTATTTTAAGGGTATTTAAAGAAAGTTGCTTTAGGCAATGTAAAAGTGGAGCTTTTTAGGCCAAACTTGGTCAAGAACTCAAAATTGGCATTCTGATGGAAATAAGGATTGTTTGGTTAGTATTTGAGACATCAAGAAATTTGAGAAATTTTGCATGTCGCGAGTCAGGAATAATTGCCATTTTTCAGTATTTTAACGGTATTTCAAGAAAGTTGCTTTAGGCAAAGTAAAGTTGTAGTTTTTAATGCGAAATTTGGTCAGGAACTCTAAATTGGCATTCTCATGGAAATAAGAATTGTTTAGTTAGTAATTGAGACATCAAGAAATTTGAGATATTTTGCATGTCCGGAGTCAGACAAAATGGCCATTTTTCAGTATTTTAAGGGTATTTCAAGAAAGTTGCTTTAGGCAACGTAAAACTGGAGCTTTTTAAGCCAAATTTGGTCAGGAACTCTAAATTGGCATTCTGATGGAAATAAGGACGGTTTGGTTAGTATTTGAGACATCAAGAAATTTGAGAAATTTTGCCTGTCCGGAGTCAGGCAAAATGGCCATTTTTTCAGTATTTTAAGGGTATTTCAAGAAAGTTGCTTTAAGCAATGTAGAACAGGAGCTTTTTAAGCCAAATTTGGTCAGGAGCTCTATAATGGCATTCTGATGGAAATAAGGATGGTTTGGTTAGTATTTGAGACATGAAAAAATTTGAGAAATTATCCATGTCTGGAGTCAGGCAAATAGGCCATTTTTCAGTATTTTAACGGTATTTCAAGAAAGTAGCTTCAGGTAATGTAAAAGTGCAGCTTTTTAAGCCAAATTTGGTCAGGAACTCTACATTGGCATTCTAGTGGAAATAAGGATGGTTTGGTTAGTATTTTAGACACCAAGAAATTTGAGAAATTTTGCATGTCCGGAGTCAGGTAAAATGGCCATTTTTTCAGTATTTCAAGGGTATTTCAAGAAAGTTGCTTTAGGCAACGTAAAACTGGAGCTTTTTAAGCCAAATTTGGTCAGGAACTCTAAATTAGCAATCTGATGGAAATAAGGACGGTTTGGTTAGTATTTGAGACATCAAGAAATTTGAAAAATTTTGCCTGTCCGGAGTCAGGCAAAATGGCCATTTTTTCAGTATTTTAAGGGTATTTCAAGAAAGTTGCTTTAAGCAATGTAGAACAGGAGCTTTTTAAGTCAAATTTGGTCAGGAACTCTCTAATGGCATTCTGGTGGAAATAAGGATGGTTTGGTTAGTATTTGAGACATCAAAAAATTTGAGAAATTATCCATGTCTGGAGTCAGGCAAATAGGCCATTTTTCAGTATTTTAACGGTATTTCAAGAAAGTTGCTTCAGGCAATGTAAAAGTGCAGCTTTTTAAGCCAAATTTGGTCAGGAACTCTACGTTGGCATTCTGGTGGAAATAAGGATGGTTTGGTTACTATTTTAGACACCAAGAAATTTGGGAAATTTTGCATGTCCGGAGTCAGACAAAATGGCAATTTTTTCAGTATTTCAAGGGTATTTCAAGAAAGTTGCTTTAGGCAATGTAAAACAGGAACTTTTTAAGCCAAATTTGGTCAGGAACTCTATAATGGCATTCTGATGGAATTAAGGATGGTTTGGTTAGTATTTGAGACATCAAGAAATTTGAGAAATTTTGCCTGTCCGAAGTCAGGCAACATCGACATTTTTGAGTGTTTTAAGGGTATTTCAAGAAAAATGATTTAGGCAATGTAAAAGTGCAGCTTTTTAAGCCTAATTTGGTCAGAAACTCTACATTGGAATTCTGATGGAAATAAGGATGGTTTGGTTAAAATTTGACATCAAGAAATTTGAGAAATTTTTCATGTCTGGAGTCAGGATATATGGCCATTTTTTCAGCATTTTAAGGTATTTCATGAAAGTTGCTTTAGGCAATGTACAAGTGGAGCTTTTTAAGCAAAATTTGGTCAGGAACTCTAAATTGGCATTCTGATGGAAATAAGGACGGTTTGCTTAGTATTTGATACATCAAAATATTTGAAAAATTTTCCATGTCGGGAGTCAGGCAAATAGGCCATTTTTCAGTATTTTAACGGTATTTGAAGAAAGTTACTTCAGGCAAAGTAAGTTGCAACTTTTAATGATAAATTTGGTCAGGAACTCTGAATTAGCATTCTGATGAAAATAAGGATGGTTTGGTTAGTATTTGAGACATGATGACATTTGAGAAATTTAGCATGTCTGGACTCAGAAAAATGGCCATTTTTCAGTATTTTAAGGGTATTTCAAGAAAGTTGCTTTAGGCAATGTAAAAGTGGAGCTTTTTCAGCGAAATTTGGTCAGGAACTCTAAATTAGCATTCTGATGGAAATAAGGATGGTTTGGATAGTATTTGAGACATCAAGAAGTTTGAGAAATTTTGCATGTCTGGAGTCAGGCAATATGGCCATTTTTTCAGTATTTTAAGGGTGTTTTAAGAAAGTTGCTTTAGGCAATGTAAAACTGGAGCTTTTTAAGCAAAATTTGGTCAGGAACTCTAAATTGGCATTCTGATAGAAATAAGGATGGTTTTGTTAGTATTTGAGATATGACGAAATTTGAGAAATTTTGCATGTCTGGAGTCAGGCAATATGGCCATTTTTTCAGTATTTTAAGGGTATTTCAAGAAAGTTTCTTTAGGCAATGTAAAAGTGGAGGTTTTGAAGCTAAATTTGGTCAGCAACTCTAAATTGGCATTTAGTTGGAAATAAGGATGGTTTGGTTAGTATTTGAGACATCAAGAAATTTGAGAAATTTTTCATGTCCGGAGTCAGGCAAAATGGCTATTTTTATGTATTTTAAGGGTATTTAAAGAAAGTTGCTTTAGGCAATGTAAAAGTGGAGCTTTTTAGGCCAAACTTGGTCAGGAACTCAAAATTGGCATTCTGATGGAAATAAGGATTGTTTGGTTAGTATTTGAGACATCAAGAAATTTGAGAAATTTTGCATGTCGCGAGTCAGGAATAATTGCCATTTTTCAGTATTTTAACGGTATTTCAAGAAAGTTGCTTTAGGCAAAGTAAAATTGTAGTTTTTAATGCGAAATTTGGTCAGGAACTCTAAATTGGCATTCTCATGGAAATAAGAATTGTTTAGTTAGTAATTGAGACATCAAGAAATTTGAGATATTTTGCATGTCCGGAGTCAGACAAAATGGCCATTTTTCAGTATTTTAAGGGTATTTCAAGAAAGTTGCTTTAGGCAACGTAAAACTGGAGCTTTTTAAGCCAAATTTGGTCAGGAACTCTAAATTGGCATTCTGATGGAATAAAGAACGGTTTGGTTTGTATTTGAGACATGACGAAATTTGACAAATTTTGCATGTCTGGAGTCAGGCAATATGGCCATTTTTTCAGTATTTTAAGGGTATTTCAAGAAAGTTGCTTTAGGCAATGAAAAACTGGAGCTTTTTAAGCCAAATTTGGTCAGGAACTCTAAATTGGCATTCTGATGGAAATAAGGACGGTTTGGTTAGTATTTGAGACATCAAGAAATTTGAGAAATTTTGCCTGTCCGGAGTCAGGCAAAATGGCCATTTTTTCAGTATTTTAAGGGTATTTCAAGAAAGTTGCTTTAGGCAACGTAAAACTGGAGCTTTTAAAGCAAAATTTGGTCAGGAACTCTAAATTGGCATTCTGATGGAAATAAGGACGGTTTGGTTAGTATTTGAGACATCAAGAAATTTGAGAAATTTTGCCTGTCCGGAGTCAGGCAAAATGGCCATTTTTTCAGTATTTTAAGGGTATTTCAAGAAAGTTGCTTTAAACAATGTAGAACAGGAGCTTTTTAAGCCAAATTTGGTCAGGAACTCTATAATGGCATTCTGATGGAAATAAGGATGGTTTGGTTAGTATTTAAGACATCAAGAAATTTGAGAAATTTTGCCTGTCCGGAGTCAGGCAAAATGGCCATTTTTTCAGTATTTTAAGGGTATTTCAAGAAAGTTGCTTTAAGCAATGTAGAACAGGAGCTTTTTAAGCCAAATTTGGTCAGGAACTCTATAATGGCATTCTGATGGAAATAAGGATGGTTTGGTTAGTATTTAAGACATCAAAAAATTTGAGAAATTATCCATGTCTGGAGTCAGGCAAATAGGCCATTTTTCAGTATTTTAACGGTATTTCAAGAAAGTTGCTTCAGGCAATGTAAAAGTGCAGCTTTTTAAGCCAAATTTGGTCAGGAACTCTACATTGGCATTCTGGTGGAAATAAGGATGGTTTGGTTACTATTTTAGACACCAAGAATTTTGAGAAATTTTGCATGTCCGGAGTCAGGCAAAATGGCCATTTTTTCAGTATTTCAAGGGTATTTCAAGAAAGTTGCTTTAGGCAATGTAAAACAGGAGCTTTTTAAGCCAAATTTGGTCAGGAACTCTAAATTGGGATTTTGATGGAAATAAGGACGGTTTGGTAAGTATTTAAGACATCAAGAAATTTGAGAAATTTTGCCTGTCTGGACTCAGGCAAAATGGCCATTTTTTCAGTATTTTAAGGGTATTTCAAGAAAGTGTCTTTAGGCAATGTAAAAGTGGAGATTTTGAAGCTAAATTTGGTCAGCAACTCTAAATTGGCATTTAGTTGGAAATAAGGATGGTTTGGTTAGTATTTGAGACATCAAGAAATTTGAGAAATTTTGCATGTCCGGAGTCAGGCAAAATGGCTATTTTGCAGTATTTTAAGGGTATTTCAAGAAAGTTGATTTAGGCAATGTAAAAGTGGAGCTTTTCAAGCCAAGTTTGGTCAGAAACTCTAAATTGGCATTCTGATGGAACTGAGGATGGTTTGGTTAGTATTTGAGACATCAAGAAATTTGAGAAATTTTGCATGTCCGGAGTCAGGCAATATAGACAATTTTTTAGTATTTTAAGGGTATTTCAAGAAAGTTGCTTCAGGCAATGTAAAAGTGGAGCTTTCTAAGCCAAATTTGGTCAGGAACTCTAAATTGGCATTCTGGTGGAAATAAGGATGGTTTGGTTAGTATTTGAGACATGACGAAATTTGACAAATTTTGCATGTCTGGAGTCAGGCAATATGGCCATTTTTTCAGTATTTTAAGGGTATTTCAAGAAAGTTGCTTTTTGGCAATGAAAAACTGGAGCTTTTTAAGCCAAATTTGGTCAGGAACTCTAAATTGGCATTCTGATGGAAATAAGGACGGTTTGGTTAGTATTTGAGACATCAAGAAATTTGAGAAATTTTGCCTGTCCGGAGTCAGGCAAAATGGCCATTTTTTCAGTATTTTAAGGGTATTTCAAGAAAGTTGCTTTAAGCAATGTAGAACAGGAGCTTTTTAAGCCAAATTTGGTCAGGAACTCTATAATGGCATTCTGATGGAAATAAGGATGGTTTGGTTAGTATTTAAGACATCAAAAAATTTGAGAAATTATCCATGTCTGGAGTCAGGCAAATAGGCCATTTTTCAGTATTTTAACGGTATTTCAAGAAAGTTGCTTCAGGCAATGTAAAAGTGCAGCTTTTTAAGCCAAATTTGGTCAGGAACTCTACATTGGCATTCTGGTGGAAATAAGGATGCTTTGGTTACTATTTTAGACACCAAGAATTTTGAGAAATTTTGCATGTCCGGAGTCAGGCAAAATGGCCATTTTTTCAGTATTTCAAGGGTATTTAAAGAAAGTTGCTTTAGGCAATGTAAAACAGGAGCTTTTTAAGCCAAATTTGGTCAGGAACTCTAAATTGGGATTTTGATGGAAATAAGGACGGTTTGGTAAGTATTTAAGACATCAAGAAATTTGAGAAATTTTGCCTGTCTGGACTCAGGCAAAATGGCCATTTTTTCAGTATTTTAAGGGTATTTCAAGAAAGTGTCTTTAGGCAATGTAAAAGTGGAGATTTTGAAGCTAAATTTGGTCAGCAACTCTAAATTGGCATTTAGTTGGAAATAAGGATTGTTTGGTTAGTATTTGAGACATCAAGAAATTTGAGAAATTTTGCATGTCCGGAGTCAGGCAAAATGGCTATTTTGCAGTATTTTAAGGGTATTTCAAGAAAGTTGCTTTAGGCATTGTAAAAGTGGAGCTTTTTAAGCCAAATTTGGTCAGGAACTCTAAATTATCATTCTGATGGAAATAAGGATTGTTTGGTTAGTATTTGAGACATCAAGAAATTTGAGAAATTTTGCATGTCGCGAGTCAGGAAAAATTGCCATTTTTCAGTATTTTAACGGTATTTCAAGAAAGTTGCTTTAGGTAATGTAAAAGTGCAGCTTTTTAAGCCAAATTTTGTCAGGAACTCTACATTGGCATTCTGGTGGAAGTAAGGATGGTTTGGTTAGTATTTTAGACACAAAGAAATTTGAGAAATTTTGCATGTCCGGAGTCAGGCAAAATGGCCATTTTTTCAGTATTTCAAGGGTATTTCAAGAAAGTTGCTTTAGGCAATGTAAAACAGGAGCTTTTTAAGCCAAGTTTGGTCAGAAACTCTATAATTGCATTCTGATGGAAAGAAGGATGGTTTGGTTGGTATTTGAGACATCAAGAAATTTGAGAAATTTTGCAGGTCGCGAGTCAGGAAAAATTGCCATTTTTCAGTATTTTAACAGTATTTCAAGAAAGTTGCTTTAGGCAATGTAAAAGTGGAGCTTTTTAAGCCAAATTTGGTCAGGAACTCTAAATTGGCATTCTGAGTGAAATAAGGATGGTTTGGTTAGTATTTGAGACATCAAAAAGTTTGAGAAATTCTGCATGTCTGGAGTCAGGCAAATAGGCCATTTTTCAGTATTTTAACGGTATTTCAAGAAAGTTGCTTTAGGCAAAGTAAAGTTGAAGCTTTTAATGCCAAATTTGATCAGGAACTCTAAATTGGCATTCTCATGGAAATAAGAATTGTTTAGTTAGTATTTGAGACATCAAGAAATTTGAGATATTTTGCATGTCCGGAGTCCGACAAAATGGCCATTTTTCAGTATTTTAAGGGTATTTCAAAAAAGTTGCTTTAGGCAACGTAAAACTGGAGCTTTTTAAGCCAAATTTGGTCAGGAACTCTAAATTGGCATTCTGATGGAAATAAGGAACGTTTGGTTAGTATTTGAGACATCAAGAAATTTGAGAAATTTTGCCTGTTTTGAGTCAGGCAAAATGGCCATTTTTTCAGTATTTTAAGGGTATTTCAAGAAAGTTGCTTTAGGCAACGTAAAACTGCAGCTTTCTAAGCAAAATTTGGTCAGGAACTCTAAATTGGCATTCTGATGGAAATAAGGACGGTTTGGTTAGTATTTGAGACATCAAGAAATTTGAGAAATTTTGCCTGTCCGGAGGCAGGCAAAATGGCCATTTTTTCAGTATTTTAAGGGTGTTTCAAGAAAGTTGCTTTAAGCAATGTAAAACTGGAGCTTTTTAAGCAAAATTTGGTCAGGAACTCTAAATTGGCATTCTGATAGAAATAAGGATGGTTTGGTTAGTATTTGAGATATGACGAAATTTGAGAAATTTTGCATGTCTGGAGTCAACCAATATGGCCATTTTTTCAGTATTTTAAGGGTATTTCAAGAAAGTTTCTTCAGCAATGTAAAAGTGGAGCTTTCTATGCCATATTTGGTCAGGAACTCTAAATTGGCATTCTGGTGGAAATAAGGATGGTTTGGTTAGTATTTGAGACATCAAGAAATTTGAGAAATTTTGCATGTCCGGAGTCAGGCAAAATGGCTATTTTTATGTATTTTAAGGGTATTTCAAGAAAGTTGATTTAGGCAATGTAAAAGTGGAGCTTTGCAAGCCAAGTTTGGTCAGAAACTCTAAATTGGCATTCTGATGGAACTGAGGATGGTTTGGTTAGTATTTGAGACATCAAGAAATTTGAGAAATTTTGCATGTCGGGAGTCAGGCAAAATGGCTATTTTTCAGCATTTTAAGGGTATTTCAAGAAAGTTGCTTTAGGCAATGTAAAAGTGGAGCTTTTTAAGCAAAATTTGGTCAGGAACTCTGAATTAGCATTCTGATGAAAATAAGGATGGTTTGGTTAGTATTTGAGACATGATGACATTTGAGAAATTTAGCATGTCTGGACTCAGAAAAATGGCCATTTTTCAGTATTTTAAGGGTATTTCAAGAAAGTTGCTTTAGGCAATGTAAAAGTGGAGCTTTTTCAGCGAAATTTGGTCAGGAACTCTAAATTAGCATTCTGATGGAAATAAGGATGGTTTGGATAGTATTTGAGACATCAAGAAGTTTGAGAAATTTTGCATGTCTGGAGTCAGGCAATATGGCCATTTTTTCAGTATTTTAAGGGTGTTTTAAGAAAGTTGCTTTAGGCAATGTAAAACTGGAGCTTTTTAAGCAAAATTTGGTCAGGAACTCTAAATTGGCATTCTGATAGAAATAAGGATGGTTTTGTTAGTATTTGAGATATGACGAAATTTGAGAAATTTTGCATGTCTGGAGTCAGGCAATATGGCCATTTTTTCAGTATTTTAAGGGTATTTCAAGAAAGTTTCTTTAGGCAATGTAAAAGTGGAGGTTTTGAAGCTAAATTTGGTCAGCAACTCTAAATTGGCATTTAGTTGGAAATAAGGATGGTTTGGTTAGTATTTGAGACATCAAGAAATTTGAGAAATTTTTCATGTCCGGAGTCAGGCAAAATGGCTATTTTTATGTATTTTAAGGGTATTTAAAGAAAGTTGCTTTAGGCAATGTAAAAGTGGAGCTTTTTAGGCCAAACTTGGTCAAGAACTCAAAATTGGCATTCTGATGGCAATAAGGATTGTTTGGTTAGTATTTGAGACATCAAGAAATTTGAGAAATTTTGCATGTCGCGAGTCAGGAATAATTGCCATTTTTCAGTATTTTAACGGTATTTCAAGAAAGTTGCTTTAGGCAAAGTAAAGTTGTAGTTTTTAATGCGAAATTTGGTCAGGAACTCTAAATTGGCATTCTCATGGAAATAAGAATTGTTTAGTTAGTAATTGAGACATCAAGAAATTTGAGATATTTTGCATGTCCGGAGTCAGACAAAATGGCCATTTTTCAGTATTTTAAGGGTATTTCAAGAAAGTTGCTTTAGGCAACGTAAAACTGGAGCTTTTTAAGCCAAATTTGGTCAGGAACTCTAAATTGGCATTCTGATGGAAATAAGGACGGTTTGGTTAGTATTTGAGACATCAAGAAATTTGAGAAATTTTGCCTGTCCGGAGTCAGGCAAAATGGCCATTTTTTCAGTATTTTAAGGGTATTTCAAGAAAGTTGCTTTAAGCAATGTAGAACAGGAGCTTTTTAAGCCAAATTTGGTCAGGAGCTCTATAATGGCATTCTGATGGAAATAAGGATGGTTTGGTTAGTATTTGAGACATGAAAAAATTTGAGAAATTATCCATGTCTGGAGTCAGGCAAATAGGCCATTTTTCAGTATTTTAACGGTATTTCAAGAAAGTAGCTTCAGGTAATGTAAAAGTGCAGCTTTTTAAGCCAAATTTGGTCAGGAACTCTACATTGGCATTCTAGTGGAAATAAGGATGGTTTGGTTAGTATTTTAGACACCAAGAAATTTGAGAAATTTTCCATGTCCGGAGTCAGGTAAAATGGCCATTTTTTCAGTATTTCAAGGGTATTTCAAGAAAGTTGCTTTAGGCAACGTAAAACTGGAGCTTTTTAAGCCAAATTTGGTCAGGAACTCTAAATTAGCAATCTGATGGAAATAAGGACGGTTTGGTTAGTATTTGAGACATCAAGAAATTTGAAAAATTTTGCCTGTCCGGACTCAGGCAAAATGGCCATTTTTTCAGTATTTTAAGGGTATTTCAAGAAAGTTGCTTTAAGCAATGTAGAACAGGAGCTTTTTAAGTCAAATTTGGTCAGGAACTCTCTAATGGCATTCTGGTGGAAATAAGGATGGTTTGGTTAGTATTTGAGACATCAAAAAATTTGAGAAATTATCCATGTCTGGAGTCAGGCAAATAGGCCATTTTTCAGTATTTTAACGGTATTTCAAGAAAGTTGCTTCAGGCAATGTAAAAGTGCAGCTTTTTAAGCCAAATTTGGTCAGGAACTCTACGTTGGCATTCTGGTGGAAATAAGGATGGTTTGGTTACTATTTTAGACACCAAGAAATTTGGGAAATTTTGCATGTCCGGAGTCAGACAAAATGGCAATTTTTTCAGTATTTCAAGGGTATTTCAAGAAAGTTGCTTTAGGCAATGTAAAACAGGAACTTTTTAAGCCAAATTTGGTCAGGAACTCTATAATGGCATTCTGATGGAATTAAGGATGGTTTGGTTAGTATTTGAGACATCAAGAAATTTGAGAAATTTTGCCTGTCCGAAGTCAGGCAACATCGACATTTTTGAGTGTTTTAAGGGTATTTCAAGAAAAATGATTTAGGCAATGTAAAAGTGCAGCTTTTTAAGCCTAATTTGGTCAGAAACTCTACATTGGAATTCTGATGGAAATAAGGATGGTTTGGTTAAAATTTGACATCAAGAAATTTGAGAAATTTTTCATGTCTGGAGTCAGGATATATGGCCATTTTTTCAGCATTTTAAGGTATTTCATGAAAGTTGCTTTAGGCAATGTACAAGTGGAGCTTTTTAAGCAAAATTTGGTCAGGAACTCTAAATTGGCATTCTGATGGAAATAAGGACGGTTTGCTTAGTATTTGATACATCAAAATATTTGAAAAATTTTCCATGTCGGGAGTCAGGCAAATAGGCCATTTTTCAGTATTTTAACGGTATTTGAAGAAAGTTACTTCAGGCAAAGTAAGTTGCAACTTTTAATGATAAATTTGGTCAGGAACTCTGAATTAGCATTCTGATGAAAATAAGGATGGTTTGGTTAGTATTTGAGACATGATGACATTTGAGAAATTTAGCATGTCTGGACTCAGAAAAATGGCCATTTTTCAGTATTTTAAGGGTATTTCAAGAAAGTTGCTTTAGGCAATGTAAAAGTGGAGCTTTTTCAGCGAAATTTGGTCAGGAACTCTAAATTAGCATTCTGATGGAAATAAGGATGGTTTGGATAGTATTTGAGACATCAAGAAGTTTGAGAAATTTTGCATGTCTGGAGTCAGGCAATATGGCCATTTTTTCAGTATTTTAAGGGTGTTTTAAGAAAGTTGCTTTAGGCAATGTAAAACTGGAGCTTTTTAAGCAAAATTTGGTCAGGAACTCTAAATTGGCATTCTGATAGAAATAAGGATGGTTTTGTTAGTATTTGAGATATGACGAAATTTGAGAAATTTTGCATGTCTGGAGTCAGGCAATATGGCCATTTTTTCAGTATTTTAAGGGTATTTCAAGAAAGTTTCTTTAGGCAATGTAAAAGTGGAGGTTTTGAAGCTAAATTTGGTCAGCAACTCTAAATTGGCATTTAGTTGGAAATAAGGATGGTTTGGTTAGTATTTGAGACATCAAGAAATTTGAGAAATTTTTCATGTCCGGAGTCAGGCAAAATGGCTATTTTTATGTATTTTAAGGGTATTTAAAGAAAGTTGCTTTAGGCAATGTAAAAGTGGAGCTTTTTAGGCCAAACTTGGTCAGGAACTCAAAATTGGCATTCTGATGGAAATAAGGATTGTTTGGTTAGTATTTGAGACATCAAGAAATTTGAGAAATTTTGCATGTCGCGAGTCAGGAATAATTGCCATTTTTCAGTATTTTAACGGTATTTCAAGAAAGTTGCTTTAGGCAAAGTAAAATTGTAGTTTTTAATGCGAAATTTGGTCAGGAACTCTAAATTGGCATTCTCATGGAAATAAGAATTGTTTAGTTAGTAATTGAGACATCAAGAAATTTGAGATATTTTGCATGTCCGGAGTCAGACAAAATGGCCATTTTTCAGTATTTTAAGGGTATTTCAAGAAAGTTGCTTTAGGCAACGTAAAACTGGAGCTTTTTAAGCCAAATTTGGTCAGGAACTCTAAATTGGCATTCTGATGGAAATAAGGACGGTTTGGTTAGTATTTGAGACATCAAGAAATTTGAGAAATTTTTCCTGTCCGGAGTCAGGCAAAATGGCCATTTTTTCAGTATTTTAAGGGTATTTCAAGAAAGTTGCTTTAAGCAATGTAGAACAGGAGCTTTTTAAGCCAAATTTGGTCAGGAGCTCTATAATGGCATTCTGATGGAAATAAGGATGGTTTGGTTAGTATTTGAGACATGAAAAAATTTGAGAAATTATCCATGTCTGGAGTCAGGCAAATAGGCCATTTTTCAGTATTTTAACGGTATTTCAAGAAAGTAGCTTCAGGTAATGTAAAAGTGCAGCTTTTTAAGCCAAATTTGGTCAGGAACTCTACATTGGCATTCTAGTGGAAATAAGGATGGTTTGGTTAGTATTTTAGACACCAAGAAATTTGAGAAATTTTGCATGTCCGGAGTCAGGTAAAATGGCCATTTTTTCAGTATTTCAAGGGTATTTCAAGAAAGTTGCTTTAGGCAACGTAAAACTGGAGCTTTTTAAGCCAAATTTGGTCAGGAACTCTAAATTAGCAATCTGATGGAAATAAGGACGGTTTGGTTAGTATTTGAGACATCAAGAAATTTGAAAAATTTTGCCTGTCCGGAGTCAGGCAAAATGGCCATTTTTTCAGTATTTTAAGGGTATTTCAAGAAAGTTGCTTTAAGCAATGTAGAACAGGAGCTTTTTAAGTCAAATTTGGTCAGGAACTCTCTAATGGCATTCTGGTGGAAATAAGGATGGTTTGGTTAGTATTTGAGACATCAAAAAATTTGAGAAATTATCCATGTCTGGAGTCAGGCAAATAGGCCATTTTTCAGTATTTTAACGGTATTTCAAGAAAGTTGCTTCAGGCAATGTAAAAGTGCAGCTTTTTAAGCCAAATTTGGTCAGGAACTCTACGTTGGCATTCTGGTGGAAATAAGGATGGTTTGGTTACTATTTTAGACACCAAGAAATTTGGGAAATTTTGCATGTCCGGAGTCAGACAAAATGGCAATTTTTTCAGTATTTCAAGGGTATTTCAAGAAAGTTGCTTTAGGCAATGTAAAACAGGAACTTTTTAAGCCAAATTTGGTCAGGAACTCTATAATGGCATTCTGATGGAATTAAGGATGGTTTGGTTAGTATTTGAGACATCAAGAAATTTGAGAAATTTTGCCTGTCCGAAGTCAGGCAACATCGACATTTTTGAGTGTTTTAAGGGTATTTCAAGAAAAATGATTTAGGCAATGTAAAAGTGCAGCTTTTTAAGCCTAATTTGGTCAGAAACTCTACATTGGAATTCTGATGGAAATAAGGATGGTTTGGTTAAAATTTGACATCAAGAAATTTGAGAAATTTTTCATGTCTGGAGTCAGGATATATGGCCATTTTTTCAGCATTTTAAGGTATTTCATGAAAGTTGCTTTAGGCAATGTACAAGTGGAGCTTTTTAAGCAAAATTTGGTCAGGAACTCTAAATTGGCATTCTGATGGAAATAAGGACGGTTTGCTTAGTATTTGATACATCAAAATATTTGAAAAATTTTCCATGTCTGGAATCAGGCAAATAGGCCATTTTTCAGTATTTTAACGGTATTTGAAGAAAGTTACTTCAGGCAAAGTAAGTTGCAACTTTTAATGATAAATTTGGTCAGGAACTCTAAATTGGCATTCTGATGGAAATAAGAATGGTTTACTTAGTATTTCAGACATCAAGAAATTTGAGAAATTTTGCCTGTCCGGAGTCAGGCAACATCGACATTTTTCAGTGTTTTAAGGGTATTTGAAGAAAAATTCTTTAGGCAATGTAAAAGTGGAGCTTTTTAAGCCTAATTTTGTCAGAAACTCTTCATTGGATTTCTGATGGAAATAAGGATGGTTTGGTTAGTATTTGACATCAAGAAATTTGACAAATTTTGCATAACTAGAATCAGGCTATATGGCCATTTTTTCCGCATTTTAAGGGTATTTCATGAAAGTTGCTTTAGGCAATGTACAAGTGGAGCTTTTTAAGCAAAATCTGGTCAGGAACTCTAAATTGGCATTCTGATGGAAATAAGGACGGTTTGCTTAGTATTTGAGACATCAAAATATTTGAGAAATTTTATATTTCTGGAGTCAGGAAACTAGGCCATTTTTCAGTATTTTAACGCTATTTGAAGAAAGTTACTTTAGGCAAAGTAAAGTTGCATCTTTTAATGCCAAATTTGGTCAAGAACTCTAAATTGGCATTCTGATGGAAATAAGAATGGTTTAGTTAGTATTTGAGACATCAGGAAATTTTAGATAATTTGAATGTCCGGAGTCAGGCAAAATGGCTCTTTCAAAGTATTTTTGGGTATTTCAAGAAAGTTTCTTTAGGCAAAGTAAAAGTGCAGCTTTTTAAGCCAAATTTGGTCTGGAACTCCGAATTGGCATTCTGATGGAAATAAGGATTGTTTAGTTAGTATTTGAGACATCAAGAAATTTGAGAAATTTTGCATGTCGCGAGTCAGGAAAAATTTCCATTTTTCAGTATTTTAACGGTATTTCAAGAAAGTTGCTTTAGGCAATGTAAAAGTGGAGTTTTTTAAGCGAAATTTAGTCAGGAACTCTAAATTGGCTATCTGATGGAAAAAAGGATGGTTTGGTTAGTATTTGAGACATCAAAAAGTTTGAGAAATTTTGCATGTCTGGAGTCAGGCAAATAGGCCATTTTTCAGTATTTATACGGTATTTCAAGAAAGTTGCTTTAGGCAAAGTAAAGTTGAAGCTTTTAATGCCAAATTTGGTCAGAAACTCTAAATTGGCATTCTCATGGAAATAAGAATTGTTTAGTTAGTATTTGAGACATCAAGAAATTTGAGATATTTTGCATGTCCGGAGTCAGACAAAATGGCCATTTTTCAGTATTTTAAGGGTATTTCAAGAAAGTTTCTTTAGGCAACGTAAAACTGGAGCTTTTTAAGCCAAATTTGGTCAGGAACTCTAAATTGGGATTTTGATGGAAATAAGGACGGTTTGGTAAGTATTTGAGACATCAAGAAATTTGAGAAATTTTGCCTGTCCGGACTCAGGCAAAATGGCCATTTTTTTAGTATTTTAAGGGTATTTCAAGAAAGTTTCTTTAGGCAATGTAAAAGTGGAGGTTTTGAAGCTAAATTTGGTCAGCAACTCTAAATTGGCATTTAGTTGGAATTAAGGATGGTTTGGTTAGTATTTGAGACATCAAGAAATTTGAGAAATTTTGCATGTCCGGAGTCAGGCAAAATGGCTATTTTGCAGTATTTTAAGGGTATTTCAAGAAAGTTGCTTTAGGCAATGTAAAAGTGGAGCTTTTTAAGCCAAATTTGGTCAGGAACTCTAAATTGGCATTCTGATGGAAATAAGGATGATTTGGATAGTATTTGAGACATCAAGAAGTTTGAGAAATTTTGCATGTCTGGAGTCAGGCAATATGGCCATTTTTTCAGTATTTTAAGGGTGTTTTAAGAAAGTTGCTTTAGGCAATGTAAAACTGGAGCTTTTTAAGCAAAATTTGGTCAGGAACTCTAAATTGGCATTCTGATAGAAATAAGGATGGTTTGGTTAGTATTTGAGATATGACGAAATTTGAGAAATTTTGCATGTCTGGAGTCAAGCAATATGGCCATTTTTTCAGTATTTTAAGGGTATTTCAAGAAAGTTGCTTCAGCAATGTAAAAGTGGAGCTTTCTATGCCATATTTGGTCAGGAACTCTAAATTGGCATTCTGGTGGAAATAAGGATGGTTTGGTTAGTATTTGAGACATCAAGAAATTTGAGAAATTTTGCATGTCCGGAGTCAGGCAAAATGGCTATTTTTATGTATTTTAAGGGTATTTCAAGAAAGTTGATTTAGGCAATGTAAAAGTGGAGCTTTTCAAGCCAAGTTTGGTCAGAAACTCTAAATTGGCATTCTGATGGAACTGAGGATGGTTTGGTTAGTATTTGAGACATCAAGAAATTTGAGAAATTTTGCATGTCCGGAGTCAGGCAATATAGACAATTTTTTAGTATTTTAAGGGTATTTCAAGAAAGTTGCTTCAGGCAATGTAAAAGTGGAGCTTTCTAAGCCAAATTTGGTCAGGAATCTAAATTGGAATTCTGGTGGAAATAAGGATGGTTTGGTTAGTATTTGAGACATGACGAAATTTGACAAATTTTGCATGTCTGGAGTCAGGCAATATGGCCATTTTTTCAGTATTTTAAGGGTATTTCAAGAAAGTTGCTTTAGGCAATGAAAAACTGGAGCTTTTTAAGCCAAATTTGGTCAGGAACTCTAAATTGGCATTCTGATGGAAATAAGGACGGTTTGGTTAGTATTTGAGACATCAAGAAATTTGAGAAATTTTGCCTGTCCGGAGTCAGGCAAAATGGCCATTTTTTCAGTATTTTAAGGGTATTTCAAGAAAGTTGCTTTAGGCAACGTAAAACTGGAGCTTTTAAAGCAAAATTTGGTCAGGAACTCTAAATTGGCATTCTGATGGAAATAAGGACGGTTTGGTTAGTATTTGAGACATCAAGAAATTTGAGAAATTTTGCCTGTCCGGAGTCAGGCAAAATGGCCATTTTTTCAGTATTTTAAGGGTATTTCAAGAAAGTTGCTTTAAACAATGTAGAACAGGAGCTTTTTAAGCCAAATTTGGTCAGGAACTCTATAATGGCATTCTGATGGAAATAAGGATGGTTTGGTTAGTATTTAAGACATCAAGAAATTTGAGAAATTTTGCCTGTCCGGAGTCAGGCAAAATGGCCATTTTTTCAGTATTTTAAGGGTATTTCAAGAAAGTTGCTTTAAGCAATGTAGAACAGGAGCTTTTTAAGCCAAATTTGGTCAGGAACTCTATAATGGCATTCTGATGGAAATAAGGATGGTTTGGTTAGTATTTAAGACATCAAAAAATTTGAGAAATTATCCATGTCTGGAGTCAGGCAAATAGGCCATTTTTCAGTATTTTAACGGTATTTCAAGAAAGTTGCTTCAGGCAATGTAAAAGTGCAGCTTTTTAAGCCAAATTTGGTCAGGAACTCTACATTGGCATTCTGGTGGAAATAAGGATGGTTTGGTTACTATTTTAGACACCAAGAATTTTGAGAAATTTTGCATGTCCGGAGTCAGGCAAAATGGCCATTTTTTCAGTATTTCAAGGGTATTTCAAGAAAGTTGCTTTAGGCAATGTAAAACAGGAGCTTTTTAAGCCAAATTTGGTCAGGAACTCTAAATTGGGATTTTGATGGAAATAAGGACGGTTTGGTAAGTATTTAAGACATCAAGAAATTTGAGAAATTTTGCCTGTCTGGACTCAGGCAAAATGGCCATTTTTTCAGTATTTTAAGGGTATTTCAAGAAAGTGTCTTTAGGCAATGTAAAAGTGGAGATTTTGAAGCTAAATTTGGTCAGCAACTCTAAATTGGCATTTAGTTGGAAATAAGGATGGTTTGGTTAGTATTTGAGACATCAAGAAATTTGAGAAATTTTGCATGTCCGGAGTCAGGCAAAATGGCTATTTTGCAGTATTTTAAGGGTATTTCAAGAAAGTTGATTTAGGCAATGTAAAAGTGGAGCTTTTCAAGCCAAGTTTGGTCAGAAACTCTAAATTGGCATTCTGATGGAACTGAGGATGGTTTGGTTAGTATTTGAGACATCAAGAAATTTGAGAAATTTTGCATGTCCGGAGTCAGGCAATATAGACAATTTTTTAGTATTTTAAGGGTATTTCAAGAAAGTTGCTTCAGGCAATGTAAAAGTGGAGCTTTCTAAGCCAAATTTGGTCAGGAACTCTAAATTGGCATTCTGGTGGAAATAAGGATGGTTTGGTTAGTATTTGAGACATGACGAAATTTGACAAATTTTGCATGTCTGGAGTCAGGCAATATGGCCATTTTTTCAGTATTTTAAGGGTATTTCAAGAAAGTTGCTTTTTGGCAATGAAAAACTGGAGCTTTTTAAGCCAAATTTGGTCAGGAACTCTAAATTGGCATTCTGATGGAAATAAGGACGGTTTGGTTAGTATTTGAGACATCAAGAAATTTGAGAAATTTTGCCTGTCCGGAGTCAGGCAAAATGGCCATTTTTTCAGTATTTTAAGGGTATTTCAAGAAAGTTGCTTTAAGCAATGTAGAACAGGAGCTTTTTAAGCCAAATTTGGTCAGGAACTCTATAATGGCATTCTGATGGAAATAAGGATGGTTTGGTTAGTATTTAAGACATCAAAAAATTTGAGAAATTATCCATGTCTGGAGTCAGGCAAATAGGCCATTTTTCAGTATTTTAACGGTATTTCAAGAAAGTTGCTTCAGGCAATGTAAAAGTGCAGCTTTTTAAGCCAAATTTGGTCAGGAACTCTACATTGGCATTCTGGTGGAAATAAGGATGCTTTGGTTACTATTTTAGACACCAAGAATTTTGAGAAATTTTGCATGTCCGGAGTCAGGCAAAATGGCCATTTTTTCAGTATTTCAAGGGTATTTAAAGAAAGTTGCTTTAGGCAATGTAAAACAGGAGCTTTTTAAGCCAAATTTGGTCAGGAACTCTAAATTGGGATTTTGATGGAAATAAGGACGGTTTGGTAAGTATTTAAGACATCAAGAAATTTGAGAAATTTTGCCTGTCTGGACTCAGGCAAAATGGCCATTTTTTCAGTATTTTAAGGGTATTTCAAGAAAGTGTCTTTAGGCAATGTAAAAGTGGAGATTTTGAAGCTAAATTTGGTCAGCAACTCTAAATTGGCATTTAGTTGGAAATAAGGATTGTTTGGTTAGTATTTGAGACATCAAGAAATTTGAGAAATTTTGCATGTCCGGAGTCAGGCAAAATGGCTATTTTGCAGTATTTTAAGGGTATTTCAAGAAAGTTGCTTTAGGCAATGTAAAAGTGGAGCTTTTTAAGCCAAATTTGGTCAGGAACTCTAAATTATCATTCTGATGGAAATAAGGATTGTTTGGTTAGTATTTGAGACATCAAGAAATTTGAGAAATTTTGCATGTCGCGAGTCAGGAAAAATTGCCATTTTTCAGTATTTTAACGGTATTTCAAGAAAGTTGCTTTAGGTAATGTAAAAGTGCAGCTTTTTAAGCCAAATTTTGTCAGGAACTCTACATTGGCATTCTGGTGGAAGTAAGGATGGTTTGGTTAGTATTTTAGACACAAAGAAATTTGAGAAATTTTGCATGTCCGGAGTCAGGCAAAATGGCCATTTTTTCAGTATTTCAAGGGTATTTCAAGAAAGTTGCTTTAGGCAATGTAAAACAGGAGCTTTTTAAGCCAAGTTTGGTCAGAAACTCTATAATTGCATTCTGATGGAAAGAAGGATGGTTTGGTTGGTATTTGAGACATCAAGAAATTTGAGAAATTTTGCAGGTCGCGAGTCAGGAAAAATTGCCATTTTTCAGTATTTTAACAGTATTTCAAGAAAGTTGCTTTAGGCAATGTAAAAGTGGAGCTTTTTAAGCCAAATTTGGTCAGGAACTCTAAATTGGCATTCTGAGTGAAATAAGGATGGTTTGGTTAGTATTTGAGACATCAAAAAGTTTGAGAAATTCTGCATGTCTGGAGTCAGGCAAATAGGCCATTTTTCAGTATTTTAACGGTATTTCAAGAAAGTTGCTTTAGGCAAAGTAAAGTTGAAGCTTTTAATGCCAAATTTGATCAGGAACTCTAAATTGGCATTCTCATGGAAATAAGAATTGTTTAGTTAGTATTTGAGACATCAAGAAATTTGAGATATTTTGCATGTCCGGAGTCCGACAAAATGGCCATTTTTCAGTATTTTAAGGGTATTTCAAAAAAGTTGCTTTAGGCAACGTAAAACTGGAGCTTTTTAAGCCAAATTTGGTCAGGAACTCTAAATTGGCATTCTGATGGAAATAAGGAACGTTTGGTTAGTATTTGAGACATCAAGAAATTTGAGAAATTTTGCCTGTTTTGAGTCAGGCAAAATGGCCATTTTTTCAGTATTTTAAGGGTATTTCAAGAAAGTTGCTTTAGGCAACGTAAAACTGCAGCTTTTTAAGCAAAATTTGGTCAGGAACTCTAAATTGGCATTCTGATGGAAATAAGGACGGTTTGGTTAGTATTTGAGACATCAAGAAATTTGAGAAATTTTGCCTGTCCGGAGGCAGGCAAAATGGCCATTTTTTCAGTATTTTAAGGGTGTTTCAAGAAAGTTGCTTTAAGCAATGTAAAACTGGAGCTTTTTAAGCAAAATTTGGTCAGGAACTCTAAATTGGCATTCTGATAGAAATAAGGATGGTTTGGTTAGTATTTGAGATATGACGAAATTTGAGAAATTTTGCATGTCTGGAGTCAACCAATATGGCCATTTTTTCAGTATTTTAAGGGTATTTCAAGAAAGTTTCTTCAGCAATGTAAAAGTGGAGCTTTCTATGCCATATTTGGTCAGGAACTCTAAATTGGCATTCTGGTGGAAATAAGGATGGTTTGGTTAGTATTTGAGACATCAAGAAATTTGAGAAATTTTGCATGTCCGGAGTCAGGCAAAATGGCTATTTTTATGTATTTTAAGGGTATTTCAAGAAAGTTGATTTAGGCAATGTAAAAGTGGAGCTTTGCAAGCCAAGTTTGGTCAGAAACTCTAAATTGGCATTCTGATGGAACTGAGGATGGTTTGGTTAGTATTTGAGACATCAAGAAATTTGAGAAATTTTGCATGTCGGGAGTCAGGCAAAATGGCTATTTTTCAGCATTTTAAGGGTATTTCAAGAAAGTTGCTTTAGGCAATGTAAAAGTGGAGCTTTTTAAGCAAAATTTGGTCAGGAACTCTGAATTAGCATTCTGATGAAAATAAGGATGGTTTGGTTAGTATTTGAGACATGATGACATTTGAGAAATTTAGCATGTCTGGACTCAGAAAAATGGCCATTTTTCAGTATTTTAAGGGTATTTCAAGAAAGTTGCTTTAGGCAATGTAAAAGTGGAGCTTTTTCAGCGAAATTTGGTCAGGAACTCTAAATTAGCATTCTGATGGAAATAAGGATGGTTTGGATAGTATTTGAGACATCAAGAAGTTTGAGAAATTTTGCATGTCTGGAGTCAGGCAATATGGCCATTTTTTCAGTATTTTAAGGGTGTTTTAAGAAAGTTGCTTTAGGCAATGTAAAACTGGAGCTTTTTAAGCAAAATTTGGTCAGGAACTCTAAATTGGCATTCTGATAGAAATAAGGATGGTTTTGTTAGTATTTGAGATATGACGAAATTTGAGAAATTTTGCATGTCTGGAGTCAGGCAATATGGCCATTTTTTCAGTATTTTAAGGGTATTTCAAGAAAGTTTCTTTAGGCAATGTAAAAGTGGAGGTTTTGAAGCTAAATTTGGTCAGCAACTCTAAATTGGCATTTAGTTGGAAATAAGGATGGTTTGGTTAGTATTTGAGACATCAAGAAATTTGAGAAATTTTTCATGTCCGGAGTCAGGCAAAATGGCTATTTTTATGTATTTTAAGGGTATTTAAAGAAAGTTGCTTTAGGCAATGTAAAAGTGGAGCTTTTTAGGCCAAACTTGGTCAAGAACTCAAAATTGGCATTCTGATGGAAATAAGGATTGTTTGGTTAGTATTTGAGACATCAAGAAATTTGAGAAATTTTGCATGTCGCGAGTCAGGAATAATTGCCATTTTTCAGTATTTTAACGGTATTTCAAGAAAGTTGCTTTAGGCAAAGTAAAGTTGTAGTTTTTAATGCGAAATTTGGTCAGGAACTCTAAATTGGCATTCTCATGGAAATAAGAATTGTTTAGTTAGTAATTGAGACATCAAGAAATTTGAGATATTTTGCATGTCCGGAGTCAGACAAAATGGCCATTTTTCAGTATTTTAAGGGTATTTCAAGAAAGTTGCTTTAGGCAACGTAAAACTGGAGCTTTTTAAGCCAAATTTGGTCAGGAACTCTAAATTGGCATTCTGATGGAAATAAGGACGGTTTGGTTAGTATTTGAGACATCAAGAAATTTGAGAAATTTTGCCTGTCCGGAGTCAGGCAAAATGGCCATTTTTTCAGTATTTTAAGGGTATTTCAAGAAAGTTGCTTTAAGCAATGTAGAACAGGAGCTTTTTAAGCCAAATTTGGTCAGGAGCTCTATAATGGCATTCTGATGGAAATAAGGATGGTTTGGTTAGTATTTGAGACATGAAAAAATTTGAGAAATTATCCATGTCTGGAGTCAGGCAAATAGGCCATTTTTCAGTATTTTAACGGTATTTCAAGAAAGTAGCTTCAGGTAATGTAAAAGTGCAGCTTTTTAAGCCAAATTTGGTCAGGAACTCTACATTGGCATTCTAGTGGAAATAAGGATGGTTTGGTTAGTATTTTAGACACCAAGAAATTTGAGAAATTTTGCATGTCCGGAGTCAGGTAAAATGGCCATTTTTTCAGTATTTCAAGGGTATTTCAAGAAAGTTGCTTTAGGCAACGTAAAACTGGAGCTTTTTAAGCCAAATTTGGTCAGGAACTCTAAATTAGCAATCTGATGGAAATAAGGACGGTTTGGTTAGTATTTGAGACATCAAGAAATTTGAAAAATTTTGCCTGTCCGGAGTCAGGCAAAATGGCCATTTTTTCAGTATTTTAAGGGTATTTCAAGAAAGTTGCTTTAAGCAATGTAGAACAGGAGCTTTTTAAGTCAAATTTGGTCAGGAACTCTCTAATGGCATTCTGGTGGAAATAAGGATGGTTTGGTTAGTATTTGAGACATCAAAAAATTTGAGAAATTATCCATGTCTGGAGTCAGGCAAATAGGCCATTTTTCAGTATTTTAACGGTATTTCAAGAAAGTTGCTTCAGGCAATGTAAAAGTGCAGCTTTTTAAGCCAAATTTGGTCAGGAACTCTACGTTGGCATTCTGGTGGAAATAAGGATGGTTTGGTTACTATTTTAGACACCAAGAAATTTGGGAAAATTTGCATGTCCGGAGTCAGACAAAATGGCAATTTTTTCAGTATTTCAAGGGTATTTCAAGAAAGTTGCTTTAGGCAATGTAAAACAGGAACTTTTTAAGCCAAATTTGGTCAGGAACTCTATAATGGCATTCTGATGGAATTAAGGATGGTTTGGTTAGTATTTGAGACATCAAGAAATTTGAGAAATTTTGCCTGTCCGAAGTCAGGCAACATCGACATTTTTGAGTGTTTTAAGGGTATTTCAAGAAAAATGATTTAGGCAATGTAAAAGTGCAGCTTTTTAAGCCTAATTTGGTCAGAAACTCTACATTGGAATTCTGATGGAAATAAGGATGGTTTGGTTAAAATTTGACATCAAGAAATTTGAGAAATTTTTCATGTCTGGAGTCAGGATATATGGCCATTTTTTCAGCATTTTAAGGTATTTCATGAAAGTTGCTTTAGGCAATGTACAAGTGGAGCTTTTTAAGCAAAATTTGGTCAGGAACTCTAAATTGGCATTCTGATGGAAATAAGGACGGTTTGCTTAGTATTTGATACATCAAAATATTTGAAAAATTTTCCATGTCTGGAATCAGGCAAATAGGCCATTTTTCAGTATTTTAACGGTATTTGAAGAAAGTTACTTCAGGCAAAGTAAGTTGCAACTTTTAATGATAAATTTGGTCAGGAACTCTAAATTGGCATTCTGATGGAAATAAGAATGGTTTACTTAGTATTTCAGAGATCAAGAAATTTGAGAAATTTTGCCTGTCCGGAGTCAGGCAACATCGACATTTTTCAGTGTTTTAAGGGTATTTGAAGAAAAATTCTTTAGGCAATGTAAAAGTGGAGCTTTTTAAGCCTAATTTTGTCAGAAACTCTTCATTGGATTTCTGATGGAAATAAGGATGGTTTGGTTAGTATTTGACATCAAGAAATTTGACAAATTTTGCATAACTAGAATCAGGCTATATGGCCATTTTTTCCGCATTTTAAGGGTATTTCATGAAAGTTGCTTTAGGCAATGTACAAGTGGAGCTTTTTAAGCAAAATCTGGTCAGGAACTCTAAATTGGCATTCTGATGGAAATAAGGACGGTTTGCTTAGTATTTGAGACATCAAAATATTTGAGAAATTTTATATTTCTGGAGTCAGGAAACTAGGCCATTTTTCAGTATTTTAACGCTATTTGAAGAAAGTTACTTTAGGCAAAGTAAAGTTGCATCTTTTAATGCCAAATTTGGTCAAGAACTCTAAATTGGCATTCTGATGGAAATAAGAATGGTTTAGTTAGTATTTGAGACATCAGGAAATTTTAGATAATTTGAATGTCCGGAGTCAGGCAAAATGGCTCTTTCAAAGTATTTTTGGGTATTTCAAGAAAGTTTCTTTAGGCAAAGTAAAAGTGCAGCTTTTTAAGCCAAATTTGGTCTGGAACTCCGAATTGGCATTCTGATGGAAATAAGGATTGTTTAGTTAGTATTTGAGACATCAAGAAATTTGAGAAATTTTGCATGTCGCGAGTCAGGAAAAATTTCCATTTTTCAGTATTTTAACGGTATTTCAAGAAAGTTGCTTTAGGCAATGTAAAAGTGGAGTTTTTTAAGCGAAATTTAGTCAGGAACTCTAAATTGGCTATCTGATGGAAAAAAGGATGGTTTGGTTAGTATTTGAGACATCAAAAAGTTTGAGAAATTTTGCATGTCTGGAGTCAGGCAAATAGGCCATTTTTCAGTATTTATACGGTATTTCAAGAAAGTTGCTTTAGGCAAAGTAAAGTTGAAGCTTTTAATGCCAAATTTGGTCAGAAACTCTAAATTGGCATTCTCATGGAAATAAGAATTGTTTAGTTAGTATTTGAGACATCAAGAAATTTGAGATATTTTGCATGTCCGGAGTCAGACAAAATGGCCATTTTTCAGTATTTTAAGGGTATTTCAAGAAAGTTTCTTTAGGCAACGTAAAACTGGAGCTTTTTAAGCCAAATTTGGTCAGGAACTCTAAATTGGGATTTTGATGGAAATAAGGACGGTTTGGTAAGTTTTTGAGACATCAAGAAATTTGAGAAATTTTGCCTGTCCGGACTCAGGCAAAATGGCCATTTTTTTAGTATTTTAAGGGTATTTCAAGAAAGTTTCTTTAGGCAATGTAAAAGTGGAGGTTTTGAAGCTAAATTTGGTCAGCAACTCTAAATTGGCATTTAGTTGGAATTAAGGATGGTTTGGTTAGTATTTGAGACATCAAGAAATTTGAGAAATTTTGCATGTCCGGAGTCAGGCAAAATGGCTATTTTGCAGTATTTTAAGGGTATTTCAAGAAAGTTGCTTTAGGCAATGTAAAAGTGGAGCTTTTTAAGCCAAATTTGGTCAGGAACTCTAAATTGGCATTCTGATGGAAATAAGGATGATTTGGATAGTATTTGAGACATCAAGAAGTTTGAGAAATTTTGCATGTCTGGAGTCAGGCAATATGGCCATTTTTTCAGTATTTTAAGGGTGTTTTAAGAAAGTTGCTTTAGGCAATGTAAAACTGGAGCTTTTTAAGCAAAATTTGGTCAGGAACTCTAAATTGGCATTCTGATAGAAATAAGGATGGTTTGGTTAGTATTTGAGATATGACGAAATTTGAGAAATTTTGCATGTCTGGAGTCAAGCAATATGGCCATTTTTTCAGTATTTTAAGGGTATTTCAAGAAAGTTGCTTCAGCAATGTAAAAGTGGAGCTTTCTATGCCATATTTGGTCAGGAACTCTAAATTGGCATTCTGGTGGAAATAAGGATGGTTTGGTTAGTATTTGAGACATCAAGAAATTTGAGAAATTTTGCATGTCCGGAGTCAGGCAAAATGGCTATTTTTATGTATTTTAAGGGTATTTCAAGAAAGTTGATTTAGGCAATGTAAAAGTGGAGCTTTTCAAGCCAAGTTTGGTCAGAAACTCTAAATTGGCATTCTGATGGAACTGAGGATGGTTTGGTTAGTATTTGAGACATCAAGAAATTTGAGAAATTTTGCATGTCCGGAGTCAGGCAATATAGACAATTTTTTAGTATTTTAAGGGTATTTCAAGAAAGTTGCTTCAGGCAATGTAAAAGTGGAGCTTTCTAAGCCAAATTTGGTCAGGAATCTAAATTGGAATTCTGGTGGAAATAAGGATGGTTTGGTTAGTATTTGAGACATGACGAAATTTGACAAATTTTGCATGTCTGGAGTCAGGCAATATGGCCATTTTTTCAGTATTTTAAGGGTATTTCAAGAAAGTTGCTTTAGGCAATGAAAAACTGGAGCTTTTTAAGCCAAATTTGGTCAGGAACTCTAAATTGGCATTCTGATGGAAATAAGGACGGTTTGGTTAGTATTTGAGACATCAAGAAATTTGAGAAATTTTGCCTGTCCGGAGTCAGGCAAAATGGCCATTTTTTCAGTATTTTAAGGGTATTTCAAGAAAGTTGCTTTAGGCAACGTAAAACTGGAGCTTTTAAAGCAAAATTTGGTCAGGAACTCTAAATTGGCATTCTGATGGAAATAAGGACGGTTTGGTTAGTATTTGAGACATCAAGAAATTTGAGAAATTTTGCCTGTCCGGAGTCAGGCAAAATGGCCATTTTTTCAGTATTTTAAGGGTATTTCAAGAAAGTTGCTTTAAACAATGTAGAACAGGAGCTTTTTAAGTCAAATTTGGTCAGGAACTCTCTAATGGCATTCTGGTGGAAATAAGGATGGTTTGGTTAGTATTTGAGACATCAAAAAATTTGAGAAATTATCCATGTCTGGAGTCAGGCAAATAGGCCATTTTTCAGTATTTTAACGGTATTTCAAGAAAGTTGCTTCAGGCAATGTAAAAGTGCAGCTTTTTAAGCCAAATTTGGTCAGGAACTCTACGTTGGCATTCTGGTGGAAATAAGGATGGTTTGGTTACTATTTTAGACACCAAGAAATTTGGGAAATTTTGCATGTCCGGAGTCAGACAAAATGGCAATTTTTTCAGTATTTCAAGGGTATTTCAAGAAAGTTGCTTTAGGCAATGTAAAACAGGAACTTTTTAAGCCAAATTTGGTCAGGAACTCTATAATGGCATTCTGATGGAATTAAGGATGGTTTGGTTAGTATTTGAGACATCAAGAAATTTGAGAAATTTTGCCTGTCCGAAGTCAGGCAACATCGACATTTTTGAGTGTTTTAAGGGTATTTCAAGAAAAATGATTTAGGCAATGTAAAAGTGCAGCTTTTTAAGCCTAATTTGGTCAGAAACTCTACATTGGAATTCTGATGGAAATAAGGATGGTTTGGTTAAAATTTGACATCAAGAAATTTGAGAAATTTTTCATGTCTGGAGTCAGGATATATGGCCATTTTTTCAGCATTTTAAGGTATTTCATGAAAGTTGCTTTAGGCAATGTACAAGTGGAGCTTTTTAAGCAAAATTTGGTCAGGAACTCTAAATTGGCATTCTGATGGAAATAAGGACGGTTTGCTTAGTATTTGATACATCAAAATATTTGAAAAATTTTCCATGTCTGGAATCAGGCAAATAGGCCATTTTTCAGTATTTTAACGGTATTTGAAGAAAGTTACTTCAGGCAAAGTAAGTTGCAACTTTTAATGATAAATTTGGTCAGGAACTCTAAATTGGCATTCTGATGGAAATAAGAATGGTTTACTTAGTATTTCAGACATCAAGAAATTTGAGAAATTTTGCCTGTCCGGAGTCAGGCAACATCGACATTTTTCAGTGTTTTAAGGGTATTTGAAGAAAAATTCTTTAGGCAATGTAAAAGTGGAGCTTTTTAAGCCTAATTTTGTCAGAAACTCTTCATTGGATTTCTGATGGAAATAAGGATGGTTTGGTTAGTATTTGACATCAAGAAATTTGACAAATTTTGCATAACTAGAATCAGGCTATATGGCCATTTTTTCCGCATTTTAAGGGTATTTCATGAAAGTTGCTTTAGGCAATGTACAAGTGGAGCTTTTTAAGCAAAATCTGGTCAGGAACTCTAAATTGGCATTCTGATGGAAATAAGGACGGTTTGCTTAGTATTTGAGACATCAAAATATTTGAGAAATTTTATATTTCTGGAGTCAGGAAACTAGGCCATTTTTCAGTATTTTAACGCTATTTGAAGAAAGTTACTTTAGGCAAAGTAAAGTTGCATCTTTTAATGCCAAATTTGGTCAAGAACTCTAAATTGGCATTCTGATGGAAATAAGAATGGTTTAGTTAGTATTTGAGACATCAGGAAATTTTAGATAATTTGAATGTCCGGAGTCAGGCAAAATGGCTCTTTCAAAGTATTTTTGGGTATTTCAAGAAAGTTTCTTTAGGCAAAGTAAAAGTGCAGCTTTTTAAGCCAAATTTGGTCTGGAACTCCGAATTGGCATTCTGATGGAAATAAGGATTGTTTAGTTAGTATTTGAGACATCAAGAAATTTGAGAAATTTTGCATGTCGCGAGTCAGGAAAAATTTCCATTTTTCAGTATTTTAACGGTATTTCAAGAAAGTTGCTTTAGGCAATGTAAAAGTGGAGTTTTTTAAGCGAAATTTAGTCAGGAACTCTAAATTGGCTATCTGATGGAAAAAAGGATGGTTTGGTTAGTATTTGAGACATCAAAAAGTTTGAGAAATTTTGCATGTCTGGAGTCAGGCAAATAGGCCATTTTTCAGTATTTATACGGTATTTCAAGAAAGTTGCTTTAGGCAAAGTAAAGTTGAAGCTTTTAATGCCAAATTTGGTCAGAAACTCTAAATTGGCATTCTCATGGAAATAAGAATTGTTTAGTTAGTATTTGAGACATCAAGAAATTTGAGATATTTTGCATGTCCGGAGTCAGACAAAATGGCCATTTTTCAGTATTTTAAGGGTATTTCAAGAAAGTTTCTTTAGGCAACGTAAAACTGGAGCTTTTTAAGCCAAATTTGGTCAGGAACTCTAAATTGGGATTTTGATGGAAATAAGGACGGTTTGGTAAGTATTTGAGACATCAAGAAATTTGAGAAATTTTGCCTGTCCGGACTCAGGCAAAATGGCCATTTTTTTAGTATTTTAAGGGTATTTCAAGAAAGTTTCTTTAGGCAATGTAAAAGTGGAGGTTTTGAAGCTAAATTTGGTCAGCAACTCTAAATTGGCATTTAGTTGGAATTAAGGATGGTTTGGTTAGTATTTGAGACATCAAGAAATTTGAGAAATTTTGCATGTCCGGAGTCAGGCAAAATGGCTATTTTGCAGTATTTTAAGGGTATTTCAAGAAAGTTGCTTTAGGCAATGTAAAAGTGGAGCTTTTTAAGCCAAATTTGGTCAGGAACTCTAAATTGGCATTCTGATGGAAATAAGGATGATTTGGATAGTATTTGAGACATCAAGAAGTTTGAGAAATTTTGCATGTCTGGAGTCAGGCAATATGGCCATTTTTTCAGTATTTTAAGGGTGTTTTAAGAAAGTTGCTTTAGGCAATGTAAAACTGGAGCTTTTTAAGCAAAATTTGGTCAGGAACTCTAAATTGGCATTCTGATAGAAATAAGGATGGTTTGGTTAGTATTTGAGATATGACGAAATTTGAGAAATTTTGCATGTCTGGAGTCAAGCAATATGGCCATTTTTTCAGTATTTTAAGGGTATTTCAAGAAAGTTGCTTCAGCAATGTAAAAGTGGAGCTTTCTATGCCATATTTGGTCAGGAACTCTAAATTGGCATTCTGGTGGAAATAAGGATGGTTTGGTTAGTATTTGAGACATCAAGAAATTTGAGAAATTTTGCATGTCCGGAGTCAGGCAAAATGGCTATTTTTATGTATTTTAAGGGTATTTCAAGAAAGTTGATTTAGGCAATGTAAAAGTGGAGCTTTTCAAGCCAAGTTTGGTCAGAAACTCTAAATTGGCATTCTGATGGAACTGAGGATGGTTTGGTTAGTATTTGAGACATCAAGAAATTTGAGAAATTTTGCATGTCCGGAGTCAGGCAATATAGACAATTTTTTAGTATTTTAAGGGTATTTCAAGAAAGTTGCTTCAGGCAATGTAAAAGTGGAGCTTTCTAAGCCAAATTTGGTCAGGAATCTAAATTGGAATTCTGGTGGAAATAAGGATGGTTTGGTTAGTATTTGAGACATGACGAAATTTGACAAATTTTGCATGTCTGGAGTCAGGCAATATGGCCATTTTTTCAGTATTTTAAGGGTATTTCAAGAAAGTTGCTTTAGGCAATGAAAAACTGGAGCTTTTTAAGCCAAATTTGGTCAGGAACTCTAAATTGGCATTCTGATGGAAATAAGGACGGTTTGGTTAGTATTTGAGACATCAAGAAATTTGAGAAATTTTGCCTGTCCGGAGTCAGGCAAAATGGCCATTTTTTCAGTATTTTAAGGGTATTTCAAGAAAGTTGCTTTAGGCAACGTAAAACTGGAGCTTTTAAAGCAAAATTTGGTCAGGAACTCTAAATTGGCATTCTGATGGAAATAAGGACGGTTTGGTTAGTATTTGAGACATCAAGAAATTTGAGAAATTTTGCCTGTCCGGAGTCAGGCAAAATGGCCATTTTTTCAGTATTTTAAGGGTATTTCAAGAAAGTTGCTTTAAACAATGTAGAACAGGAGCTTTTTAAGCCAAATTTGGTCAGGAACTCTATAATGGCATTCTGATGGAAATAAGGATGGTTTGGTTAGTATTTAAGACATCAAGAAATTTGAGAAATTTTGCCTGTCCGGAGTCAGGCAAAATGGCCATTTTTTCAGTATTTTAAGGGTATTTCAAGAAAGTTGCTTTAAGCAATGTAGAACAGGAGCTTTTTAAGCCAAATTTGGTCAGGAACTCTATAATGGCATTCTGATGGAAATAAGGATGGTTTGGTTAGTATTTAAGACATCAAAAAATTTGAGAAATTATCCATGTCTGGAGTCAGGCAAATAGGCCATTTTTCAGTATTTTAACGGTATTTCAAGAAAGTTGCTTCAGGCAATGTAAAAGTGCAGCTTTTTAAGCCAAATTTGGTCAGGAACTCTACATTGGCATTCTGGTGGAAATAAGGATGGTTTGGTTACTATTTTAGACACCAAGAATTTTGAGAAATTTTGCATGTCCGGAGTCAGGCAAAATGGCCATTTTTTCAGTATTTCAAGGGTATTTCAAGAAAGTTGCTTTAGGCAATGTAAAACAGGAGCTTTTTAAGCCAAATTTGGTCAGGAACTCTAAATTGGGATTTTGATGGAAATAAGGACGGTTTGGTAAGTATTTAAGACATCAAGAAATTTGAGAAATTTTGCCTGTCTGGACTCAGGCAAAATGGCCATTTTTTCAGTATTTTAAGGGTATTTCAAGAAAGTGTCTTTAGGCAATGTAAAAGTGGAGATTTTGAAGCTAAATTTGGTCAGCAACTCTAAATTGGCATTTAGTTGGAAATAAGGATGGTTTGGTTAGTATTTGAGACATCAAGAAATTTGAGAAATTTTGCATGTCCGGAGTCAGGCAAAATGGCTATTTTGCAGTATTTTAAGGGTATTTCAAGAAAGTTGATTTAGGCAATGTAAAAGTGGAGCTTTTCAAGCCAAGTTTGGTCAGAAACTCTAAATTGGCATTCTGATGGAACTGAGGATGGTTTGGTTAGTATTTGAGACATCAAGAAATTTGAGAAATTTTGCATGTCCGGAGTCAGGCAATATAGACAATTTTTTAGTATTTTAAGGGTATTTCAAGAAAGTTGCTTCAGGCAATGTAAAAGTGGAGCTTTCTAAGCCAAATTTGGTCAGGAACTCTAAATTGGCATTCTGGTGGAAATAAGGATGGTTTGGTTAGTATTTGAGACATGACGAAATTTGACAAATTTTGCATGTCTGGAGTCAGGCAATATGGCCATTTTTTCAGTATTTTAAGGGTATTTCAAGAAAGTTGCTTTTTGGCAATGAAAAACTGGAGCTTTTTAAGCCAAATTTGGTCAGGAACTCTAAATTGGCATTCTGATGGAAATAAGGACGGTTTGGTTAGTATTTGAGACATCAAGAAATTTGAGAAATTTTGCCTGTCCGGAGTCAGGCAAAATGGCCATTTTTTCAGTATTTTAAGGGTATTTCAAGAAAGTTGCTTTAAGCAATGTAGAACAGGAGCTTTTTAAGCCAAATTTGGTCAGGAACTCTATAATGGCATTCTGATGGAAATAAGGATGGTTTGGTTAGTATTTAAGACATCAAAAAATTTGAGAAATTATCCATGTCTGGAGTCAGGCAAATAGGCCATTTTTCAGTATTTTAACGGTATTTCAAGAAAGTTGCTTCAGGCAATGTAAAAGTGCAGCTTTTTAAGCCAAATTTGGTCAGGAACTCTACATTGGCATTCTGGTGGAAATAAGGATGCTTTGGTTACTATTTTAGACACCAAGAATTTTGAGAAATTTTGCATGTCCGGAGTCAGGCAAAATGGCCATTTTTTCAGTATTTCAAGGGTATTTAAAGAAAGTTGCTTTAGGCAATGTAAAACAGGAGCTTTTTAAGCCAAATTTGGTCAGGAACTCTAAATTGGGATTTTGATGGAAATAAGGACGGTTTGGTAAGTATTTAAGACATCAAGAAATTTGAGAAATTTTGCCTGTCTGGACTCAGGCAAAATGGCCATTTTTTCAGTATTTTAAGGGTATTTCAAGAAAGTGTCTTTAGGCAATGTAAAAGTGGAGATTTTGAAGCTAAATTTGGTCAGCAACTCTAAATTGGCATTTAGTTGGAAATAAGGATTGTTTGGTTAGTATTTGAGACATCAAGAAATTTGAGAAATTTTGCATGTCCGGAGTCAGGCAAAATGGCTATTTTGCAGTATTTTAAGGGTATTTCAAGAAAGTTGCTTTAGGCAATGTAAAAGTGGAGCTTTTTAAGCCAAATTTGGTCAGGAACTCTAAATTATCATTCTGATGGAAATAAGGATTGTTTGGTTAGTATTTGAGACATCAAGAAATTTGAGAAATTTTGCATGTCGCGAGTCAGGAAAAATTGCCATTTTTCAGTATTTTAACGGTATTTCAAGAAAGTTGCTTTAGGTAATGTAAAAGTGCAGCTTTTTAAGCCAAATTTTGTCAGGAACTCTACATTGGCATTCTGGTGGAAGTAAGGATGGTTTGGTTAGTATTTTAGACACAAAGAAATTTGAGAAATTTTGCATGTCCGGAGTCAGGCAAAATGGCCATTTTTTCAGTATTTCAAGGGTATTTCAAGAAAGTTGCTTTAGGCAATGTAAAACAGGAGCTTTTTAAGCCAAGTTTGGTCAGAAACTCTATAATTGCATTCTGATGGAAAGAAGGATGGTTTGGTTGGTATTTGAGACATCAAGAAATTTGAGAAATTTTGCAGGTCGCGAGTCAGGAAAAATTGCCATTTTTCAGTATTTTAACAGTATTTCAAGAAAGTTGCTTTAGGCAATGTAAAAGTGGAGCTTTTTAAGCCAAATTTGGTCAGGAACTCTAAATTGGCATTCTGAGTGAAATAAGGATGGTTTGGTTAGTATTTGAGACATCAAAAAGTTTGAGAAATTCTGCATGTCTGGAGTCAGGCAAATAGGCCATTTTTCAGTATTTTAACGGTATTTCAAGAAAGTTGCTTTAGGCAAAGTAAAGTTGAAGCTTTTAATGCCAAATTTGATCAGGAACTCTAAATTGGCATTCTCATGGAAATAAGAATTGTTTAGTTAGTATTTGAGACATCAAGAAATTTGAGATATTTTGCATGTCCGGAGTCCGACAAAATGGCCATTTTTCAGTATTTTAAGGGTATTTCAAAAAAGTTGCTTTAGGCAACGTAAAACTGGAGCTTTTTAAGCCAAATTTGGTCAGGAACTCTAAATTGGCATTCTGAT
This sequence comes from Muricea muricata, assembly GCA_963855995.1. NCBI lineage: Eukaryota > Metazoa > Cnidaria > Anthozoa > Malacalcyonacea > Plexauridae > Muricea > Muricea muricata. Next base: position 20,771,391 of record OY979717.1, on the reverse strand, counting down.
GGAAATAAGGAACGTTTGGTTAGTATTTGAGACATCAAGAAATTTGAGAAATTTTGCCTGTTTTGAGTCAGGCAAAATGGCCATTTTTTCAGTATTTTAAGGGTATTTCAAGAAAGTTGCTTTAGGCAACGTAAAACTGCAGCTTTTTAAGCAAAATTTGGTCAGGAACTCTAAATTGGCATTCTGATGGAAATAAGGACGGTTTGGTTAGTATTTGAGACATCAAGAAATTTGAGAAATTTTGCCTGTCCGGAGGCAGGCAAAATGGCCATTTTTTCAGTATTTTAAGGGTGTTTCAAGAAAGTTGCTTTAAGCAATGTAAAACTGGAGCTTTTTAAGCAAAATTTGGTCAGGAACTCTAAATTGGCATTCTGATAGAAATAAGGATGGTTTGGTTAGTATTTGAGATATGACGAAATTTGAGAAATTTTGCATGTCTGGAGTCAACCAATATGGCCATTTTTTCAGTATTTTAAGGGTATTTCAAGAAAGTTTCTTCAGCAATGTAAAAGTGGAGCTTTCTATGCCATATTTGGTCAGGAACTCTAAATTGGCATTCTGGTGGAAATAAGGATGGTTTGGTTAGTATTTGAGACATCAAGAAATTTGAGAAATTTTGCATGTCCGGAGTCAGGCAAAATGGCTATTTTTATGTATTTTAAGGGTATTTCAAGAAAGTTGATTTAGGCAATGTAAAAGTGGAGCTTTGCAAGCCAAGTTTGGTCAGAAACTCTAAATTGGCATTCTGATGGAACTGAGGATGGTTTGGTTAGTATTTGAGACATCAAGAAATTTGAGAAATTTTGCATGTCGGGAGTCAGGCAAAATGGCTATTTTTCAGCATTTTAAGGGTATTTCAAGAAAGTTGCTTTAGGCAATGTAAAAGTGGAGCTTTTTAAGCAAAATTTGGTCAGGAACTCTGAATTAGCATTCTGATGAAAATAAGGATGGTTTGGTTAGTATTTGAGACATGATGACATTTGAGAAATTTAGCATGTCTGGACTCAGAAAAATGGCCATTTTTCAGTATTTTAAGGGTATTTCAAGAAAGTTGCTTTAGGCAATGTAAAAGTGGAGCTTTTTCAGCGAAATTTGGTCAGGAACTCTAAATTAGCATTCTGATGGAAATAAGGATGGTTTGGATAGTATTTGAGACATCAAGAAGTTTGAGAAATTTTGCATGTCTGGAGTCAGGCAATATGGCCATTTTTTCAGTATTTTAAGGGTGTTTTAAGAAAGTTGCTTTAGGCAATGTAAAACTGGAGCTTTTTAAGCAAAATTTGGTCAGGAACTCTAAATTGGCATTCTGATAGAAATAAGGATGGTTTTGTTAGTATTTGAGATATGACGAAATTTGAGAAATTTTGCATGTCTGGAGTCAGGCAATATGGCCATTTTTTCAGTATTTTAAGGGTATTTCAAGAAAGTTTCTTTAGGCAATGTAAAAGTGGAGGTTTTGAAGCTAAATTTGGTCAGCAACTCTAAATTGGCATTTAGTTGGAAATAAGGATGGTTTGGTTAGTATTTGAGACATCAAGAAATTTGAGAAATTTTTCATGTCCGGAGTCAGGCAAAATGGCTATTTTTATGTATTTTAAGGGTATTTAAAGAAAGTTGCTTTAGGCAATGTAAAAGTGGAGCTTTTTAGGCCAAACTTGGTCAAGAACTCAAAATTGGCATTCTGATGGAAATAAGGATTGTTTGGTTAGTATTTGAGACATCAAGAAATTTGAGAAATTTTGCATGTCGCGAGTCAGGAATAATTGCCATTTTTCAGTATTTTAACGGTATTTCAAGAAAGTTGCTTTAGGCAAAGTAAAGTTGTAGTTTTTAATGCGAAATTTGGTCAGGAACTCTAAATTGGCATTCTCATGGAAATAAGAATTGTTTAGTTAGTAATTGAGACATCAAGAAATTTGAGATATTTTGCATGTCCGGAGTCAGACAAAATGGCCATTTTTCAGTATTTTAAGGGTATTTCAAGAAAGTTGCTTTAGGCAACGTAAAACTGGAGCTTTTTAAGCCAAATTTGGTCAGGAACTCTAAATTGGCATTCTGATGGAAATAAGGACGGTTTGGTTAGTATTTGAGACATCAAGAAATTTGAGAAATTTTGCCTGTCCGGAGTCAGGCAAAATGGCCATTTTTTCAGTATTTTAAGGGTATTTCAAGAAAGTTGCTTTAAGCAATGTAGAACAGGAGCTTTTTAAGCCAAATTTGGTCAGGAGCTCTATAATGGCATTCTGATGGAAATAAGGATGGTTTGGTTAGTATTTGAGACATGAAAAAATTTGAGAAATTATCCATGTCTGGAGTCAGGCAAATAGGCCATTTTTCAGTATTTTAACGGTATTTCAAGAAAGTAGCTTCAGGTAATGTAAAAGTGCAGCTTTTTAAGCCAAATTTGGTCAGGAACTCTACATTGGCATTCTAGTGGAAATAAGGATGGTTTGGTTAGTATTTTAGACACCAAGAAATTTGAGAAATTTTGCATGTCCGGAGTCAGGTAAAATGGCCATTTTTTCAGTATTTCAAGGGTATTTCAAGAAAGTTGCTTTAGGCAACGTAAAACTGGAGCTTTTTAAGCCAAATTTGGTCAGGAACTCTAAATTAGCAATCTGATGGAAATAAGGACGGTTTGGTTAGTATTTGAGACATCAAGAAATTTGAAAAATTTTGCCTGTCCGGAGTCAGGCAAAATGGCCATTTTTTCAGTATTTTAAGGGTATTTCAAGAAAGTTGCTTTAAGCAATGTAGAACAGGAGCTTTTTAAGTCAAATTTGGTCAGGAACTCTCTAATGGCACTCTGGTGGAAATAAGGATGGTTTGGTTAGTATTTGAGACATCAAAAAATTTGAGAAATTATCCATGTCTGGAGTCAGGCAAATAGGCCATTTTTCAGTATTTTAACGGTATTTCAAGAAAGTTGCTTCAGGCAATGTAAAAGTGCAGCTTTTTAAGCCAAATTTGGTCAGGAACTCTACGTTGGCATTCTGGTGGAAATAAGGATGGTTTGGTTACTATTTTAGACACCAAGAAATTTGGGAAATTTTGCATGTCCGGAGTCAGACAAAATGGCAATTTTTTCAGTATTTCAAGGGTATTTCAAGAAAGTTGCTTTAGGCAATGTAAAACAGGAACTTTTTAAGCCAAATTTGGTCAGGAACTCTATAATGGCATTCTGATGGAATTAAGGATGGTTTGGTTAGTATTTGAGACATCAAGAAATTTGAGAAATTTTGCCTGTCCGAAGTCAGGCAACATCGACATTTTTGAGTGTTTTAAGGGTATTTCAAGAAAAATGATTTAGGCAATGTAAAAGTGCAGCTTTTTAAGCCTAATTTGGTCAGAAACTCTACATTGGAATTCTGATGGAAATAAGGATGGTTTGGTTAAAATTTGACATCAAGAAATTTGAGAAATTTTTCATGTCTGGAGTCAGGATATATGGCCATTTTTTCAGCATTTTAAGGTATTTCATGAAAGTTGCTTTAGGCAATGTACAAGTGGAGCTTTTTAAGCAAAATTTGGTCAGGAACTCTAAATTGGCATTCTGATGGAAATAAGGACGGTTTGCTTAGTATTTGATACATCAAAATATTTGAAAAATTTTCCATGTCTGGAATCAGGCAAATAGGCCATTTTTCAGTATTTTAACGGTATTTGAAGAAAGTTACTTCAGGCAAAGTAAGTTGCAACTTTTAATGATAAATTTGGTCAGGAACTCTAAATTGGCATTCTGATGGAAATAAGAATGGTTTACTTAGTATTTCAGACATCAAGAAATTTGAGAAATTTTGCCTGTCCGGAGTCAGGCAACATCGACATTTTTCAGTGTTTTAAGGGTATTTGAAGAAAAATTCTTTAGGCAATGTAAAAGTGGAGCTTTTTAAGCCTAATTTTGTCAGAAACTCTTCATTGGATTTCTGATGGAAATAAGGATGGTTTGGTTAGTATTTGACATCAAGAAATTTGACAAATTTTGCATAACTAGAATCAGGCTATATGGCCATTTTTTCCGCATTTTAAGGGTATTTCATGAAAGTTGCTTTAGGCAATGTACAAGTGGAGCTTTTTAAGCAAAATCTGGTCAGGAACTCTAAATTGGCATTCTGATGGAAATAAGGACGGTTTGCTTAGTATTTGAGACATCAAAATATTTGAGAAATTTTATATTTCTGGAGTCAGGAAACTAGGCCATTTTTCAGTATTTTAACGCTATTTGAAGAAAGTTACTTTAGGCAAAGTAAAGTTGCATCTTTTAATGCCAAATTTGGTCAAGAACTCTAAATTGGCATTCTGATGGAAATAAGAATGGTTTAGTTAGTATTTGAGACATCAGGAAATTTTAGATAATTTGAATGTCCGGAGTCAGGCAAAATGGCTCTTTCAAAGTATTTTTGGGTATTTCAAGAAAGTTTCTTTAGGCAAAGTAAAAGTGCAGCTTTTTAAGCCAAATTTGGTCTGGAACTCCGAATTGGCATTCTGATGGAAATAAGGATTGTTTAGTTAGTATTTGAGACATCAAGAAATTTGAGAAATTTTGCATGTCGCGAGTCAGGAAAAATTTCCATTTTTCAGTATTTTAACGGTATTTCAAGAAAGTTGCTTTAGGCAATGTAAAAGTGGAGTTTTTTAAGCGAAATTTAGTCAGGAACTCTAAATTGGCTATCTGATGGAAAAAAGGATGGTTTGGTTAGTATTTGAGACATCAAAAAGTTTGAGAAATTTTGCATGTCTGGAGTCAGGCAAATAGGCCATTTTTCAGTATTTATACGGTATTTCAAGAAAGTTGCTTTAGGCAAAGTAAAGTTGAAGCTTTTAATGCCAAATTTGGTCAGAAACTCTAAATTGGCATTCTCATGGAAATAAGAATTGTTTAGTTAGTATTTGAGACATCAAGAAATTTGAGATATTTTGCATGTCCGGAGTCAGACAAAATGGCCATTTTTCAGTATTTTAAGGGTATTTCAAGAAAGTTTCTTTAGGCAACGTAAAACTGGAGCTTTTTAAGCCAAATTTGGTCAGGAACTCTAAATTGGGATTTTGATGGAAATAAGGACGGTTTGGTAAGTTTTTGAGACATCAAGAAATTTGAGAAATTTTGCCTGTCCGGACTCAGGCAAAATGGCCATTTTTTTAGTATTTTAAGGGTATTTCAAGAAAGTTTCTTTAGGCAATGTAAAAGTGGAGGTTTTGAAGCTAAATTTGGTCAGCAACTCTAAATTGGCATTTAGTTGGAATTAAGGATGGTTTGGTTAGTATTTGAGACATCAAGAAATTTGAGAAATTTTGCATGTCCGGAGTCAGGCAAAATGGCTATTTTGCAGTATTTTAAGGGTATTTCAAGAAAGTTGCTTTAGGCAATGTAAAAGTGGAGCTTTTTAAGCCAAATTTGGTCAGGAACTCTAAATTGGCATTCTGATGGAAATAAGGATGATTTGGATAGTATTTGAGACATCAAGAAGTTTGAGAAATTTTGCATGTCTGGAGTCAGGCAATATGGCCATTTTTTCAGTATTTTAAGGGTGTTTTAAGAAAGTTGCTTTAGGCAATGTAAAACTGGAGCTTTTTAAGCAAAATTTGGTCAGGAACTCTAAATTGGCATTCTGATAGAAATAAGGATGGTTTGGTTAGTATTTGAGATATGACGAAATTTGAGAAATTTTGCATGTCTGGAGTCAAGCAATATGGCCATTTTTTCAGTATTTTAAGGGTATTTCAAGAAAGTTGCTTCAGCAATGTAAAAGTGGAGCTTTCTATGCCATATTTGGTCAGGAACTCTAAATTGGCATTCTGGTGGAAATAAGGATGGTTTGGTTAGTATTTGAGACATCAAGAAATTTGAGAAATTTTGCATGTCCGGAGTCAGGCAAAATGGCTATTTTTATGTATTTTAAGGGTATTTCAAGAAAGTTGATTTAGGCAATGTAAAAGTGGAGCTTTTCAAGCCAAGTTTGGTCAGAAACTCTAAATTGGCATTCTGATGGAACTGAGGATGGTTTGGTTAGTATTTGAGACATCAAGAAATTTGAGAAATTTTGCATGTCCGGAGTCAGGCAATATAGACAATTTTTTAGTATTTTAAGGGTATTTCAAGAAAGTTGCTTCAGGCAATGTAAAAGTGGAGCTTTCTAAGCCAAATTTGGTCAGGAATCTAAATTGGAATTCTGGTGGAAATAAGGATGGTTTGGTTAGTATTTGAGACATGACGAAATTTGACAAATTTTGCATGTCTGGAGTCAGGCAATATGGCCATTTTTTCAGTATTTTAAGGGTATTTCAAGAAAGTTGCTTTAGGCAATGAAAAACTGGAGCTTTTTAAGCCAAATTTGGTCAGGAACTCTAAATTGGCATTCTGATGGAAATAAGGACGGTTTGGTTAGTATTTGAGACATCAAGAAATTTGAGAAATTTTGCCTGTCCGGAGTCAGGCAAAATGGCCATTTTTTCAGTATTTTAAGGGTATTTCAAGAAAGTTGCTTTAGGCAACGTAAAACTGGAGCTTTTAAAGCAAAATTTGGTCAGGAACTCTAAATTGGCATTCTGATGGAAATAAGGACGGTTTGGTTAGTATTTGAGACATCAAGAAATTTGAGAAATTTTGCCTGTCCGGAGTAAGGCAAAATGGCCATTTTTTCAGTATTTTAAGGGTATTTCAAGAAAGTTGCTTTAAACAATGTAGAACAGGAGCTTTTTAAGCCAAATTTGGTCAGGAACTCTATAATGGCATTCTGATGGAAATAAGGATGGTTTGGTTAGTATTTAAGACATCAAGAAATTTGAGAAATTTTGCCTGTCTGGACTCAGGCAAAATGGCCATTTTTTCAGTATTTTAAGGGTATTTCAAGAAAGTGTCTTTAGGCAATGTAAAAGTGGAGATTTTGAAGCTAAATTTGGTCAGCAACTCTAAATTGGCATTTAGTTGGAAATAAGGATGGTTTGGTTAGTATTTGAGACATCAAGAAATTTGAGAAATTTTGCATGTCCGGAGTCAGGCAAAATGGCTATTTTGCAGTATTTTAAGGGTATTTCAAGAAAGTTGCTTTAGGCAATGTAAAAGTGGAGCTTTTTAAGCCAAATTTGGTCAGGAACTCTAAATTATCATTCTGATGGAAATAAGGATTGTTTGGTTAGTATTTGAGACATCAAGAAATTTGAGAAATTTTGCATGTCGCGAGTCAGGAAAAATTGCCATTTTTCAGTATTTTAACGGTATTTCAAGAAAGTTGCTTTAGGTAATGTAAAAGTGCAGCTTTTTAAGCCAAATTTTGTCAGGAACTCTACATTGGCATTCTGGTCGAAATAAGGATGGTTTGGTTAGTATTTTAGACACAAAGAAATTTGAGAAATTTTGCATGTCCGGAGTCAGGCAAAATGGCCATTTTTTCAGTATTTCAAGGGTATTTCAAGAAAGTTGCTTTAGGCAATGTAAAACAGGAGCTTTTTAAGCCAAGTTTGGTCAGGAACTCTATAATTGCATTCTGATGGAAAGAAGGATGGTTTGGTTGGTATTTGAGACATCAAGAAATTTGAGAAATTTTGCAGGTCGCGAGTCAGGAAAAATTGCCATTTTTCAGTATTTTAACGGTATTTCAAGAAAGTTGCTTTAGGCAATGTAAAAGTGGAGCTTTTTAAGCCAAATTTGGTCAGGAACTCTAAATTGGCATTCTGAGTGAAATAAGGATGGTTTGGTTAGTATTTGAGACATCAAAAAGTTTGAGAAATTCTGCATGTCTGGAGTCAGGCAAATAGGCCATTTTTCAGTATTTTAACGGTATTTCAAGAAAGTTGCTTTAGGCAAAGTAAAGTTGAAGCTTTTAATGCCAAATTTGATCAGGAACTCTAAATTGGCATTCTCATGGAAATAAGAATTGTTTAGTTAGTATTTGAGACATCAAGAAATTTGAGATATTTTGCATGTCCGGAGTCCGACAAAATGGCCATTTTTCAGTATTTTAAGGGTATTTCAAAAAAGTTGCTTTAGGCAACGTAAAACTGGAGCTTTTTAAGCCAAATTTGGTCAGGAACTCTAAATTGGCATTCTGATGGAAATAAGGACGGTTTGGTTAGTATTTGAGACATCAAGAAATTTGAGAAATTTTGCCTGTTTTGAGTCAGGCAAAATGGCCATTTTTTCAGTATTTTAAGGGTATTTCAAGAAAGTTGCTTTAGGCAACGTAAAACTGGAGCTTTTTAAGCAAAATTTGGTCAGGAACTCTAAATTGGCATTCTGATGGAAATAAGGACGGTTTGGTTAGTATTTGAGACATCAAGAAATTTGAGAAATTTTGCCTGTCCGGAGGCAGGCAAAATGGCCATTTTTTCAGTATTTTAAGGGTGTTTCAAGAAAGTTGCTTTAAGCAATGTAGAACAGGAGCTTTTTAAGCCAAATTTGGTCAGGAACTCTATAATGGCATTCTGATGGAAATAAGGATGGTTTGGTTAGTATTTGAGACATCAAAAAAGTTGAGAAATTATCCATGTCTGGAGTCAGGCAAATAGGCCATTTTTCAGTATTTTAACGGTATTTCAAGAAAGTTGCTTCAGGCAATGCAAAAGTGCAGCTTTTTAACCCAAATTTGGTCAGGAACTCTACATTGGCATTCTGGTGGAAATAAGGATGGTTTGGTTACTATTTTAGACACCAAGAAAATTGAGAAATTTTGCATGTCCGGAGTCAGGCAAAATGGCCATTTTTTCAGTATTTTAAGGGTATTTCAAGAAAGTTGCTTTAGGCAACGTAAAACTGGAGCTTTTAAAGCAAAATTTGGTCAGGAACTCTAAATTGGCATTCTGATGGAAATAAGGACGGTTTGGTTAGTATTTGAGACATCAAGAAATTTGAGAAATTTTGCCTGTCCGGAGTCAGGCAAAATGGCCATTTTTTCAGTATTTTAAGGGTATTTCAAGAAAGTTGCTTTAAACAATGTAGAACAGGAGCTTTTTAAGCCAAATTTGGTCAGGAACTCTATAATGGCATTCTGATGGAAATAAGGATGGTTTGGTTAGTATTTAAGACATCAAGAAATTTGAGAAATTTTGCCTGTCCGGAGTCAGGCAAAATGGCCATTTTTTCAGTATTTTAAGGGTATTTCAAGAAAGTTGCTTTAAACAATGTAGAACAGGAGCTTTTTAAGCCAAATTTGGTCAGGAACTCTATAATGGCATTCTGATGGAAATAAGGATGGTTTGGTTAGTATTTAAGACATCAAGAAATTTGAGAAATTTTGCCTGTCTGGACTCAGGCAAAATGGCCATTTTTTCAGTATTTTAAGGGTATTTCAAGAAAGTGTCTTTAGGCAATGTAAAAGTGGAGATTTTGAAGCTAAATTTGGTCAGCAACTCTAAATTGGCATTTAGTTGGAAATAAGGATGGTTTGGTTAGTATTTGAGACATCAAGAAATTTGAGAAATTTTGCATGTCCGGAGTCAGGCAAAATGGCTATTTTGCAGTATTTTAAGGGTATTTCAAGAAAGTTGCTTTGGGCAATGTAAAAGTGGAGCTTTTTAAGCCAAATTTGGTCAGGAACTCTAAATTATCATTCTGATGGAAATAAGGATTGTTTGGTTAGTATTTGAGACATCAAGAAATTTGAGAAATTTTGCATGTCGCGAGTCAGGAAAAATTGCCATTTTTCAGTATTTTAACGGTATTTCAAGAAAGTTGCTTTAGGTAATGTAAAAGTGCAGCTTTTTAAGCCAAATTTTGTCAGGAACTCTACATTGGCATTCTGGTGGAAATAAGGATGGTTTGGTTAGTATTTTAGACACAAAGAAATTTGAGAAATTTTGCATGTCCGGAGTCAGGCAAAATGGCCATTTTTTCAGTATTTCAAGGGTATTTCAAGAAAGTTGCTTTAGGCAATGTAAAACAGGAGCTTTTTAAGCCAAGTTTGGTCAGGAACTCTATAATTGCATTCTGATGGAAAGAAGGATGGTTTGGTTGGTATTTGAGACATCAAGAAATTTGAGAAATTTTGCAGGTCGCGAGTCAGGAAAAATTGCCATTTTTCAGTATTTTAACGGTATTTCAAGAAAGTTGCTTTAGGCAATGTAAAAGTGGAGCTTTTTAAGCCAAATTTGGTCAGGAACTCTAAATTGGCATTCTGAGTGAAATAAGGATGGTTTGGTTAGTATTTGAGACATCAAAAAGTTTGAGAAATTCTGCATGTCTGGAGTCAGGCAAATAGGCCATTTTTTAGTATTTTAACGGTATTTCAAGAAAGTTGCTTTAGGCAAAGTAAAGTTGAAGCTTTTAATGCCAAATTTGATCAGGAACTCTAAATTGGCATTCTCATGGAAATAGGAATTGTTTAGTTAGTATTTGAGACATCAAGAAATTTGAGATATTTTGCATGTCCGGAGTCCGACAAAATGGCCATTTTTCAGTATTTTAAGGGTATTTCAAAAAAGTTGCTTTAGGCAACGTAAAACTGGAGCTTTTTAAGCCAAATTTGGTCAGGAACTCTAAATTGGCATTCTGATGGAAATAAGGACGGTTTGGTTAGTATTTGAGACATCAAGAAATTTGAGAAATTTTGCCTGTTTTGAGTCAGGCAAAATGGCCATTTTTTCAGTATTTTAAGGGTATTTCAAGAAAGTTGCTTTAGGCAACGTAAAACTGGAGCTTTTTAAGCAAAATTTGGTCAGGAACTCTAAATTGGCATTCTGATGGAAATAAGGACGGTTTGGTTAGTATTTGAGACATCAAGAAATTTGAGAAATTTTGCCTGTCCGGAGGCAGGCAAAATGGCCATTTTTTCAGTATTTTAAGGGTGTTTCAAGAAAGTTGCTTTAAGCAATGTAGAACAGGAGCTTTTTAAGCCAAATTTGGTCAGGAACTCTATAATGGCATTCTGATGGAAATAAGGATGGTTTGGTTAGTATTTGAGACATCAAAAAAGTTGAGAAATTATCCATGTCTGGAGTCAGGCAAATAGGCCATTTTTCAGTATTTTAACGGTATTTCAAGAAAGTTGCTTCAGGCAATGCAAAAGTGCAGCTTTTTAAGCCAAATTTGGTCAGGAACTCTACATTGGCATTCTGGTGGAAATAAGGATGGTTTGGTTACTATTTTAGACACCAAGAAAATTGAGAAATTTTGCATGTCCGGAGTCAGGCAAAATGGCCATTTTTTCAGTATTTCAAGGGTATTTCAAGAAAGTTCCTTTAGGCAATGTAAAAAAGGAGCTTTTTAAGCCAAATTTGGTCAGGAACTCTATAATGGCATTCTGATGGAAATAAGGATGGTTTGGTTAGTATTTGAGACATCAAGAAATTTGAGAAATTTTGCATGTCGCGAGTCAGGAAAAATTGCCATTTTTCAGTATTTTAACGGTATTTCAAGAAAGTTGCTTTAGGCAATGTAAAAGTGGAGCTTTTTAAGCCATATTTGGTCAGGAACTCTAAATTGGCATTCTGATGGAAATAAGGATGATTTAGATAGTATTTGAGACATCAAGAAGTTTGAGAAATTTTGCATGTCTGGAGTCAGGCAATATGGCCATTTTTTCAGTATTTTAAGGGTGTTTTAAGAAAGTTGCTTTAGGCAATGTAAAACTGGAGCTTTTTAAGCAAAATTTGGTCAGGAACTCTAAATTGGCATTCTGATAGAAATAAGGATGGTTTGGTTAGTATTTGAGATATGACGAAATTTGAGAAATTTTGCATGTCTGGTGTCAAGCAATATGGCAATTTTTTCAGTATTTTAAGGGTATTTCAAGAAAGTTGCTTCAGCAATGTAAAAGTGGAGCTTTCTATGCCATATTTGGTCAGGAACTCTAAATTGGCATTCTGGTGGAAATAAGGATGGTTTGGTTAGTATTTGAGACATCAAGAAATTTGAGAAATTTTGCATGTCCGGAGTCAGGCAAAATGGCTATTTTTATGTATTTTAAGGGTATTTCAAGAAAGTTGATTTAGGCAATGTAAAAGTGGAGTTTTTCAAGCCAAGTTTGGTCAGAAACTCTAAATTGGCATTCTGATGGAACTGAGGATGGTTTGGTTAGTATTTGAGACATCAAGAAATTTGAGAAATTTTGCATGTCCGGAGTCAGGCAATATAGACAATTTTTTAGTATTTTAAAGGTATTTCAAGAAAGTTGCTTCAGGCAATGTAAAAGTGGAGCTTTCTAAGCCAAATTTGGTCAGGAACTCTAAATTGGCATTCTGATGGAAATAAGGACGGTTTGGTTAGTATTTGAGACATCAAGAAATTTGAGAAATTTTGCCTGTCCGGAGGCAGGCAAAATGGCCATTTTTTCAGTATTTTAAGGGTGTTTCAAGAAAGTTGCTTTAAGCAATGTAGAACAGGAGCTTTTTAAGCCAAATTTGGTCAGGAACTCTATAATGGCATTCTGATGGAAATAAGGATGGTTTGGTTAGTATTTGAGACATCAAAAAAGTTGAGAAATTATCCATGTCTGGAGTCAGGCAAATAGGCCATTTTTCAGTATTTTAACGGTATTTCAAGAAAGTTGCTTCAGGCAATGCAAAAGTGCAGCTTTTTAAGCCAAATTTGGTCAGGAACTCTACATTGGCATTCTGGTGGAAATAAGGATGGTTTGGTTACTATTTTAGACACCAAGAAAATTGAGAAATTTTGCATGTCCGGAGTCAGGCAAAATGGCCATTTTTTCAGTATTTCAAGGGTATTTCAAGAAAGTTCCTTTAGGCAATGTAAAAAAGGAGCTTTTTAAGCCAAATTTGGTCAGGAACTCTATAATGGCATTCTGATGGAAATAAGGATGGTTTGGTTAGTATTTGAGACATCAAGAAATTTGAGAAATTTTGCATGTCGCGAGTCAGGAAAAATTGCCATTTTTCAGTATTTTAACGGTATTTCAAGAAAGTTGCTTTAGGCAATGTAAAAGTGGAGCTTTTTAAGCCATATTTAGTCAGGAACTCTAAATTGGCATTCTGATGGAAATAAGGATGATTTAGATAGTATTTGAGACATCAAGAAGTTTGAGAAATTTTGCATGTCTGGAGTCAGGCAATATGGCCATTTTTTCAGTATTTTAAGGGTGTTTTAAGAAAGTTGCTTTAGGCAATGTAAAACTGGAGCTTTTTAAGCAAAATTTGGTCAGGAACTCTAAATTGGCATTCTGATAGAAATAAGGATGGTTTGGTTAGTATTTGAGATATGACGAAATTTGAGAAATTTTGCATGTCTGGTGTCAAGCAATATGGCAATTTTTTCAGTATTTTAAGGGTATTTCAAGAAAGTTGCTTCAGCAATGTAAAAGTGGAGCTTTCTATGCCATATTTGGTCAGGAACTCTAAATTGGCATTCTGGTGGAAATAAGGATGGTTTGGTTAGTATTTGAGACATCAAGAAATTTGAGAAATTTTGCATGTCCGGAGTCAGGCAAAATGGCTATTTTTATGTATTTTAAGGGTATTTCAAGAAAGTTGATTTAGGCAATGTAAAAGTGGAGTTTTTCAAGCCAAGTTTGGTCAGAAACTCTAAATTGGCATTCTGATGGAACTGAGGATGGTTTGGTTAGTATTTGAGACATCAAGAAATTTGAGAAATTTTGCATGTCCGGAGTCAGGCAATATAGACAATTTTTTAGTATTTTAAAGGTATTTCAAGAAAGTTGCTTCAGGCAATGTAAAAGTGGAGCTTTCTAAGCCAAATTTGGTCAGGAACTCTAAATTGGCATTCTGATGGAAATAAGGACGGTTTGGTTAGTATTTGAGACATCAAGAAATTTGAGAAATTTTGCCTGTCCGGAGGCAGGCAAAATGGCCATTTTTTCAGTATTTTAAGGGTGTTTCAAGAAAGTTGCTTTAAGCAATGTAGAACAGGAGCTTTTTAAGCCAAATTTGGTCAGGAACTCTATAATGGCATTCTGATGGAAATAAGGATGGTTTGGTTAGTATTTGAGACATCAAAAAAGTTGAGAAATTATCCATGTCTGGAGTCAGGCAAATAGGCCATTTTTCAGTATTTTAACGGTATTTCAAGAAAGTTGCTTCAGGCAATGCAAAAGTGCAGCTTTTTAAGCCAAATTTGGTCAGGAACTCTACATTGGCATTCTGGTGGAAATAAGGATGGTTTGGTTACTATTTTAGACACCAAGAAAATTGAGAAATTTTGCCTGTCCGGAGTCAGGCAAAATGGCCATTTTTTCAGTATTTTAAGGGTATTTCAAGAAAGTTGCTTTAAACAATGTAGAACAGGAGCTTTTTAAGCCAAATTTGGTCAGGAACTCTATAATGGCATTCTGATGGAAATAAGGATGGTTTGGTTAGTATTTAAGACATCAAGAAATTTGAGAAATTTTGCCTGTCCGGAGTCAGGCAAAATGGCCATTTTTTCAGTATTTTAAGGGTATTTCAAGAAAGTTGCTTTAAACAATGTAGAACAGGAGCTTTTTAAGCCAAATTTGGTCAGGAACTCTATAATGGCATTCTGATGGAAATAAGGATGGTTTGGTTAGTATTTAAGACATCAAGAAATTTGAGAAATTTTGCCTGTCTGGACTCAGGCAAAATGGCCATTTTTTCAGTATTTTAAGGGTATTTCAAGAAAGTGTCTTTAGGCAATGTAAAAGTGGAGATTTTGAAGCTAAATTTGGTCAGCAACTCTAAATTGGCATTTAGTTGGAAATAAGGATGGTTTGGTTAGTATTTGAGACATCAAGAAATTTGAGAAATTTTGCATGTCCGGAGTCAGGCAAAATGGCTATTTTGCAGTATTTTAAGGGTATTTCAAGAAAGTTGCTTTGGGCAATGTAAAAGTGGAGCTTTTTAAGCCAAATTTGGTCAGGAACTCTAAATTATCATTCTGATGGAAATAAGGATTGTTTGGTTAGTATTTGAGACATCAAGAAATTTGAGAAATTTTGCATGTCGTGAGTCAGGAAAAATTGCCATTTTTCAGTATTTTAACGGTATTTCAAGAAAGTTGCTTTAGGTAATGTAAAAGTGCAGCTTTTTAAGCCAAATTTTGTCAGGAACTCTACATTGGCATTCTGGTGGAAATAAGGATGGTTTGGTTAGTATTTTAGACACAAAGAAATTTGAGAAATTTTGCATGTCCGGAGTCAGGCAAAATGGCCATTTTTTCAGTATTTCAAGGGTATTTCAAGAAAGTTGCTTTAGGCAATGTAAAACAGGAGCTTTTTAAGCCAAGTTTGGTCAGGAACTCTATAATTGCATTCTGATGGAAAGAAGGATGGTTTGGTTGGTATTTGAGACATCAAGAAATTTGAGAAATTTTGCAGGTCGCGAGTCAGGAAAAATTGCCATTTTTCAGTATTTTAACGGTATTTCAAGAAAGTTGCTTTAGGCAATGTAAAAGTGGAGCTTTTTAAGCCAAATTTGGTCAGGAACTCTAAATTGGCATTCTGAGTGAAATAAGGATGGTTTGGTTAGTATTTGAGACATCAAAAAGTTTGAGAAATTCTGCATGTCTGGAGTCAGGCAAATAGGCCATTTTTCAGTATTTTAACGGTATTTCAAGAAAGTTGCTTTAGGCAAAGTAAAGTTGAAGCTTTTAATGCCAAATTTGATCAGGAACTCTAAATTGGCATTCTCATGGAAATAGGAATTGTTTAGTTAGTATTTGAGACATCAAGAAATTTGAGATATTTTGCATGTCCGGAGTCCGACAAAATGGCCATTTTTCAGTATTTTAAGGGTATTTCAAAAAAGTTGCTTTAGGCAACGTAAAACTGGAGCTTTTTAAGCCAAATTTGGTCAGGAACTCTAAATTGGCATTCTGATGGAAATAAGGACGGTTTGGTTAGTATTTGAGACATCAAGAAATTTGAGAAATTTTGCCTGTTTTGAGTCAGGCAAAATGGCCATTTTTTCAGTATTTTAAGGGTATTTCAAGAAAGTTGCTTTAGGCAACGTAAAACTGGAGCTTTTTAAGCAAAATTTGGTCAGGAACTCTAAATTGGCATTCTGATGGAAATAAGGACGGTTTGGTTAGTATTTGAGACATCAAGAAATTTGAGAAATTTTGCCTGTCCGGAGGCAGGCAAAATGGCCATTTTTTCAGTATTTTAAGGGTGTTTCAAGAAAGTTGCTTTAAGCAATGTAGAACAGGAGCTTTTTAAGCCAAATTTGGTCAGGAACTCTATAATGGCATTCTGATGGAAATAAGGATGGTTTGGTTAGTATTTGAGACATCAAAAAAGTTGAGAAATTATCCATGTCTGGAGTCAGGCAAATAGGCCATTTTTCAGTATTTTAACGGTATTTCAAGAAAGTTGCTTCAGGCAATGCAAAAGTGCAGCTTTTTAAGCCAAATTTGGTCAGGAACTCTACATTGGCATTCTGGTGGAAATAAGGATGGTTTGGTTACTATTTTAGACACCAAGAAAATTGAGAAATTTTGCATGTCCGGAGTCAGGCAAAATGGCCATTTTTTCAGTATTTCAAGGGTATTTCAAGAAAGTTCCTTTAGGCAATGTAAAAAAGGAGCTTTTTAAGCCAAATTTGGTCAGGAACTCTATAATGGCATTCTGATGGAAATAAGGATGGTTTGGTTAGTATTTGAGACATCAAGAAATTTGAGAAATTTTGCATGTCGCGAGTCAGGAAAAATTGCCATTTTTCAGTATTTTAACGGTATTTCAAGAAAGTTGCTTTAGGCAATGTAAAAGTGGAGCTTTTTAAGCCATATTTGGTCAGGAACTCTAAATTGGCATTCTGATGGAAATAAGGATGATTTAGATAGTATTTGAGACATCAAGAAGTTTGAGAAATTTTGCATGTCTGGAGTCAGGCAATATGGCCATTTTTTCAGTATTTTAAGGGTGTTTTAAGAAAGTTGCTTTAGGCAATGTAAAACTGGAGCTTTTTAAGCAAAATTTGGTCAGGAACTCTAAATTGGCATTCTGATAGAAATAAGGATGGTTTGGTTAGTATTTGAGATATGACGAAATTTGAGAAATTTTGCATGTCTGGTGTCAAGCAATATGGCAATTTTTTCAGTATTTTAAGGGTATTTCAAGAAAGTTGCTTCAGCAATGTAAAAGTGGAGCTTTCTATGCCATATTTGGTCAGGAACTCTAAATTGGCATTCTGGTGGAAATAAGGATGGTTTGGTTAGTATTTGAGACATCAAGAAATTTGAGAAATTTTGCATGTCCGGAGTCAGGCAAAATGGCTATTTTTATGTATTTTAAGGGTATTTCAAGAAAGTTGATTTAGGCAATGTAAAAGTGGAGTTTTTCAAGCCAAGTTTGGTCAGAAACTCTAAATTGGCATTCTGATGGAACTGAGGATGGTTTGGTTAGTATTTGAGACATCAAGAAATTTGAGAAATTTTGCATGTCCGGAGTCAGGCAATATAGACAATTTTTTAGTATTTTAAAGGTATTTCAAGAAAGTTGCTTCAGGCAATGTAAAAGTGGAGCTTTCTAAGCCAAATTTGGTCAGGAACTCTAAATTGGCATTCTGATGGAAATAAGGACGGTTTGGTTAGTATTTGAGACATCAAGAAATTTGAGAAATTTTGCCTGTCCGGAGGCAGGCAAAATGGCCATTTTTTCAGTATTTTAAGGGTGTTTCAAGAAAGTTGCTTTAAGCAATGTAGAACAGGAGCTTTTTAAGCCAAATTTGGTCAGGAACTCTATAATGGCATTCTGATGGAAATAAGGATGGTTTGGTTAGTATTTGAGACATCAAAAAAGTTGAGAAATTATCCATGTCTGGAGTCAGGCAAATAGGCCATTTTTCAGTATTTTAACGGTATTTCAAGAAAGTTGCTTCAGGCAATGCAAAAGTGCAGCTTTTTAAGCCAAATTTGGTCAGGAACTCTACATTGGCATTCTGGTGGAAATAAGGATGGTTTGGTTACTATTTTAGACACCAAGAAAATTGAGAAATTTTGCATGTCCGGAGTCAGGCAAAATGGCCATTTTTTCAGTATTTCAAGGGTATTTCAAGAAAGTTCCTTTAGGCAATGTAAAAAAGGAGCTTTTTAAGCCAAATTTGGTCAGGAACTCTATAATGGCATTCTGATGGAAATAAGGATGGTTTGGTTAGTATTTGAGACATCAAGAAATTTGAGAAATTTTGCATGTCGCGAGTCAGGAAAAATTGCCATTTTTCAGTATTTTAACGGTATTTCAAGAAAGTTGCTTTAGGCAATGTAAAAGTGGAGCTTTTTAAGCCATATTTAGTCAGGAACTCTAAATTGGCATTCTGATGGAAATAAGGATGATTTAGATAGTATTTGAGACATCAAGAAGTTTGAGAAATTTTGCATGTCTGGAGTCAGGCAATATGGCCATTTTTTCAGTATTTTAAGGGTGTTTTAAGAAAGTTGCTTTAGGCAATGTAAAACTGGAGCTTTTTAAGCAAAATTTGGTCAGGAACTCTAAATTGGCATTCTGATAGAAATAAGGATGGTTTGGTTAGTATTTGAGATATGACGAAATTTGAGAAATTTTGCATGTCTGGTGTCAAGCAATATGGCAATTTTTTCAGTATTTTAAGGGTATTTCAAGAAAGTTGCTTCAGCAATGTAAAAGTGGAGCTTTCTATGCCATATTTGGTCAGGAACTCTAAATTGGCATTCTGGTGGAAATAAGGATGGTTTGGTTAGTATTTGAGACATCAAGAAATTTGAGAAATTTTGCATGTCCGGAGTCAGGCAAAATGGCTATTTTTATGTATTTTAAGGGTATTTCAAGAAAGTTGATTTAGGCAATGTAAAAGTGGAGTTTTTCAAGCCAAGTTTGGTCAGAAACTCTAAATTGGCATTCTGATGGAACTGAGGATGGTTTGGTTAGTATTTGAGACATCAAGAAATTTGAGAAATTTTGCATGTCCGGAGTCAGGCAATATAGACAATTTTTTAGTATTTTAAAGGTATTTCAAGAAAGTTGCTTCAGGCAATGTAAAAGTGGAGCTTTCTAAGCCAAATTTGGTCAGGAACTCTAAATTGGCATTCTGGTGGAAATAAGGATGGTTTGGTTAGTATTTGAGACATGACGAAATTTGACAAATTTTGCATGTCTGGAGTCAGGCAATATGGCCATTTTTTCAGTTTTTTAAGGGTATTTCAAGAAAGTTGCTTTAGGCGATGAAAAACTGGAGCTTTTTAAGCCAAATTTGGTCAGGAACTCTAAATTGGCATTCTGATGGAAATAAGGACGGTTTGGTTAGTATTTGAGACATCAAGAAATTTGAGAAATTTTGCCTGTCCGGAGTCAGGCAAAATGGCCATTTTTTCAGTATTTTAAGGGTATTTCAAGAAAGTTTCTTTAGGCAACGTAAAACTGGAGCTTTTTAAGCAAAATTTGGTCAGGAACTCTAAATTGGCATTCTGATGGAAATAAGGACGGTTTGGTTAGTATTTGAGACATCAAGAAATTTGAGAAATTTTGCCTGTCCGGAGTCATGCAAAATGGCCATTTTTTCAGTATTTTAAGGGTATTTCAAGAAAGTTGCTTTAAGCAATGTAGAACAGGAGCTTTTTAAGCCAAATTTGGTCAGGAACTCTATAATGGCATTCTGATGGAAATAAGGATGGTTTGGTTAGTATTTAAGACATCAAAAAATTTGAGAAATTATCCATGTCTGGAGTCAGGCAAATAGGCCATTTTTCAGTATTTTAACGGTATTTCAAGAAAGTTGCTTCAGGCAATGTAAAAGTGCAGCTTTTTAAGCAGAATTTGGTCAGGAACTCTACATTGGAATTCTGGTGGAAATAAGGATGGTTTGGTTACTATTTTAGACACCAAGAATTTTGAGAAATTTTGCATGTCCGGAGTCAGGCAAAATGGCCATTTTTTCAGTATTTCAAGGGTATTTCAAGAAAGTTGCTTTAGGGAATGTAAAACTGGAGCTTTTTAAGCCAAATTTGGTCAGGAACTCTAAATTGGGATTTTGATGGAAATAAGGACGGTTTGGTAAGTATTTAAGACATCAAGAAATTTGAGAAATTTTGCCTGTCTGGGCTCAGGCAAAATGGCCATTTTTTCAGTATTTTAAGGGTATTTCAAGAAAGTGTCTTTAGGCAATGTAAAAGTGGAGATTTTGAAGCTAAATTTGGTCAGCAACTCTAAATTGGCATTTAGTTGGAAATAAGGATGGTTTGGTTAGTATTTGAGACATCAAGAAATTTGAGAAATTTTGCATGTCCGGAGTCAGGCAAAATGGCTATTTTGCAGTATTTTAAGGGTATTTCAAGAAAGTTGCTTTAGGCAATGTAAAAGTGGAGCTTTTTAAGCCAAATTTGGTCAGGAACTCTAAATTATCATTCTGATGGAAATAAGGATTGTTTGGTTAGTATTTGAGACATCAAGAAATTTGAGAAATTTTGCATGTCGCGAGTCAGGAAAAATTGCCATTTTTCAGTATTTTAACGGTATTTCAAGAAAGTTGCTTTAGGTAATGTAAAAGTGCAGCTTTTTAAGCCAAATTTTGTCAGGAACTCTACATTGGCATTCTGGTGGAAATAAGGATGGTTTGGTTAGTATTTTAGACACAAAGAAATTTGAGAAATTTTGCATGTCCGGAGTCAGGCAAAATGGCCATTTTTTCAGTATTTCAAGGGTATTTCAAGAAAGTTGCTTTAGGCAATGTAAAAGAGGAGCTTTTTAAGCCAAGTTTGGTCAGGAACTCTATAATTGCATTCTGATGGAAAGAAGGATGGTTTGGTTGGTATTTGAGACATCAAGAAATTTGAGAAATTTTGCAGGTCGCGAGTCAGGAAAAATTGCCATTTTTCAGTATTTTAACGGTATTTCAAGAAAGTTGCTTTAGGCAATGTAAAAGTGGAGCTTTTTAAGCCAAATTTGGTCTGGAACTCTAAATTGGCATTCTGAGTGAAATAAGGATGGTTTGGTTAGTATTTGAGACATCAAAAAGTTTGAGAAATTCTGCATGTCTGGAGTCAGGCAAATAGGCCATTTTTCAGTATTTTAACGGTATTTCGAGAAAGTTGCTTTAGGCAAAGTAAAGTTGAAGCTTTTAATGCCAAATTTGATCAGGAACTCTAAATTGGCATTCTCATGGAAATAAGAATTGTTTAGTTAGTATTTGAGACATCAAGAAATTTGAAATATTTTGCATGTCCGGAGTCCGACAAAATGGCCATTTTTCAGTATTTTAAGGGTATTTCAAAAAAGTTGCTTTAGGCAACGTAAAACTGGAGCTTTTTAAGCCAAATTTGGTCAGGAACTCTAAATTGGCATTCTGATGGAAATAAGGACGGTTTGGTTAGTATTTGAGACATCAAGAAATTTGAGAAATTTTGCCTGTTTTGAGTCAGGCAAAATGGCCATTTTTTCAGTATTTTAAGGGTATTTCAAGAAAGTTGCTTTAGGCAACGTAAAACTGGAGCTTTTTAAGCAAAATTTGGTCAGGAACTCTAAATTGGCATTCTGATGGAAATAAGGACGGTTTGGTTAGTATTTGAGACATCAAGAAATTTGAGAAATTTTGCCTGTTTTGAGTCAGGCAAAATGGCCATTTTTTCAGTATTTTAAGGGTATTTCAAGAAAGTTGCTTTAGGCAACGTAAAACTGGAGCTTTTTAAGCAAAATTTGGTCAGGAACTCTAAATTGGCATTCTGATGGAAATAAGGACGGTTTGGTTAGTATTTGAGACATCAAGAAATTTGAGAAATTTTGCCTGTCCGGAGGCAGCCAAAATGGCCATTTTTTCAGTATTTTAAGGGTGTTTCAAGAAAGTTGCTTTAAGCAATGTAGAACAGGAGCTTTTTAAGCCAAATTTGGTCAGGAACTCTATAATGGCATTCTGATGGAAATAAGGATGGTTTGGTTAGTATTTGAGACATCAAGAAATTTGAGAAATTTTGCATGTCGCGAGTCAGGAAAAATTGCCATTTTTCAGTATTTTAACGGTATTTCAAGAAAGTTGCTTTAGGCAAAGTAAAGTTGAAGCTTTTAATGCCAAATTTGATCAGGAACTCTAAATTGGCATTCTCATGGAAATAAGAATTGTTTAGTTAGTATTTGAGACATCAAGAAATTTGAGATATTTTGCATGTCCGGAGTCCGACAAAATGGCCATTTTTCAGTATTTTAAGGGTATTTCAAAAAAGTTGCTTTAGGCAACGTAAAACTGGAGCTTTTTAAGCCAAATTTGGTCAGGAACTCTAAATTGGCATTCTGATGGAAATAAGGACGGTTTGGTTAGTATTTGAGACATCAAGAAATTTGAGAAATTTTGCCTGTTTTGAGTCAGGCAAAATGGCCATTTTTTCAGTATTTTAAGGGTATTTCAAGAAAGTTGCTTTAGGCAACGTAAAACTCGAGCTTTTTAAGCCAAATTTGGTCAGGAACTCTAAATTGGCATTCTGATGGAAATAAGGACGGTTTGGTTAGTATTTGAGACATCAAGAAATTTGAGAAATTTTGCCTGTTTTGAGTCAGGCAAAATGGCCATTTTTTCAGTATTTTAAGGGTATTTCAAGAAAGTTGCTTTAGGCAACGTAAAACTGGAGCTTTTTAAGCAAAATTTGGTCAGGAACTCTAAATTGGCATTCTGATGGAAATAAGGACGGTTTGGTTAGTATTTGAGACATCAAGAAATTTGAGAAATTTTGCCTGTCCGGAGGCAGGCAAAATGGCCATTTTTTCAGTATTTTAAGGGTGTTTCAAGAAAGTTGCTTTAAGCAATGTAGAACAGGAGCTTTTTAAGCCAAATTTGGTCAGGAACTCTATAATGGCATTCTGATGGAAATAAGGATGGTTTGGTTAGTATTTGAGACATCAAGAAATTTGAGAAATTTTGCATGTCGCGAGTCAGGAAAAATTGCCATTTTTCAGTATTTTAACGGTATTTCAAGAAAGTTGCTTTAGGTAATGTAAAAGTGGAGCTTTTTATGCCAAATTTGGTCAGGAACTCTAAATTGCCATTCTGATGGAAATAAGGATGATTTGGATAGTATTTGAGACATCAAGAAGTTTGAGAAATTTTGCATGTCTGGAGTCAGGCAATATGGCCATTTTTTCAGTATTTTAAGGGTGTTTTAAGAAAGTTGCTTTAGGCAATGTAAAACTGGAGCTTTTTAAGCAAAATTTGGTCAGGAACTCTAAATTGGCATTCTGATAGAAATAAGGATGGTTTGGTTAGTATTTGAGATATGACGAAATTTGAGAAATTTTCATGTCTGGAGTCAAGCAATATGGCCATTTTTTCAGTATTTTAAGGGTATTTCAAGAAAGTTGCTTCAGCAATGTAAAAGTGGAGCTTTCTATGCCATATTTGGTCAGGAACTCTAAATTGGCATTCTGGTGGAAATAAGGATGGTTTGGTTAGTATTTGAGACATCAAGAAATTTGAGAAATTTTGCATGTCCGGAGTCAGGCAAAATGGCTATTTTTATGTATTTTAAGGGTATTTCAAGAAAGTTGATTTAGGCAATGTAAAAGTGGAGATTTTGAAGCTAAATTTGGTCAGGAACTCTAAATTGGCATTTAGATGGAAATAAGGATGGTTTGGTTAGTATTTGAGACATCAAGAAATTTGAGAAATTTTGCATGTCCGGAGTCAGGCAAAATGGCTATTTTTCAGTATTTTAAGGGTATTTAAAGAAAGTTGCTTTAGGCAATGTAAAAGTGTAGCTTTCTAAGCCAAAATTGGTCATGAACTCTTAATTGGCATTCTGATGGAAATAAGGATGGTTTTGTTAGTATTTGAGACATGATGACATTTGAGAAATTTAGCATGTCTGGAGTCAGGAAAATGGCCATTTTTCAGTATTTTAAGGGTATTTCAAGAAAGTTGGTTTAGGCAATGTAAAAGTGGAGCTTTTTAAGCCAAATTTGGTCAGGAACTCTAAATTGGCATTCTGATGGAAATAAGGATGGTTTGGATAGTATTTGAGACATCAAGAAGTTTGAGAAATTTTGAATGTCTGGAGTCAGGCAATATGGTCATTTTTTCAGTATTTTAAGGGTGTTTTAAGAAAGTTGCTTTAGGCAATGTAAAAGTGGAGCTTTTTAAGCAAAATTTGGTCAGGAACTTTAAATTGCCATTCTGATGGAAATAAGGATGGTTTGGTTAGTATTTGAGATATGACAAAATTTGAGAAATTTTGCATGTCTGGAGTCAGGCAATATGGCCATTTTTTCAGTATTTTAAGGGTATTTCAAGAAAGTTGCTTCAGGCAATGTAAAAGTGGAGCTTTCTATGCCATATTTGGTCAGGAACTCTAAATTGGCATTCTGGTGGAAATAAGGATGGTTTGGTTAGTATTTGAGACATCAAGAAATTTGAGAAATTTTGCATGTCCGGAGTCAGGCAAAATGGCTATTTTTATGTATTTTAAGGGTATTTCAAGAAAGTTGATTTAGGCAATGTAAAAGTGGAGCTTTTCAAGCCAAATTTGGTCAGAAACTCTAAATTGGCATTCTGATGGAAATGAGGATGGTTTGGTTAGTATTTGAGACATCAAGAAATTTGAGATATTTTGCATGTCCGGAGTCAGGCAATATAGACATTTTTTTAGTATTTTAAGAGTATTTCAAGAAAGTTGCTTCAGGCAATGTAAAAGTGTAGCTTTCTAAGCCAAATTTGGTCAGGAACTCTAAAATGGCATTCTGATGGAAATAAGGACGGTTTGGTTAGTATTTGAGACGTCAAGAAATTTGAGAAATTTTGCATGTCGCGAGTCAGGAAAAATTGCCATTTTTCAGTATTTTAACGGTATTTCAAGAAAGTTGCTTTAGGCAATGTAAAAGTGGAGCTTTTTATGCCAAATTTGGTCAGGAACTCTAAATTGGTATTCTGATGGAAATAAGGATGGTTTGGTTAGTATTTGAGACATCAAAAAGTTTGAGAAATTTTGCATGTCTGGAGTCAGGCAAATAGGCCATTTTTCAGTATTTTAAGGGTATTTCAAAAAAGTTGGTTTAGGCAACGTAAAACTGGAGCTTTTTAAGCCAAGTTTGGTCAAGACCTCTAAATTGGCATTCTGATGGAAATAAGGACGGTTTGGTTAGTATTTGAGACATCAAGAAACTTGAGAAATTTTGCCTGTCTGGGGTCAGGCAAAATGGCCATTTTTTCAGTATTTTAAGGGTATTTCAAGAAAGTTGCTTTAGGCAACGTAAAACTGGAGCTTTTTAAGCCAAATTTGGTCAGGAACTCTAAATTGGCATTCTGATGGAAATAAGGACGGTTTGGTTAGTATTTGAGACATCAAGAAATTTGAGAAATTTTGCCTGTCCAGAGTCAGGCAAAATGGCCATTTTTTCAGTATTTTAAGGGTATTTCAAGAAAGTTGCTTTAAGCAATGTAGAACAGGAGCTTTTTAAGCCAAACTTGGTCAGGAACTCTATAATGGCATTCTGATGGAAATAAGGATGGTTTGGTTAGTATTTGAGACATCAAAAAATTTGAGAAATTATCCATGTCTGGAGTCAGGCAAATAGGCCATTTTTCAGTATTTTAACGGTATTTCAAGAAAGTTGCTTCAGGCAATGTAAAAGTGCAGCTTTTTAAGCCAAATTTCATCAGAAACTCTACATTGGCATTCTGGTGGAAATAAGGATGGTTTGGTTACTAATTTAGACACCAAGAAATTTGAGAAATTTTGCATGTCCGGAGTCAGGCAAAATGGCCATTTTTTCAGTATTTCAAGGGTATTTCAAGAAAGTTGCTTTAGGCAATGTAAAACAGGAGCTTTTTAAGCCAAATTTGGTCAGGAACTCTATAATGGCATTCTGATGGAAATAAGGATGGTTTGGTTAGTATTTGAGACATCAAGAAATTTGAGAAATTTTGCATGTCGCGAATCAGGCAAAATTGCCATTTTTCAGTATTTTAACGGTATTTCAAGAAAGTGCTTTAGGCAATGTAAAAGTGGAGCTTTTTAAGCCAAATTTGGTCAGGAACTCTAAATTGGAATTCTGATGGAAATAAGGATGGTTTGGTTAGTATTTGAGACATCAAAAAGTTTGAGAAATTTTGCATGTCTGGAGTCAGGCAAATAGGCCATTTTTCAGTATTTTAACGGTATTTCAAGAAAGTTGCTTTAGGCAAAGTAAAGTTGAAGCTTTTAATGCCAAATTTGGTCAGGAACTCTAAATTGGCATTCTCATGGAAATAAGAATTGTTTAGTTAGTATTTGAGACATCAAGAAATTTGAGATATTTTGCATGTCCGGAGTCAGACAAAATGGCCATTTTTCAGTATTTTAAGGGTATTTCAAGAAAGTTGCTTTAGGCAACGTAAAACTGGAGCTTTTTAAGCCAAATTTGGTCAGGAACTCTAAATTGGCATTCTGATGGAAATAAGGACGGTTTGGTTAGTATTTGAGACATGAAGAAATTTGAGAAATTTTGCCTGTCCGGGGTCAGGGAAAATGGCCATTTTTTCAGTATTTTAAGGGTATTTCAAGAAAGTTGCTTTAGGCAACGTAAAACTGGAGCTTTTTAAGCAAAATTTGGTCAGGAACTCTAAAATGGCATTCTGATGGAAATAAGGACGGTTTGGTTAGTATTTGAGACATCAAGAAATTTGAGAAATTTTGCCTGTCCGGAGTCAGGCAAAATGGCCATTTTATCAGTATTTTAAGGGTATTTCAAGAAAGTTGCTTTAAGCAATGTAGAACAGGAGCTTTTTAAGCCAAATTTGGTCAGGAACTCTATAATGGCATTCTGATGGAAATAAGGATGGTTTGGTTAGTATTTGAGACATCAAAAAATTTGAGAAATTATCCATGTCTGGAGTCAGGCAAATAGGCCATTTTTCAGTATTTTAACGGTATTTCAAGAAAGTTGCTTCAGGCAATGTAAAAGTGCAGCTTTTTAAGCCAAATTTCATCAGAAACTCTACATTGGCACTCTGGTGGAAATAAGGATGGTTTGGTTACTATTTTAGACACCAAGAAATTTGAGAAATTATGCATGTCCGGAGTCAGGCAAAATGGCCATTTTTTCAGTATTTCAAGGGTATTTCAAGAAAGTTGCTTTAGGCAATGTAAAACAGGAGCTTTTTAAGCCAAATTTGGTCAGGAACTCTATAATGGCATTCTGATGGAAATAAGGATGGTTTGGTTAGTATTTGAGACATCAAGAAATTTGAGAAATTTTGCATGTCGCGAGTCAGGCAAAATTGCCATTTTTCAGTATTTTAACGGTATTTCAAGAAAGTGCTTTAGGCAATGTAAAGGTGGAGCTTTTTAAGCCAAATTTGGTCAGGAACTCTAAATTGGAATTCTGATGGAAATAAGGATGGTTTGGTTAGTATTTGAGACATAAAAAGTTTGAGAAATTTTGCATGTCTGGAGTCAGGCAAATAGGCCATTTTTCAGTATTTTAACGGTATTTCAAGAAAGTTGCTTTAGGCAAAGTAAAGTTGAAGCTTTTAATGCCAAATTTGGTCAGGAACTCTAAATTGGCATTCTCATGGAAATAAGAATTGTTTAGTTAGTATTTGAGACATCAAGAAAATTGAGATATTTTGCATGTCCGGAGTCAGACAAAATGGCCATTTTTCAGTATTTTAAGGGTATTTCAAGAAAGTTGCTTTAAGCAATGTAGAACAGGAGCTTTTTAAGCCAAATTTGGTCAGGAACTCTAAATTGGCATTTTGATGGAAATAACGACGGTTTGGTTAGTATTTGAGACATCAAAAAATTTGAGAAATTATCCATGTCTGGAGTCAGGCAAATAGGCCATTTTTCAGTATTTTAACGGTATTTCAAGAAAGTTGCTTCAGGCAATGTAAAAGTGCAGCTTTTTAAGCCAAATTTCATCAGAAACTCTAAATTGGCTGTCTGGTGGAAATATGGATGGTTTGGTTAGTATTTGAGACATCAAGAAATTTGAGAAATTTTGCATGTCCGGAGTCAGGGAAAATGGCTATTTTTATGTATTTTAAGGGTATTTCAAGAAAGTTGATTTAGGCAATGTCAAAGTGGAACTTTTCAAGCCAAATTTGGTCAAAAACTCTAAATTGGCATTCTCATGGAAATAAGGACGGTTTGGTTAGTATTTGAGACATCAAGAAATTTGAGAAATTTTGCCTGTCCGGAGTCAGGCAAAATGGCCATTTTTTCATTATTTTAAGGGTATTTCAAGAAAGTTGCTTTAAGCAATGTAGAACAGGAGCTTTTTAAGCCAAATTTGGTCAGGAACTCTATAATGGCATTCTGATGGAAATAAGGATGGTTTGGTTAGTATTTGAGACATCAAAAAATTTGAGAAATTATCCATGTCTGGAGTCAGGCAAATAGCCCATTTTTCAGTATTTTAACGGTATTTCAAGAAAGTTGCTTCAGGCAATGTAAAAGTGCAGCTTTCTAAGCCAAATTTGGTCAGGAACTCTACATTGGCATTCTGGTGGAAATAAGGATGGTTTGGTTACTATTTTAGACACCAAGAAATTTGTGAAATTTTGCATGTCCGGAGTCAGGCAAAATGGCCATTTTTCAGTATTTTAAGGGTATTTCAAGAAAGTTGCTTTAGGCAACGTAAAACTGGACCTTTTTAAGCCAAATTTGGTCAGGAACTCAAATTGGCATTCTGATGGAAATAAGGACGGTTTGGTTAGTATTTGAGACCTGAAGAAATTTGAGAAATGTTGCCTGTCCGGGGTCAGGCAAAATGGCCATTTTTTCAGTATTTTAAGGGTATTTCAAGAAAGTTGCTTTAGGCAACGTAAAACTGGAGCTTTTTAAGCAAAATTTGGTCAGGAACTCTAAATTGGCATTCTGATGGAAATAAGGACGGTTTGGTTAGTATTTGAGACATCAAGAAATTTGAGAAATTTTTCCTGTCCGGAGTCAGGCAAAATGGCCATTTTATCAGTATTTTAACGGTATTTCAAGAAAGTTTCTTTAAGCAATGTAGAACAGGAGCTTTTTAAGCCAAATTTGGTCAGGAACTCTATAATGGCATTCTGATGGAAATAAGGATGGTTTGGTTAGTATTTGAGACATCAAAAAATTTGAGAAATTATCCATGTCTGGAGTCAGGCAAATAGGCCATTTTTCAGTATTTTAACGCTATTTCAAGAAAGTTGCTTCAGGCAATGTAAAAGTGCAGCTTTTTAAGCCAAATTTGGTCAGGAACTCTACATTGGCATTCTGGTGGAAATAAGCATGGTTTAGTTACTATTTTATACACCAAGAAATTTGAGAAATTTTGCATGTCCGGAGTCAGGCTGAATGGCCATTTTTTCAGTATTTCAAGGGTATTTCAAGAAAGTTGCTTTAGGCAATGTAAAACAGGAGCTTTTTAAGCCAAATTTGGTCAGGAACTCTAAATTGGCATTCTGATGGAAATAAGGACGGTTTGGTTAGTATTTGAGACATCAAGAAACTTGAGAAATTTTGCCTGTCCGGGGTCAGGCAAAATGGCCATTTTTTCAGTATTTTAAGGGTATTTCAAGAAAGTTGCTTTAGGCAACGTAAAACTGGAGCTTTTTAAGCCAAATTTGGTCAGGAACTCTAAATTGGCATTCTGATGGAAATAAGGACGGTTTGGTTAGTATTTGAGACATCAAGAAATTTGAGAAATTTTGCCTGTCCAGAGTCAGGCAAAATGGCCATTTTTTCAGTATTTTAAGGGTATTTCAAGAGAGTTGCTTTAAGCAATGTAGAACAGGAGCTTTTTAAGCCAAATTTGGTCATTAACTCTATAATGGCATTCTGATGGAAATAACGATGGTTTGGTTAGTATTTGAGACATTAAAAAATTTCAGAACTTATCCATGTCTGGAGTCACGCAAATAGGCCATTTTTCAGTATTTTAACGGTATTTCAAGAAAGTTGCTTCAGGCAATGTAAAAGTGCAGCTTTTTAAGCCAAATTTCATCAGAAACTCTACATTGGCATTCTGGTGGAAATAAGGATGGTTTGGTTACTATTTTAGACAACAAGAAATTTGAGAAATTTTGCATGTCTGGAGTCAGGCAAATAGGCCATTTTTCAGTATTTTAACGGTATTTCAAGAAAGTTGCTTTAGGCAAAGTAAAGTTGAAGCTTTTAATGCCAAATTTGGTCAGGAACTCTAAATTGGCATTCTCATGGAAATAAGAATTGTTTAGTTAGTATTTGAGACATCAAGAAATTTGAGATATTTTGCATGTCCGGAGTCAGACAAAATGGCCATTTTTCAGTATTTTAAGGGTATTTCAAGAAAGTTGCTTTAAGCAACGTAAAACTGGAGCTTTTTAAGCCAAATTTGGTCAGGAACTTTAAATTGGCATTCTGATGGAAATAAGGACGGTTTGGTTAGTATTTGAGACATGAAGAAATTTGAGAAATTTTGCCTGTCCGGGGTCAGGCAAAATGGCCATTTTTTCAGTATTTTAAGGGTATTTCAAGAAAGTTGCTTTAGGCAACGTAAAACTGGAGCTTTTTAAGCAAAATTTGGTCAGGAACTCTAAAATGGCATTCTGATGGAAATAAGGACGGTTTGGTTAGTATTTGAGACATCAAGAAATTTGAGAAATTTTGCCTGTCCGGAGTCAGGCAAAATGGCCATTTTATCAGTATTTTAAGGGTATTTCAAGAAAGTTGCTTTAAGCAATGTAGAACAGGAGCTTTTTAAGCCAAATTTGGTCAGGAACTCTATAATGGCATTCTGATGGAAATAAGGATGGTTTGGTTAGTATTTGAGACATCAAAAAATTTGAGAAATTATCCATGTCTGGAGTCAGGCAAATAGGCCATTTTTCAGTATTTTAACGGTATTTCAAGAAAGTTGCTTCAGGCAATGTAAAAGTGCAGCTTTTTAAGCCAAATTTCATCAGAAACTCTACATTGACATTCTGGTGGAAATAAGGATGGTTTGGTTACTATTTTAGACACCAAGAAATTTGAGAAATTGTGCATGTCCGGAGTCAGGCAAAATGGCCATTTTTTCAGTATTTCAAGGGTATTTCAAGAAAGTTGCTTTAGGCAATGTAAAACAGGAGCTTTTTAAGCCAAATTTGGTCAGGAACTCTATAATGGCATTCTGATGGAAATAAGGATGGTTTGGTTAGTATTTGAGACATCAAGAAATTTGAGAAATTTTGCATGTCGCGAGTCAGGCAAAATTGCCATTTTTCAGTATTTTAACAGTATTTCAAGAAAGTGCTTTAGGCAATGTAAAAGTGGAGCTTTTTAAGCCAAATTTGGTCAGGAACTCTAAATTGGAATTCTGATGGAAATAAGGATGGTTTGGTTAGTATTTGAGACATCAAAAAGTTTGAGAAATTTTGCATGTCTGGAGTCAGGCAAATAGGCCATTTTTCAGTATTTTAAGGGTATTTCAAAAAAGTTGGTTTAGGCAACGTAAAACTGGAGCTTTTTAAGCCAAGTTTGGTCAAGAACTCTAAATTGGCATTCTGATGGAAATAAGGACGGTTTGGTTAGTATTTGAGACATCAAGAAACTTGAGAAATTTTGCCTGTCTGGGGTCAGGCAAAATGGCCATTTTTTCAGTATTTTAAGGGTATTTCAAGAAAGTTGCTTTAGGCAACGTAAAACTGGAGCTTTTTAAGCCAAATTTGGTCAGGAACTCTAAATTGGCATTCCGATGGAAATAAGGACGGTTTGGTTAGTATTTGAGACATCAAGAAATTTGAGAAATTTTGCCTGTCCAGAGTCAGGCAAAATGGCCATTTTTTCAGTATTTTAAGGGTATTTCAAGAAAGTTGCTTTAAGCAATGTAGAACAGGAGCTTTTTAAGCCAAATTTGGTCAGGAACTCTATAATGGCATTCTGATGGAAATAAGGATGGTTTGGTTAGTATTTGAGACATCAAAAAAATTGAGAAATTATCCATGTCTGGAGTCAGGCAAATAGGCCATTTTTCAGTATTTTAACGGTATTTCAAGAAAGTTGCTTCAGGCAATGTAAAAGTGCAGCTTTTTAAGCCAAATTTCATCAGAAACTCTACATTGGCATTCTGGTGGAAATAAGGATGCTTTGGTTACTAATTTAGACACCAAGAAATTTGAGAAATTTTGCATGTCCGGAGTCAGGCAAAATGGCCATTTTTTCAGTATTTCAAGGGTATTTCAAGAAAGTTGCTTTAGGCAATGTAAAACAGGAGCTTTTTAAGCCAAATTTGGTCAGGAACTCTATAATGGCATTCTGATGGAAATAAGGATGGTTTGGTTAGTATTTGAGACATCAAGAAATTTGAGAAATTTTGCATGTCGCGAATCAGGCAAAATTGCCATTTTTCAGTATTTTAACGGTATTTCAAGAAAGTGCTTTAGGCAATGTAAAAGTGGAGCTTTTTAAGCCAAATTTGGTCAGGAACTCTAAATTGGAATTCTGATGGAAATAAGGATGGTTTGGTTAGTATTTGAGACATCAAAAAGTTTGAGAAATTTTGCATGTCTGGAGTCAGGCAAATAGGCCATTTTTCAGTATTTTAACGGTATTTCAAGAAAGTTTCTTTAGGCAAAGTAAAGTTGAAGCTTTTAATGCCAAATTTGGTCAGGAACTCTAAATTGGCATTCTCATGGAAATAAGAATTGTTTAGTTAGTATTTGAGACATCAAGAAATTTGAGATATTTTGCATGTCCGGAGTCAGACAAAATGGCCATTTTTCAGTATTTTAAGGGTATTTCAAGAAAGTTGCTTTAGGCAACGTAAAACTGGAGCTTTTTAAGCCAAATTTGGTCAGGAACTCTAAATTGGCATTCTGATGGAAATAAGGACGGTTTGGTTAGTATTTGAGACATGAAGAAATTTGAGAAATTTTGCCTGTCCGGGGTCAGGGAAAATGGCCATTTTTTCAGTATTTTAAGGGTATTTCAAGAAAGTTGCTTTAGGCAACGTAAAACTGGAGCTTTTTAAGCAAAATTTGGTCAGGAACTCTAAAATGGCATTCTGATGGAAATAAGGACGGTTTGGTTAGTATTTGAGACATCAAGAAATTTGAGAAATTTTGCCTGTCCGGAGTCAGGCAAAATGGCCATTTTATCAGTATTTTAAGGGTATTTCAAGAAAGTTGCTTTAAGCAATGTAGAACAGGAGCTTTTTAAGCCAAATTTGGTCAGGAACTCTATAATGGCATTCTGATGGAAATAAGGATGGTTTGGTTAGTATTTGAGACATCAAAAAATTTGAGAAATTATCCATGTCTGGAGTCAGGCAAATAGGCCATTTTTCAGTATTTTAACGGTATTTCAAGAAAGTTGCTTCAGGCAATGTAAAAGTGCAGCTTTTTAAGCCAAATTTCATCAGAAACTCTACATTGACATTCTGGTGGAAATAAGGATGGTTTGGTTACTATTTTAGACACCAAGAAATTTGAGAAATTATGCATGTCCGGAGTCAGGCAAAATGGCCATTTTTTCAGTATTTCAAGGGTATTTCAAGAAAGTTGCTTTAGGCAATGTAAAACAGGAGCTTTTTAAGCCAAATTTGGTCAGGAACTCTATAATGGCATTCTGATGGAAATAAGGATGGTTTGGTTAGTATTTGAGACATCAAGAAATTTGAGAAATTTTGCATGTCGCGAGTCAGGCAAAATTGCCATTTTTCAGTATTTTAACGGTATTTCAAGAAAGTGCTTTAGGCAATGTAAAAGTGGAGCTTTTTAAGCCAAATTTGGTCAGGAACTCTAAATTGGAATTCTGATGGAAATAAGGATGGTTTGGTTAGTATTTGAGACATAAAAAGTTTGAGAAATTTTGCATGTCTGGAGTCAGGCAAATAGGCCATTTTTCAGTATTTTAACGGTATTTCAAGAAAGTTTCTTTAGGCAAAGTAAAGTTGAAGCTTTTAATGCCAAATTTGGTCAGGAACTCTAAATTGGCATTCTCATGGAAATAAGAATTGTTTAGTTAGTATTTGAGACATCAAGAAATTTGAGATATTTTGCATGTCCCGAGTCAGACAAAATGGCCATTTTTCAGTATTTTAAGGGTATTTCAAGAAAGTTGCTTTAAGCAATGTAGAACAGGAGCTTTTTAAGCCAAATTTGGTCAGGAACTCTAAATTGGCATTTTGATGGAAATAACGACGGTTTGGTTAGTATTTGAGACATCAAAAAATTTGAGAAATTATCCATGTCTGGAGTCAGGCAAATAGGCCATTTTTCAGTATTTTAACGGTATTTCAAGAAAGTTGCTTCAGGCAATGTAAAAGTGCAGCTTTTTAAGCCAAATTTCATCAGAAACTCTAAATTGGCTGTCTGGTGGAAATATGGATGGTTTGGTTAGTATTTGAGACATCAAGAAATTTGAGAAATTTTGCATGTCCAGAGTCAGGGAAAATGGCTATTTTTATGTATTTTAAGGGTATTTCAAGAAAGTTGATTTAGGCAATGTAAAAGTGGAGCTTTTCAAGCCAAATTTGGTCAAAAACTCTAAATTGGCATTCTCATGGAAATAAGGACGGTTTGGTTAGTATTTGAGACATCAAGAAATTTGAGAAATTTTGCCTGTCCGGAGTCAGGCAAAATGGCCATTTTTTCATTATTTTAAGGGTATTTCAAGAAAGTTGCTTTAAGCAATGTAGAACAGGAGCTTTTTAAGCCAAATTTGGTCAGGAACTCTATAATGGCATTCTGATGGAAATAAGGATGGTTTGGTTAGTATTTGAGACATCAAAAAATTTGAGAAATTATCCATGTCTGGAGTCAGGCAAATAGCCCATTTTTCAGTATTTTAACGGTATTTCAAGAAAGTTGCTTCAGGCAATGTAAAAGTGCAGCTTTCTAAGCCAAATTTGGTCAGGAACTCTACATTGGCATTCTGGTGGAAATAAGGATGGTTTGGTTACTATTTTAGACACCAAGAAATTTGTGAAATTTTGCATGTCCGGAGTCAGGCAAAATGGCCATTTTTCAGTATTTTAAGGGTATTTCAAGAAAGTTGCTTTAGGCAACGTAAAACTGGACCTTTTTAAGCCAAATTTGGTCAGGAACTCAAATTGGCATTCTGATGGAAATAAGGACGGTTTGGTTAGTATTTGAGACCTGAAGAAATTTGAGAAATGTTGCCTGTCCGGGGTCAGGCAAAATGGCCATTTTTTCAGTATTTTAAGGGTATTTCAAGAAAGTTGCTTTAGGCAACGTAAAACTGGAGCTTTTTAAGCAAAATTTGGTCAGGAACTCTAAATTGGCATTCTGATGGAAATAAGGACGGTTTGGTTAGTATTTGAGACATCAAGAAATTTGAGAAATTTTTCCTGTCCGGAGTCAGGCAAAATGGCCATTTTATCAGTATTTTAAGGGTATTTCAAGAAAGTTTCTTTAAGCAATGTAGAACAGGAGCTTTTTAAGCCAAATTTGGTCAGGAACTCTATAATGGCATTCTGATGGAAATAAGGACGGTTTGGTTAGTATTTGAGACATCAAAAAATTTGAGAAATTATCCATGTCTGGAGTCAGGCAAATAGGCCATTTTTCAGTATTTTAACGCTATTTCAAGAAAGTTGCTTCAGGCAATGTAAAAGTGCAGCTTTTTAAGCCAAATTTGGTCAGGAACTCTACATTGGCATTCTGGTGGAAATAAGCATGGTTTAGTTACTATTTTATACACCAAGAAATTTGAGAAATTTTGCATGTCCGGAGTCAGGCTGAATGGCCATTTTTTCAGTATTTCAAGGGTATTTCAAGAAAGTTGCTTTAGGCAATGTAAAACAGGAGCTTTTTAAGCCAAATTTGGTCAGGAACTCTAAATTGGCATTCTGATGGAAATAAGGACGGTTTGGTTAGTATTTGAGACATCAAGAAACTTGAGAAATTTTGCCTGTCCGGGGTCAGGCAAAATGGCCATTTTTTCAGTATTTTAAGGGTATTTCAAAAAAGTTGCTTTAGGCAACGTAAAACTGGAGCTTTTTAAGCCAAATTTGGTCAGGAACTCTAAATTGATATTCTGATGGAAATAAGGACGGTTTGGTTAGTATTTGAGACATCAAGAAATTTGAGAAATTTTGCCTGTCCAGAGTCAGGCAAAATGGCCATTTTTTCAGTATTTTAAGGGTATTTCAAGAGAGTTGCTTTAAGCAATGTAGAACAGGAGCTTTTTAAGCCAAATTTGGTCATTAACTCTATAATGGCATTCTGATGGAAATAACGATGGTTTGGTTAGTATTTGAGACATTAAAAAATTTCAGAAATTATCCATGTCTGGAGTCACGCAAATAGGCCATTTTTCAGTATTTTAACGGTATTTCAAGAAAGTTGCTTCAGGCAATGTAAAAGTGCAGCTTTTTAAGCCAAATTTCATCAGAAACTCTACATTGGCATTCTGGTGGAAATAAGGATGGTTTGGTTACTATTTTAGACAACAAGAAATTTGAGAAATTTTGCATGTCCGGAGTCAGGCAAAATGGCCATTTTTTCAGTATTTCAAAGGTATTTCAAGAAAGTTGCTTTAGGCAATGTAAAACAGGAGCTTTTTAAGCCAAATTTGGTCAGGAACTCTATAATGGCATTCTGATGGAAATAAGGATGGTTTGGTTAGTATTTGAGACATCAAGAAATTTGAGAAATTTTGCATGTCGCGAGTCAGGCAAAATTGCCATTTTTCAGTATTTTAACGGTATTTCAAGAAAGTGCTTTAGGGAATGTAAAAGTGGAGCTTTTTAAGCCAAATTTGGTCAGGAACTCTAAATTGGCATTCTGATGGAAATAAGGACGGTTTGGTTAGTATTTAAGACATCAAGAAACTTGAGAAATTTTGCCTGTCCGGGGTCAGGCAAAATGGCCATTTTTTCAGTATTTTAAGGGTATTTCAAGAAAGTTGCTTTAGGCAACGTAAAACTGGAGCTTTTTAAGCCAAACTTGGTCAGGAACTCTAAATTGGCATTCTGATGGAAATAAGGACGGTTTGGTTAGTATTTGAGACATCAAGAAATTTGAGAAATTTTGCCTGTCCAGAGTCAGGCAAAATGGCCATTTTTTCAGTATTTTAAGGGTATTTCAAGAGAGTTGCTTTAAGCAATGTAGAACAGGAGCTTTTTAAGCCAAATTTGGTCATTAACTCTATAATGGCATTCTGATGGAAATAAGGATGGTTTGGTTAGTATTTGAGACATCAAAAAATTTCAGAAATTATCCATGTCTGGAGTCACGCAAATAGGCCATTTTTCAGTATTTTAACGGTATTTCAAGAAAGTTGCTTCAGGCAATGTAAAAGTGCAGCTTTTTAAGCCAAATTTCATCAGAAACTCTACATTGGCATTCTGGTGGAAATAAGGATGGTTTGGTTACTATTTTAGACACCAAGAAATTTGAGAAATTTTGCATGTCCGGAGTCAGGCAAAATGGCCATTTTTTCAGTATTTCAAGGGTATTTCAAGAAAGTTGCTTTAGGCAATGTAAAACAGGAGCTTTTTAAGCCAAATTTGGTCAGGAACTCTATAATGGCATTCTGATGGAAATAAGGATGGTTTGGTTAGTATTTGAGACATCAAGAAATTTGAGAAATTTTGCATGTCGCGAGTCAGGCAAAATTGCCATTTTTCAGTATTTTAACGGTATTTCAAGAAAGTGCTTTAGGCAATGTAAAAGTGGAGCTTTTTAAGCCAAATTTGGTCAGGAACTCTAAATTGGAATTCTGATGGAAATAAGGATGGTTTGGTTAGTATTTGAGACATCAAAAAGTTTGAGAAATTTTGCATGTCTGGAGTCAGGCAAATAGGCCATTTTTCAGTATTTTAACGGTATTTCAAGAAAGTTGCTTTAGGCAAAGTAAAGTTGAAGCTTTTAATGCCAAATTTGGTCAGGAACTCTAAATTGGCATTCTCATGGAAATAAGAATTGTTTAGTTAGTATTTGAGACAACAAGAAATTTGAGATATTTTGCATGTCCGGAGTCAGACAAAATGGCCATTTTTCAGTATTTTAAGGGTATTTCAAGAAAGTTGCTTTAGGCAACGTAAAACTGGAGCTTTTTAAGCCAAATTTGGTCAGGAACTCTAAATTGGCATTCTGATGGAAATAAGGACGGTTTGGTTAAAATTTGAGACATGAAAAAATTTGAGAAATTTTGCCTGTCCGGGGTCAGGCAAAATGGCCATTTTTTCAGTATTTTAAGGGTATTTCAAGAAAGTTGCTTCAGGCAATGTAAAAGTGGAGCTTTCTACGCCATATTTGGTCAAGAACTCTAAATTGGCTGTCTGGTGGAAATAAGGATGGTTTGGTTAGTATTTGAGACATCAAGAAATTTGAGAAATTTTGCATGTCCGGAGTCAGGGAAAATGGCTATTTTTATGTATTTTAAGGGTATTTCAAGAAAGTTGATTTAGGCAATGTAAAAGTGGAGCTTTTCAAGCCAAATTTGGTCAAAAACTCTAAATTGGCATTCTGATGGAAATAAGGACGGTTTGGTTAGTATTTGAGACATCAAGAAATTTGAGAAATTTTGCCTGTCCGGAGTCAGGCAAAATGGCCATTTTTTCAGGATTTTAAGGGTATTTCAAGAAAGTTGCTTTAAGCAATGTAGAACAGGAGCTTTTTAAGCCAAATTTTGTCAGGAACTCTATAAATGCATTCTGATGGAAATAAGGATGGTTTGGTTAGTATTTGAGACATCAAAAAATTTGAGAAATTATCCATGTCTGGAGTCAGGCAAATAGCCCATTTTTCAGTATTTTAACGGTATTTCAAGAAAGTTGCTTCAGGCAATGTAAAAGTGCAGCTTTCTAAGCCAAATTTGGTCAGGAACTCTACATTGGCATTCTGGTGGAAATAAGGATGGTTTAGTTACTATTTTAGACACCATGAAATTTGTGAAATTTTGCATGTCCGGAGTCAGGCAAAATGGCCATTTTTCAGTATTTTAAGGGTATTTCAAGAAAGTTGCTTTAGGCAACGTTAAACTGGACCTTTTTAAGCCAAATTTGGTCAGGAACTCAAAATGGCATTCTGATGGAAATAAGGACGGTTTGGTTAGTATTTGAGACCTGAAGAAATTTGAGAAATTTTGCCTGTCCGGGGTCAGGCAAAATGGCCATTTTTTCAGTATTTTAAGGGTATTTCAAGAAAGTTGCTTTAGGCAACGTAAAACTGGAGCTTTTTAAGCAAAATTTGGTCACGAACTCTAAATTGGCATTCTGATGGAAATAAGGACGGTTTGGTTAGTATTTGAGACATCAAGAAATTTGAGAAATTTTTCCTGTCCGGAGTCAGGCAAAATGGCCATTTTATCAGTATTTTAAGGGTATTTCAAGAAAGTTTCTTTAAGCAATGTAGAACAGGAGCTTTTTAAGCCAAATTTGGTCAGGAACTCTATAATGGCATTCTGATGGAAATAAGGATGGTTTGGTTAGTATTTGAGACATCAAAAAATTTGAGAAATTATCCATGTCTGGAGTCAGGCAAATAGGCCATTTTTCAGTATTTTAACGCTATTTCAAGAAAGTTGCTTCAGGCATTGTAAAAGTGCAGCTTTTTAAGCCAAATTTGGTCAGGAACTCTACATTGGCATTCTGGTGGAAATAAGGATGGTTTGGTTACTATTTTAGACACCAAGAAATTTGAGAAATTTTGCATGTCCGGAGTCAGGCTTAATGGCCATTTTTTCAGTATTTCAAGGGTATTTCAAGAAAGTTGCTTTAGGCAATGTAAAACAGGAGCTTTTTAAGCCAAATTTGGTCAGGAACTCTAAATTGGCATTATGATGGAAATAAGGACGGTTTGGTTAGTATTTGAGACATCAAGAAATTTGAGAAATTTTGCCTGTCCAGAGTCAGGCAAAATGGCCATTTTTTCAGTATTTTAAGGGTCTTTCAAGAAAGTTGCTTTAAGCAATGTAGAACAGGAGCTTTTTAAGCCAAATTTGGTCATTAACTCTATAATGGCATTCTGATGGAAATAAGGATGGTTTGGTTAGTATTTGAGACATCAAAAAATTTCAGAAATTATCCATGTCTGGAGTCAGGCAAATAGGCCATTTTTCAGTATTTTAACGGTATTTCAAGAAAGTTGCTTCAGGCAATGTAAAAGTGCAGCTTTTTAAGCCAAATTTCATCAGAAACTCTACATTGGCATTCTGGCGGAAATAAGGATGGTTTGGTTACTATTTTAGACACCAAGAAATTTGTGAAATTTTGCATGTCCGGAGTCAGGCTTAATGGCCATTTTTTCAGTATTTCAAGGGTATTTCAAGAAAGTTGCTTTAGGCAATGTAAAACAGGAGCTTTTTAAGCCAAATTTGGTCAGGAACTCTAAATTGGCATTATGATGGAAATAAGGACGGTTTGGTTAGTATTTGAGACATCAAGAAATTTGAGAAATTTTGCCTGTCCAGAGTCAGGCAAAATGGCCATTTTTTCAGTATTTTAAGGGTCTTTCAAGAAAGTTGCTTTAAGCAATGTAGAACAGGAGCTTTTTAAGCCAAATTTGGTCATTAACTCTATAATGGCATTCTGATGGAAATAAGGATGGTTTGGTTAGTATTTGAGACATCAAAAAATTTCAGAAATTATCCATGTCTGGAGTCAGGCAAATAGGCCATTTTTCAGTATTTTAACGGTATTTCAAGAAAGTTGCTTCAGGCAATGTAAAAGTGCAGCTTTTTAAGCCAAATTTCATCAGAAACTCTACATTGGCATTCTGGCGGAAATAAGGATGGTTTGGTTACTATTTTAGACACCAAGAAATTTGTGAAATTTTGCATGTCCGGAGTCAGGCAAAATGGCCATTTTTTCAGTATTTCAAGGGTATTTCAAGAAAGTTGCTTTAGGCAATGTAAAACTGGAGCTTTTTAAGCCAAATTTGGTCAAGAACTCTATAATGGCATTCTGATGGAAAT
Source organism: Muricea muricata (assembly GCA_963855995.1). Classification (NCBI taxonomy): domain Eukaryota; kingdom Metazoa; phylum Cnidaria; class Anthozoa; order Malacalcyonacea; family Plexauridae; genus Muricea; species Muricea muricata. Next base: position 20,730,725 of record OY979717.1, on the reverse strand, counting down.
AAGGATGGTTTGGTTAGTATTTGAGACATCAAGAAATTTGAGAAATTTTGCATGTCGCGAGTCAGGAAAAATTGCCATTTTTCAGTATTTTAACGGTATTTCAAGAAAGTTGCTTTAAGCAATGTAAAAGTGGAGCTTTTTAAGCCAAATTTGGTCAGGAACTCTAAATTGGCATTCTGATGGAAATAAGGACGGTTTGGTTAGTATTTGAGACATCAAGAAACTTGAGAAATTTTGCCTGTCCGGGGTCAGGCAAAATGGCCATTTTTTCAGTATTTTAAGGGTATTTCAAGAAAGTTGCTTTAGGCAACGTAAAACTGGAGCTTTTTAAGCCAAATTTGGTCAGGAACTCTAAATTGGCATTCTGATGGAAATAAGGACGGTTTGGTTAGTATTTGAGACATCAAGAAATTTGAGAAATTTTGCCTGTCCAGAGTCAGGCAAAATGGCCATTTTTTCAGTATTTTAAGGGTATTTCAAGAGAGTTGCTTTAAGCAATGTAGAACAGGAGCTTTTTAAGCCAAATTTGGTCATTAACTCTATAATGGCATTCTGATGGAAATAACGATGGTTTGGTTAGTATTTGAGACATTAAAAAATTTCAGAAATTATCCATGTCTGGAGTCACGCAAATAGGCCATTTTTCAGTATTTTAACGGTATTTCAAGAAAGTTGCTTCAGGCAATGTAAAAGTGCAGCTTTTTAAGCCAAATTTCATCAGAAACTCTACATTGGCATTCTGGTGGAAATAAGGATGGTTTGGTTACTATTTTAGACAACAAGAAATTTGAGAAATTTTGCATGTCCGGAGTCAGGCAAAATGGCCATTTTTTCAGTATTTCAAAGGTATTTCAAGAAAGTTGCTTTAGGCAATGTAAAACAGGAGCTTTTTAAGCCAAATTTGGTCAGGAACTCTATAATGGCATTCTGATGGAAATAAGGATGGTTTGGTTAGTATTTGAGACATCAAGAAATTTGAGAAATTTTGCATGTCGCGAGTCAGGCAAAATTGCCATTTTTCAGTATTTTAACGGTATTTCAAGAAAGTGCTTTAGGGAATGTAAAAGTGGAGCTTTTTAAGCCAAATTTGGTCAGGAACTCTAAATTAGCATTCTGATGGAAATAAGGACGGTTTGGTTAGTATTTGAGACATCAAGAAACTTGAGAAATTTTGCCTGTCCGGGGTCAGGCAAAATGGCCATTTTTTCAGTATTTTAAGGGTATTTCAAGAAAGTTGCTTTAGGCAACGTAAAACTGGAGCTTTTTAAGCCAAACTTGGTCAGGAACTCTAAATTGGCATTCTGATGGAAATAAGGACGGTTTGGTTAGTATTTGAGACATCAAGAAATTTGAGAAATTTTGCCTGTCCAGAGTCAGGCAAAATGGCCATTTTTTCAGTATTTTAAGGGTATTTCAAGAGAGTTGCTTTAAGCAATGTAGAACAGGAGCTTTTTAAGCCAAATTTGGTCATTAACTCTATAATGGCATTCTGATGGAAATAAGGATGGTTTGGTTAGTATTTGAGACATCAAAAAATTTCAGAAATTATCCATGTCTGGAGTCACGCAAATAGGCCATTTTTCAGTATTTTAACGGTATTTCAAGAAAGTTGCTTCAGGCAATGTAAAAGTGCAGCTTTTTAAGCCAAATTTCATCAGAAACTCTACATTGGCATTCTGGTGGAAATAAGGATGGTTTGGTTACTATTTTAGACACCAAGAAATTTGAGAAATTTTGCATGTCCGGAGTCAGGCAAAATGGCCATTTTTTCAGTATTTCAAGGGTATTTCAAGAAAGTTGCTTTAGGCAATGTAAAACAGGAGCTTTTTAAGCCAAATTTGGTCAGGAACTCTATAATGGCATTCTGATGGAAATAAGGATGGTTTGGTTAGTATTTGAGACATCAAGAAATTTGAGAAATTTTGCATGTCGCGAGTCAGGCAAAATTGCCATTTTTCAGTATTTTAACGGTATTTCAAGAAAGTGCTTTAGGCAATGTAAAAGTGGAGCTTTTTAAGCCAAATTTGGTCAGGAACTCTAAATTGGAATTCTGATGGAAATAAGGATGGTTTGGTTAGTATTTGAGACATCAAAAAGTTTGAGAAATTTTGCATGTCTGGAGTCAGGCAAATAGGCCATTTTTCAGTATTTTAACGGTATTTCAAGAAAGTTGCTTTAGGCAAAGTAAAGTTGAAGCTTTTCATGCCAAATTTGGTCAGGAACTCTAAATTGGCATTCTCATGGAAATAAGAATTGTTTATTTATTATTTGAGACAACAAGAAATTTGAGATATTTTGCATGTCCGGAGTCAGACAAAATGGCCATTTTTCAGTATTTTAAGGGTATTTCAAGAAAGTTGCTTTAGGCAACGTAAAACTGGAGCTTTTTAAGCCAAATTTGGTCAGGAACTCTAAATTGGCATTCTGATGGAAATAAGGACGGTTTGGTTAAAATTTGAGACATGAAAAAATTTGAGAAATTTTGCCTGTCCGGGGTCAGGCGAAATGGCCATTTTTTCAGTATTTTAAGGGTATTTCAAGAAAGTTGCTTCAGGCAATGTAAAAGTGGAGCTTTCTACGCCATATTTGGTCAAGAACTCTAAATTGGCTGTCTGGTGGAAATAAGGATGGTTTGGTTAGTATTTGAGACATCAAGAAATTTGAGAAATTTTGCATGTCCGGAGTCAGGGAAAATGGCTATTTTTATGTATTTTAAGGGTATTTCAAGAAAGTTGATTTAGGCAATGTAAAAGTGGAGCTTTTCAAGCCAAATTTGGTCAAAAACTCTAAATTGGCATTCTGATGGAAATAAGGACGGTTTGGTTAGTATTTGAGACATCAAGAAATTTGAGAAATTTTGCCTGTCCGGAGTCAGGCAAAATGGCCATTTTTTCAGGATTTTAAGGGTATTTCAAGAAAGTTGCTTTAAGCAATGTAGAACAGGAGCTTTTTAAGCCAAATTTTGTCAGGAACTCTATAAATGCATTCTGATGGAAATAAGGATGGTTTGGTTAGTATTTGAGACATCAAAAAATTTGAGAAATTATCCATGTCTGGAGTCAGGCAAATAGCCCATTTTTCAGTATTTTAACGGTATTTCAAGAAAGTTGCTTCAGGCAATGTAAAAGTGCAGCTTTCTAAGCCAAATTTGGTCAGGAACTCTACATTGGCATTCTGGTGGAAATAAGGATGGTTTAGTTACTATTTTAGACACCATGAAATTTGTGAAATTTTGCATGTCCGGAGTCAGGCAAAATGGCCATTTTCCAGTATTTTAAGGGTATTTCAAGAAAGTTGCTTTAGGCAACGTTAAACTGGACCTTTTTAAGCCAAATTTGGTCAGGAACTCAAAATGGCATTCTGATGGAAATAAGGACGGTTTGGTTAGTATTTGAGACCTGAAGAAATTTGAGAAATTTTGCCTGTCCGGGGTCAGGCAAAATGGCCATTTTTTCAGTATTTTAAGGGTATTTCAAGAAAGTTGCTTTAGGAAACGTAAAACTGGAGCTTTTTAAGCAAAATTTGGTCACGAACTCTAAATTGGCATTCTGATGGAAATAAGGACGGTTTGGTTAGTATTTGAGACATCAAGAAATTTGAGAAATTTTTCCTGTCCGGAGTCAGGCAAAATGGCCATTTTATCAGTATTTTAAGGGTATTTCAAGAAAGTTTCTTTAAGCAATGTAGAACAGGAGCTTTTTAAGCCAAATTTGGTCAGGAACTCTATAATGGCATTCTGATGGAAATAAGGATGGTTTGGTTAGTATTTGAGACATCAAAAAATTTGAGAAATTATCCATGTCTGGAGTCAGGCAAATAGGCCATTTTTCAGTATTTTAACGCTATTTCAAGAAAGTTGCTTCAGGCATTGTAAAAGTGCAGCTTTTTAAGCCAAATTTGGTCAGGAACTCTACATTGGCATTCTGGTGGAAATAAGGATGGTTTGGTTACTATTTTAGACACCAAGAAATTTGAGAAATTTTGCATGTCCGGAGTCAGGCTTAATGGCCATTTTTTCAGTATTTCAAGGGTATTTCAAGAAAGTTGCTTTAGGCAATGTAAAACAGGAGCTTTTTAAGCCAAATTTGGTCAGGAACTCTAAATTGGCATTATGATGGAAATAAGGACGGTTTGGTTAGTATTTGAGACATCAAGAAATTTGAGAAATTTTGCCTGTCCAGAGTCAGGCAAAATGGCCATTTTTTCAGTATTTTAAGGGTCTTTCAAGAAAGTTGCTTTAAGCAATGTAGAACAGGAGCTTTTTAAGCCAAATTTGGTCATTAACTCTATAATGGCATTCTGATGGAAATAAGGATGGTTTGGTTAGTATTTGAGACATCAAAAAATTTCAGAAATTATCCATGTCTGGAGTCAGGCAAATAGGCCATTTTTCAGTATTTTAACGGTATTTCAAGAAAGTTGCTTCAGGCAATGTAAAAGTGCAGCTTTTTAAGCCAAATTTCATCAGAAACTCTACATTGGCATTCTGGTGGAAATAAGGATGGTTTGGTTACTATTTTAGACACCAAGAAATTTGTGAAATTTTGCATGTCCGGAGTCAGGCAAAATGGCCATTTTTTCAGTATTTCAAGGGTATTTCAAGAAAGTTGCTTTAGGCAATGTAAAACTGGAGCTTTTTAAGCCAAATTTGGTCAAGAACTCTATAATGGCATTCTGATGGAAATAAGGATGGTTTGGTTAGTATTTGAGACATCAAGAAATTTGAGAAATTTTGCATGTCGCGAGTCAGGAAAAATTGCCATTTTTCAGTATTTTAACGGTATTTCAAGAAAGTTGCTTTAAGCAATGTAAAAGTGGAGCTTTTTAAGCCAAATTTGGTCAGGAACTCTAAATTGGAATTCTGATGGAAATAAGGATGGTTTGGTTAGTATTTGAGACATCAAAAAGTTTGAGAAATTTTGCATGTCTGGAGTCAGGCAAATAGGCCATTTTTCAGTATTTTAACAGTATTTCAAGAAAGTTGCTTTAGGCAAAGTAAAGTTGAAGCTTTTAATGCCAAATTTGGTCAGGAACTCTAAATTGGCATTCTCATGGAAATAAGAATTGTTTAGTTAGTATTTGAGACATCAAGAAATTTGAGATATTTTGCATGTCCGGAGTCAGACAAAATGGCCATTTTTCAGTATTTTAAGGGTATTTCAAGAAAGTTGCTTTAGGCAACGTAAAACTGGAGCTTTTTAAGCCAAATTTGGTCAGGAACTCTAAATTGGCATTCTGATGGAAATAAGGACGGTTTGGTTAGTATTTGAGACATCAAGAAATTTGAGAAATTTTGCCTGTCCGGGGTCAGGCAAAATGGCCATTTTTTCAGTATTTTAAGGGTATTTCAAGAAAGTTGCTTTAGGCAACGTAAAACTGGAGCTTTTTAAGCCAAATTTGGTCAGGAACTCTATAATGGCATTCTGATGGAAATAAGGATGGTTTGGTTAGTATTTGAGACATCAAAAAATTTGAGAAATTATCCATGTCTGGAGTCAGGCAAATAGGCCATTTTTCAGTATTTTAACGGTATTTCAAGAAAGTTGCTTCAGGCAATGTAAAAGTGCAGCTTTTTAAGCCAAATTTGGTAAGAAACTCTACATTGGCATTCTGGTGGAAATAACGATGGTTTGGTTACTATTTTAGACACCAAGAAATTTGAGAAATTTTGCATGTCCGGAGTCAGGCAAAATGGCCATTTTTTCAGTATTTCAAGGGTATTTCAAGAAAGTTGCTTTAGGCAACGTAAAACAGGAGCTTTTTAAGCCAAATTTGGTCAGGAACTCTATAATGGCATTCTGATGGAAATAAGGATGGTTTGGTTAGTATTTGAGACATCAAGAAATTTGAGAAATTTTGCATGTCGGGAGTCAGGCAAAATGGCTATTTTTCAGCATTTTAAGGGTATTTCAAGAAAGTTGCTTTAGGCAATGTAAAACAGGAGCTTTTTAAGCCAAATTTGGTCAGGAACTCTATAATGGCATTCTGATGGAAATAAGGATGGTTTGGTTAGTATTTGAGACATCAAGAAATTTGAGAAATTTTGCATGTCGCGAGTCAGGCAAAATTTCCATTTTTCAGTATTTTAACGGTATTTCAAGAAAGTGCTTTAGGCAATGTAAAAGTGGAGCTTTTTAAGCCAAATTTGGTCAGGAACTCTAAATTGGAATTCTGATGGAAATAAGGATGGTTTGGTTAGTATTTGAGACTTAAAAAAGTTTGAGAAATTTTGCATGTCTGGAGTCAGGCAAATAGGCCATTTTTCAGTATTTTAACGGTATTTCAAGAAAGTTGCTTTAGGCAAAGTAAAGTTGAAACTTTTAATGCCAAATTTGGTCAGGAACTCTAAATTGGAATTCTCATGGAAATAAGAATTGTTTAGTTAGTATTTGAGACATCAAGAAATTTGAGATATTTTGCATGTCCGGAGTCAGACAAAATGGCCATTTTTTCAGTATTTTAAGGGTATTTCAAGAAAGTTGCTTTAAGCAATGTAGAACAGGAGCTTTTTAAGCCAAATTTGGTCATTAAGTCTATAATGGCATTCTGATGGAAATAAGGATGGTTTGGTTAGTATTTGAGACATCAAAAAATTTCAGAAATTATCCATGTCTGGAGTCAGGCAAATAGGCCATTTTTCAGTATTTTAACGGTATTTCAAGAAAGTTGCTTCAGGCAATGTAAAAGTGCAGCTTTTTAAGCCAAATTTCATCAGAAACTCTACATTGGCATTCTGGTGGAAATAAGGATGGTTTGGTTACTATTTTAGACACCAAGAAATTTGAGAAATTTTGCATGTCCGGAGTCAGGCAAAATGGCCATTTTTTCAGTATTTCAAGGGTATTTCAAGAAAGTTGCTTTAGGCAATGTAAAACAGGAGCTTTTTAAGCCAAATTTGGTCAGGAACTCTATAATGGCATTCTGATGGAAATAAGGATGGTTTGGTTAGTATTTGAGACATCAAGAAATTTGAGAAATTTTGCATGTCGCGAGTCAGGCAAAATTGCCATTTTTCAGTATTTTAACGGTATTTCAAGAAAGTGCTTTAGGCAATGTAAAAGTGGAGCTTTTTAAGCAAAATTTGGTCAGGAACTCTAAATTGGAATTCTGATGGAAATAAGGATGGTTTGGTTAGTATTTGAGACATCAAAAAGTTTGAGAAATTTTGCATGTCTGGAGTCAGGCAAATAGGCCATTTTTCAGTATTTTAACGGTATTTCAAGAAAGTTGCTTTAGGCAAAGTAAAGTTGAAGCTTTTAATGCCAAATTTGGTCAGGAACTCTAAATTGGCATTCTCATGGAAATAAGAATTGTTTAGTTAGTATTTGAGACATCAAGAAATTTGAGATATTTTGCATGTCCGGAGTCAGACAAAATGGCCATTTTTCAGTATTTTAAGGGTATTTCAAGAAAGTTGCTTTAGGCAACGTAAAACTGCAGCTTTTTAAGCCAAATTTGGTCAGAAACTCAAAATTGGCATTCTGATGGAAATAAGGACGGTTTGGTTAGTATTTGAGACATGAAGAAATTTGAGAAATTTTGCCTGTCCGGGGTCAGGCCAAATGGCCATTTTTTCAGTATTTTTAGGGTATTTCAAGAAAGTTGCTTTAGGCAACGTAAAACTGGAGCTTTTTAAGCAAAATTTGGTCAGGAACTCTAAATTGGCATTCTGATGGAAATAAGGACGGTTTGGTTAGTATTTGAGACATCAAGAAATTTGAGAAATTTTGCCTGTCCGGAGTCAGGCAAAATGGCCATTTTATCAGTATTTTAAGGGTATTTCAAGAAAGTTGCTGTAAGCAATGTAGAACAGGAGCTTTTTAAGCCAAATTTGGTCAGGAACTCTATAAAGGCATTCTGATGGAAATAAGGATGGTTTGGTTAGTATTTGAGACATAAAAAATTTGAGAAATTATCCATGTCTGGAGTCAGGCAAATAGGCCATTTTTCAGTATTTTAACGGTATTTCAAGAAAGTTGCTTCAGGCAATGTAAAAGTGCAGCTTTTTAAGCCAAATTTGGTCAGGAACTCTACATTGGCATTCTGGTGGAAATAAGGATGGTTTGGTTACTATTTTAGACGCCAAGAAATTTGAGAAATTTTGCATGTCCGGAGTCAGGCGGAATGGCCATTTTTTCAGTATTTCAAGGGTATTTCAAGAAAGTTGCTTTAGGCAATGTAAAACAGGAGCTTTTTAAGCCAAATTTATTCAGGAACTCTAAATTGGCATTCTGATGGAAATAAGGACGGTTTGATTAGTATTTGAGACATCACGAAACTTGAGAAATTTTGCCTGTCCGGGGTCAGGCAAAATGGCCATTTTTTCAGTATTTTAAGGGTATTTCAAGAAAGTTGCTTTAGGCAACGTAAAACTGGAGCTTTTTAAGCCAAATTTGGTCAGAAACTCTAAATTGGCATTCTGATGGAAATGAGGATGGTTTGGTTAGTATTTGAGACATCAAGAAATTTGAGAAATTTTGCATGTCCGGAGTCAGGCAAAATGGCTATTTTTCAGTATTTTAAGGGTATTTCAAGAAAGTTGCTTTAGGCAATATAAAAGTGGAGCTTTTTAAGCCAAAATTGGTCATGAACTCTAAATTGGCATTCTGATGGAAATAAGGATGGTTTGGTTAGTATTTGAAACATCAAGAAATTTTGCATGTCGGGAGTCAGGCAAAATGGCTATTTTTCAGCATTTTAAGGGTATTTCAAGAAAGTTGCTTTAGGCAATGTAAAACAGGAGCTTTTTAAGCCAAATTTGGTCAGGAACTCTATAATGGCATTCTGATGGAAATAAGGATGGTTTGGTTAGTATTTGAGACATCAAGAAATTTGAGAAATTTTGCATGTCGCGAGTCAGGCAAAATTGCCATTTTTCAGTATTTTAACGGTATTTCAAGAAAGTGCTTTAGGCAATGTAAAAGTGGAGCTTTTTAAGCCAAATTTGGTCAGGAACTCTAAATTGGAATTCTGATGGAAATAAGGATGGTTTGGTTAGTATTTGAGACTTAAAAAAGTTTGAGAAATTTTGCATGTCTGGAGTCAGGCAAATAGGCCATTTTTCAGTATTTTAACGGTATTTCAAGAAAGTTGCTTTAGGCAAAGTAAAGTTGAAACTTTTAATGCTAAATTTGGTCAGGAACTCTAAATTGGAATTCTCATGGAAATAAGAATTGTTTAGTTAGTATTTGAGACATCAAGAAAGTTGAGATATTTTGCATGTCCGGAGTCAGACAAAATGGCCATTTTTTCAGTATTTTAAGGGTATTTCAAGAAAGTTGCTTTAAGCAATGTAGAACAGGAGCTTTTTAAGCCAAATTTGGTCATTAAGTCTATAATGGCATTCTGATGGAAATAAGGATGGTTTGGTTAGTATTTGAGACATCAAAAAATTTCAGAAATTATCCATGTCTGGAGTCAGGCAAATAGGCCATTTTTCAGTATTTTAACGGTATTTCAAGAAAGTTGCTTCAGGCAATGTAAAAGTGCAGCTTTTTAAGCCAAATTTCATCAGAAACTCTACATTGGCATTCTGGTGGAAATAAGGATGGTTTGGTTACTATTTTAGACACCAAGAAATTTGAGAAATTTTGCATGTCCGGAGTCAGGCAAAATGGCTATTTTTCAGTATTTTAAGGGTATTTCAAGAAAGTTGCTTTAGGCAATATAAAAGTGGAGCTTTTTAAGCCAAAATTGGTCATGAACTCTAAATTGGCATTCTGATGGAAATAAGGATGGTTTGGTTAGTATTTGAAACATCAAGAAATTTTGCATGTCGGGAGTCAGGCAAAATGGCTATTTTTCAGCATTTTAAGGGTATTTCAAGAAAGTTGCTTTAGGCAATGTAAAACAGGAGCTTTTTAAGCCAAATTTGGTCAGGAACTCTATAATGGCATTCTGATGGAAATAAGGATGGTTTGGTTAGTATTTGAGACATCAAGAAATTTGAGAAATTTTGCATGTCGCGAGTCAGGCAAAATTGCCATTTTTCAGTATTTTAACGGTATTTCAAGAAAGTGCTTTAGGCAATGTAAAAGTGGAGCTTTTTAAGCCAAATTTGGTCAGGAACTCTAAATTGGAATTCTGATGGAAATAAGGATGGTTTGGTTAGTATTTGAGACTTAAAAAAGTTTGAGAAATTTTGCATGTCTGGAGTCAGGCAAATAGGCCATTTTTCAGTATTTTAACGGAATTTCAAGAAAGTTGCTTTAGGCAAAGTAAAGTTGAAACTTTTAATGCTAAATTTGGTCAGGAACTCTAAATTGGAATTCTCATGGAAATAAGAATTGTTTAGTTAGTATTTGAGACATCAAGAAAGTTGAGATATTTTGCATGTCCGGAGTCAGACAAAATGGCCATTTTTTCAGTATTTTAAGGGTATTTCAAGAAAGTTGCTTTAAGCAATGTAGAACAGGAGCTTTTTAAGCCAAATTTGGTCATTAAGTCTATAATGGCATTCTGATGGAAATAAGGATGGTTTGGTTAGTATTTGAGACATCAAAAAATTTCAGAAATTATCCATGTCTGGAGTCAGGCAAATAGGCCATTTTTCAGTATTTTAACGGTATTTCAAGAAAGTTGCTTCAGGCAATGTAAAAGTGCAGCTTTTTAAGCCAAATTTCATCAGAAACTCTACATTGGCATTCTGGTGGAAATAAGGATGGTTTGGTTACTATTTTAGACACCAAGAAATTTGAGAAATTTTGCATGTCCGGAGTCAGGCAAAATGGCTATTTTTCAGTATTTTAAGGGTATTTCAAGAAAGTTGCTTTAGGCAATATAAAAGTGGAGCTTTTTAAGCCAAAATTGGTCATGAACTCTAAATTGGCATTCTGATGGAAATAAGGATGGTTTGGTTAGTATTTGAAACATCAAGAAATTTTGCATGTCGGGAGTCAGGCAAAATGGCTATTTTTCAGCATTTTAAGGGTATTTCAAGAAAGTTGCTTTAGGCAATGTAAAACAGGAGCTTTTTAAGCCAAATTTGGTCAGGAACTCTATAATGGCATTCTGATGGAAATAAGGATGGTTTGGTTAGTATTTGAGACATCAAGAAATTTGAGAAATTTAGCATGTCGCGAGTCAGGCAAAATTGCCATTTTTCAGTATTTTAACGGTATTTCAAGAAAGTGCTTTAGGCAATGTAAAAGTGGAGCTTTTTAAGCCAAATTTGGTCAGGAACTCTAAATTGGAATTCTGATGGAAATAAGGATGGTTTGGTTAGTATTTGAGACTTAAAAAAGTTTGAGAAATTTTGCATGTCTGGAGTCAGGCAAATAGGCCATTTTTCAGTATTTTAACGGTATTTCAAGAAAGTTGCTTTAGGCAAAGTAAAGTTGAAACTTTTAATGCTAAATTTGGTCAGGAACTCTAAATTGGAATTCTCATGGAAATAAGAATTGTTTAGTTAGTATTTGAGACATCAAGAAAGTTGAGATATTTTGCATGTCCGGAGTCAGACAAAATGGCCATTTTTTCAGTATTTTAAGGGTATTTCAAGAAAGTTGCTTTAAGCAATGTAGAACAGGAGCTTTTTAAGCCAAATTTGGTCATTAAGTCTATAATGGCATTCTGATGGAAATAAGGATGGTTTGGTTAGTATTTGAGACATCAAAAAATTTCAGAAATTATCCATGTCTGGAGTCAGGCAAATAGGCCATTTTTCAGTATTTTAACGGTATTTCAAGAAAGTTGCTTCAGGCAATGTAAAAGTGCAGCTTTTTAAGCCAAATTTCATCAGAAACTCTACATTGGCATTCTGGTGGAAATAAGGATGGTTTGGTTACTATTTTAGACACCAAGAAATTTGAGAAATTTTGCATGTCCGGAGTCAGGCAAAATGGCCATTTTTTCAGTATTTCAAGGGTATTTCAAGAAAGTTGCTTTAGGCAACGTAAAACAGGAGCTTTTTAAGCAAATTTGGTCAGGAACTCTATAATGGCATTCTGATGGAAATAAGGATGGTTTGGTTAGTATTTGAGACATCAAGAAATTTGAGAAATTTTGCATGTCGCGAGTCAGGCAAAATTGCCATTTTTCAGTATTTTAACGGTATTTCAAGAAAGTGGTTTAGGCAATGTAAAAGTGGAGCTTTTTAAGCCAAATTTGGTCAGGAACTCTAAATTGGAATTCTGATGGAAATAAGGATGGTTTGGTTAGTATTTGAGACATCAAAAAGTTTGAGAAATTTTGCATGTCTGGAGTCAGGCAAATAGGCCATTTTTCAGTATTTTAACAGTATTTCAAGAAAGTTGCTTTAGGCAAAGTAAAGTTGAAGCTTTTAATGCCAAATTTGGTCAGGAACTCTAAATTGGCATTCTCATGGAAATAAGAATTGTTTAGTTAGTATTTGAGACATCAAGAAATTTGAGATATTTTGCATGTCCGGAGTCAGACAAAATGGCCATTTTTCAGTATTTTAAGGGTATTTCAAGAAAGTTGCTTTAGGCAACGTAAAACTGGAGCTTTTTAAGCCAAATTTGGTCAGGAACTCTAAATTGGCATTCTGATGGAAATAAGGACGGTTTGGTTAGTATTTGAGACATCAAGAAATTTGAGAAATTTTGCCTGTCCGGGGTCAGGCAAAATGGCCGTTTTTTCAGTATTTTAAGGGTATTTCAAGAAAGTTGCTTTTAGCAATGTAGAACAGGAGCTTTTTAAGCCAAATTTGGTCAGGAACTCTATAATCGCATTCTGATGGAAATAAGGATGGTTTGGTTAGTATTTGAGACATCAAAAAATTTGAGAAATTATCCATGTCTGGAGTCAGGCAAATAGGCCATTTTTCAGTATTTTAACGGTATTTCAAGAAAGTTGCTTCAGGCAATGTAAAAGTGCAGCTTTTTAAGCCAAATTTGGTCAGAAACTCTACATTGGCATTCTGGTGGAAATAAGGATGGTTTGGTTACTATTTTAGACACCAAGAAATTTGAGAAATTTTGCATGTCCGGAGTCAGGCAAAATGGCCATTTTTTCAGCATGTTTGGTCAGGAACTCTATAATGGCATTCTGATGGAAATAAGGATGGTTTGGTTAGTATTTGAGACATCAAGAAATTTGAGAAATTTTTCCTGTCCGGAGTCAGGCAAAATGGCCATTTTTTCAGTATTTTAAGGGTATTTCAAGAAAGTTGCTTTTAGCAATGTAGAACAGGAGCTTTTTAAGCCAAATTTGGTCAGGAACTCTATAATCGCATTCTGATAGAAATAAGGATGGTTTGGTTAGTATTTGAGACATCAAAAAATTTGAGAAATTATCCATGTCTGGAGTCAGGCAAATAGGCCATTTTTCAGTATTTTAACGGTATTTCAAGAAAGTTGCTTCAGGCAATGTAAAAGTGCAGCTTTTTAAGCCAAATTTGGTCAGAAACTCTACATTGGCATTCTGGTGGAAATAAGGATGGTTTGGTTACTATTTTAGAAACCAAGAAATTTGAGAAATTTTGCATGTCCGGAGTCAGGCAAAATGGCCATTTTTTCAGTATTTCAAGGGTATTTCAAGAAAGTTGCTTTAGGCAACGTAAAACAGGAGCTTTTTAAGCCAAATTTGGTCAGGAACTCTATAATGGCATTCTGATGGAAATAAGGATGGTTTGGTTAGTATTTGAGACACAAAGAAATTTGAGAAATTTTGCATGTCCGGAGTCAGGCAAAATGGCCATTTTTTCAGTATTTTAAGGGTATTTCAAGAAAGTTGCTTTAGGCAACGTAAAACAGGAGCTTTTTAAGCCAAATTTGGTCAGGAACTCTATAATGGCATTCTGATGGAAATAAGGATGGTTTGGTTAGTATTTGAGACATCAAGAAATTTGAGAAATTTTGCATGTCGCGAGTCAGGCAAAATTGCCATTTTTCAGTATTTTAACGGTATTTCAAGAAAGTTGCTTTAGGCAATGTAAAACAGGAGCTTTTTAAGCCAAATTTGGTCAGGAACTCTATAATGGCATTCTGATGGAAATAAGGATGGTTTGGTTAGTATTTGAGACATCAAGAAATTTGAGAAATTTTGCAGGTCGCGAGTCAGGAAAAATTGCCATTTTTCAGTATTTTAACGGTATTTCAAGAAAGTTGCTTTAGGCAATGTAAAAGTGGAGCTTTTTAAGCCAAATTTGGTCAGGAACTCTAAATTGGAATTCTGATGGAAATAAGGATGGTTTGGTTAGTATTTGAGACATCAAAAAGTTTGAGAAATTTTGCATGTCTTGAGTCAGGCAAATAGGCCATTTTTCAGTATTTTAACAGTATTTCAAGAAAGTTGCTTTAGGCAAAGTAAAGTTGAAGCTTTTAATGCCAAATTTGGTCAGGAACTCTAAATTGGCATTCTCATGGAAATAAGAATTGTTTAGTTAGTATTTGAGACATCAAGAAATTTGAGATATTTTGCATGTCCGGAGTCAGACAAAATGGCCATTTTTCAGTATTTTAAGGGTATTTCAAGAAAGTTGCTTTAAGCAATGTAGAACAGGAGCTTTTTAAGCCAAATTTGGTCAGAAACTCTATAATGGCATTCTGATGGAAATAAGGATGGTTTGGTTAGTATTTGAGACTTCAAAAAATTTGAGAAATTATCCATGTCTGGAGTCAGGCAAATAGGCCATTTTTCAGTATTTTAACGGTATTTCAAGAAAGTTGCTTCAGGCAATGTAAAAGTGCAGCTTTTTAAGCCAAATTTGGTCAGAAACTCTACATTGGCATTCTGGTGGAAATAAGGATGGTTTGGTTACTATTTTAGACACCAAGAAATTTGAGAAATTTTGCATGTCCGGAGTCAGGCAAAATGGCCATTTTTTCAGTATTTTAAGGGTATTTCAAGAAAGTTGCTTTAGGCAACGTAAAACAGGAGCTTTTTAAGCCAAATTTGGTCAGGAACTCTATAATGGCATTCTGATGGAAATAACGATGGTTTGGTTAGTATTTGAGACATCAAGAAATTTGAGAAATTTTGCATGTCGCGAGTCAGGCAAAATTGCCATTTTTCAGTATTTTAACGGTATTTCAAGAAAGTTGCTTCAGGCAATGTAAAAGTGCAGCTTTTTAAGCCAAATTTGGTCAGGAACTCTACATTGGCATTCTGGTGGAAATAAGGATGGTTTGGTTACTATTTTAGACACCAAGAAATTTGTGAAATTTTGCATGTCCGGAGTCAGGCAAAATGGCCATTTTTTCAGTATTTCAAGGGTATTTCAAGAAAGTTGCTTTAGGCAATGTAAAACAGGAGCTTTTTAAGCCAAATTTGGTCAGGAACTCTATAATGGCATTCTGATGGAAATAAGGATGGTTTGGTTAGTATTTGAGACATCAAGAAATTTGAGAAATTTTGCATGTCGCGAGTCAGGAAAAATTGCCATTTTTCAGTATTTTAACGGTATTTCAAGAAAGTTGCTTTAGGCAATGTAAAAGTGGAGCTTTTTAAGCAAAATTTGGTCAGGAACTCTAAATTGGAATTCTGATGGAAATAAGGATGGTTTGGTTAGTATTTGAGACATCAAAAAGGTTGAGAAATTTTGCATGTCTTGAGTGAGGCAAATAGGCCATTTTTCAGTATTTTAACAGTATTTCAAGAAAGTTGCTTTAGGCAAAGTAAAGTTGAAGCTTTTAATGCCAAATTTGGTCAGGAACTCTAAATTGGCATTCTCATGGAAATAAGAATTGTTTAGTTAGTATTTGAGACATCAAGAAATTTGAGATATTTTGCATGTCCGGAGTCAGACAAAATGGCCATTTTTCAGTATTTTAAGGGTATTTCAAGAAAGTTGCTTTAGGCAACGTAAAACTGGAGCTTTTTAAGCCAAATTTGGTCAGGAACTCTAAATTGGCATTCTGATGGAAATAAGGACGGTTTGGTTAGTATTTGAGACATCAAGAAATTTGAAAAAATTTTGCCTGTCCGGGGTCAGGCCAAATGGCCATTTTTTCAGTATTTTAAGGGTATTTCAAGAAAGTTGCTTTAGGCAACGTAAAACTGGAGCTTTTTAAGCCAAATTTGGTCAGGAACTCTAAATTGGCATTCTGATGGAAATAAGGACGGTTTGGTTAGTATTTGAGACATCAAGAAATTTGAGAAATTTTTCCTGTCCGGAGTCAGGCAAAATGGCCATTTTTTCAGTATTTTAAGGGTATTTCAAGAAAGTTGCTTTTAGCAATGTAGAACAGGAGCTTTTTAAGCCAAATTTGGTCAGGAACTCTATAATGGCATTCTGATGGAAATAAGGATGGTTTGGTTAGTATTTCAGACATCAAAAAATTTGAGAAATTATCCATGTCTGGAGTCAGGCAAATAGGCCATTTTTCAGTATTTTAACGGTATTTCAAGAAAGTTGCTTCAGGCAATGTAAAAGTGCAGCTTTTTAAGCCAAATTTGGTCAGAAACTCTACATTGGCATTCTATTGGAAATAAGGATGGTTTGGTTACTATTTTAGACACCAAGAAATTTGAGAAATTTTGCATGTCCGGAGTCAGGCAAAATGGCCATTTTTTCAGTATTTCAAGGGTATTTCAAGAAAGTTGCTTTAGGCAACGTAAAACAGGAGCTTTTTAAGCCAAATTTGGTCAGGAACTCTATAATGGCATTCTGATGGAAATAAGGATGGTTTGGTTAGTATTTGAGACATCAAGAAATTTGAGAAATTTTGCATGTCGCGAGTCAGGAAAATTGCCATTTTTCAGTATTTTAACGGTATTTCAAGAAAGTGGTTTAGGCAATGTAAAAGTGGAGCTTTTTAAGCCAAATTTGGTCAGGAACTCTAAATTGGAATTCTGATGGAAATAAGGATGGTTTGGTTAGTATTTGAGACATCAAAAAGTTTGAGAAATTTTGCATGTCTGGAGTCAGGCAAATAGGCCATTTTTCAGTATTTTAACGGTATTTCAAGAAAGTTGCTTTAGGCAAAGTAAAGTTGAAGCTTTTAATGCAAATTTGGTCAGGAACTCTAAATTGGCATTCCCATGGAAATAAGAATTGTTTAGTTAGTATTTGAGACATCAAGAAATTTGAGATATTTTGCATGTCTGGAGTCAGACAAAATGGCCATTTTTCAGTATTTTAAGGGTATTTCAAGAAAGTTGCTATAGGCAACGTAAAACTGGAGCTTTTTAAGCCAAATTTGGTCAGGAACTCTAAATTGGCATTCTGATGGAAATAAGGACGGTTTGGTTAGTATTTGAGACATGAAGAAATTTGAGAAATTTTGCCTGTCCAGGGTCAGGCAAAATGGCAATTTTTTCAGTATTTTAAGGGTATTTCAAGAAAGTTGCTTTAGGCAACGTAAAACTGGAGCTTTTTAAGCAAAATTTGGTCAGGAACTCTAAATTGGCATTCTGATGGAAATAAGGACGGTTTGGTTAGTATTTGAGACATCAAGAAATTTGAGAAATTTTGCCTGTCCGGAGTCAGGCAAAATGGCCATTTTATCAGTATTTTAAGGGTATTTCAAGAAAGTTGCTTTAAACAATGTAGAACAGGAGCTATTTAAGCCAAATTTGGTCAGGAACTCTATAATGGCATTCTGATTCAAATAAGGACGGTTATGTTAGTATTTGAGACATCAAAAAATTTGAGAAATTATCCATGTCTGGAGTCAGGCAAATAGGCCATTTTTCAGTATTTTAACGCTATTTCAAGAAAGTTGCTTCAGGCAATGTAAAAGTGCAGCTTTTTAAGCCAAATTTGGTCAGGAACTCTACATTGGAATTCTGGTGGAAATAAGGATGGTTTGGTTACTATTTTAGACACCAAGAAATTTGAGAAATTTTGCATGTCCGGAGTCAGGCTGAATGGCCCTTTTTTCAGTATTTCAAGGGTATTTCAAGAAAGTTGCTTTAGGCAATGTAAAACAGGAGCTTTTTAAGCCAAATTTGGTCAGGAACTCTATAATGGCATTCTGATGGAAATAAGGATGGTTTGGTTAGTACTTGAGACATCAAGAAATTTGAGAAATTTCGCCTGTCCGAAGTCAGGCAACATCGACATTTTTCAGTGTTTTAAGGGTATTTCAAAAAAAATGATTTAGGCAATGTAAAAGTGGAGCTTTTTAAGCCTAATTTGGTCAGAAACTCTACATTGGAATTCTGATGGAAATAAGGATGGTTTGGTTAGTATTTTAGACACCAGGAAATTTGAGAAATTTTGCCTGTCCGGGGTCAGGCAAAATGGTCATTTTTTCAGTATTTTAAGGGTATTTCAAAAAAGTTGCTTCAGGCAATGTAAAAGTGGAGGTTTCTACGCCATATTTGGTCAAGAACTCTAAATTGGCTGTCTGGTGGAAATAAGGATGGTTTGGTTAGTATTTGAGACATCAAGAAATTTGAGAAATTTTGCATGTCCGGAGTCAGGGAAAATGGCTATTTTTATGTATTTTAAGGGTATTTCAAGAAAGTTGATTTAGGCAATGTAAAAGTGGAGTTTTTCAAGCCAAATTTGGTCAGAAACTCTAAATTGGCATTCTGATGGAAATGAGCATGGTTTGGTTAGTATTTGAGAAATCAAGAAATTTGAGAAATTTTGCATGTCCGGAGTCAGGCAAAATGGCTATTTTTCAGTATTTTAAGGGTATTTCAAGAAAGTTGCTTTAGGCAATGTAAAAGTGGAGCTTTTTAAGCCAAAATTGGTCATGAACTCTAAATTGGCATTCGGATGGAAATAAGGATGGTTTGGTTAGTATTTGAAACATCAAGAAATTTTGCATGTCGGGAGTCAGGCAAAATGGCTATTTTTCAGCATTTTAAGGGTATTTCAAGAAAGTTGCTTTAGGCAATGTAAAAGTGGAGCTTTTTAAGCCAAATTTGGTCAGGAACTCTAAATTAGAATTCTGATGAAAATAAGGATGGTTTGGTTAGTATTTGAGACATGATGACATTTGAGAAATTTAGCATGTCTGGAGTCAGGAAAATGGCCATTTTTCAGTATTTTAAGGGTATTTCAAGAAAGTTGGTTTGGGCAATGTAAAAGTGGAGCTTTTTAAGCCAAATTTGGTCAGGAACTCTAAATTGGCATTCTGATAGAAATAAGGATGGTTTGGTTAGTATTTGAGATATGACGAAATTTGAGAAATTTTCATGTCTGGAGTCAAGCAATATGGCCATTTTTTCAGTATTTTAAGGGTATTTCAAGAAAGTTGCTTCAGCAATGTAAAAGTGGAGCTTTCTATGCCATATTTGGTCAGGAACTCTAAATTGGCATTCTGGTGGAAATAAGGATGGTTTGGTTAGTATTTGAGACATCAAGAAATTGTAGAAATTTTTCATGTCCGGAGTCAGGCAAAATGGCTATTTTTATGTATTTTAAGGGTATTTCAAGAAACTTGATTTAGGCAATGTAAAAGTGGAGCTTTTCAAGCCAAGTTTGGTCAGAAACTCTAAATTGGCATTCTGATGGAACTGAGGATGGTTTGGTTAGTATTTGAGACATCAAGAAATTTGAGAAATTTTGCATGTCCGGAGTCAGGCAATATAGACAATTTTTTAGTATTTTAAGGGTATTTCAAGAAAGTTGCTTCAGGCAATGTAAAAGTGGAGCTTTCTAAGCCAAATTTGGTCAGGAACTCTAAATTGGCATTCTGGTGGAAATAAGGATGGTTTGGTTAGTATTTGAGACATGACGAAATTTGACAAATTTTGCATGTCTGGAGTCAGGCAATATGGATATTTTTTCAGTATTTTAAGGGTATTTCAAGAAAGTTGCTTTAGGCAATGAAAAAGTGGAGATTTTGAAGCTAAATTTGGTCAGGAACTCTAAACTGGCATTTAGATGGAAATAAGGATGGTTTGGTTAGTATTTGAGACATCAAGAAATTTAAGAAATTTTGCATGTCCGGAGTCAGGCAAAATGGCTATTTTTCAGTATTTTAAGGGTATTTCAAGAAAGTATCTTTAGGCAATGTAAAAGTGGAGCTTTCTAAGCCAAAATTGGTCATGAACTCTAAATTGGCATTTTGATGGAATTAAGGATGGTTTTGTTAGTATTTGAGACATGATGACATTTGAGAAATTTAGCATGTCTGGAGTCAGGAAAATGGCTATTTTTCAGTATTTTAAGGGTATTTCAAGAAAGTTGGTTTAGGCAATGTAAAACTGGAGCTTTTTAAGCAAAATTTGGTCAGGAACTTTAAATTGCCATTCTGATAGAAATAAGGATGGTTTGGTTAGTATTTGAGATATGACAAAATTTGAGAAATTTTGCATGTCTGGAGTCAGGCAATATGGCCATTTTTTCAGTATTTTAAGGGTATTTCAAGAAAGTTGCTTCAGGCAATGTAAAAGTGGAGCTTTCTATGCCATATTTGGTCAGGAACTCTAAATTGGCATTCTGGTGGAAATAAGGATGGTTTGGTTAGTATTTGAGACATCAAGAAATTTGAGAAATTTTGCATGTCCGGAGTCAGGCAAAATGGCTATTTTTATGTATTTTAAGGGTATTTCAAGAAAGTTGATTTAGGCAATGTAAAAGTGGAGCTTTTCAAGCCAAATTTGGTCAGAAACTCTAAATTGGCATTCTGATGGAAATGAGGATGGTTTGGTTAGTATTTGAGACATCAAGAAATTTGAGATATTTTGAATGTCCGGAGTCAGGCAATATAGACATTTTTTTAGTATTTTAAGGGTATTTCAAGAAAGTTGCTTCAGGCAATGTAAAAGTGGAGCTTTCTAAGCCAAATTTGGTCAGGAACTCTAAAATGGCATTCTGATGGAAATAAGGACGGTTTGGTTAGTATTTGAGACATCAAGAAATTTGAGAAATTTTGCATGTCGCGAGTCAGGAAAAATTTCCATTTTTCAGTATTTTAAGGGTATTTCAAGAAAGTTGGTTTAGGCAATGTAAAAGTGGAGCTTTTTATGCCAAATTTGGTCAGGAACTCTAAATTGGCATTCTGATGGAAATAAGGATGGTTTGGTTAGTATTTGAGACATCAAAAAGTTTGAGAAATTTTGCATGTCTGGAGTCAGGCAAATAGGCCATTTTTCAGTATTTTAACGGTATTTCAAGAAAGTTGCTTTAGGCAAAGTAAAGTTGAAGCTTTTAATGCGAAATTTGGTCAGGAACTCTAAATTGGCATTCTCATTGAAATAAGAATTGTTTAGTTAGTATTTGAGACATCAAGAAATTTTAGATATTTTGCATGTCCGGAGTCAGACAAAATGGCCATTTTTCAGTATTTTAAGGGTATTTCAAAAAAGTTCGTTTAGGCAACGTAAAACTGGAGCTTTTTAAGCCAAATTTGGTCAAGAACTCTAAATTGGCATTCTGATGGAAATAAGGACGGTTTGGTTAGTATTTGAGACATCAAGAAACTTGAGAAATTTTGCCTGTCCGGGGTCAGGCAAAATGGCCATTTTTTCAGTATTTTAAGGGTATTTCAAGAAAGTTGCTTTAGGCAACGTAAAACTGGAGCTTTTTAAGCAAAATTTGGTCAGGAACTCTAAATTGGCATTCTGATGGAAATAAGGATGGTTTGGTTAGTATTGGAGACATCAAAAAATTTGAGAAATTATCCATGTCTGGAGTCAGGCAAATAGGCCATTTTTCAGTATTTTAATGGTATTTCAAGAAAGTTGTTTCAGGCAATGTAAAAGTGCAGCTTTTTAAGCCAAATTTCATCAGAAACTCTACATTGGCATTCTGGTGGAAATAAGGATGGTTTGGTTACTATTTTAGACACCAAGAAACTTGAGAAATTTTGCATGTCCGGAGTCAGGCAAAATGGCCATTTTTTCAGTATTTCAAGGGTATTTCAAGAAAGTTGCTTTAGGCAATGTAAAACAGGAGCTTTTTAAGCCAAAATTGGTCATGAACTCTAAATTTGCATTCGGATGGAAATAAGGATGGTTTGGTTAGTATTTGAAACATCAAGAAATTTTGCATGTCGGGAGTCAGGCAAAATGGCTATTTTTCAGCATTTTAAGGGTATTTCAAGAAAGTTGCTTTAGGCAATGTAAAAGTGGAGCTTTTTAAGCCAAATTTGGTCAGGAACTCTAAATTAGAATTCTGATGAAAATAAGGATGGTTTGGTTAGTATTTGAGACATGATGACATTTGAGAAATTTAGCATGTCTGGAGTCAGGAAAATGGCCATTTTTCAGTATTTTAAGGGTATTTCAAGAAAGTTGGTTTGGGCAATGTAAAAGTGGAGCTTTTTAAGCCAAATTTGGTCAGGAACTCTAAATTGGCATTCTGATGGAAATAAGGATGATTTGGATAGTATTTGAGACATCAAGAAGTTTGAGAAATTTTGCATGTCTGGAGTCAGGCAATATGGCCATTTTTTCAGTATTTTAAGGGTGTTTTAAGAAAGTTGCTTTAGGCAATGTAAAACTCGAGCTTTTTAAGCAAAATTTGGTCAGGAACTCTAAATTGGCATTCTGATAGAAATAAGGATGGTTTGGTTAGTATTTGAGATATGACGAAATTTGAGAAATTTTCATGTCTGGAGTCAAGCAATATGGCCATTTTTTCAGTATTTTAAGGGTATTTCAAGAAAGTTGGTTTAGGCAATGTAAAACTGGAGCTTTTTAAGCAAAATTTGGTCAGGAACTTTAAATTGCCATTCTGATAGAAATAAGGATGGTTTGGTTAGTATTTGAGATATGACAAAATTTGAGAAATTTTGCATGTCTGGAGTCAGGCAATATGGCCATTTTTTCAGTATTTTAAGGGTATTTCAAGAAAGTTGCTTCAGGCAATGTAAAAGTGGAGCTTTCTATGCCATATTTGGTAAGGAACTCTAAATTGGCATTCTGGTGGAAATAAGGATGGTTTGGTTAGTATTTGAGACATCAAGAAATTTGAGAAATTTTGCATGTCCGGAGTCAGGCAAAATGGCTATTTTTATGTATTTTAAGGGTATTTCAAGAAAGTTGATTTAGGCAATGTAAAAGTGGAGCTTTTCAAGCCAAATTTGGTCAGAAACTCTAAATTGGCATTCTGATGGAAATGAGGATGGTTTGGTTAGTATTTGAGACATCAAGAAATTTGAGATATTTTGAATGTCCGGAGTCAGGCAATATAGACATTTTTTTAGTATTTTAAGGGTATTTCAAGAAAGTTGCTTCAGGCAATGTAAAAGTGGAGCTTTCTAAGCCAAATTTGGTCAGGAACTCTAAAATGGCATTCTGATGGAAATAAGGACGGTTTGGTTAGTATTTGAGACATCAAGAAATTTGAGAAATTTTGCATGTCGCGAGTCAGGAAAAATTTCCATTTTTCAGTATTTTAAGGGTATTTCAAGAAAGTTGGTTTAGGCAATGTAAAAGTGGAGCTTTTTATGCCAAATTTGGTCAGGAACTCTAAATTGGCATTCTGATGGAAATAAGGATGGTTTGGTTAGTATTTGAGACATCAAAAAGTTTGAGAAATTTTGCATGTCTGGAGTCAGGCAAATAGGCCATTTTTCAGTATTTTAACGGTATTTCAAGAAAGTTGCTTTAGGCAAAGTAAAGTTGAAGCTTTTAATGCGAAATTTGGTCAGGAACTCTAAATTGGCATTCTCATTGAAATAAGAATTGTTTAGTTAGTATTTGAGACATCAAGAAATGTTAGATATTTTGCATGTCCGGAGTCAGACAAAATGGCCATTTTTCAGTATTTTAAGGGTATTTCAAAAAAGTTCGTTTAGGCAACGTAAAACTGGAGCTTTTTAAGCCAAATTTGGTCAAGAACTCTAAATTGGCATTCTGATGGAAATAAGGACGGTTTGGTTAGTATTTGAGACATCAAGAAACTTGAGAAATTTTGCCTGTCCGGGGTCAGGCAAAATGGCCATTTTTTCAGTATTTTAAGGGTATTTCAAGAAAGTTGCTTTAGGCAACGTAAAACTGGAGCTTTTTAAGCAAAATTTGGTCAGGAACTCTAAATTGGCATTCTGATGGAAATAAGGATGGTTTGGTTAGTATTGGAGACATCAAAAAATTTGAGAAATTATCCATGTCTGGAGTCAGGCAAATAGGCCATTTTTCAGTATTTTAATGGTATTTCAAGAAAGTTGTTTCAGGCAATGTAAAAGTGCAGCTTTTTAAGCCAAATTTCATCAGAAACTCTACATTGGCATTCTGGTGGAAATAAGGATGGTTTGGTTACTATTTTAGACACCAAGAAACTTGAGAAATTTTGCATGTCCGGAGTCAGGCAAAATGGCCATTTTTTCAGTATTTCAAGGGTATTTCAAGAAAGTTGCTTTAGGCAATGTAAAACAGGAGCTTTTTAAGCCAAAATTGGTCATGAACTCTAAATTTGCATTCGGATGGAAATAAGGATGGTTTGGTTAGTATTTGAAACATCAAGAAATTTTGCATGTCGGGAGTCAGGCAAAATGGCTATTTTTCAGCATTTTAAGGGTATTTCAAGAAAGTTGCTTTAGGCAATGTAAAAGTGGAGCTTTTTAAGCCAAATTTGGTCAGGAACTCTAAATTAGAATTCTGATGAAAATAAGGATGGTTTGGTTAGTATTTGAGACATGATGACATTTGAGAAATTTAGCATGTCTGGAGTCAGGAAAATGGCCATTTTTCAGTATTTTAAGGGTATTTCAAGAAAGTTGGTTTGGGCAATGTAAAAGTGGAGCTTTTTAAGCCAAATTTGGTCAGGAACTCTAAATTGGCATTCTGATGGAAATAAGGATGATTTGGATAGTATTTGAGACATCAAGAAGTTTGAGAAATTTTGCATGTCTGGAGTCAGGCAATATGGCCATTTTTTCAGTATTTTAAGGGTGTTTTAAGAAAGTTGCTTTAGGCAATGTAAAACTCGAGCTTTTTAAGCAAAATTTGGTCAGGAACTCTAAATTGGCATTCTGATAGAAATAAGGATGGTTTGGTTAGTATTTGAGATATGACGAAATTTGAGAAATTTTCATGTCTGGAGTCAAGCAATATGGCCATTTTTTCAGTATTTTAAGGGTATTTCAAGAAAGTTGCTTCAGCAATGTAAAAGTGGAGCTTTCTATGCCATATTTGGTCAGGAACTCTAAATTGGCATTCTGGTGGAAATAAGGATGGTTTGGTTAGTATTTGAGACATCAAGAAATTGTAGAAATTTTTCATGTCCGGAGTCAGGCAAAATGGCTATTTTTATGTATTTTAAGGGTATTTCAAGAAAGTTGATTTAGGCAATGTAAAAGTGGAGCTTTTCAAGCCAAGTTTGGTCAGAAACTCTAAATTGGCATTCTGATGGAACTGAGGATGGTTTGGTTAGTATTTGAGACAACAAGAAATTTGAGAAATTTTGCATGTCCGGAGTCAGGCAATATAGACAATTTTTTAGTATTTTAAGGGTATTTCAAGAAAGTTGCTTCAGGCAATGTAAAAGTGGAGCTTTCTAAGCCAAATTTGGTCAGGAACTCTAAATTGACATTCTGGTGGAAATAAGGATGGTTTGGTTAGTATTTGAGACATGACGAAATTTGACAAATTTTGCATGTCTGGAGTCAGGCAATATGGATATTTTTTCAGTATTTTAAGGGTATTTCAAAAAAGTTGCTTTAGGCAATGAAAAAGTGGAGATTTTGAAGCTAAATTTGGTCAGGAACTCTAAATTGGCATTTAGATGGAAATAAGGATGGTTTGGTTAGTATTTGAGACATCAAGAAATTTGAGAAATTTTGCATGTCCGGAGTCAGGCAAAATGGCTATTTTTCAGTATTTTAAGGGTATTTCAAGAAAGTATCTTTAGGCAATGTAAAAGTGGAGCTTTCTAAGCCAAAATTGGTCATGAACTCTAAATTGGCATTCTGATGGAATTAAGGATGGTTTTGTTAGTATTTGAGACATGATGACATTTGAGAAATTTAGCATGTCTGGAGTCAGGAAAATGGCTATTTTTCAGTATTTTAAGGGTATTTCAAGAAAGTTGGTTTAGGCAATGTAAAAGTGGAGCTTTTTAAGCCAAATTTGGTCAGGAACTCTAAATTGGCATTCTGGTGGAAATAAGGATGGTTTGGATAGTATTTGAGACATCAAGAAGTTTGAGAAATTTTGCATGTCTGGAGTCAGGCAATATGGCCATTTTTTCAGTATTTTAAGGGTGTTTTAAGAAAGTTGCTTTAGGCAATGTAAAACTGGAGCTTTTTAAGCAAAATTTGGTCAGGAACTTTAAATTGCCATTCTGATAGAAATAAGGATGGTTTTGTTAGTATTTGAGATATGACAAAATTTGAGAAATTTTGCATGTCTGGAGTCAGGCAATATGGCCATTTTTTCAGTATTTTAAGGGTATTTCAAGAAAGTTGCTTCAGCAATGTAAAAGTGGAGCTTTCTATGCCATATTTGGTCAGGAACTCTAAATTGGCATTCTGGTGGAAATAAGGATGGTTTGGTTAGTATTTGAGACATCAAGAAATTTGAGAAATTTTGCATGTCCGGAGTCAGGCAAAATGGCTATTTTTATGTATTTTAAGGGTATTTCAAGAAAGTTGATTTAGGCAATGTAAAAGTGGAGCTTTTCAAGCCAAATTTGGTCAGAAACTCTAAATTGGCATTCTGATGGAAATGAGGATGGTTTGGTTAGTATTTGAGACATCAAGAAATTTGAGATATTTTGCATGTCCGGAGTCAGGCAATATAGACATTTTTTTAGTATTTTAAGGGTATTTCAAGAAAGTTGCTTCAGGCAATGTAAAAGTGGAGCTTTCTAAGCCAAATTTGGTCAGGAACTCTAAAATGGCATTCTGATGGAAATAAGGACGGTTTGGTTAGTATTTGAGACATCAAGAAATTTGAGAAATTTTGCATGTCGCGAGTCAGGAAAAATTTCCATTTTTCAGTATTTTAACGGTATTTCAAGAAAGTTGCTTTAGGCAATGTAAAAGTGGAGCTTTTTATGCCAAATTTGGTCAGGAACTCTAAATTGGCATTCTGATGGAAATAAGGATGGTTTGGTTAGTATTTGAGACATCAAAAAGTTTGAGAAATTTTGCATGTCTGGAGTCAGGCAAATAGGCCATTTTTCAGTATTTTAACGGTATTTCAAGAAAGTTGCTTTAGGCAAAGTAAAGTTGAAGCTTTTAATGCGAAATTTGGTCAGGAACTCTAAATATGCATTCTCATTGAAATAAGAATTGTTTAGTTAGTATTTGAGACATCAAGAAATTTGAGATATTTTGCATGTCCGGAGTCAGACAAAATGGCCATTTTTCAGTATTTTAAGGGTATTTCAAAAAAGTTCGTTTAGGCAACGTAAAACTGGAGCTTTTTAAGCCAAATTTGGTCAAGAACTCTAAATTGGCATTCTGATGGAAATAAGGACGGTTTGGTTAGTATTTGATACATCAAGAAACTTGAGAAATTTTGCCTGTCCGGGGTCAGGCAAAATGGCCATTTTTTCAGTATTTTAAGGGTATTTCAAGAAAGTTACTTTAGGCAACGTAAAACTGGAGCTTTTTAAGCCAAATTTGGTCAGGAACTCAAAATTGGCATTCTGATGGAAATAAGGACGGCTTGGTTAGTATTTGAGACATCAAGAAATTTGAGAAATTTTGCCTGTCCAGAGTCAGGCAAAATGGCCATTTTTTCAGTATTTTAAGGGTATTTCAAGAAAGTTGCTTTAAGCAATGTAGAACAGGAGCTTTTTAAGCCAAATTTGGTCAGGAACTCTATAATGGCATTCTGATGGAAATAAAGATGGTTTGGTTAGTATTTGAGACATCAAAAAATTTGAGAAATTATCCATGTCTGGAGTCAGGCAAATAGGCCATTTTTCAGTATTTTAATGGTATTTCAAGAAAGTTGCTTCAGGCAATGTAAAAGTGCAGCTTTTTAAGCCAAATTTCATCAGAAACTCTACATTGGCATTCTGGTGGAAATAAGGATGGTTTGGTTACTATTTTAGACACCAAGAAATTTGAGAAATTTTGCATGTCCGGAGTCAGGCAAAATGGCCATTTTTTCAGTATTTCAAGGGTATTTCAAAAAAGTTGCTTTAGGCAATGTAAAACAGGAGCTTTTTAAGCCAAATTTGGTCAGGAACTCTATAATGGCATTCTGATGGAAATAAGGATGGTTTGGTTAGTATTTGAGACATCAAGAAATTTGAGAAATTTTGCATGTCGAGAGTCAGGCAAAATTGCCATTTTTCAGTATTTTAACGGTATTTCAAGAAAGTGCTTTAGGCAATGTAAAAGTGGAGCTTTTTAAGCCAAATTTGGTCAGGAACTCTAAATTGGAATTCTGATGGAAATAAGGATGGTTTGGTTAGTATTTGAGACATCAAAAAGTTTGAGAAATTTTGCATGTCTGGAGTCAGGCAAATAGGCCATTTTTCAGTATTTTAACGGTAGTTCAAGAAAGTTGCTTTAGGCAACGTAAAACTGGAGCTTTTTAAGCCAAATTTGGTCAGGAACTCTAAATTGGCATTCTGATGGAAATAAGGACGGTTTGGTTAGTATTTGAGACATGAAGAAATTTGAGAAATTTTGGCTGTCCGGGGTCAGGCAAAATGGCCATTTTTTCAGTATTTTTAGGGTATTTCAAGAAAGTTGCTTTAGGCAACGTAAAACTGGAGCTTTTTAAGCAAAATTTGGTCAGGAACTCTAAATTGGCATTCTGATGGAAATAAGGACGGTTTGGTTAGTATTTGAGACATCAAGAAATTTGAGAAATTTTGCCTGTCCGGAGTCAGGCAAAATGGCCATTTTATCAGTATTTTAAGGGTATTTCAAGAAAGTTGCTTTAAGCAATGTAGAACAGGAGCTTTTTAAGCCAAATTTGGTCAGGAACTCTATAATGGCATTCTGATGGAAATAAGGATGGTTTGGTTAGTATTTGAGACATCAAAAAATTTGAGAAATTATCCATGTCTGGAGTCAGGCAAATAGGCCATTTTTCAGTATTTTAACGGTATTTCAAGAAAGTTGCTTCAGGCAATGTAAAAGTGCAGCTTTTTAAGCCAAATTTGGTCAGGAACTCTAGATTGGCATTCTGGTGGAAATAAGGATGGTTTGGTTACTATTTTAGACACCAAGAAATTTGAGAAATTTGGCATGTCCGGAGTCAGGCTGAATGGCCATTTTTTCAGTATTTCAAGGGTATTTCAAGAAAGTTGCTTTAGGCAATGTAAAACAGGAGCTTTTTAAGCCAAATTTGGTCAGGAACTCTATATTGGCATTCTGATGGAAATAAGGACGGCTTGGTTAGTATTTGAGACATCAAGAAATTTGAGAAATTTTGCATGTCGCGAGTCAGGAAAAATTGCCATTTTTCAGTATTTTAACGGTATTTCAAGAAAGTTGCTTTAGGCAATGTAAAAGTGGAGCTTTTTAAGCAAAATTTGGTCAGGAACTCTAAATTGGAATTCTGATGGAAATAAGGATTGTTTGGTTAGTATTTGAGACATCAAAAAGTTTGAGAAATTTTGCATGTCTGGAGTCAGGCAAATAGGCCATTTTTCAGTATTTTAACAGTATTTCAAGAAAGTTGCTTTAGGCAAAGTAAAGTTGAAGCTTTTAATGCCAAATTTGGTCAGGAACTCTAAATTGGCATTCTCATGGAAATAAGAATTGTTTAGTTAGTATTTGAGACATCAAGAAATTTGAGATATTTTGCATGTCCGGAGTCAGACAAAATGGCCATTTTTCAGTATTTTAAGGGTATTTCAAGAAAGTTGCTTTAGGCAACGTAAAACTGGAGCTTTTTAAGCCAAATTTGGTCAGGAACTCTAAATTGGCATTCTGATGGAAATAAGGACGGTTTGGTTAGTATTTGAGACATCAAGAAATTTGAGAAATTTTGCCTGTCCGGGGTCAGGCAAAATGGCCATTTTTTCAGCATTTTAAGGGTATTTCAAGAAAGTTGCTTTAGGCAACGTAAAACTGGAGCTTTTTAAGCCAAATTTGGTCAGGAACTCTAAATTGGCATTCTGATAGAAATAAGGACGGTTTGGTTAGTATTTGAGACATCAAGAAATTTGAGAAATTTTTCCTGTCCGGAGTCAGGCAAAATGGCCATTTTTTCAGTATTTTAAGGGTATTTCAAGAAAGTTGCTTTAAGCAATGTAGAACAGGAGCTTTTTAAGCCAAATTTGGTCAGGAACTCTATAATGGCATTCTGATGGAAATAAGAATGGTTTGGTTAGTATTTGAGACATCAAAAAATTTGAGAAATTATCCATGTCTGGAGTCAGGCAAATAGGCCATTTTTCAGTATTTTAACGGTATTTCAAGAAAGTTGCTTCAGGCAATGTAAAAGTGCAGCTTTTTAAGCCAAATTTGGTCAGAAACTCTACATTGGCATTCTGGTGGAAATAAGGATGGTTTGGTTACTATTTTAGACACCAAGAAATTTGAGAAATTTTGCATGTCCGGAGTCAGGCAAAATGGCCATTTTTTCAGTATTTTAAGGGTATTTCAAGAAAGTTTCTTTAGGCAACGTAAAACAGGAGCTTTTTAAGCCAAATTTGGTCAGGAACTCTATAATGGCATTCTGATGGAAATAAGGATGGTTTGGTTAGTATTTGAGACATCAAGAAATTTGAGAAATTTTGCATGTCGCGAGTCAGGCAAAATTGCCATTTTTCAGTATTTTAACGGTGTTTCAAGAAAGTTGCTTCAGGCAATGTAAAAGTGCAGTTTTTTAAGCCAAATTTGGTCAGGAACTCTACATTGGCATTCTGGTGGAAATAAGGATGGTTTGGTTACTATTTTAGACACCAAGAAATTTGTGAAATTTTGCATGTCCGGAGTCAGGCAAAATGGCCATTTTTTCAGTATTTGAAGGGTATTTCAAGAAAGTTGCTTTAGGCAATGTAAAACAGGAGCTTTTTAAGCCAAATTTGGTCAAGAACTCTATAATGGCATTCTGATGGAAATAAGGATGGTTTGGTTAGTATTTGAGACATCAAGAAATTTGAGAAATTTTGCATGTCACGAGTCAGGAAAAATTGCCATTTTTCAGTATTTTAACGGTATTTCAAGAAAGTTGCTTTAGGCAATGTAAAAGTGGAGCTTTTTAAGCCAAATTTGGTCAAGAACTCTAAATTAGAATTTTGATGGAAATAAGGATGTATTGGTTAGTATTTGAGACATCAAAAAGTTTGAGAAATTTTGCATGTCTGGAGTCAGGCAAATAGGCCATTTTTCAGTATTTTAACAGTATTTCAAGAAAGTTGCTTTAGGCAAAGTAATGTTGAAGCTTTTAATGCCAAATTTGGTCAGGAACTCTAAATTGGCATTCTCATGGAAATAAGAATTGTTTATTTAGTATTTGAGACATCAAGAAATTTGAGATATTTTGCATGTCCGGAGTCAGACAAAATGGCCATTTTTCAGTATTTTAAGGGTATTTCAAGAAAGTTGCTTTAGGCAACGTAAAACTGGAGCTTTTTAAGCCAAATTTGGTCAGGAACTCTAAATTGGCATTCTGATGGAAATAAGGACGGTTTGGTTAGTATTTGAGACATCAAGAAATTTGAAAAAATTTTGCCTGTCCGGGGTCAGGCAAAATGGCCATTTTTTCAGTATTTTAAGGGTATTTCAAGAAAGTTGCTTTAGGCAATGTAAAACAGGAGCTTTTTAAGCCAAATTTGGTCAGGAACTCTATATTGGCATTCTGATGGAAATAAGGATGGTTTGGTTAGTATTTGAGACATCAAGAAATTTGAGAAATTTTGCATGTCGCGAGTCAGGAAAAATTGCCATTTTTCAGTATTTTAACGGTATTTCAAGAAAGTTGCTTTAGGCAATGTAAAAGTGGAGCTTTTTAAGCCAAATTTGGTCAGGAACTCTAAATTGGAATTCTGATGGAAATAAGGATGGTTTGGTTAGTATTTGAGACATCAAAAAGTTTGAGAAATTTTGCATGTCTGGAGTCAGGCAAATAGGCCATTTTTCAGTATTTTAACAGTATTTCAAGAAAGTTGCTTTAGGCAAAGTAAAGTTGAAGCTTTTAATGCCAAATTTGGTCAGGAACTCTAAATTGGCATTCTCATGGAAATAAGAATTGTTTAGTTAGTATTTGAGACATCAAGAAATTTGAGATATTTTGCATGTCCGGAGTCAGACAAAATGGCCATTTTTCAGTATTTTAAGGGTATTTCAAGAAAGTTGCTTTAGGCAACGTAAAACTGGAGCTTTTTAAGCCAAATTTGGTCAGGAACTCTAGATTGGCATTCTGATGGAAATAAGGACGGTTTGGTTAGTATTTGAGACATCAAGAAATTTGAGAAATTTTGCCTGTCCGGGGTCAGGCAAAATGGCCATTTTTTCAGTATTTTAAGGGTATTTCAAGAAAGTTGCTTTAGGCAACGTAAAACTGGAGCTTTTTAAGCCAAATTTGGTCAGGAACTCTAAATTGGCATTC
This sequence comes from Muricea muricata, assembly GCA_963855995.1. Classification (NCBI taxonomy): domain Eukaryota; kingdom Metazoa; phylum Cnidaria; class Anthozoa; order Malacalcyonacea; family Plexauridae; genus Muricea; species Muricea muricata. The sequence goes on along the minus strand of OY979717.1, from coordinate 20,698,451 downwards.
TGATGGAAATAAGGACGGTTTGGTTAGTATTTGAGACATCAAGAAATTTGAGAAATTTTTCCTGTCCGGAGTCAGGATAAATGGCCATTTTTTCAGTATTTTAAGGGTATTTCAAGAAAGTTGCTTTAAGCAATGTAGAACAGGAGCTTTTTAAGCCAAATTTGGTCAGGAACTCTATAATGGCATTCTGATGGAAATAAGAATGGTTTGGTTAGTATTTGAGACATCAAAAAATTTGAGAAATTATCCATGTCTGGAGTCAGGCAAATAGGCCATTTTTCAGTATTTTAATGGTATTTCAAGAAAGTTGCTTCAGGCAATGTAAAAGTGCAGCTTTTTAAGCCAAATTTGGTCAGAAACTCTACATTGGCATTCTGCTGGAAATAAGGATGGTTTGGTTACTATTTTAGACACCAAGAAATTTGAGAAATTTTGCATGTCCGGAGTCAGGCAAAATGGCCATTTTTTCAGTATTTTAAGGGTATTTCAAGAAAGTTGCTTTAGGCAACGTAAAACAGGAGCTTTTTAAGCCAAATTTGGTCAGGAACTCTATAATGGCATTCTGATGGAAATAAGGATGGTTTGGTTAGTATTTGAGACATCAAGAAATTTGAGAAATTTTGCATGTCGCGAGTCAGGCAAAATTGCCATTTTTCAGTATTTTAACGGTATTTCAAGAAAGTTGCTTCAGGCAATGTAAAAGTGCAGCTTTTTAAGCCAAATTTGGTCAGGAACTCTAAATTGGCATTCTGATGGAAATAAGGACGGTTTGGTTAGTATTTAAGACATCAAGAAGTTTGAAAAAATTTTGCCTGTCCGGGGTCAGGCAAAATGGCCATTTTTTCAGTATTTTAAGGGTATTTCAAGAAAGTTGCTTTAGGCAATGTAGAACAGGAGCTTTTTAAGCAAATTTGGTCAGGAACTCTATAATGGCATTCTGATGGAAATAAGGATGGTTTGGTTAGTATTTGAGACATAAAAAAATTTGAGAAATTATCCATGTCTGGAGTCAGGCAAATAGGCCATTTTTCAGTATTTTAACGGTATTTCAAGAAAGTTGTTTCAGGCAATGTAAAAGTGCAGCTTTTTAAGCCAAATCTGGTCAGAAACTCTACATTGGCATTCTGATGGAAATAAGGATGGTTTGGTTACTATTTTAGACACCAAGAAATTTGAGAAATTTTGCATGTCCGGAGTTAGGCAAAATGGCCATTTTTTCAGTATTTCAAGGGTATTTCAAGAAAGTTGCTTTAGGCAACGTAAAACAGGAGTTTTTTAAGCCAAATTTGGTCAGGAACTCTATAATGGCATTCTGATGGAAAAAAGGATGGTTTGGTTAGTATTTGAGACATCAAGAAATTTGAGAAATTTTGCATGTCGCGAGTCAGGCAAAATTGCCATTTTTCAGTATTTTAACGGTATTTCAAGAAAGTGCTTTAGGCAATGTAAAAGTGGAGCTTTTTAAGCCAAATTTGGTCAGGAACTCTAAATTGGAATTCTGATGGAAATAAGGATGGTTTGGTTAGTATTTGAGACATCAAAAAGTTTGAGAAATTTTGCTTGTCTGGAGTCATACAAATAGGCCATTTTTCAGTATTTTAACGGTATTTCAAGAAAGTTGCTTTAGGCAAAGTAAAGTTGAAGCTTTTAATGCCAAATTTGGTCAGGAACTCTAAATTGGCATTCTCATGGAAATAAGAATTGTTTAGTTAGTATTTGAGACATCAAGAAATTTGAGATATTTTGCATGTCCGGAGTCAGACAAAATGGCCATTTTTCAGTATTTTAAGGGTATTTCAAGAAAGTTGCTTTAGGCAACGTAAAACTGGAGCTTTTTAAGCCAAATTTGGTCAGGAACTCTAAATTGGCATTCTGATGGAAATAAGGACGGTTTGGTTAGTATTTGAGACATCAAGAAATTTGAAAAAATTTTGCCTGTCCGGGGTCAGGCAAAATGGCCATTTTTTCAGTATTTTAAGGGTATTTCAAGAAAGTTGCTTTAGGCAATGTAGAACAGGAGCTTTTTAAGCCAAATTTGGTCAGGAACTCTATAATGGCATTCTGATGGAAATAAGGATGGTTTGGTTAGTATTTGAGACATCAAAAAATTTGAGAAATTATCCATGTCTGGAGTCAGGCAAATAGGCCATTTTTCAGTATTTTAACGGTATTTCAAGAAAGTTGCTTCAGGCAATGTAAAAGTGGAGCTTTTTAAGCCAAATTTGGTCAGGAACTCTAAATTAGAATTCTGATGGAAATAAGGATGGTTTGGTTAGTATTTGAGACATCAAAAAGTTTGAGAAATTTTGCATGTCTGGAGTCAGGCAAATAGGCCATTTTTCAGTATTTTAACGGTATTTCAAGAAAGATGCTTTAGGCAAAGTAAAGTTGAAGCTTTTAATGCCAAATTTGGTCAGGAACTCTAAATTGGCATTCTCATGGAAATAAGAATTGTTTAGTTAGTATTTGAGACATCAAGAAATTTGAGATATTTTGCATGTCCGGAGTCAGACAAAATGGCCATTTCTCAGTATTTTAAGGGTATTTCAAGAAAGTTGCTTTAGGCAACGTAAAACTGGAGCTTTTTAAGCCAAATTTGGTCAGGAACTCTAAATTGGCATTCTGATGGAAATAAGGACGGTTTGGTTAGTATTTGAGACATGAAGAAATTTGAGAAATTTTGGCTGTCCGGGGTCAGGCAAAATGGCCATTTTTTCAGTATTTTTAGGGTATTTCAAGAAAGTTGCTTTAGGCAACGTAAAACTGGAGCTTTTTAAGCAAAATTTGGTCAGGAACTCTAAATTGGCATTCTGATGGAAATAAGGACGGTTTGGTTAGTATTTGAGACATCAAGAAATTTGAGAAATTTTGCCTGTCCGGAGTCAGGCAAAATGGCCATTTTATCAGTATTTTAAGGGTATTTCAAGAAAGTTGCTTTAAGCAATGTAGAACAGGAGCTTTTTAAGCCAAATTTGGTCAGGAACTCTATAATGGCATTCTGATGGAAATAAGGATGGTTTGGTTAGTATTTGAGACATCAAAAAATTTGAGAAATTATCCATGTCTGGAGTCAGGCAAATAGGCCATTTTTCAGTATTTTAACGCTATTTCAAGAAAGTTGCTTCAGGCAATGTAAAAGTGCAGCTTTTTAAGCCAAATTTGGTCAGGAACTCTACATTTGCATTCTGGTGGAAATAAGGATGGTTTTGTTACTATTTTAGACACCAAGAAATTTGAGAAATTTTGCATGTCCGGAGTCAGGCAAAATGGCCATTTTTTCAGTATTTCAAGGGTATTTCAAGAAAGTTGCTTTAGGCAATGTAAAGCAGGAGCTTTTCAAGCCAAATTTGGTCAGGAACTCTAAATTGGCATTCTGATGGAAATAAGGACGGTTTGGTTAGTATTTGAGACATCAAGAAACTTGAGAAATTTTGCCTGTCCGGGGTCAGGCAAAATGGCCATTTTTTCAGTATTTTAAGGGTATTTCAAGAAAGTTGCTTTAGGCAACGTAAAACAGGAGCTTTTTAAGCCAAATTTGGTCAGGAACTCTATAATGGCATTCTGATGGAAATAAGGATGGTTTGGTTAGTATTTGACACATCAAGAAATTTGAGAAATTTTGCATGTCGCGAGTCAGGCAAAATTGCCATTTTTCAGTATTTTAACGGTATTTCAAGAAAGTTGCTTCAGGCAATGTAAAAGTGCAGCTTTTTAAGCCAAATTTGGTCAGGAACTCTACATTGGCATTCTGGTGGAAATAAGGATGGTTTGGTTACTATTTTAGACACCAAGAAATTTGTGAAATTTTGCATGTCCGGAGTCAGGCAAAATGGCCATTTTTTCAGTATTTCAAGGGTATTTCAAGAAAGTTGCTTTAGGCAATGTAAAACAGGAGCTTTTTAAGCCAAATTTGGTCAGGAACTCTATAATGGCATTCTGATGGAAATAAGGATGGTTTGGTTAGTATTTGAGACATCAAGAAATTTGAGAAATTTTGCATGTCGCGAGTCAGGAAAAATTGCCATTTTTCAGTATTTTAACGGTATTTCAAGAAAGTTGCTTTAGGCAATGTAAAAGTGGAGCTTTTTAAGCCAAATTTGGTCAGGAACTCTAAATTGGAATTTTGATGGAAATAAGGATGGTTTGGTTAGTATTTGAGACATCAAAAAGTTTGAGAAATTTTTCATGTCTGTAGTAAGGCAAATAGGCCATTTTTAAGTATTTTAACAGTATTTCAAGAAAGTTGCTTTAGGCAAAGTAAAGTTGAAGCTTTTAATGGCAAATTTGGTCAGGAACTCTAAATTGGCATTCTCATGGAAATAAGAATTGTTTAGTTAGTATTTGAGACATCAAGAAATTTGAGATATTTTGCATGTCCGGAGTCAGACAAAATGGCCATTTTTCAGTATTTTAAGGGTATTTCAAGAAAGTTGCTTTAGGCAACGTAAAACTGAAGCTTTTTAAGCCAAATTTGGTCAGGAACTCTAAATTGGCATTCTGATGGAAATAAGGACGGTTTGGTTAGTATTTGAGACATCAAGAAATTTGAAAAAATTTTGCGTGTCCGGGGTCAGGCAAAATGGCCATTTTTTCAGTATTTTAAGGGTATTTCAAGAAAGTTGCTTTAGGCAATGTAGAACAGGAGCTTTTTAAGCCAAATTTGGTCAGGAACTCTATAATGGCATTCTGATGGAAATAAGGATGGTTTGGTTAGTATTTGAGACATCAAAAAATTTGAGAAATTATCCATGTCTGTAGTCAGGCAAATAGGCCATTTTTCAGTATTTTAACGGTATTTCAAGAAAGTTGCTTCAGGCAATGTAAAAGTGCAGCTTTTTAAGCCAAATTTGGTCAGAAACTCTACATTGGCATTCTGGTGGAAATAAGGATGGTTTGGTTACTATTTTAGACACCAAGAAATTTGAGAAATTTTGCATGTCCGGAGTTAGGCAAAATGGCCATTTTTTCAGTATTTCAAGGGTATTTCAAGAAAGTTGCTTTAGGCAACGTAAAACAGGAGCTTTTTAAGCCAAATTTGGTCAGGAACTCTATAATGGCATTCTGATGGAAATAAGGATGGTTTGGTTAGTATTTGAGACATCAAGAAATTTGAGAAATTTTGCATGTCGCGAGTCAGGCAAAATTGCCATTTTTCAGTATTTTAACGGTATTTCAAGAAAGTGCTTTAGGCAACGTAAAACTGGAGCTTTTTAAGCCAAATTTGGTCAGGAACTCTAAATTGGCATTCTGATGGAAATAAGGACGGTTTGGTTAGTATTTGAGACATGAAGAAATTTGAGAAATTTTGGCTGTTCGGGGTCAGGCAAAATGGCCATTTTTTCAGTATTTTTAGGGTATTTCAAGAAAGTTGCTTTAGGCAACGTAAAACTGGAGCTTTTTAAGCAAAATTTGGTCAGGAACTCTAAATTGGCATTCTGATGGAAATAAGGACGGTTTGGTTAGTATTTGAGACATCAAGAAATTTGAGAAATTTTGCCTGTCCGGAGTCAGGCAAAATGGCCATTTTATCAGTATTTTAAGGGTATTTCAAGAAAGTTGCTTTAAGCAATGTTGAACAGGAGCTTTTTAAGCCAAATTTGGTCAGGAACTCTATAATGGCATTCTGATGGAAATAAGGATGGTTTGGTTAGTATTTGAGACATCAAAAAATTTGAGAAATTATCAATGCCTGGAGTCAGGCAAATAGGCCATTTTTCAGTATTTTAACGCTATTTCAAGAAAGTTGCTTCAGGCAATGTAAAAGTGCAGCTTTTTAAGCCAAATTTGGTCAGGAACTCTACATTTGCATTCTGGTGGAAATAAGGATGGTTTGGTTACTATTTTAGACACCAAGAAATTTGAGAAATTTTGCATGTCCGGAGTCAGGCTGAATGGCCATTTTTTCAGTATTTCAAGGGTATTTCAAGAAAGTTGCTTTAGGCAATGTAAAACAGGAGCTTTTTAAGCCAAATTTGGTCAGGAACTCTAAATTGGCATTCTGATGGAAATAAGGACGGTTTGGTTAGTATTTGAGACATCAAGAAACTTGAGAAATTTTGCCTGTCCGGGGTCAGGCAAAATGGCCATTTTTTCAGTATTTTAAGGGTATTTCAAGAAAGTTGCTTTAGGCAACGTAAAACTGGAGCTTTTTAAGCCAAATTTGGTCAGGAACTCTAATTTGGCATTCTGATGGAAATAAGGACGGTTTGGTTAGTATTTGAGACATCAAGAAATTTGAGAAATTTTGCCTGTTCGGGGTCAGGCAAAATGGCCATTTTTTCAGTATTTTAAGGGTATTTCAAGAAAGTTGCTTTAGGCAACGTAAAACTGGAGCTTTTTAAGCCAAATTTAGTCAGGAACTCTAAATTGGCATTCTGATGGAAATAAGGACGGTTTGGTTAGTATTTGAGACATCAAGAAATTTGAGAAATTTTTCCTATCCGGAGTCAGGCAAAATGGCCATTTTTTCAGTATTTTAAGGGTATTTCAAGAAAGTTTCTTTAAGCAATGTAGAACAGGAGCTTTTTAAGCCAAATTTGGTCAGGAACTCTATAATGGCATTCTGATGGAAATAAGGATGGTTTGGTTAGTATTTGAGACATCAAAAAATTTGAGAAATTATCCATGTCTGGAGTCAGGCAAATAGGCCATTTTTCAGTATTTTAACGGTATTTCAAGAAAGTTGCTTCAGGCAATGTAAAAGTGCAGCTTTTTAAGCCAAATTTGGTCAGAAACTCTACATTTGCATTCTGGTGGAAATAAGGATGGTTTGGTTACTATTTTAGACACCAAGAAATTTGAGAAATTTTGCATGTCCGGAGTCAGGCAAAATGGCCATTTTTTCAGTATTTTAAGGGTATTTCAAGAAAGTTGCTTTAGGCAACGTAAAACAGGAGCTTTTTAAGCCAAATTTGGTCAGGAACTCTATAATGGCATTCTGATGGAAATAAGGATGGTTTGGTTAGTATTTGAGACATCAAGAAATTTGAGAAATTTTGCATGTCGCGAGTCAGGCAAAATTGCACTTTTTCAGTATTTTAACGGTATTTCAAGAAAGTTGCTTCAGGCAATGTAAAAGTGCAGCTTTTTAAGCCAAATTTTGTCAGGAACTCTACATTGGCATTCTGGTGGAAATAAGGATGGTTTGGTTACTATTTTAGACACCAAGAAATTTGTGAAATTTTTCATGTCCGGAGTCAGGCAAAATGGCCATTTTTTCAGTATTTCAAGGGTATTTCAAGAAAGTTGCTTTAGGCAATGTAAAACAGGAGCTTTTTAAGCCAAATTTGGTCAGGAACTCTATAATGGCATTCTGATGGAAATAAGGATGGTTTGGTTAGTATTTCAGACATCAAAAAATTTGAGAAATTATCCATGTCTGGAGTCAGGCAAATAGGCCATTTTTCAGTATTTTAACGGTATTTCAAGAAAGTTGCTTCAGGCAATGTAAAAGTGCAGCTTTTTAAGCCAAATTTGGTCAGAAACTCTACATTGGCATTCTGGTGGAAATAAGGATGGTTTGGTTACTATTTTAGACACCAAGAAATTTGAGAAATTTTGCATGTCCGGAGTTAGGCAAAATGGCCATTTTTTCAGTATTTCAAGGGTATTTCAAGAAAGTTGCTTTAGGCAACGTAAAACAGGAGCTTTTTAAGCATAATTTGGTCAGGAACTCTATAATGGCATTCTGATGGAAATAAGGATGGTTTGGTTAGTATTTGAGACATCAAGAAATTTGAGAAATTTTGCATGTCGCAAGTCAGGCAAAATTGCCATTTTTCAGTATTTTAACGGTATTTCAAGAAAGTGCTTTACGCAATGTAAAAGTGGAGCTTTTTAAGCCAAATTTGGTCAGGAACTCTAAATTGGAATTCTGATGGAAATAAGGATGGTTTGGTTAGTATTTGAGACATCAAAAAGTTTGAGAAATTTTGCATGTCTGGAGTCAGGCAAATAGGCCATTTTTCAGTATTTTAACGGTATTTCAAGAAAGTTGCTTTAGGCAAAGTAAAGTTGAAGCTTTTAATGCCAAATTTGGTCAGGACCTCTAAATTGGCATTCTCATGGAAATAAGAATTGTTTAGTTAGTATTTGAGACATCAAGAAATTTGAGATATTTTGCATGTCCGGAGTCAGACAAAATGGCCATTTTTCAGTATTTTAAGGGTATTTCAAGAAAGTTGCTTTAGACAACGTAAAACTGGAGCTTTTTAAGCCAAATTTGGTCAGGAACTCTAAATTGGCATTCTGATGGAAATAAGGACGGTTTGGTTAGTATTTGAGACATGAAGAAATTTGAGAATTTTTGGCTGTCCGGGGTCAGGCAAAATGGCCATTTTTTCAGTATTTTTAGGGTATTTCAAGAAAGTTGCTTTAGGCAACGTTAAACTGGAGCTTTTTAAGCCAAATTTGGTCAGGAACTCTAAATTGGCATTCTGATGGAAATAAGGACGGTTTGGTTAGTATTTGAGACATCAAGAAATTTGAGAAATTTTGCCTGTCCGGAGTCAGGCAAAATGGCCATTTTATCAATATTTTAAGGGTATTTCAAGAAAGTTGCTTTAAGCAATGTAGAACAGGAGCTTTTTAAGCCAAATTTGGTCAGGAACTCTATAATGGCATTCTGATGGAAATAAGGATGGTTTGGTTAGTATTTGAGACATCAAAAAATTTGAGAAATTATCCATGTCTGGAGTCAGGCAAATAGGCCATTTTTCAGTATTTTAACGCTATTTCAAGAAAGTTTCTTCAGGCAATGTAAAAGTGCGGCTTTTTAAGCCAAATTTGGTCAGGAACTCTACATTTGCATTCTGGTGGAAATAAGGATGGTTTGGTTACTATTTTAGACACCAAGAAATTTGAGAAATTTTGCATGTCCGGAGTCAGGCTGAATGGCCATTTTTTCAGTATTTCAAGGGTATTTCAAGAAAGTTGCTTTAGGCAATGTAAAACAGGAGCTTTTTAAGCCAAATTTGGTCAGGAACTCTAAATTGGCATTCTGATGGAAATAAGGACGGTTTGGTTAGTATTTGAGACATCAAGAAACTTGAGAAATTTTGCCTGTCCGGGGTCAGGCAAAATGGCCATTTTTTCAGTATTTTAAGGGTATTTCAAGAAAGTTGCTTTAGGCAACGTAAAACTGGAGCTTTTTAAGCCAAATTTGGTCAGGAACTCTAAATTGGCATTCTGATGGAAATAAGGACGGTTTGGTTAGTATTTGAGACATCAAGAAATTTGAGAAATTTTGCCTGTCAAGAGTCAGGCAAAATGGCCATTTTTTCAGTATTTTAAGGGTATTTCAAGAAAGTTGCTTTAAGCAATGTAGAACAGGAGCTTTTTAAGCCAAATTTGGTCATTAACTCTATAATGGCATTCTGATGGAAATAAGGATGGTTTGGTGAGTATTTGAGACATCAAAAAATTTGAGAAATTATCCATGTCTGGAGTCAGGCAAATAGGCCATTTTTCAGTATTTTAACGGTATTTCAAGAAAGTTGCTTCAGGCAATGTAAAAGTGCAGCTTTTTAAGCCAAATTTCATCAGAAACTCTACATTGGCATTCTGGTGGAAATAAGGAGGGTTTGGTTACTATTTTAGACACCAAGAAATTTGAGAAATTTTGCATGTCCGGAGACAGGCAAAATGGCCATTTTTTCAGTATTTCAAGGGTATTTCAAGAAAGTTGCTTTAGGCAATGTAAAACAGGAGCTTTTTAAGCCAAATTTGGTCAGGAACTCTATAATGGCATTCTGATGGAAATAAGGATGGTTTGGTTAGTATTTGAGACATCAAGAAATTTGAGAAATTTTGCATGTCGCGAGTCAGGCAAAATTGCCATTTTTCAGTATTTTAACGGTATTTCAAGAAAGTGCTTTAGGCAATGTAAAAGTGGAGCTTTTTAAGCCAAATTTGGTCAGGAACTCTAAATTGGAATTCTGATGGAAATAACGATGGTTTGGTTAGTATTTGGAACATCAAAAAGATTGAGCAATTTTGCATGTCTGGAGTCAGGCAAATAGGCCATTTTTCAGTATTTTAACGGTATTTCAAGAAAGTTGCTTTAGGCAAAGTAAAGTTGAAGCTTTTAATGCCAAATTTGGTCAGGAACTCTAAATTGGCATTCTCATGGAAATAAGAATTGTTTAGTTAGTATTTGAGACATCAAGAAATTTGAGATATTTTGCATGTCCGGAGTCAGACAAAATGGCCATTTTTCAGTATTTTAAGGGTATTTCAAGAAAGTTGCTTTAGGCAACGTAAAACTGGAGCTTTTTAAGCCAAATTTGGTCAGGAACTCTAAATTGGCATTCTGATGGAAATAAGGACGGTTTGGTTAGTATTTGAGACATGAAGAAATTTGAGAAATTTTGCCTGTCCGGGGTCAGGCAAAATGGCCATTTTTTCAGTATTTTAAGGGTATTTCAAGAAAGTTGCTTCAGGCAATGTAAAAGTGGAGCTTTCTACGCCATATTTGGTCAAGAACTCTAAATTGGCTGTCTGGTGGAAATAAGGATGGTTTGGTTAGTATTTGAGACATCAAGAAATTTGAGAAATTTTGCATGTCCGGAGTCAGGGAAAATGGCTATTTTTATGTATTTTAAGGGTATTTCAAGAAAGTTGATTTAGGCAATGTAAAAGTGGAGCTTTTCAAGCCAAATTTGCTCAAAAACTCTAAATTGGCATTCTGATGGAATTGAGGATGGTTTGGTTAGTATTTGAGACATCAAGAAATTTGAGAAATTTTGCATGTCCGGAGTCAGGCAACATGGCTATTTTTCAGTATTTTAAGGGTATTTCAAGAAAGTTGCTTTAGGCAACGTAAAACTGGAGCTTTTTAAGCCAAAATTGGTCAGGAACTCTAAATTGGCATTCTGATGGAAATAAGGACGGTTTGGTTAGTATTTGAGACATCAAGAAATTTGAGAAATTTTGCCTGTCCGGAGTCAGGCAAAATGGCCATTTTTTCAGTATTTTAAGGGTATTTCAAGAAAGTTGTTTTAGACAATGTAAAAAAGGAGCTTTTTAAGCCAAATTTGGTCAGGAACTCTACAATGGCATTCTGATGGAAATAAGGATGGTTTGGTTAGTATTTGAGACATCAAAAAATTTGAGAAATTATCCATGTCTGGAGTCAGGCAAATAGCCCATTTTTCAGTATTTTAACGGTATTTCAAGAAAGTTGCTTCAGGCAATGTAAAAGTGCAGCTTTTTAAGCCAAATTTGGTCAGAAACTCTACATTGGCATTCTGGTGGAAATAAGGATGGTTTGGTTACTATTTTAGACACCAAGAAATTTGTGAAATTTTGCATGTCCGGAGTCAGGCAAAATGGCCATTTTTTCAGTATTTCAAGGGTATTTCAAGAAAGTTGCTTTAGGCAATGTAAAACAGGAGCTTTTTAAGCCAAATTTGGTCAGGAACTCTATAATGGCATTCTGATGGAAATAAGGATGGTTTGGTTAGTATTTGAGACATCAAGAAATTTGAGAAATTTTGCATGTCGCGAGTCAGGAAAAATTGCCATTTTTCAGTATTTTAACGGTATTTCAAGAAAGTTGCTTTAGGCAATGTAAAAGTGGAGCTTTTTAAGCCAAATTTGGTCAGGAACTCTAAATTGGAATTCTGATGGAAATAAGGATGGTTTGGTTAGTATTTGAGACATCAAAAAGTTTGAGAAATTTTGCATGTCTGGAGTCAGGCAAATAGGCCATTTTTCAGTATTTTAACAGTATTTCAAGAAAGTTGCTTTAGGCAAAGTAAAGTTGAAGCTTTTAATGCCAAATTTGGTCAGGAACTCTAAATTGGCATTCTCATGGAAATAAGAATTGTTTAGTTAGTATTTGAGACATCAAGAAATTTGAGATATTTTGCATGTCCGGAGTCAGACAAAATGGCCATTTTTCAGTATTTTAAGGGTATTTCAAGAAAGTTGCTTTAGGCAACGTAAAACTGGAGCTTTTTAAGCCAAATTTGGTCAGGAACTCTAAATTGGCATTCTGATGGAAATAAGGACGGTTTGGTTAGTATTTGAGACATCAAGAAACTTGAGAAATTTTGCCTGTCCGGGGTCAGGCAAAATGGCCATTTTTTCAGTATTTTAAGGGTATTTCAAGAAAGTTGCTTTAGGCAACGTAAAACTGGAGCTTTTTAAGCCAAATTTGGTCAGGAACTCTAAATTGGCATTCTGATGGAAATAAGGACGGTTTGGTTAGTATTTGAGACATCAAGAAATTTGAGAAATTTTGCCTGTCAAGAGTCAGGCAAAATGGCCATTTTTTCAGTATTTTAAGGGTATTTCAAGAAAGTTGCTTTAAGCAATGTAGAACAGGAGCTTTTTAAGCCAAATTTGGTCATTAACTCTATAATGGCATTCTGATGGAAATAAGGATGGTTTGGTGAGTATTTGAGACATCAAAAAATTTGAGAAATTATCCATGTCTGGAGTCAGGCAAATAGGCCATTTTTCAGTATTTTAACGGTATTTCAAGAAAGTTGCTTCAGGCAATGTAAAAGTGCAGCTTTTTAAGCCAAATTTCATCAGAAACTCTACATTGGCATTCTGGTGGAAATAAGGAGGGTTTGGTTACTATTTTAGACACCAAGAAATTTGAGAAATTTTGCATGTCCGGAGACAGGCAAAATGGCCATTTTTTCAGTATTTCAAGGGTATTTCAAGAAAGTTGCTTTAGGCAATGTAAAACAGGAGCTTTTTAAGCCAAATTTGGTCAGGAACTCTATAATGGCATTCTGATGGAAATAAGGATGGTTTGGTTAGTATTTGAGACATCAAGAAATTTGAGAAGTTTTGCATGTCGCGAGTCAGGCAAAATTGCCATTTTTCAGTATTTTAACGGTATTTCAAGAAAGTGCTTTAGGCAATGTAAAAGTGGAGCTTTTTAAGCCAAATTTGGTCAGGAACTCTAAATTGGAATTCTGATGGAAATAAGGATGGTTTGGTTAGTATTTGAAACATCAAAAAGTTTGAGCAATTTTGCATGTCTGGAGTCAGGCAAATAGGCCATTTTTCAGTATTTTAACGGTATTTCAAGAAAGTTGCTTTAGGCAAAGTAAAGTTGAAGCTTTTAATGCCAAATTTGGTCAGGAACTCTAAATTGGCATTCTCATGGAAATAAGAATTGTTTAGTTAGTATTTGAGACATCAAGAAATTTGAGATATTTTGCATGTCCGGAGTCAGACAAAATGCCCATTTTTCAGTATTTTAAGGGTATTTCAAGAAAGTTGCTTTAGGCAACGTAAAACTGGAGCTTTTTAAGCCAAATTTGGTCAGGAACTCTAAATTGGCATTCTGATGGAAATAAGGACGGTTTGGTTATTATTTGAGACATGAAGAAATTTGAGAAATTTTGCCTGTCCGGGGTCAAGCAAAATGGCCATTTTTTCAGTATTTTAAGGGTATTTCAAGAAAGTTGCTTCAGGCAATGTAAAAGTGGAGCTTTCTACGCCATATTTGGTCAAGAACTCTAAATTGGCTGTCTGGTGGAAATAAAGATGGTTTGGTTAGTATTTGAGACATCAAGAAATTTGAGAAATTTTGCATGTCCGGAGTCAGGGAAAATGGCTATTTTTATGTATTTTAAGGGTATTTCAAGAAAGTTGATTTAGGCAATGTAAAAGTGGAGCTTTTTAAGCCAAAATTGGTCAGGAACTCTAAATTGGCATTCTGATGGAAATAAGGACGGTTTGGTTAGTATTTGAGACATCAAGAAATTTGAGAAATTTTGCCTGTCCGGAGTCAGGCAAAATGGCCATTTTTTCAGTATTTTAAGGGTATTTCAAGAAAGTTGTTTTAGGCAATGTAAAAGTGAAGCTTTTTAAGCCAAATTTGGTCAGGAACTCTACAATGGCATTCTGATGGAAATAAGGATGGTTTGGTTAGTATTTGAGACATCAAAAAATTTGAGAAATTATCCATGTCTGGAGTCAGGCAAATAGCCCATTTTTCAGTATTTTAACGGTATTTCAAGAAAGTTGCTTCAGGCAATGTAAAAGTGCAGCTTTTTAAGCCAAATTTGGTCAGGAACTCTACATTGGCATTCTGGGAGAAATAAGGATGGTTTGGTTACTATTTTAGACACCAAGAAATTTGTGAAATTTTGCATGTCCGGAGTCAGGCAAAATGGCCATTTTTTCAGTATTTCAAGGGTATTTCAAGAAAGTTGCTTTAGGCAATGTAAAACAGGAGCTTTTTAAGCCAAATTTGGTCAGGAACTCTATAATGGCATTCTGATGGAAATAAGGATGGTTTGGTTAGTATTTGAGACATCAAGAAATTTGAGAAATTTTGCATGTCGCGAGTCAGGAAAAATTGCCATTTTTCAGTATTTTAACGGTATTTCAAGAAAGTTGATTTAGGCAATGTAAAAGTGGAGCTTTTTAAGCCAAATTTGGTCAGGAACTCTAAATTGGAATTCTGATGGAAATAAGGATGGTTTGGTTAGTATTTGAGACATCAAAAAGTTTGAGAAATTTTGCATGTCTGGAGTCAGGCAAATAGGCCATTTTTCAGTATTTTAACAGTATTTCAAGAAAGTGTCTTTAGGCAAAGTAAAGTTGAAGCTTTTAATGCCAAATTTGGTCAGGAACTCTAAATTGGCATTCTCATGGAAATAAGAATTGTTTAGTTAGTATTTGAGACATCAAGAAATTTGAGATATTTTGCATGTCCGGAGTCAGACAAAATGGCCATTTTTCAGTATTTTAAGGGTTTTTCAAGAAAGTTGCTTTAGGCAACGTAAAACTGGAGCTTTTTAAGCCAAATTTGGTCAGGAGCTCTAAATTGGCATTCTGATGGAAATAAGGATGGTTTGGTTAGTATTTGAGACATCAAGAAATTTGAGAAATTTTGCCTGTCCGGGGTCAGGCAAAATGGCCATTTTTTCAGTATTTTAAGGGTATTTCAAGAAAGTTGCTTCAGGCAATGTAAAAGTGCAGCTTTTTAAGCCAAATTTGGTCAGGAACTCTACATTTGCATTCTGGTGGAAATAAGGATGGTTTGGTTACTATTTTAGACACCAAGAAATTTGAGAAATTTTGCATGTCCGGAGTCAGGCTGAATGGCCATTTTTTCAGTATTTCAAGGGTATTTCAAGAAAGTTGCTTTAGGCAATGTAAAACAGGAGCTTTTTAAGCCAAATTTGGTCAGGAACTCTAAATTGGCATTCTGATGGAAATAAGGACGGTTTGGTTAGTATTTGAGACATCAAGAAACTTGAGAAATTTTGCCTGTCCGGGGTCAGGCAAAATGGCCATTTTTTCAGTATTTTAAGGGTATTTCAAGAAAGTTGCTTTAGGCAATGTAAAACAGGAGCTTTTTAAGCCAAATTTGGTCAGGAACTCTATAATGGCATTCTGATGGAAATAAGGATGGTTTGGTTAGTATTTGAGACATCAAGAAATTTGAGAAGTTTTGCATGTCGCGAGTCAGGCAAAATTGCCATTTTTCAGTATTTTAACGGTATTTCAAGAAAGTGCTTTAGGCAATGTAAAAGTGGAGCTTTTTAAGCCAAATTTGGTCAGGAACTCTAAATTGGAATTCTGATGGAAATAAGGATGGTTTGGTTAGTATTTGAAACATCAAAAAGTTTGAGCAATTTTGCATGTCTGGAGTCAGGCAAATAGGCCATTTTTCAGTATTTTAACGGTATTTCAAGAAAGTTGCTTTAGGCAAAGTAAAGTTGAAGCTTTTAATGCCAAATTTGGTCAGGAACTCTAAATTGGCATTCTCATGGAAATAAGAATTGTTTAGTTAGTATTTGAGACATCAAGAAATTTGAGATATTTTGCATGTCCGGAGTCAGACAAAATGCCCATTTTTCAGTATTTTAAGGGTATTTCAAGAAAGTTGCTTTAGGCAACGTAAAACTGGAGCTTTTTAAGCCAAATTTGGTCAGGAACTCTAAATTGGCATTCTGATGGAAATAAGGACGGTTTGGTTATTATTTGAGACATGAAGAAATTTGAGAAATTTTGCCTGTCCGGGGTCAAGCAAAATGGCCATTTTTTCAGTATTTTAAGGGTATTTCAAGAAAGTTGCTTCAGGCAATGTAAAAGTGGAGCTTTCTACGCCATATTTGGTCAAGAACTCTAAATTGGCTGTCTGGTGGAAATAAAGATGGTTTGGTTAGTATTTGAGACATCAAGAAATTTGAGAAATTTTGCATGTCCGGAGTCAGGGAAAATGGCTATTTTTATGTATTTTAAGGGTATTTCAAGAAAGTTGATTTAGGCAATGTAAAAGTGGAGCTTTTTAAGCCAAAATTGGTCAGGAACTCTAAATTGGCATTCTGATGGAAATAAGGACGGTTTGGTTAGTATTTGAGACATCAAGAAATTTGAGAAATTTTGCCTGTCCGGAGTCAGGCAAAATGGCCATTTTTTCAGTATTTTAAGGGTATTTCAAGAAAGTTGTTTTAGGCAATGTAAAAGTGAAGCTTTTTAAGCCAAATTTGGTCAGGAACTCTACAATGGCATTCTGATGGAAATAAGGATGGTTTGGTTAGTATTTGAGACATCAAAAAATTTGAGAAATTATCCATGTCTGGAGTCAGGCAAATAGCCCATTTTTCAGTATTTTAACGGTATTTCAAGAAAGTTGCTTCAGGCAATGTAAAAGTGCAGCTTTTTAAGCCAAATTTGGTCAGGAACTCTACATTGGCATTCTGGGAGAAATAAGGATGGTTTGGTTACTATTTTAGACACCAAGAAATTTGTGAAATTTTGCATGTCCGGAGTCAGGCAGAATGGCCATTTTTTCAGTATTTCAAGGGTATTTCAAGAAAGTTGCTTTAGGCAATGTAAAACAGGAGCTTTTTAAGCCAAATTTGGTCAGGAACTCTATAATGGCATTCTGATGGAAATAAGGATGGTTTGGTTAGTATTTGAGACATCAAGAAATTTGAGAAATTTTGCATGTCGCGAGTCAGGAAAAATTGCCATTTTTCAGTATTTTAACGGTATTTCAAGAAAGTTGATTTAGGCAATGTAAAAGTGGAGCTTTTTAAGCCAAATTTGGTCAGGAACTCTAAATTGGAATTCTGATGGAAATAAGGATGGTTTGGTTAGTATTTGAGACATCAAAAAGTTTGAGAAATTTTGCATGTCTGGAGTCAGGCAAATAGGCCATTTTTCAGTATTTTAACAGTATTTCAAGAAAGTGTCTTTAGGCAAAGTAAAGTTGAAGCTTTTAATGCCAAATTTGGTCAGGAACTCTAAATTGGCATTCTCATGGAAATAAGAATTGTTTAGTTAGTATTTGAGACATCAAGAAATTTGAGATATTTTGCATGTCCGGAGTCAGACAAAATGGCCATTTTTCAGTATTTTAAGGGTTTTTCAAGAAAGTTGCTTTAGGCAACGTAAAACTGGAGCTTTTTAAGCCAAATTTGGTCAGGAGCTCTAAATTGGCATTCTGATGGAAATAAGGATGGTTTGGTTAGTATTTGAGACATCAAGAAATTTGAGAAATTTTGCCTGTCCGGGGTCAGGCAAAATGGCCATTTTTTCAGTATTTTAAGGGTATTTCAAGAAAGTTGCTTCAGGCAATGTAAAAGTGCAGCTTTTTAAGCCAAATTTGGTCAGGAACTCTACATTTGCATTCTGAAGGAAATAAGGATGGTTTGGTTACTATTTTAGACACCAAGAAATTTGAGAAATTTTGCATGTCCGGAGTCAGGCTGAATGGCCATTTTTTCAGTATTTCAAGGGTATTTCAAGAAAGTTGCTTTAGGCAATGTAAAACAGGAGCTTTTTAAGCCAAATTTGGTCAGGAACTCTAAATTGGCATTCTGATGGAAATAAGGACGGTTTGGTTAGTATTTGAGACATCAAGAAACTTGAGAAATTTTGCCTGTCCGGGGTCAGGCAAAATGGCCATTTTTTCAGTATTTTAAGGGTATTTCAAGAAAGTTGCTTTAGGCAACGTAAAACTGGAGCTTTTTAAGCCAAATTTGGTCAGGAACTCTAAATTGGCATTCTGATGGAAATAAGGACGGTTTGGTTAGTATTTGAGACATCAAGAAATTTGAGAAATTTTGCCTGTCCAGAGTCAGGCAAAATGGCCATTTTTTCAGTATTTTAAGGGTATTTCAAGAAAGTTGCTTTAAGCAATGTAGAACAGGAGCTTTTTAAGCCAAATTTGGTCATTAACTCTATAATGGCATTCTGATGGAAATAAGGATGGTTTGGTGAGTATTTGAGACATCAAAAAATTTGAGAAATTATCCATGTCTGGAGTCAGGCAAATAGGCCATTTTTCAGTATTTTAACGGTATTTCAAGAAAGTTGCTTCAGGCAATGTAAAAGTGCAGCTTTTTAAGCCAAATTTCATCAGAAACTCTACATTGGCATTCTGGTGGAAATAAGGATGGTTTGGTTACTATTTTAGACACCAAGAAATTTGAGAAATTTTGCATGTCCGGAGTCAGGCAAAATGGCCATTTTTTCAGTATTTCAAGGGTATTTCAAGAAAGTTGCTTTAGGCAATGTAAAACAGGAGCTTTTTAAGCCAAATTTGGTCAGGAACTCTAAATTGGCATTCTGATGGAAATAAGGACGGTTTGGTTAGTATTTGAGACATCAAGAAATTTGAGAAATTTTGCCTGTCCAGAGTCAGGCAAAATGGCCATTTTTTCAGTATTTTAAGGGTATTTCAAGAAAGTTGCTTTAAGCAATGTAGAACAGGAGCTTTTTAAGCCAAATTTGGTCATTAACTCTATAATGGCATTCTGATGGAAATAAGGATGGTTTGGTGAGTATTTGAGACATCAAAAAATTTGAGAAATTATCCATGTCTGGAGTCAGGCAAATAGGCCTTTTTTCAGTATTTTAACGGTATTTCAAGAAAGTTGCTTCAGGCAATGTAAAAGTGCAGCTTTTTAAGCCAAATTTCATCAGAAACTCTACATTGGCATTCTGGTGGAAATAAGGATGGTTTGGTTACTATTTTAGACACCAAGAAATTTGAGAAATTTTGCATGTCCAGAGTCAGGCAAAATGGCCATTTTTTCAGTATTTCAAGGGTATTTCAAGAAAGTTGCTTTAGGCAATGTAAAACAGGAGCTTTTTAAGCCAAATTTGGTCAGGAACTCTAAATTGGCATTCTGATGGAAATAAGGACGGTTTGGTTAGTATTTGAGACATCAAGAAATTTGAGAAATTTTGCCTGTCCAGAGTCAGGCAAAATGGCCATTTTTTCAGTATTTTAAGGGTATTTCAAGAAAGTTGCTTTAAGCAATGTAGAACAGGAGCTTTTTAAGCCAAATTTGGTCATTAACTCTATAATGGCATTCTGATGGAAATAAGGATGGTTTGGTGAGTATTTGAGACATCAAAAAATTTGAGAAATTATCCATGTCTGGAGTCAGGCAAATAGGCCTTTTTTCAGTATTTTAACGGTATTTCAAGAAAGTTGCTTCAGGCAATGTAAAAGTGCAGCTTTTTAAGCCAAATTTCATCAGAAACTCTACATTGGCATTCTGGTGGAAATAAGGATGGTTTGGTTACTATTTTAGACACCGAGAAATTTGAGAAATTTTGCATGTCCGGAGTCAGGCAAAATGGCCATTTTTTCAGTATTTCAAGGGTATTTCAAGAAAGTTGCTTTAGGCAATGTAAAACAGGAGCTTTTTAAGCCAAATTTGGTCAGGAACTCTAAATTGGCATTCTGATGGAAATAAGGATGGTTTGGTTAGTATTTGAGACATCAAGAAATTTGAGAAATTTTGCATGTCGCGAGTCAGGCAAAATTGCCATTTTTCAGTATTTTAACGGTATTTCAAGAAAGTGCTTTAGGCAATGTAAAAGTGGAGCTTTTTAAGCCAAATTTGGTCAGGAACTCTAAATTGGAATTCTGATGGAAATAAGGATGGTTTGGTTAGTATTTGAGACATCAAAAAGTTTGAGCAATTTTGCATGTCTGGAGTCAGGCAAATAGGCCATTTTTCAGTATTTTAACGGTATTTCAAGAAAGTTGCTTCAGGCAATGTAAAAGTGCAGCTTTTTAAGCCAAATTTGGTCAGAAACTCTACATTGGCATTCTGGTGGAAATAAGGATGGTTTGGTTACTATTTTAGACACCAAAAAATTTGAGAAATTTTGCCTGTCCGGGGTCAGGCAAAATGGCCATTTTTTCAGTATTTTAAGGGTATTTCAAGAAAGTTGCTTCAGGCAATGTAAAAGTGGAGCTTTCTACGCCATATTTGGTCAAGAACTCTAAATTGGCTGTCTGGTGGAAATAAGGATGGTTTGGTTAGTATTTGAGACATCAAGAAATTTGAGAAATTTTGCATGTCCGGAGTCAGGGAAAATGGCTATTTTTATGTATTTTAAGGGTATTTCAAGAAAGTTGATTTAGGCAATGTAAAAGTGGAGCTTTTCAAGCCAAATTTGCTCAAAAACTCTAAATTGGCATTCTGATGGAATTGAGGATGGTTTGGTTAGTATTTGAGACATCAAGAAATTTGAGAAATTTTGCATGTCCGGAGTCAGGCAAAATGCCTATTTTTCAGTATTTTAAGGGTATTTCAAGAAAGTTGCTTTAGGTAACGTAAAACTGGAGCTTTTTAAGCCAAATTTGGTCAGGAACTCTATAATGGCATTCTGATGGAAATAAGGATGGTTTGGTTACTATTTGAGACATCAAGAAATTTGAGAAATTTTGCATGTCGCGAGTCAGGAAAAATTGCCATTTTTCAGTATTTTAACGGTATTTCAAGAAAGTTGCTTTAGGCAATGTAAAAGTGGAGCTTTTTAAGCCAAATTTGGTCAGGAACTCTATAATGGCATTCTGATGGAATTAAGGATGGTTTGGTTAGTATTTGAGACATCAAGAAATTTGAGAAATTTCGCCTGTCCGAAGTCAGGCAACATCGACATTTTTCAGTGTTTTAAGGGTATTTCAAGAAAAATGATTTAGGCAATGTAAAAGTGGAGCTTTTTAAGCCTAATTTGGTCAGAAACTCTACATTGGAATTCTGATGGAAATAAGGATAGTTTGGTTAGTATTTTAGACACCAAGAAATTTGAGAAATTTTGCATGTCTGGAGTCAGGCAAAATGGCCATTTTTTCAGTATTTTAAGGGTATTTCAAGAAAGTTGCTTCAGGCAATGTAAAAGTGGAGGTTTCTACGCCATATTTGGTCAAGAACTCTAAATTGGCTGTCTGGTGGAAATAAGGATGGTTTTGTTAGTATTTGAGACATCAAGAAATTTGAGAAATTTTGCATGTCCGGAGTCATGGGAAATGGCTATTTTTATGTATTTTAAGGGTATTTCAAGAAAGTTGATTTAGGCAATGTAAAAGTGGAGCTTTTCAAGCTAAATTTGGTCAGAAACTCTAAATTGGCATTCTGATGGAAATGAGGATGGTTTGGTTAGTATTTGAGACATCAAGAAATTTGAGAAATTTTGCATGTCGGGAGTCAGGCAAAATGGCTATTTTTCAGCATTTTAAGGGTATTTCAAGAAAGTTGCTTTAGGCAATGTAAAAGTGGAGCTTTTTAAGCAAAATTTGGTCAGGAACTCTAAATTGGCATTCTGATAGAAATAAGGATGGTTTTGTTAGTATTTGAGATATGACGAAATTTGAGAAATTTTCATGTCTGGAGTCAAGCAATATGGCCATTTTTTCAGTATTTTAAGGGTATTTCAAGAAAGTTGCTTCAGCAATGTAAAAATGGAGCTTTCTATGCCATATTTGGTCAGGAACTCTAAATTGGCATTCTGGTGGAAATAAGGATGGTTTGGTTAGTATTTGAGACATCAAGAAATTTGAGAATTTTTGCATGTCCGGAGTCAGGCAAAATGGCTATTTTTATGTATTTTAAGGGTATTTCAAGAAAGTTGATTTAGGCAATGTAAAAGTGGAGCTTTTGAAGCCAAGTTTGGTCAGAAACTCTAAATTGGCATTCTGATGGAACTGAGGATTGTTTGGTTAGTATTTGAGACATCAAGAAATTTGAGAAATTTTGCATGTCCGGAGTCAGGCAATATAGACAATTTTTTAGTATTTTAAGGGTATTTCAAGAAAGTTGCTTCAGGCAATGTAAAAGTGGAGCTTTCTAAGCCAAATTTGGTCAGGAACTCTAAATTTGCATTCTGGTGGAAATAAGGATGGTTTGGTTAGTATTTGAGACATGACGAAATTTGACAAATTTTGCATGTCTGGAGTCAGGCAATATGGCCATTTTTTCAGTATTTTAAGGGTATTTCAAGAAAGTTGCTTTAGGCAATGAGAAAGTGGAGATTTTGAAGCTAAATTTGGTCAGGAACTCTAAATTGGCATTTAGATGGAAATAAGGATGGTTTGGTTAGTATTTGAGACATCAAGAAATTTGAGAAATTTTGCATGTCCGGAGTCAGGCAAAATGGCTATTTTTCAGTATTTT
The DNA here is from genome assembly GCA_963855995.1 of Muricea muricata. Taxonomy (NCBI): domain Eukaryota; kingdom Metazoa; phylum Cnidaria; class Anthozoa; order Malacalcyonacea; family Plexauridae; genus Muricea; species Muricea muricata. The sequence continues at coordinate 20,676,048 of OY979717.1, read as the reverse complement.
AAGGGTATTTGAAGAAAGTTGCTTTAGGCAACGTAACACTGGAGCTTTTTAAGCCAAATTTGGTCAGGTACTGTAAATTGGCATTCTGATGGAAATAAGGACGGTTTGGTTAGTATTTGAGACATGAAGAAATTTGAGAAATTTTGCCTGTCCGGGGTCAGGCAAAATGGCCATTTTTTCAGTATTTTAAGGGTATTTCAAGAAAGTTGCTTTAGGCAATGTAGAACAGGAGCTTTTTAAGCCAAATTTGGTCAGGAACTCTATAATGGCATTCTGATGGAAATAAGGACGGTTTGGTTTGTATTTGAGACATCAAAAAATTTGAGAAATTATCCATGTCTGGAGTCAGGCAAATAGGCCATTTTTCAGTATTTTAACGCTATTTCAAGAAAGTTGCTTCAGGCAATGTAAAAGTGCAGCTTTTTAAGCCAAATTTGGTCAGGAACTCTACATTGGCATTCTGGTGGAAATAAGGATGGTTTGGTTACTATTTTAGACAGCAAGAAATTTGAGAAATTTTGCATGTCCGGAGTCAGGCTGAATGGCCATTTTTTCAGTATTTCAAGGGTATTTCAAGAAAGTTGCTTTAGGCAATGTAAAACAGGAGCTTTTTAAGCCAAATTTGGTCAGGAACTCTATAATGGCATTCTGATGGAAATAAGGATGGTTTGGTTAGTATTTGAGACATCAAGAAATTTGAGAAATTTTGCATGTCCGGAGTCAGGCAAAATGGCTATTTTTCAGTATTTTAAGGGTATTTCAAGAAAGTTGCTTTAGGCAACGTAACACTGGAGCTTTTTAAGCCAAATTTGGTCAGGAACTCTAAATTGGCATTCTGATGGAAATAAGGACGGTTTGGTTAGTATTTGAGACATGAAGAAATTTGAGAAATTTTGCCTGTCCGGGGTCAGGCAAAATGGCCATTTTTTCAGTATTTTAAGGGTATTTCAAGAAAGTTGCTTTAGGCAACGTAAAACTGGAGCTTTTTAAGCAAAATTTGGTCAGGAACTCTAAATTGGCATTCTGATGGAAATAAGGACGGTTTGGTTAGTATTAGAGACATCAAGAAATTTGAGAAATTTTGCCTGTCCGGAGTCAGGCAAAATGGCCATTTTATCAGTATTTTAAGGGTGTTTTAAAAAAGTTGCTTTAAGCAATGTAGAACAGGAGCTTTTTAAGCCAAATTTGGTCAGGAACTCTATAATGGCATTCTGATGGAAATAAGGACGGTTTGGTTAGTATTTGAGACATCAAAAAATTTGAGAAATTATCCATGTCTGGAGTCAGGCAAATAAGCCATTTTTCAGTATTTTAACGCTATTTCAAGAAAGTTGCTTCAGGCAATGTAAAAGTGCAGCTTTTTAAGCCAAATTTGGTCAGGAACTCTACATTGGCATTCTGGTGGAAATAAGGATGGTTTGGTTACTATTTTAGACAGCAAGAAATTTGAGAAATTTTGCATGTCCGGAGTCAGGCTGAATGGCCATTTTTTCAGTATTTCAAGGGTATTTCAAGAAAGTTGCTTTAGGCAATGTAAAACAGGAGCTTTTTAAGCCAAATTTGGTCAGGAACTCTAAATTGGCATTCTAGTGGAAATAAGGATGGTTTGGTTAGTATTTGAGACATGACGAAATTTGACAAATTTTGCATGTCTGGAGTCAGGCAATATGGCCATTTTTTCAGTATTTTAAGGGTATTTCAAGAAAGTTGCTTTAGGCAATGAAAAAGTGGAGATTTTGAAGCTAAATTTGGTCAGGAACTCTAAATTGGCATTTAGATGGAAATAAGGATGGTTTGGTTAGTATTTGAGACATCAAGAAATTTGAGAAACTTTGCATGTCCGGAGTCAGGCAAAATGGCTATTTTTCAGTATTTTAAGGGTATTTCAAGAAAGTTGCTTTAGGCAATGTAAAAGTGGAGCTTTCTAAGCCAAAATTGGCCATGAACTCTAAATTGGATTCTGATGGAAATAAGGATGGTTTTGTTAGTATTTGAGACATGATGACATTTGAGAAATTTAGCATGTCTGGAGTCAGGAAAATGGCCATTTTTCAGTATTTTAAGGGTATCTCAAGAAAGTTGGTTTAGGCAATGTAAAAGTGGAGCTTTTTAAGCCAAATTTGGTCAGGAACTCTAAATTGGCATTCTGATGGAAATAAGGATGGTTTGGATAGTATTTGAGACATCAAGAAGTTTGAGAAATTTTGCATGTCTGGAGTCAGGCAATATGGCCATTTTTTCAGTATTTTAAGGGTGTTTTAAGAAAGTTGCTTTAGGCAATGTAAAACTGGAGCTTTTTAAGCAAAATTTGGTCAGGAACTTTAAATTGCAATTCTGATAGAAATAAGGATGGTTTGGTTAGTATTTGAGATATGACGAAATTTGAGAAATTTTGCATGTCTGGAGTCAGGCAATATGGCCATTTTTTCAGTATTTTAAGGGTATTTCAAGAAAGTTGCTTCAGGCAATGTAAAAGTGGAGCTTTCTATGCCATATTTGGTCAGGAACTCTAAATTGGCATTCTGGTGGAAATAAGGATGGTTTGGTTAGTATTTGAGACATCAAAAAATTTGAGAAATTTTGCATGTCCGCAGTCAGGCAAAATGGCTATTTTTATGTATTTTAAGGGTATTTCAAGAAAGTTGATTTAGGCAATGTAAAAGTGGAGCTTTTCAAGCCAAATTTGGTCAGAAACTCTAAATTGGCATTCTGATGGAAATGAGAATGGTTTGGTTAGTATTTGAGACATCAAGAAATTTTAGATATTTTGCATGTCCGGAGTCTGGCAATATGGACATTTTTTTAGTATTTTAAGGATATTTCAAGAAAGTTCCTTCAGGCAATGTAAAAGTGGAGCTTTCTAAGCCAAATTTGGTCAGGAACTCTAAAATGGCATTCTGATGGAAATAAGGACGGTTTGGTTAGTATTTGAGACATCAAGAAATTTGAGAAATTTTGCATGTCCGGAGTCAGGCAAAATGGCTATTTTTCAGTATTTTAAGGGTATTTCAAGAAAGTTGCTTTAGGCAATGTAAAAGTGGAGCTTTCTAAGCCAAAATTGGTCATGAACTCTAAATTGGCATTCTGATGGAAATAAGGATGGTTTTGTTAGTATTTGAGAGATGATGACATTTGAGAAATTTAGCATGTCTGGAGCCAGGAAAATGGCCATTTTTCAGTATTTTAAGGGTATTTCAAGAAAGTTGGTTTAGGCAATGTAAAAGTGGAGCTTTTTAAGCCAAATTTGGTCAGGAACTCTAAATTGGCATTCTGATGGAAATAAGGATGGTTTGGATAGTATTTGAGACATCAAGAAGTTTGAGAAATTTTGCATGTCTGGAGTCAGGCAATATGGCCATTTTCTCAGTATTTTAAGGGTGTTTTAAGAAAGTTGCTTTAGGCAATGTAAAACTGGAGCTTTTTAAGCAAAATTTGGTCAAGAACTTTAAATTGCAATTCTGATAGAAATAAGGGTGGTTTGGTTAGTATTTGAGATATGACGAAATTTGAGAAATTTTGCATGTCTGGAGTCAGGCAATATGGCCATTTTTTCAGTATTTTAAGGGTATTTCAAGAAAGTTGCTTCAGGCAATGTAAAAGTGGAGCTTTCTATGCCATATTTGGTCAGGAACTCTAAATTGGCATTCTGGTGGAAATAAGGATGGTTTGGTTAGTATTTGAGACATCAAAAAATTTGAGAAATTTTGCATGTCCGGAGTCAGGCAAAATGGCTATTTTTATGTATTTTAAGGGTATTTCAAGAAAGTTGATTTAGGCAATGTAAAAGTGGAGCTTTTCAAGCCAAATTTGGTCAGAAACTCTAAATTGGCATTCTGATGGAAATGAGAATGGTTTGGTTAGTATTTGAGACATCAAGAAATTTGAGAAATTTTGCATGTCCAGAGTCAGGCAAAATGGCTATTTTTATGTATTTTAAGGGTATTTCAAGAAACTTGATTTAGGCAATGTAAAAGTGGAGCTTTTCAAGCCAAGTTTGGTCAGAAACTCTAAATTGGCATTCTGATGGAACTGAGGATGGTTTGGTTAGTATTTGAGACATCAAGAAATTTGAGAAATTTTGCATGTCCGGAGTCAGGCAAAATGGCTATTTTTCAGTATTTTAAGGGTATTTCAAGAAAGTTGGTTTAGGCAATGTAAAAGTGGAGCTTTCTAAACCAAAATTGGTCATGAACTCTAAATTGGCATTCTGATGGAAATAAGGATGGTTTTGTTAGTATTTGAGACATGATGACATTTGAGAAATTTAGCATGTCTGGAGTCAGGAAAATGGCCATTTTTCAGTATTTTAAGGGTATCTCAAGAAAGTTGGTTTAGGCAATGTAAAAGTGGAGCTTTTTAAGCCAAATTTGGTCAGGAACTCTAAATTGGCATTCTGATGGAAATAAGGATGGTTTGGATAGTATTTGAGACATCAAGAAATTTGAGAAATTTTGCATGTCCGGAGTCAGGCAAAATGGCTATTTTTATGTATTTTAAGGGTATTTCAAGAAACTTGATTTAGGCAATGTAAAAGTGGAGCTTTTTAAGCCTAATTTGGTCAGAAACTCTACATTGGAATTCTAATGGAAATAAGGATGGTTTGGTTAGTATTTTAGACACCAAGAAATTTAAGAAATTTTGCATGTCTGGAGTCAGGCAAAATGGCCATTTTTTCAGTATTTTAAGGGTATTTCAAGAAAGTTGCTTCAGGCAATGTAAAAGTGGAGCTTTCTACGCCATATTTGGTCAAGAACTCTTAATTGGCTGTCTGGTGGAAATAAGGATGGTTTGGTTAGTATTTGAGACATCAAGAATTTTGAGAAATTTTGCATGTCCGGAGTCAGGGAAAATGGCTATTTTTATGTATTTTAAGGGTATTTCAAGAAAGTTGATTTAGGCAATGTAAAAGTGGAGCTTTTCAAGCCCAAATTTGGTCAGAATTTCTAAATTGGCATTCTGATGGAAATGAGCATGGTTTGGTTAGTATTTGAGACATCAAGAAATTTGAGAAATTTTGCATGTCCGGAGTCAGGAAAAATGGCTATTTTTCAGTATTTTAAGGGTATTTCAAGAAAGTTGCTTTAGGCAATGTAAAAGTGGAGCTTTTTAAGCCAAAATTGGTCATGAACTCTAAATTGGCATTCTGATGAAAATAAGGATGGTTTGGTTAGTATTTGAAACATCAAGAAATTTTGCATGTCGGGAGTCAGGCAAAATGGCTATTTTTCAGCATTTTAAGGGTATTTCAAGAAAGTTGCTTTAGGCAATGTAAAAGTGGAGCTTTTTAAGCCAAATTTGGTCAGGAACTCTAAATTAGCATTCTGATGAAAATAAGGATGGTTTGGTTAGTATTTGAGACATGATGACATTTGAGAAATTTAGCATGTCTGGAGTCAGGAAAATGGCCATTTTTCAGTATTTTAAGGGTATTTCAAGAAAGTTGGTTTGGGCAATGTAAAAGTGGAGCTTTTTAAGCCAAATTTGGTCAGGAACTCTAAATTGGCATTCTGATGGAAATAAGGATGATTTGGATAGTATTTGAGACATCAAGAAGTTTGAGAAATTTTGCATGTCTGGAGTCAGGCAATATGGCCATTTTTTCAGTATTTTAAGGGTGTTTTAAGAAAGTTGCTTTAGGCAATGTAAAACTGGAGCTTTTTAAGCAAAATTTGGTCAGGAACTCTAAATTGGCATTCTGATAGAAATAAGGATGGTTTGGTTAGTATTTGAGATATGACGAAATTTGGGAAATTTTCATGTCTGGAGTCAAGCAATATGGCCATTTTTTCAGTATTTTAAGGGTATTTCAAGAAAGTTGCTTCAGCAATGTAAAAGTGGAGCTTTCTATGCCATATTTTGTCAGGAACTCTAAATTGGCATTCTGGTGGAAATAAGGATGGTTTGGTTAGTATTTGAGACATCAAGAAATTTGAGAAATTTTGCATGTCCGGAGTCAGGCAAAATGGCTATTTTTATGTATTTTAAGGGTATTTCAAGAAACTTGATTTAGGCAATGTAAAAGTGGAGCTTTTCAAGCCAAGTTTGGTCAGAAACTCTAAATTGGCATTCTGATGGAACTGAGGATGGTTTGGTTAGTATTTGAGACATCAAGAAATTTGAGAAATTTTGCATGTCCGGAGTCAGGCAATATAGACAATTTTTTAGTATTTTAAGGGTATTTCAAGAAAGTTGCTTCAGGCAATGTAAAAGTGGAGCTTTCTAAGCCAAATTTGGTCAGGAACTCTAAATTGGCATTCTGGTGGAAATAAGGATGGTTTGGTTAGTATTTGAGACATGACGAAATTTGACAAATTTTGCATGTCTGGAGTCAGGCAATATGGCCATTTTTTCAGTAATTTAAGGGTATTTCAAGAAAGTTGCTTTAGGCAATGAAAAAGTGGAGATTTTGAAGCTAAATTTGGTCAGGAACTCTAAATTGGCATTTAGATGGAAATAAGGATGGTTTGGTTAGTATTTTAGACATCAAGAAATTTGAGAAATTTTGCATGTCCGGAGTCAGGCAAAATGGCTATTTTCAGTATTTTAAGGGTATTTCAAGAAAGTTACTTTAGGCAATGTAAAAGTGGAGCTTTCTAAGCCAAAATTGGTCATGAACTCTAAATTGGCATTCTGATGGAAATAAGGATGGTTTTGTTAGTATTTGAGACATGATGACATTTGAGAAATTTAGCATGTCTGGAGTCAGGAAAATGGCCATTTTTCAGTATTTTAAGGGTATCTCAAGAAAGTTGGTTTAGGCAATGTAAAAGTGGAGCTTTTTAAGCCAAATTTGGTCAGGAACTCTAAATTGGCATTCTGATGGAAATAAGGATGGTTTGGATAGTATTTGAGACATCAAGAAGTTTGAGAAATTTTGCATGTCTGGAGTCAGGCAATATGGCCATTTTTTCAGTATTTTAAGGGTGTTTTAAGAAAGTAGCTTTAGGCAATGTAAAACTGGAGCTTTTTAAGCAAAATTTGGTCAGGAACTTTAAATTGCAATTCTGATAGAAATAAGGATGGTTTGGTTAGTATTTGAGATATGACGAAATTTGAGAAATTTTGCATGTCTGGAGTCAGGCAATATGGCCATTTTTTCAGTATTTTAAGGGTATTTCAAGAAAGTTGCTTCAGGCAATGTAAAAGTGGAGCTTTCTATGCCATATTTGGTCAGGAACTCTAAATTGGCATTCTGGTGGAAATAAGGATGGTTTGGTTAGTATTTGAGACATCAAAAAATTTGAGAAATTTTGCATGTCCGCAGTCAGGCAAAATGGCTATTTTTATGTATTTTAAGGGTATTTCAAGAAAGTTGATTTAGGCAATGTAAAAGTGGAGCTTTTCAAGCCAAATTTGGTCAGAAACTCTAAATTGGCATTCTGATGGAAATGAGAATGGTTTGGTTAGTATTTGAGACATCAAGAAATTTTAGATATTTTGCATGTCCGGAGTCAGGCAATATGGACATTTTTTTAGTATTTTAAGGGTATTTCAAGAAAGTTCCTTCAGGCAATGTAAAAGTGGAGCTTTCTAAGCCAAATTTGGTCAGGAACTCTAAAATGGCATTCTGATGGAAATAAGGACGGTTTGGTTAGTATTTGAGACATCAAGAAATTTGAGAAATTTTGCATGTCCGGAGTCAGGCAAAATGGCTATTTTTCAGTATTTTAAGGGTATTTCAAGAAAGTTGCTTTAGGCAATGTAAAAGTGGAGCTTTCTAAGCCAAAATTGGTCATGAACTCTAAATTGGCATTCTGATTGAAATAAGGATGGTTTTGTTAGTATTTGAGAGATGATGACATTTGAGAAATTTAGCATGTCTGGAGCCAGGAAAATGGCCATTTTTCAGTATTTTAAGGGTATTTCAAGAAAGTTGGTTTAGGCAATGTAAAAGTGGAGCTTTTTAAGCCAAATTTGGTCAGGAACTCTAAATTGGCATTCTGATGGAAATAAGGATGGTTTGGATAGTATTTGAGACATCAAGAAGTTTGAGAAATTTTGCATGTCTGGAGTCAGGCAATATGGCCATTTTCTCAGTATTTTAAGGGTGTTTTAAAAAAGTTGCTTTAGGCAATGTAAAACTGGAGCTTTTTAAGCAAAATTTGGTCAGGAACTTTAAATTGCAATTCTGATAGAAATAAGGGTGGTTTGGTTAGTATTTGAGATATGACGAAATTTGAGAAATTTTGCATGTCTGGAGTCAGGCAATATGGCCATTTTTTCAGTATTTTAAGGGTATTTCAAGAAAGTTGCTTCAGGCAATGTAAAAGTGGAGCTTTCTATGCCATATTTGGTCAGGAACTCTAAATTGGCATTCTGGTGGAAATAAGGATGCTTTGGTTAGTATTTGAGACATCAAAAAATTTGAGAAATTTTGCATGTCCGGAGTCAGGCAAAATGGCTATTTTTATGTATTTTAAGGGTATTTCAAGAAAGTTGATTTAGGCAATGTAAAAGTGGAGCTTTTCAAGCCAAATTTGGTCAGAAACTCTAAATTGGCATTCTGATGGAAATGAGAATGGTTTGGTTAGTATTTGAGACATCAAGAAATTTGAGAAATTTTGCATGTCCGGAGTCAGGCAAAATGGCTATTTTTATGTATTTTAAGGGTATTTCAAGAAACTTGATTTAGGCAATGTAAAAGTGGAGCTTTTCAAGCCAAGTTTGGTCAGAAACTCTAAATTGGCATTCTGATGGAACTGAGGATGGTTTGGTTAGTATTTGAGACATCAAGAAATTTGAGAAATTTTGCATGTCCGGAGTCAGGCAAAATGGCTATTTTTCAGTATTTTAAGGGTATTTCAAGAAAGTTGGTTTAGGCAATGTAAAAGTGGAGCTTTCTAAGCCAAAATTGGTCATGAACTCTAAATTGGCATTCTGATGGAAATAAGGATGGTTTTGTTAGTATTTGAGACATGATGACATTTGAGAAATTTAGCATGTCTGGAGTCAGGAAAATGGCCATTTTTCAGTATTTTAAGGGTATCTCAAGAAAGTTGGTTTAGGCAATGTAAAAGTGGAGCTTTTTAAGCCAAATTTGGTCAGGAACTCTAAATTGGCATTCTGATGGAAATAAGGATGGTTTGGATAGTATTTGAGACATCAAGAAGTTTGAGAAATTTTGCATGTCTGGAGTCAGGCAATATGGCCATTTTTTCAGTATTTTAAGGGTGTTTTAAGAAAGTTGCTTTAGGCAATGTAAAACTGGAGCTTTTTAAGCAAAATTTGGTCAGGAACTTTAAATTGCAATTCTGATAGAAATAAGGATGGTTTGGTTAGTATTTGAGATATGACGAAATTTGAGAAATTTTGCATGTCTGGAGTCAGGCAATATGGCCATTTTTTCAGTATTTTAAGGGTATTTCAAGAAAGTTGCTTCAGGCAATGTAAAAGTGGAGCTTTCTATGCCATATTTGGTCAGGAACTCTAAATTGGCATTCTGGTGGAAATAAGGATGGTTTGGTTAGTATTTGAGACATCAAAAAATTTGAGAAATTTTGCATGTCCGGAGTCAGGCAAAATGGCTATTTTTATGTATTTTAAGGGTATTTCAAGAAAATTGATTTAGGCAATGTAAAAGTGGAGCTTTTTAAGCCAAATTTTGTCAGAAACTCTAAATTGGCATTCTGATGGAAATGAGAATGGTTTGGTTAGTATTTGAGACATCAAGAAATTTTAGATATTTTGCATGTCCGGAGTCAGGCAATATGGACATTTTTTTAGTATTTTAAGGGTATTTCAAGAAAGTTGCTTCAGGCAATGTAAAAGTGGAGCTTTCTAAGCCAAATTTGGTCAGGAACTCTAAAATGGCATTCTGATGAAAATAAGGACGGTTTGGTTAGTATTTGAGACATCAAGAAATTTGAGAAATTTTGCATGTCTGGAGTCAGGCAATATGGCCATTTTTTCAGTATTTTAAGGGTAATTCAAGAAAGTTGCTTTAGGTAACGTAAAACTGGAGCTTTTTAAGCCAAATTTGGTCAGGAACTCTAAATTGGCATTTTGATGGAAATAAGGACGGTTTGGTTAGTATTTGAGACATCAAGAAATTTGAGAAATTTTGCCTGTCCGGAGTCAGGCAAAATGGCCATTTTTTCAGTATTTTAAGGGTATTTCAAGAAAGTTGCTTTAAGCAATGTAGAACAGGAGCTTTTTAAGCCAAATTTGGTCAGGAACTCTATAAGGGCATTCTGATGGAAATAAGGATGGTTTGGTTAGTATTTGAGACATCAAAAAATTTGAGAAAATATCCATGTCTGGAGTCAGGCAAATAGGCCATTTTTCAGTATTTTAACGGTATTTCAAGAAAGTTGCTTCAGGCAATGTAAAAGTGCAGCTTTTTAAGCCAAATTTGGTCAGGAACTCTTCATTGGCATTCTGGTGGAAATAAGGATGGTTTGGTTACTATTTTAGACACCAAGAAATTTGAGAAATTTTGCATGTCCGGAGTCAGGAAAAATGGCCATTTTTTCAGTATTTCAAGGTTATTTCAAGAAAGTTGCTTTAGGCAATGTAAAACAGGAGCTTTTTAAGCCAAATTTGGTCAGGAACTCTATAATGGCATTCTGATGGAAATAAGGATGGTTTGGTTAGTTTTTGAGACATCAAGAAATTTGAGAAATTTTGCATGTCTGGAGTCAGGCAATATGGCCATTTTTTCAGTATTTTAAGGGTATTTCAAGAAAGTTGCTTTAGGTAACGTAAAACTGGAGCTTTTTAAGCCAAATTTGGTCAGGAACTCTAAATTGGCATTTTGATGGAAATAAGGACGGTTTGGTTAGTATTTGAGACATCAAGAAATTTTAGAAATTTTGCCTGTCCGGAGTCAGGCAAAATGGCCATTTTTTCAGTATTTTAAGGGTATTTCAAGAAAGTTCTTTAAGCAATGTAGAACAGGAGCTTTTTAAGCCAAATTTGGTCAGGAACTCTAAATTGGCATTTTGATGGAAATAAGGACGGTTTGGTTAGTATTTGAGACATCAAGAAATTTTAGAAATTTTGCCTGTCCGGAGTCAGGCAAAATGGCCATTTTTTCAGTATTTTAAGGGTATTTCAAGAAAGTTGCTTTAAGCAATGTAGAACAGGAGCTTTTTAAGCCAAATTTGGTCAGGAACTCTATAAGGGCATTCTAATGGAAATAAGGATGGTTTGGTTAGTATTTGAGACATCAAAAAATTTGAGAAAATATCCATGTCTGGAGTCAGGCAAATAGGCCATTTTTCAGTATTTTAACGGTATTTCAAGAAAGTTGCTTCAGGCAATGTAAAAGTGCAGCTTTTTAAGCCAAATTTGGTCAGGAACTCTTCATTGGCATTCTGGTGGAAATAAGGATGGTTTGGTTACTACTTTAGACACCAAGAAATTTGAGAAATTTTGCATGTCCGGAGTCAGGAAAAATGGCCATTTTTTCAGTATTTCAAGGTTATTTCAAGAAAGTTTCTTTAGGCAATGTAAAACAGGAGCTTTTTAAGCCAAATTTGGTCAGGAACTCTATAATGGCATTCTGATGGAAATAAGGATGGTTTGGTTATTATTTGAGACATCAAAAAATTTGAGAAATTTTGCATGTCGCGAGTCAGGCAAAATGGCCATTTTTCAGTATTTTAACGGTATTTCAAGAAAGTTGCTTTAGGCAATGTAAAAGTGGAGCTTTTTAAGCCAAATTTGGTCAGGAACTCAAAATTGGCATTCTGATGGAAATAAGGATGGTTTGGTTAGTAGTTGAGACATCAAAAAGTTTGAGAAATTTTGCATGTCTGGAGTCAGGCAAATAGGCCATTTTTCAGTATTTTAACGGTATTTCAAGAAAGTTGCTTTAGGCAAAGTAAAGTTGAAGCTTTTAATGCCAAATTTGGTCAGGAACTCTAAATTGGCATTCTCATGGAAATAAGAATTGTTTAGTTAGTATTTGAGACATCAAGAAATTTGAGATATTTTGCATGTCCGGAGTCAGACAAAATGGCCATTTTTCAGTATTTTAAGGGTATTTCAAGAAAGTTGCTTTAGGCAACGTAAAACTGGAGCTTTTTAAGCCAAATTTGGTCAGGAACTCTAAATTGGCATTCTGATGGAAATAAGGACGGTTTGGTTAGTATTTGAGGCATCAAGAAATTTGAGAAATTTTGCCTGTCCGGAGTCAGGCAAAATGGCCATTTTTTAAGTACTTTAAGGGTATTTCAAGAAAGTTGCTTCAGGCAATGTAAAAGTGGAGCATTCTAAGCCAAATTTGGTCAGGAACTCTATAATGGCATTCTGATGGAAATAAGGATGGTTTGGTTAGTTTTTGAGACATCAAGAAATTTGAGAAATTTTGCATGTCTGGAGTCAGGCAATATGGCCATTTTTTCAGTATTTTAAGGGTATTTCAAGAAAGTTGCTTTAGGTAACGTAAAACTGGAGCTTTTTAAGCCAAATTTGGTCAGGAACTCTAAATTGGCATTTTGATGGAAATAAGGACGGTTTGGTTAGTATTTGAGACATCAAGAAATTTTAGAAATTTTGCCTGTCCGGAGTCAGGCAAAATGGCCATTTTTTCAGTATTTTAAGGGTATTTCAAGAAAGTTGCTTTAAGCAATGTAGAACAGGAGCTTTTTAAGCCAAATTTGGTCAGGAACTCTATAAGGGCATTCTAATGGAAATAAGGACGGTTTGGTTAGTATTTGAGACATCAAAAAATTTGAGAAAATATCCATGTCTGGAGTCAGGCAAATAGGCCATTTTTCAGTATTTTAACGGTATTTCAAGAAAGTTGCTTCAGGCAATGTAAAAGTGCAGCTTTTTAAGCCAAATTTGGTCAGGAACTCTTCATTGGCATTCTGGTGGAAATAAGGATGGTTTGGTTACTACTTTAGACACGAAGAAATTTGAGAAATTTTGCATGTCCGGAGTCAGGAAAAATGGCCATTTTTTCAGTATTTCAAGGTTATTTCAAGAAAGTTGCTTTAGGCAATGTAAAACAGGAGCTTTTTAAGCCAAATTTGGTCAGGAACTCTATAATGGCATTCTGATGGAAATAAGGATGGTTTGGTTATTATTTGAGACATCAAAAAATTTGAGAAATTTTGCATGTCGCGAGTCAGGCAAAATGGCCATTTTTCAGTATTTTAACGGTATTTCAAGAAAGTTGCTTTAGGCAATGTAAAAGTGGAGCTTTTTAAGCCAAATTTGGTCAGGAACTCAAAATTGGCATTCTGATGGAAATAAGGATGGTTTGGTTAGTAGTTGAGACATCAAAAAGTTTGAGAAATTTTGCATGTCTGGAGTCAGGCAAATAGGCCATTTTTCAGTATTTTAACGGTATTTCAAGAAAGTTGCTTTAGGCAAAGTAAAGTTGAAGCTTTTAATGCCAAATTTGGTCAGGAACTCTAAATTGGCATTCTCATGGAAATAAGAATTGTTTAGTTAGTATTTGAGACATCAAGAAATTTGAGATATTTTGCATGTCCGGAGTCAGACAAAATGGCCATTTTTCAGTATTTTAAGGGTATTTCAAGAAAGTTGCTTTAGGCAACGTAAAACTGGAGCTTTTTAAGCCAAATTTGGTCAGGAACTCTAAATTGGCATTCTGATGGAAATAAGGACGGTTTGGTTAGTATTTGAGGCATCAAGAAATTTGAGAAATTTTGCCTGTCCGGAGTCAGGCAAAATGGCCATTTTTTAAGTACTTTAAGGGTATTTCAAGAAAGTTGCTTCAGGCAATGTAAAAGTGGAGCTTTCTAAGCCAAATTTGGTCAGGAACTCTATAATGGCATTCTGATGGAAATAAGGATGGTTTGGATAGTATTTGAGACATCAAGAAGTTTGAGAAATTTTGCATGTCTGGAGTCAGGCAATATGGCCATTTTTTCAGTATTTTAAGGGTGTTTTAAGAAAGTTGCTTTAGGCAATGTAAAACTGGAGCTTTTTAAGCAAAATTTGGTCAGGAACTTTAAATTGCAATTCTGATAGAAATAAGGATGGTTTGGTTCGTATTTGAGATATGACGAAATTTGAGAAATTTTGCATGTCTGGAGTCAGGCAATATGGCCATTTTTCAGTATTTTAAGGGTATTTCAAGAAAGCTGCTTCAGGCAATGTAAAAGTGGACCTTTCTATGCCATATTTGGTCAGGAACTCTAAATTGGCATTCTGGTGGAAATAAGGATGGTTTGGTTAGTATTTGAGACATCAAAAAATTTGAGAAATTTTGCATGTCCGGAGTCAGGCAAAATGGCTATTTTTATGTATTTTAAGGGTATTTCAAGAAAGTTGATTTAGGCAATGTAAAAGTGGAGCTTTTCAAGCCAAATTTGGTCAGAAACTCTAAATTGGCATTCTGATGGAAATGAGAATGGTTTGGTTAGTATTTGAGACATCAAGAAATTTTAGATATTTTGCATGTCCGGAGTCAGGCAATATGGACATTTTTTTAGTATTTTAAGGGTATTTCAAGAAAGTTCCTTTAGGCAATGTAAAAGTGGAGCTTTCTAAGCCAAATTTGGTCATGAACTCTAAATTGGCATTCTGATGGAAATAAGGATGGTTTTGTTAGTATTTGAGAGATGATGACATTTGAGAAATTTAGCATGTCTGGAGCCAGGAAAATGGCCATTTTTCAGTATTTTAAGGGTATTTCAAGAAAGTTGGTTTAGGCAATGTAAAAGTGGAGCTTTTTAAGCCAAATTTGGTCAGGAACTCTAAATTGGAATTCTGATGGAAATAAGGATGGTTTGGATAGTATTTGAGACATCAAGAAGTTTGAGAAATTTTGCATGTCTGGAGTCAGGCAATATGGCCATTTTTTCAGTATTTTAAGGGTGTTTTAAGAAAGTTGCTTTAGGCAATGTAAAACTGGAGCTTTTTAAGCAAAATTTGGTCAGGAACTTTAAATTGCAATTCTGATAGAAATAAGGATGGTTTGGTTAGTATTTGAAATATGACGAAATTTGAGAAATTTTGCATGTCTGGAGTCAGGCAATATGGCCATTTTTTCAGTATTTTAAGGGTATTTCAAGAAAGTTGCTTCAGGCAATGTAAAAGTGGAGCTTTCTATGCCATATTTGGTCAGGAACTCTAAATTGGCATTCTGGTGGAAATAAGGATGGTTTGGTTAGTATTTGAGAAATCAAAAAATTTGAGAAATTTTGCATGTCCGGAGTCAGGCAAAATGGCTATTTTTATGTATTTTAAGGGTATTTCAAGAAAGTTGATGTAGGCAATGTAAAAGTGGAGCTTTTCAAGCCAAATTTGGTCAGAAACTCTAAATTGGCATTCTGATGGAAATGAGAATGGTTTGGTTAGTATTTGAGACATCAAGAAATTTTAGATATTTTGCATGTCCGGAGTCAGGCAATATGGACATTTTTTTAGTATTTTAAGGGTATTTCAAGAAAGTTGCTTTAGGCAATGTAAAAGTGGAGCTTTCTAAGCCAAATTTGGTCAGGAACTCTAAAATGGCATTCTGATGAAAATAAGGACGGTTTGGTTAGTATTTGAGACATCAAGAAATTTGAGAAATTTTGCATGTCTGGAGTCAGGCAATATGGCCATTTTTTCAGTATTTTAAGGGTAATTCAAGAAAGTTGCTTTAGGTAACGTAAAACTGGAGCTTTTTAAGCCAAATTTGGTCAGGAACTCTAAATTGGCATTTTGATGGAAATAAGGACGGTTTGGTTAGTATTTGAGACATCAAGAAATTTGAGAAATTTTGCCTGTCCGGAGTCAGGCAAAATGGCCATTTTTTCAGTATTTTAAGGGTATTTCAAGAAAGTTGCTTTAAGCAATGTAGAACAGGAGCTTTTTAAGCCAAATTTGGTCAGGAACTCTATAAGGGCATTCTGATGGAAATAAGGATGGTTTGGTTAGTATTTGAGACATCAAAAAATTTGAGAAAATATCCATGTCTGGAGTCAGGCAAATAGGCCATTTTTCAGTATTTTAACGGTATTTCAAGAAAGTTGCTTCAGGCAATGTAAAAGTGCAGCTTTTTAAGCCAAATTTGGTCAGGAACTCTTCATTGGCATTCTGGTGGAAATAAGGATGGTTTGGTTACTATTTTAGACACCAAGAAATTTGAGAAATTTTGCATGTCCGGAGTCAGGAAAAATGGCCATTTTTTCAGTATTTCAAGGTTATTTCAAGAAAGTTGCTTTAGGCAATGTAAAACAGGAGCTTTTTAAGCCAAATTTGGTCAGGAACTCTATAATGGCATTCTGATGGAAATAAGGATGGTTTGGTTAGTTTTTGAGACATCAAGAAATTTGAGAAATTTTGCATGTCTGGAGTCAGGCAATATGGCCATTTTTTCAGTATTTTAAGGGTATTTCAAGAAAGTTGCTTTAGGTAACGTAAAACTGGAGCTTTTTAAGCCAAATTTGGTCAGGAACTCTAAATTGGCATTTTGATGGAAATAAGGACGGTTTGGTTAGTATTTGAGACATCAAGAAATTTTAGAAATTTTGCCTGTCCGGAGTCAGGCAAAATGGCCATTTTTTCAGTATTTTAAGGGTATTTCAAGAAAGTTGCTTTAAGCAATGTAGAGCAGGAGCTTTTTAAGCCAAATTTGGTCAGGAACTCTATAAGGGCATTCTAATGGAAATAAGGATGGTTTGGTTAGTATTTGAGACATCAAAAAATTTGAGAAAATATCCATGTCTGGAAACAGGCAAATAGGCCATTTTTCAGTATTTTAACGGTATTTCAAGAAAGTTGCTTCAGGCAATGTAAAAGTGCAGCTTTTTAAGCCAAATTTGGTCAGGAACTCTTCATTGGCATTCTGGTGGAAATAAGGATGGTTTGGTTACTACTTTAGACACCAAGAAATTTGAGAAATTTTGCATGTCCGGAGTCAGGAAAAATGGCCATTTTTTCAGTATTTCAAGGTTATTTCAAGAAAGTTGCTTTAGGCAATGTAAAACAGGAGCTTTTTAAGCCAAATTTGGTCAGGAACTCTATAATGGCATTCTGATGGAAATAAGGATGGTTTGGTTATTATTTGAGACATCAAAAAATTTGAGAAATTTTGCATGTCGCGAGTCAGGCAAAATGGCCATTTTTCAGTATTTTAAGGGTATTTCAAGAAAGTTGCTTTAGGCAATGTAAAAGTGGAGCTTTTTAAGCCAAATTTGGTCAGGAACTCAAAATTGGCATTCTGATGGAAATAAGGATGGTTTGGTTAGTAGTTGAGACATCAAAAAGTTTGAGAAATTTTGCATGTCTGGAGTCAGGCAAATAGGCCATTTTTCAGTATTTTAACGGTATTTCAAGAAAGTTGCTTTAGGCAAAGTAAAGTTGAAGCTTTTAATGCCAAATTTGGTCAGGAACTCTAAATTGGCATTCTCATGGAAATAAGAATTGTTTAGTTAGTATTTGAGACATCAAGAAATTTGAGATATTTTGCATGTCCGGAGTCAGACAAAATGGCCATTTTTCAGTATTTTAAGGGTATTTCAAGAAAGTTGCTTTAGGCAACGTAAAACTGGAGCTTTTTAAGCCAAATTTGGTCAGGAACTCTAAATTGGCATTCTGATGGAAATAAGGACGGTTTGGTTAGTATTTGAGACATCAAGAAATTTGAGAAATTTTGCCTGTCCAGAGTCAGGCAAAATGGCCATTTTTTCAGTATTTTAAGGGTATTTCAAGAAAGTTGCTTTAAGCAATGTAGAACAGGAGCTTTTTAAGCCAAATTTGGTCATTAACTCTATAATGGCATTCTGATGGAAATAAGGATGGTTTGGTGAGTATTTGAGACATCAAAAAATTTGAGAAATTATCCATGTCTGGAGTCAGGCAAATAGGCCTTTTTTCAGTATTTTAACGGTATTTCAAGAAAGTTGCTTCAGGCAATGTAAAAGTGCAGCTTTTTAAGCCAAATTTCATCAGAAACTCTACATTGGCATTCTGGTGGAAATAAGGATGGTTTGGTTACTATTTTAGACACCAAGAAATTTGAGAAATTTTGCATGTCCGGAGTCAGGCAAAATGGCCATTTTTTCAGTATTTCAAGGGTATTTCAAGAAAGTTGCTTTAGGCAATGTAAAACAGGAGCTTTTTAAGCCAAATTTGGTCAGGAACTCTATAATTGCATTCTGATGGAAATAAGGATGGTTTGGTTAGTATTTGAGACATCAAGAAATTTGAGAAATTTTGCATGTCGCGAGTCAGGCAAAATTGCCATTTTTCAGTATTTTAACGGTATTTCAAGAAAGTGCTTTAGGCAATGTAAAAGTGGAGCTTTTTAAGCCAAATTTGGTCAGGAACTCTAAATTGGAATTCTGATGGAAATAAGGACGGTTTGGTTAGTATTTGAGACATCAAGAAACTTGAGAAATTTTGCCTGTTCGGGGTCAGGCAAAATGGCCATTTTTTCAGTATTTTAAGGGTATTTCAAGAAAGTTGCTTTAGGCAACGTAAAACTGGAGCTTTTTAAGCCAAATTTGGTCAGGAACTCTAAATTGGCATTCTGATGGAAATAAGGACGGTTTGGTTAGTATTTGAGACATCAAGAAATTTGAGAAATTTTGCCTGTCCAGAGTCAGGCAAAATGGCCATTTTTTCAGTATTTTAAGGGTATTTCAAGAAAGTTGCTTTAAGCAATGTAGAACAGGAGCTTTTTAAGCCAAATTTGGTCATTAACTCTATAATGGCATTCTGATGGAAATAAGGATGGTTTGGTGAGTATTTGAGACATCAAAAAATTTGAGAAATTATCCATGTCTGGAGTCAGGCAAATAGGCCTTTTTTCAGTATTTTAACGGTATTTCAAGAAAGTTGCTTCAGGCAATGTAAAAGTGCAGCTTTTTAAGCCAAATTTCATCAGAAACTCTACATTGGCATTCTGGTGGAAATAAGGATGGTTTGGTTACTATTTTAGACACCAAGAAATTTGAGAAATTTTGCATGTCCGGAGTCAGGCAAAATGGCCATTTTTTCAGTATTTCAAGGGTATTTCAAGAAAGTTGCTTTAGGCAATGTAAAACAGGAGCTTTTTAAGCCAAATTTAGTCAGGAACTCTATAATTGCATTCTGATGGAAATAAGGATGGTTTGGTTAGTATTTGAGACATCAAGAAATTTGAGAAATTTTGCATGTCGCGAGTCAGGCAAAATTGCCATTTTTCAGTATTTTAACGGTATTTCAAGAAAGTGCTTTAGGCAATGTAAAAGTGGAGCTTTTTAAGCCAAATTTGGTCAGGAACTCTAAATTGGAATTCTGATGGAAATAAGGATGGTTTGGTTAGTATTTGAGACATCAAAAAGTTTGAGCAATTTTGCATGTCTGGAGTCAGGCAAATAGGCCATTTTTCAGTATTTTAACGGTATTTCAAGAAAGTTGCTTCAGGCAATGTAAAAGTGCAGCTTTTTAAGCCAAATTTGGTCAGAAACTCTACATTGGCATTCTGGTGGAAATAAGGATGGTTTGGTTACTATTTTAGACACCAAAAAATTTGAGAAATTTTGCCTGTCCGGGGTCAGGCAAAATGGCCATTTTTTCAGTATTTTAAGGGTATTTCAAGAAAGTTGCTTCAGGCAATGTAAAAGTGGAGCTTTCTACGCCATATTTGGTCAAGAACTCTAAATTGGCTGTCTGGTGGAAATAAGGATGGTTTGGTTAGTATTTGAGACATCAAGAAATTTGAGAAATTTTGCATGTCCGGAGTCAGGGAAAATGGCTATTTTTATGTATTTTAAGGGTATTTCAAGAAAGTTGATTTAGGCAATGTAAAAGTGGAGCTTTTCAAGCCAAATTTGCTCAAAAACTCTAAATTGGCATTCTGATGGAATTGAGGATGGTTTGGTTAGTATTTGAGACATAAAGAAATTTGAGAAATTTTGCATGTCCGGAGTCAGGCAAAATGCCTATTTTTCAGTATTTTAAGGGTATTTCAAGAAAGTTGCTTTAGGTAACGTAAAACTGGAGCTTTTTAAGCCAAAATTGGTCAGGAACTCTAAATTGGCATTCTGATGGAAATAAGGACGGTTTGGTTAGTATTTGAGACATCAAGAAATTTGAGAAATTTTGCCTGTCCGGAGTCAGCCAAAATGGCCATTTTTTCAGTATTTTAAGGGTATTTCAAGAAAGTTGCTTTAGGCAATGTAAAAGTGGAGCTTTTTAAGCCAAATTTGGTCAGGAACTCTACAATGGCATTCTAATGGAAATAAGGATGGTTTGGTTAGTATTTGAGACTTCAAAAAATTTGAGAAATTATCCATGTCTGGAGTCAGGCAAATAGCCCATTTTTCAGTATTTTAACGGTATTTCAAGAAAGTTGCTTTAGGCAATGTAAAAGTGCAGCTTTTTGAGCCAAATTTGGTCAGGAACTCTACATTGGCATTCTGGTGGAAATAAGGATGGTTTGGTTACTATTTTAGACACCAAGAAATTTGTGAAATTTTGCATGTCCGGAGTCAGGCAAAATGGCCATTTTTTCAGTATTTCAAGGGTATTTCAAGAAAGTTGCTTTAGGCAATGTAAAACAGGAGCTTTTTAAGCCAAATTTGGTCAGGAACTCTATAATGGCATTCTGATGGAAATAAGGATGGTTTGGTTACTATTTGAGACATCAAGAAATTTGAGAAATTTTGCATGTCGCGAGTCAGGAAAAATTGCCATTTTTCAGTATTTTAACGGTATTTCAAGAAAGTTGCTTTAGGCAATGTAAAAGTGGAGCTTTTTAAGCCAAATTTGGTCAGGAACTCTATAATGGCATTCTGATGGAATTAAGGATGGTTTGGTTAGTATTTGAGACATCAAGAAATTTGAGAAATTTCGCCTGTCCGAAGTCAGGCAACATCGACATTTTTCAGTGTTTTAAGGGTATTTCAAGAAAAATGATTTAGGCAATGTAAAAGTGGAGCTTTTTAAGCCTAATTTGGTCAGAAACTCTACATTGGAATTCTGATGGAAATAAGGATGGTTTGGTTAGTATTTTAGACACCAAGAAATTTGAGAAATTTTGCATGTCTGGAGTCAGGCAAAATGGCCATTTTTTCAGTATTTTAAGGGTATTTCAAGAAAGTTGCTTCAGGCAATGTAAAAGTGGAGGTTTCTACGCCATATTTGGTCAAGAACTCTAAATTGGCTGTCTGGTGGAAATAAGGATGGTTTTGTTAGTATTTGAGACATCAAGAAATTTGAGAAATTTTGCATGTCCGGAGTCATGGGAAATGGCTATTTTTATGTATTTTAAGGGTATTTCAAGAAAGTTGATTTAGGCAATGTAAAAGTGGAGCTTTTCAAGCCAAATTTGGTCAGAAACTCTAAATTGGCATTCTGATGGAAATGAGGATGGTTTGGTTAGTATTTGAGACATCAAGAAATTTGAGAAATTTTGCATGTCGGGAGTCAGGCAAAATGGCTATTTTTCAGCATTTTAAGGGTATTTCAAGAAAGTTGCTTTAGGCAATGTAAAAGTGGAGCTTTTTAAGCCAAATTTGGTCAGGAACTCTAAATTAGCATTCTGATGAAAATAAGGATGGTTTGGTTAGTATTTGAGACATGATGACATTTGAGAAATTTAGCATGTCTGGAGTCAGGAAAATGGCCATTTTTCAGTATTTTAAGGGTATTTCAAGAAAGTTGGTTTGGGCAATGTAAAAGTGGAGCTTTTTTAGCCAAATTTGGTCAGGAACTCTAAATTGGCATTCTGATGGAAATAAGGATGATTTGGATAGTATTTGAGACATCAAGAAGTTTGAGAAATTTTGCATGTCTGGAGTCAGGCAATATGGCCATTTTTTCAGTATTTTAAGGGTGTTTTAAGAAAGTTGCTTTAGGCAATGTAAAACTGGAGCTTTTTAAGCAAAATTTGGTCAGGAACTCTAAATTGGCATTCTGATAGAAATAAGGATGGTTTTGTTAGTATTTGAGATATGACGAAATTTGAGAAATTTTCATGTCTGGAGTCAAGCAATATGGCCATTTTTTCAGTATTTTAAGGGTATTTCAAGAAAGTTGCTTCAGCAATGTAAAAATGGAGCTTTCTATGCCATATTTGGTCAGGAACTCTAAATTGGCATTCTGGTGGAAATAAGGATGGTTTGGTTAGTATTTGAGACATCAAGAAATTTGAGAATTTTTGCATGTCCGGAGTCAGGCAAAATGGCTATTTTTATGTATTTTAAGGGTATTTCAAGAAAGTTGATTTAGGCAATGTAAAAGTGGAGCTTTTGAAGCCAAGTTTGGTCAGAAACTCTAAATTGGCATTCTGATGGAACTGAGGATTGTTTGGTTAGTATTTGAGACATCAAGAAATTTGAGAAATTTTGCATGTCCGGAGTCAGGCAATATAGACAATTTTTTAGTATTTTAAGGGTATTTCAAGAAAGTTGCTTCAGGCAATGTAAAAGTGGAGCTTTCTAAGCCAAATTTGGTCAGGAACTCTAAATTTGCATTCTGGTGGAAATAAGGATGGTTTGGTTAGTATTTGAGACATGACGAAATTTGACAAATTTTGCATGTCTGGAGTCAGGCAATATGGCCATTTTTTCAGTATTTTAAGGGTATTTCAAGAAAGTTGCTTTAGGCAATGAGAAAGTGGAGATTTTGAAGCTAAATTTGGTCAGGAACTCTAAATTGGCATTTAGATGGAAATAAGGATGGTTTGGTTAGTATTTGAGACATCAAGAAATTTGAGAAATTTTGCATGTCCGGAGTCAGGCAAAATGGCTATTTTTCAGTATTTTAAGGGTATTTCAAGAAAGTTGCTTTAGGCAACGTAACACTGGAGCTTTTTAAGCCAAATTTGGTCAGGAACTGTAAATTGGCATTCTGATGGAAATAAGGACGGTTTGGTTAGTATTTGAGACATGAAGAAATTTGAGAAATTTTGCCTGTCCGGGGTCAGGCAAAATGGCCATTTTTTCAGTATTTTAAGGGTATTTCAAGAAAGTTGCTTTAGGCAATGTAGAACAGGAGCTTTTTAAGCCAAATTTGGTCAGGAACTCTATAATGGCATTCTGATGGAAATAAGGA
Source organism: Muricea muricata (assembly GCA_963855995.1). Classification (NCBI taxonomy): domain Eukaryota; kingdom Metazoa; phylum Cnidaria; class Anthozoa; order Malacalcyonacea; family Plexauridae; genus Muricea; species Muricea muricata. The sequence continues at coordinate 20,653,098 of OY979717.1, read as the reverse complement.
CGGTTTGGTTAGTATTTGAGACATCAAAAAATTTGAGAAATTATCCATGTCTGGAGTCAGGCAAATAGGCCATTTTTCAGTATTTTAACGCTATTTCAAGAAAGTTGCTTCAGGCAATGTAAAAGTGCAGCTTTTTAAGCCAAATTTGGTCAGGAACTCTACATTGGCATTCTGGTGGAAATAAGGATGGTTTGGTTACTATTTTAGACAGCAAGAAATTTGAGAAATTTTGCATGTCCGGAGTCAGGCTGAATGGCCATTTTTTCAGTATTTCAAGGGTATTTCAAGAAAGTTGCTTTAGGCAATGTAAAACAGGAGCTTTTTAAGCCAAATTTGGTCAGGAACTCTATAATGGCATTCTGATGGAAATAAGGATGGTTTGGTTAGTATTTGAGACATCAAGAAATTTGAGAAATTTTGCATGTCCGGAGTCAGGCAAAATGGCTATTTTTCAGTATTTTAAGGGTATTTCAAGAAAGTTGCTTTAGGCAACGTAACACTGGAGCTTTTTAAGCCAAATTTGGTCAGGAACTCTATAATTGCATTCTGATGGAAATAAGGATGGTTTGGTTAGTATTTGAGACATCAAGAAATTTGAGAAATTTTGCATGTCGCGAGTCAGGCAAAATTGCCATTTTTCAGTATTTTAACGGTATTTCAAGAAAGTGCTTTAGGCAATGTAAAAGTGGAGCTTTTTAAGCCAAATTTGGTCAGGAACTCTAAATTGGAATTCTGATGGAAATAAGGACGGTTTGGTTAGTATTTGAGACATCAAGAAACTTGAGAAATTTTGCCTGTTCGGGGTCAGGCAAAATGGCCATTTTTTCAGTATTTTAAGGGTATTTCAAGAAAGTTGCTTTAGGCAACGTAAAACTGGAGCTTTTTAAGCCAAATTTGGTCAGGAACTCTAAATTGGCATTCTGATGGAAATAAGGACGGTTTGGTTAGTATTTGAGACATCAAGAAATTTGAGAAATTTTGCCTGTCCAGAGTCAGGCAAAATGGCCATTTTTTCAGTATTTTAAGGGTATTTCAAGAAAGTTTCTTTAAGCAATGTAGAACAGGAGCTTTTTAAGCCAAATTTGGTCATTAACTCTATAATGGCATTCTGATGGAAATAAGGATGGTTTGGTGAGTATTTGAGACATCAAAAAATTTGAGAAATTATCCATGTCTGGAGTCAGGCAAATAGGCCTTTTTTCAGTATTTTAACGGTATTTCAAGAAAGTTGCTTCAGGCAATGTAAAAGTGCAGCTTTTTAAGCCAAATTTCATCAGAAACTCTACATTGGCATTCTGGTGGAAATAAGGATGGTTTGGTTACTATTTTAGACACCAAGAAATTTGAGAAATTTTGCATGTCCGGAGTCAGGCAAAATGGCCATTTTTTCAGTATTTCAAGGGTATTTCAAGAAAGTTGCTTTAGGCAATGTAAAACAGGAGCTTTTTAAGCCAAATTTAGTCAGGAACTCTATAATTGCATTCTGATGGAAATAAGGATGGTTTGGTTAGTATTTGAGACATCAAGAAATTTGAGAAATTTTGCATGTCGCGAGTCAGGCAAAATTGCCATTTTTCAGTATTTTAACGGTATTTCAAGAAAGTGCTTTAGGCAATGTAAAAGTGGAGCTTTTTAAGCCAAATTTGGTCAGGAACTCTAAATTGGAATTCTGATGGAAATAAGGATGGTTTGGTTAGTATTTGAGACATCAAAAAGTTTGAGCAATTTTGCATGTCTGGAGTCAGGCAAATAGGCCATTTTTCAGTATTTTAACGGTATTTCAAGAAAGTTGCTTCAGGCAATGTAAAAGTGCAGCTTTTTAAGCCAAATTTGGTCAGAAACTCTACATTGGCATTCTGGTGGAAATAAGGATGGTTTGGTTACTATTTTAGACACCAAAAAATTTGAGAAATTTTGCCTGTCCGGGGTCAGGGAAAATGGCCATTTTTTCAGTATTTTAAGGGTATTTCAAGAAAGTTGCTTCAGGCAATGTAAAAGTGGAGCTTTCTACGCCATATTTGGTCAAGAACTCTAAATTGGCTGTCTGGTGGAAATAAGGATGGTTTGGTTAGTATTTGAGACATCAAGAAATTTGAGAAATTTTGCATGTCCGGAGTCAGGGAAAATGGCTATTTTTATGTATTTTAAGGGTATTTCAAGAAAGTTGATTTAGGCAATGTAAAAGTGGAGCTTTTCAAGCCAAATTTGCTCAAAAACTCTAAATTGGCATTCTGATGGAATTGAGGATGGTTTGGTTAGTATTTGAGACATCAAGAAATTTGAGAAATTTTGCATGTCCGGAGTCAGGCAAAATGCCTATTTTTCAGTATTTTAAGGGTATTTCAAGAAAGTTGCTTTAGGTAACGTAAAACTGGAGCTTTTTAAGCCAAAATTGGTCAGGAACTCTAAATTGGCATTCTGATGGAAATAAGGACGGTTTGGTTAGTATTTGAGACATCAAGAAATTTGAGAAATTTTGCCTGTCCGGAGTCAGCCAAAATGGCCATTTTTTCAGTATTTTAAGGGTATTTCAAGAAAGTTGCTTTAGGCAATGTAAAAGTGGAGCTTTTTAAGCCAAATTTGGTCAGGAACTCTACAATGGCATTCTAATGGAAATAAGGATGGTTTGGTTAGTATTTGAGACTTCAAAAAATTTGAGAAATTATCCATGTCTGGAGTCAGGCAAATAGCCCATTTTTCAGTATTTTAACGGTATTTCAAGAAAGTTGCTTTAGGCAATGTAAAAGTGCAGCTTTTTGAGCCAAATTTGGTCAGGAACTCTACATTGGCATTCTGGTGGAAATAAGGATGGTTTGGTTACTATTTTAGACACCAAGAAATTTGTGAAATTTTGCATGTCCGGAGTCAGGCAAAATGGCCATTTTTTCAGTATTTCAAGGGTATTTCAAGAAAGTTGCTTTAGGCAATGTAAAACAGGAGCTTTTTAAGCCAAATTTGGTCAGGAACTCTATAATGGCATTCTGATGGAAATAAGGATGGTTTGGTTACTATTTGAGACATCAAGAAATTTGAGAAATTTTGCATGTCGCGAGTCAGGAAAAATTGCCATTTTTCAGTATTTTAACGGTATTTCAAGAAAGTTGCTTTAGGCAATGTAAAAGTGGAGCTTTTTAAGCCAAATTTGGTCAGGAACTCTATAATGGCATTCTGATGGAATTAAGGATGGTTTGGTTAGTATTTGAGACATCAAGAAATTTGAGAAATTTCGCCTGTCCGAAGTCAGGCAACATCGACATTTTTCAGTGTTTTAAGGGTATTTCAAGAAAAATGATTTAGGCAATGTAAAAGTGGAGCTTTTTAAGCCTAATTTGGTCAGAAACTCTACATTGGAATTCTGATGGAAATAAGGATGGTTTGGTTAGTATTTTAGACACCAAGAAATTTGAGAAATTTTGCATGTCTGGAGTCAGGCAAAATGGCCATTTTTTCAGTATTTTAAGGGTATTTCAAGAAAGTTGCTTCAGGCAATGTAAAAGTGGAGGTTTCTACGCCATATTTGGTCAAGAACTCTAAATTGGCTGTCTGGTGGAAATAAGGATGGTTTTGTTAGTATTTGAGACATCAAGAAATTTGAGAAATTTTGCATGTCCGGAGTCATGGGAAATGGCTATTTTTATGTATTTTAAGGGTATTTCAAGAAAGTTGATTTAGGCAATGTAAAAGTGGAGCTTTTCAAGCCAAATTTGGTCAGAAACTCTAAATTGGCATTCTGATGGAAATGAGGATGGTTTGGTTAGTATTTGAGACATCAAGAAATTTGAGAAATTTTGCATGTCGGGAGTCAGGCAAAATGGCTATTTTTCAGCATTTTAAGGGTATTTCAAGAAAGTTGCTTTAGGCAATGTAAAAGTGGAGCTTTTTAAGCCAAATTTGGTCAGGAACTCTAAATTAGCATTCTGATGAAAATAAGGATGGTTTGGTTAGTATTTGAGACATGATGACATTTGAGAAATTTAGCATGTCTGGAGTCAGGAAAATGGCCATTTTTCAGTATTTTAAGGGTATTTCAAGAAAGTTGGTTTGGGCAATGTAAAAGTGGAGCTTTTTAAGCCAAATTTGGTCAGGAACTCTAAATTGGCATTCTGATGGAAATAAGGATGATTTGGATAGTATTTGAGACATCAAGAAGTTTGAGAAATTTTGCATGTCTGGAGTCAGGCAATATGGCCATTTTTTCAGTATTTTAAGGGTGTTTTAAGAAAGTTGCTTTAGGCAATGTAAAACTGGAGCTTTTTAAGCAAAATTTGGTCAGGAACTCTAAATTGGCATTCTGATAGAAATAAGGATGGTTTTGTTAGTATTTGAGATATGACGAAATTTGAGAAATTTTCATGTCTGGAGTCAAGCAATATGGCCATTTTTTCAGTATTTTAAGGGTATTTCAAGAAAGTTGCTTCAGCAATGTAAAAATGGAGCTTTCTATGCCATATTTGGTCAGGAACTCTAAATTGGCATTCTGGTGGAAATAAGGATGGTTTGGTTAGTATTTGAGACATCAAGAAATTTGAGAATTTTTGCATGTCCGGAGTCAGGCAAAATGGCTATTTTTATGTATTTTAAGGGTATTTCAAGAAAGTTGATTTAGGCAATGTAAAAGTGGAGCTTTTGAAGCCAAGTTTGGTCAGAAACTCTAAATTGGCATTCTGATGGAACTGAGGATTGTTTGGTTAGTATTTGAGACATCAAGAAATTTGAGAAATTTTGCATGTCCGGAGTCAGGCAATATAGACAATTTTTTAGTATTTTAAGGGTATTTCAAGAAAGTTGCTTCAGGCAATGTAAAAGTGGAGCTTTCTAAGCCAAATTTGGTCAGGAACTCTAAATTTGCATTCTGGTGGAAATAAGGATGGTTTGGTTAGTATTTGAGACATGACGAAATTTGACAAATTTTGCATGTCTGGAGTCAGGCAATATGGCCATTTTTTCAGTATTTTAAGGGTATTTCAAGAAAGTTGCTTTAGGCAATGAGAAAGTGGAGATTTTGAAGCTAAATTTGGTCAGGAACTCTAAATTGGCATTTAGATGGAAATAAGGATGGTTTGGTTAGTATTTGAGACATCAAGAAATTTGAGAAATTTTGCATGTCCGGAGTCAGGCAAAATGGCTATTTTTCAGTATTTTAAGGGTATTTCAAGAAAGTTGCTTTAGGCAACGTAACACTGGAGCTTTTTAAGCCAAATTTGGTCAGGAACTGTAAATTGGCATTCTGATGGAAATAAGGACGGTTTGGTTAGTATTTGAGACATGAAGAAATTTGAGAAATTTTGCCTGTCCGGGGTCAGGCAAAATGGCCATTTTTTCAGTATTTTAAGGGTATTTCAAGAAAGTTGCTTTAGGCAATGTAGAACAGGAGCTTTTTAAGCCAAATTTGGTCAGGAACTCTATAATGGCATTCTGATGGAAATAAGGACGGTTTGGTTAGTATTTGAGACATCAAAAAATTTGAGAAATTATCCATGTCTGGAGTCAGGCAAATAGGCCATTTTTCAGTATTTTAACGCTATTTCAAGAAAGTTGCTTCAGGCAATGTAAAAGTGCAGCTTTTTAAGCCAAATTTGGTCAGGAACTCTACATTGGCATTCTGGTGGAAATAAGGATGGTTTGGTTACTATTTTAGACAGCAAGAAATTTGAGAAATTTTGCATGTCCGGAGTCAGGCTGAATGGCCATTTTTTCAGTATTTCAAGGGTATTTCAAGAAAGTTGCTTTAGGCAATGTAAAACAGGAGCTTTTTAAGCCAAATTTGGTCAGGAACTCTATAATGGCATTCTGATGGAAATAAGGATGGTTTGGTTAGTATTTGAGACATCAAGAAATTTGAGAAATTTTGCATGTCCGGAGTCAGGCAAAATGGCTATTTTTCAGTATTTTAAGGGTATTTCAAGAAAGTTGCTTTAGGCAACGTAACACTGGAGCTTTTTAAGCCAAATTTGGTCAGGAACTCTAAATTGGCATTCTGATGGAAATAAGGACGGTTTGGTTAGTATTTGAGACCTGAAGAAATTTGAGAAATTTTGCCTGTCCGGGGTCAGGCAAAATGGCCATTTTTTCAGTATTTTAAGGGTATTTCAAGAAAGTTGCTTTAGGCAACGTAAAACTGGAGCTTTTTAAGCAAAATTTGGTCAGGAACTCTAAATTGGCATTCTGATGGAAATAAGGACGGTTTGGTTAGTATTAGAGACATCAAGAAATTTGAGAAATTTTGCCTGTCCGGAGTCAGGCAAAATGGCCATTTTATCAGTATTTTAAGGGTATTTCAAGAAAGTTGCTTTAAGCAATGTAGAACAGGAGCTTTTTAAGCCAAATTTGGTCAGGAACTCTATAATGGCATTCTGATGGAAATAAGGACGGTTTGGTTAGTATTTGAGACATCAAAAAATTTGAGAAATTATCCATGTCTGGAGTCAGGCAAATAGGCCATTTTTCAGTATTTTAACGCTATTTCAAGAAAGTTGCTTCAGGCAATGTAAAAGTGCAGCTTTTTAAGCCAAATTTGGTCAGGAACTCTACATTGGCATTCTGGTGGAAATAAGGATGGTTTGGTTACTATTTTAGACAGCAAGAAATTTGAGAAATTTTGCATGTCCGGAGTCAGGCTGAATGGCCATTTTTTCAGTATTTCAAGGGTATTTCAAGAAAGTTGCTTTAGGCAATGTAAAACAGGAGCTTTTTAAGCCAAATTTGGTCAGGAACTCTAAATTGGCATTCTGGTGGAAATAAGGATGGTTTGGTTAGTATTTGAGACATGACGAAATTTGACAAATTTTGCATGTCTGGAGTCAGGCAATATGGCCATTTTTTCAGTATTTTAAGGGTATTTCAAGAAAGTTGCTTTAGGCAATGAAAAAGTGGAGATTTTTAAGCTAAATTTGGTCAGGAACTCTAAATTGGCATTTAGATGGAAATAAGGATGGTTTGGTTAGTATTTGAGACATCAAGAAATTTGAGAAATTTTGCATGTCCGGAGTCAGGCAAAATGGCTATTTTTCAGTATTTTAAGGGTATTTCAAGAAAGTTGCTTTAGGCAATGTAAAAGTGGAGCTTTCTAAGCCAAAATTGGTCATGAACTCTAAATTGGCATTCTGATGGAAATAAGGATGGTTTTGTTAGTATTTGAGACATGATGACATTTGAGAAATTTAGCATGTCTGGAGTCAGGAAAATGGCCATTTTTCAGTATTTTAAGGGTATCTCAAGAAAGTTGGTTTAGGCAATGTAAAAGTGGAGCTTTTTAAGCCAAATTTGGTCAGGAACTCTAAATTGGCATTCTGATGGAAATAAGGATGGTTTGGATAGTATTTGAGACATCAAGAAGTTTGAGAAATTTTGCATGTCTGGAGTCAGGCAATATGGCCATTTTTTCAGTATTTTAAGGGTGTTTTAAGAAAGTTGCTTTAGGCAATGTAAAACTGGAGCTTTTTAAGCAAAATTTGGTCAGGAACTTTAAATTGCAATTCTGATAGAAATAAGGATGGTTTGGTTAGTATTTGAGATATGACGAAATTTGAGAAATTTTGCAGGTCTGGAGTCAGGCAATATGGCCATTTTTTCAGTATTTTAAGGGTATTTCAAGAAAGTTGCTTCAGGCAATGTAAAAGTGGAGCTTTCTATGCCATATTTGGTCAGGAACTCTAAATTGGCATTCTGGTGGAAATAAGGATGGTTTGGTTAGTATTTGAGACATCAAAAAATTTGAGAAATTTTGCATGTCCGCAGTCAGGCAAAATGGCTATTTTTATGTATTTTAAGGGTATTTCAAGAAAGTTGATTTAGGCAATGTAAAAGTGGAGCTTTTCAAGCCAAATTTGGTCAGAAACTCTAAATTGGCATTCTGTTGGAAATGAGAATGGTTTGGTTAGTATTTGAGACATCAAGAAATTTTAGATATTTTGCATGTCCGGAGTCAGGCAATATGGACATTTTTTTAGTATTTTAAGGATATTTCAAGAAAGTTCCTTCAGGCAATGTAAAAGTGGAGCTTTCTAAGCCAAATTTGGTCAGGAACTCTAAAATGGCATTCTGATGGAAATAAGGACGGTTTGGTTAGTATTTGAGACATCAAGAAATTTGAGAAATTTTGCATGTCCGGAATCAGGCAAAATGGCTATTTTTCAGTATTTTAAGGGTATTTCAAGAAAGTTGCTTTAGGCAATGTAAAAGTGGAGCTTTCTAAGCCAAAATTGGTCATGAACTCTAAATTGGCATTCTGATGGAAATAAGGATGGTTTTGTTAGTATTTGAGAGATGATGACATTTGAGAAATTTAGCATGTCTGGAGCCAGGAAAATGGCCATTTTTCAGTATTTTAAGGGTATTTCAAGAAAGTTGGTTTAGGCAATGTAAAAGTGGAGCTTTTTAAGCCAAATTTGGTCAGGAACTCTAAATTGGCATTCTGATGGAAATAAGGATGGTTTGGATAGTATTTGAGACATCAAGAAGTTTGAGAAATTTTGCATGTCTGGAGTCAGGCAATATGGCCATTTTCTCAGTATTTTAAGGGTGTTTTAAGAAAGTTGCTTTAGGCAATGTAAAACTGGAGCTTTTTAAGCAAAATTTGGTCAGGAACTTTAAATTGCAATTCTGATAGAAATAAGGGTGGTTTGGTTAGTATTTGAGATATGACGAAATTTGAGAAATTTTGCATGTCTGGAGTCAGGCAATATGGCCATTTTTTCAGTATTTTAAGGGTATTTCAAGAAAGTTGCTTCAGGCAATGTAAAAGTGGAGCTTTCTATGCCATATTTGGTCAGGAACTCTAAATTGGCATTCTGGTGGAAATAAGGATGGTTTGGTTAGTATTTGAGACATCAAAAAATTTGAGAAATTTTGCATGTCCGGAGTCAGGCAAAATGGCTATTTTTATGTATTTTAAGGGTATTTCAAGAAAGTTGATTTAGGCAATGTAAAAGTGGAGCTTTTCAAGCCAAATTTGGTCAGAAACTCTAAATTGGCATTCTGATGGAAATGAGAATGGTTTGGTTAGTATTTGAGACATCAAGAAATTTGAGAAATTTTGCATGTCCGGAGTCAGGCAAAATGGCTATTTTTATGTATTTTAAGGGTATTTCAAGAAACTTGATTTAGGCAATGTAAAAGTGGAGCTTTTCAAGCCAAGTTTGGTCAGAAACTCTAAATTGGCATTCTGATGGAACTGAGGATGGTTTGGTTAGTATTTGAGACATCAAGAAATTTGAGAAATTTTGCATGTCCGGAGTCAGGCAAAATGGCTATTTTTCAGTATTTTAAGGGTATTTCAAGAAAGTTGGTTTAGGCAATGTAAAAGTGGAGCTTTCTAAGCCAAAATTGGTCATGAACTCTAAATTGGCATTCTGATGGAAATAAGGATGGTTTTGTTAGTATTTGAGACATGATGACATTTGAGAAATTTAGCATGTCTAGAGTCAGGAAAATGGCCATTTTTCAGTATTTTAAGGGTATCTCAAGAAAGTTGGTTTAGGCAATGTAAAAGTGGAGCTTTTTAAGCCAAATTTGGTCAGGAACTCTAAATTGGCATTCTGATGGAAATAAGGATGGTTTGGATAGTATTTGAGACATCAAGAAATTTGAGAAATTTTGCATGTCCGGAGTCAGGCAAAATGGCTATTTTTATGTATTTTAAGGGTATTTCAAGAAACTTGATTTAGGCAATGTAAAAGTGGAGCTTTTTAAGCCTAATTTGGTCAGAAACTCTACATTGGAATTCTAATGGAAATAAGGATGGTTTGGTTAGTATTTTAGACACCAAGAAATTTAAGAAATTTTGCATGTCTGGAGTCAGGCAAAATGGCCATTTTTTCAGTATTTTAAGGGTATTTCAAGAAAGTTGCTTCAGGCAATGTAAAAGTGGAGCTTTCTACGCCATATTTGGTCAAGAACTCTTAATTGGCTGTCTGGTGGAAATAAGGATGGTTTGGTTAGTATTTGAGACATCAAGAATTTTGAGAAATTTTGCATGTCCGGAGTCAGGGAAAATGGCTATTTTTATGTATTTTAAGGGTATTTCAAGAAAGTTGATTTAGGCGATGTAAAAGTGGAGCTTTTCAAGCCCAAATTTGGTCAGAATTTCTAAATTGGCATTCTGATGGAAATGAGCATGGTTTGGTTAGTATTTGAGACATCAAGAAATTTGAGAAATTTTGCATGTCCGGAGTCAGGAAAAATGGCTATTTTTCAGTATTTTAAGGGTATTTCAAGAAAGTTGCTTTAGGCAATGTCAAAGTGGAGCTTTTTAAGCCAAAATTGGTCATGAACTCTAAATTGGCATTCTGATGAAAATAAGGATGGTTTGGTTAGTATTTGAAACATCAAGAAATTTTGCATGTCGGGAGTCAGGCAAAATGGCTATTTTTCAGCATTTTAAGGGTATTTCAAGAAAGTTGCTTTAGGCAATGTAAAAGTGGAGCTTTTTAAGCCAAATTTGGTCAGGAACTCTAAATTAGCATTCTGATGAAAATAAGGATGGTTTGGTTAGTATTTGAGACATGATGACATTTGAGAAATTTAGCATGTCTGGAGTCAGGAAAATGGCCATTTTTCAGTATTTTAAGGGTATTTCAAGAAAGTTGGTTTGGGCAATGTAAAAGTGGAGCTTTTTAAGCCAAATTTGGTCAGGAACTCTAAATTGGCATTCTGATGGAAATAAGGATGATTTGGATAGTATTTGAGACATCAAGAAGTTTGAGAAATTTTGCATGTCTGGAGTCAGGCAATATGGCCATTTTTTCAGTATTTTAAGGGTGTTTTAAGAAAGTTGCTTTAGGCAATGTAAAACTGGAGCTTTTTAAGCAAAATTTGGTCAGGAACTCTAAATTGGCATTCTGATAGAAATAAGGATGGTTTGGTTAGTATTTGAGATATGACGAAATTTGGGAAATTTTCATGTCTGGAGTCAAGCAATATGGCCATTTTTTCAGTATTTTAAGGGTATTTCAAGAAAGTTGCTTCAGCAATGTAAAAGTGGAGCTTTCTATGCCATATTTGGTCAGGAACTCTAAATTGGCATTCTGGTGGAAATAAGGATGGTTTGGTTAGTATTTGAGACATCAAGAAATTTGAGAAATTTTGCATGTCCGGAGTCAGGCAAAATGGCTATTTTTATGTATTTTAAGGGTATTTCAAGAAACTTGATTTAGGCAATGTAAAAGTGGAGCTTTTCAAGCCAAGTTTGGTCAGAAACTCTAAATTGGCATTCTGATGGAACTGAGGATGGTTTGGTTAGTATTTGAGACATCAAGAAATTTGAGAAATTTTGCATGTCCGGAGTCAGGCAATATAGACAATTTTTTAGTATTTTAATGGTATTTCAAGAAAGTTGCTTCAGGCAATGTAAAAGTGGAGCTTTCTAAGCCAAATTTGGTCAGGAACTCTAAATTGGCATTCTGGTGGAAATAAGGATGGTTTGGTTAGTATTTGAGACATGACGAAATTTGACAAATTTTGCATGTCTGGAGTCAGGCAATATGGCCATTTTTTCAGTATTTTAAGGGTATTTCAAGAAAGTTGCTTTAGGCAATGAAAAAGTGGAGATTTTGAAGCTAAATTTGGTCAGGAACTCTAAATTGGCATTTAGATGGAAATAAGGATGGTTTGGTTAGTATTTTAGACATCAAGAAATTTGAGAAATTTTGCATGTCCGGAGTCAGGCAAAATGGCTATTTTCAGTATTTTAAGGGTATTTCAAGAAAGTTGCTTTAGGCAATGTAAAAGTGGAGCTTTCTAAGCCAAAATTGGTCATGAACTCTAAATTGGCATTCTGATGGAAATAAGGATGGTTTTGTTAGTTTTTGAGACATGATGACATTTGAGAAATTTAGCATGTCTGGAGTCAGGAAAATGGCCATTTTTCAGTATTTCAAGGGTATCTCAAGAAAGTTGGTTTAGGCAATGTAAAAGTGGAGCTTTTTAAGCCAAATTTGGTCAGGAACTCTAAATATGCATTCTGATGGAAATAAGGATGGTTTGGATAGTATTTGAGACATCAAGAAGTTTGAGAAATTTTGCATGTCTGGAGTCAGGCAATATGGCCATTTTTTCAGTATTTTAAGGGTGTTTTAAGAAAGTAGCTTTAGGCAATGTAAAACTGGAGCTTTTTAAGCAAAATTTGGTCAGGAACTTTAAATTGCAATTCTGATAGAAATAAGGATGGTTTGGTTAGTATTTGAGATATGACGAAATTTGAGAAATTTTGCATGTCTGGAGTCAGGCAATATGGCCATTTTTTCAGTATTTTAAGGGTATTTCAAGAAAGTTGCTTCAGGCAATGTAAAAGTGGAGCTTTCTATGCCATATTTGGTCAGGAACTCTAAATTGGCATTCTGGTGGAAATAAGGATGGTTTGGTTAGTATTTGAGACATCAAAAAATTTGAGAAATTTTGCATGTCCGCAGTCAGGCAAAATGGCTATTTTTATGTATTTTATGGGTATTTCAAGAAAGTTGATTTAGGCAATGTAAAAGTGGAGCTTTTCAAGCCAAATTTGGTCAGAAACTCTAAATTGGCATTCTGATGGAAATGAGAATGGTTTGGTTAGTATTTGAGACATCAAGAAATTTTAGATATTTTGCATGTCCGGAGTCAGGCAATATGGACATTTTTTTAGTATTTTAAGGGTATTTCAAGAAAGTTCCTTCAGGCAATGTAAAAGTGGAGCTTTCTAAGCCAAATTTGGTCAGGAACTCTAAAATGGCATTCTGATGGAAATAAGGACGGTTTGGTTAGTATTTGAGACATCAAGAAATTTGAGAAATTTTGCATGTCCGGAGTCAGGCAAAATGGCTATTTTTCAGTATTTTAAGGGTATTTCAAGAAAGTTGCTTTAGGCAATGTAAAAGTGGAGCTTTCTAAGCCAAAATTGGTCATGAACTCTAAATTGGCATTCTGATTGAAATAAGGATGGTTTTGTTAGTATTTGAGAGATGATGACATTTGAGAAATTTAGCATGTCTGGAGCCAGGAAAATGGCCATTTTTCAGTATTTTAAGGGTATTTCAAGAAAGTTGGTTTAGGCAATGTAAAAGTGGAGCTTTTTAAGCCAAATTTGGTCAGGAACTCTAAATTGGCATTCTGATGGAAATAAGGATGGTTTGGATAGTATTTGAGACATCAAGAAGTTTGAGAAATTTTGCATGTCTGGAGTCAGGCAATATGGCCATTTTCTCAGTATTTTAAGGGTGTTTTAAAAAAGTTGCTTTAGGCAATGTAAAACTGGAGCTTTTTAAGCAAAATTTGGTCAGGAACTTTAAATTGCAATTCTGATAGAAATAAGGGTGGTTTGGTTAGTATTTGAGATATGACGAAATTTGAGAAATTTTGCATGTCTGGAGTCAGGCAATATGGCCATTTTTTCAGTATTTTAAGGGTATTTCAAGAAAGTTGCTTCAGGCAATGTAAAAGTGGAGCTTTCTATGCCATATTTGGTCAGGAACTCTAAATTGGCATTCTGGTGGAAATAAGGATGGTTTGGTTAGTATTTGAGACATCAAAAAATTTGAGAAATTTTGCATGTCCGGAGTCAGGCAAAATGGCTATTTTTATGTATTTTAAGGGTATTTCAAGAAAGTTGATTTAGGCAATGTAAAAGTGGAGCTTTTCAAGCCAAATTTGGTCAGAAACTCTAAATTGGCATTCTGATGGAAATGAGAATGGTTTGGTTAGTATTTGAGACATCAAGAAATTTGAGAAATTTTGCATGTCCGGAGTCAGGCAAAATGGCTATTTTTATGTATTTTAAGGGTATTTCAAGAAACTTGATTTAGGCAATGTAAAAGTGGAGCTTTTCAAGCCAAGTTTGGTCAGAAACTCTAAATTGGCATTCTGATGGAACTGAGGATGGTTTGGTTAGTATTTGAGACATCAAGAAATTTGAGAAATTTTGCATGTCCGGAGTCAGGCAAAATGGCTATTTTTCAGTATTTTAAGGGTATTTCAAGAAAGTTGGTTTAGGCAATGTAAAAGTGGAGCTTTCTAAGCCAAAATTGGTCATGAACTCTAAATTGGCATTCTGATGGAAATAAGGATGGTTTTGTTAGTATTTGAGACATGATGACATTTGAGAAATTTAGCATGTCTGGAGTCAGGAAAATGGCCATTTTTCAGTATTTTAAGGGTATCTCAAGAAAGTTGGTTTAGGCAATGTAAAAGTGGAGCTTTTTAAGCCAAATTTGGTCAGGAACTCTAAATTGGCATTCTGATGGAAATAAGGATGGTTTGGATAGTATTTGAGACATCAAGAAGTTTGAGAAATTTTGCATGTCTGGAGTCAGGCAATATGGCCATTTTTTCAGTATTTTAAGGGTGTTTTAAGAAAGTTGCTTTAGGCAATGTAAAACTGGAGCTTTTTAAGCAAAATTTGGTCAGGAACTTTAAATTGCAATTCTGATAGAAATAAGGATGGTTTGGTTAGTATTTGAGATATGACGAAATTTGAGAAATTTTGCATGTCTGGAGTCAGGCAATATGGCCATTTTTTCAGTATTTTAAGGGTATTTCAAGAAAGTTGCTTCAGGCAATGTAAAAGTGGAGCTTTCTATGCCATATTTGGTCAGGAACTCTAAATTGGCATTCTGGTGGAAATAAGGATGGTTTGGTTAGTATTTGAGACATCAAAAAATTTGAGAAATTTTGCATGTCCGGAGTCAGGCAAAATGGCTATTTTTATGTATTTTAAGGGTATTTCAAGAAAGTTGATTTAGGCAATGTAAAAGTGGAGCTTTTCAAGCCAAATTTGGTCAGAAACTCTAAATTGGCTATCTGATGGAAATGAGAATGGTTTGGTTAGTATTTGAGACATCAAGAAATTTTAAATATTTTGCATGTCCGGAGTCAGGCAATATGGACATTTTTTTAGTATTTTAAGGGTATTTCAAGAAAGTTCCTTCAGGCAATGTAAAAGTGGAGCTTTCTAAGCCAAATTTGGTCAGGAACTCTAAAATGGCATTCTGATGGAAATAAGGACGGTTTGGTTAGTATTTGAGACATCAAGAAATTTGAGAAATTTTGCATGTCCGGAGTCAGGCAATATGGCTATTTTTCAGTATTTTAAGGGTATTTCAAGAAAGTTGCTTTAGGCAATGTAAAAGTGGAGCTTTCTAAGCCAAAATTGGTCATGAACTCTAAATTGGCATTCTGATGGAAATAAGGATGGTTTTGTTAGTATTTGAGAGATGATGACATTTGAGAAATTTAGCATGTCTGGAGCCAGGAAAATGGCCATTTTTCAGTATTTTAAGGGTATTTCAAGAAAGTTGGTTTAGGCAATGTAAAAGTGGAGCTTTTTAAGCCAAATTTGGTCAGGAACTCTAAATTGGCATTCTGATGGAAATAAGGATGGTTTGGATAGTATTTGAGACATCAAGAAGTTTGAGAAATTTTGCATGTCTGGAGTCAGGCAATATGGCCATTTTTTCAGTATTTTAAGGGTGTTTTAAGAAAGTTGCTTTAGGCAATGTAAAACTGGAGCTTTTTAAGCAAAATTTGGTCAGGAACTTTAAATTGCAATTCTGATAGAAATAAGGATGGTTTGGTTAGTATTTGAGATATGACGAAATTTGAGAAATTTTGCATGTCTGGAGTCAGGCAATATGGCCATTTTTTCAGTATTTTAAGGGTATTTCAAGAAAGTTGCTTCAGGCAATGTAAAAGTGGAGCTTTCTATGCCATATTTGGTCAGGAACTCTAAATTGGCATTCTGGTGGAAATAAGGATGGTTTGGTTAGTATTTGAGACATCAAAAAATTTGAGAAATTTTGCATGTCCGGAGTCAGGCAAAATGGCTATTTTTATGTATTTTAAGGGTATTTCAAGAAAATTGATTTAGGCAATGTAAAAGTGGAGCTTTTTAAGCCAAATTTTGTCAGAAACTCTAAATTGGCATTCTGATGGAAATGAGAATGGTTTGGTTAGTATTTGAGACATCAAGAAATTTTAGATATTTTGCATGTCCGGAGTCAGGCAATATGGACATTTTTTTAGTATTTTAAGGGTATTTCAAGAAAGTTGCTTCAGGCAATGTAAAAGTGGAGCTTTCTAAGCCAAATTTGGTCAGGAACTCTAAAATGGCATTCTGATGAAAATAAGGACGGTTTGGTTAGTATTTGAGACATCAAGAAATTTGAGAAATTTTGCATGTCTGGAGTCAGGCAATATGGCCATTTTTTCAGTATTTTAAGGGTAATTCAAGAAAGTTGCTTTAGGTAACGTAAAACTGGAGCTTTTTAAGCCAAATTTGGTCAGGAACTCTAAATTGGCATTTTGATGGAAATAAGGACGGTTTGGTTAGTATTTGAGACATCAAGAAATTTGAGAAATTTTGCCTGTCCGGAGTCAGGCAAAATGGCCATTTTTTCAGTATTTTAAGGGTATTTCAAGAAAGTTGCTTTAAGCAATGTAGAACAGGAGCTTTTTAAGCCAAATTTGGTCAGGAACTCTATAAGGGCATTCTGATGGAAATAAGGATGGTTTGGTTAGTATTTGAGACATCAAAAAATTTGAGAAAATATCCATGTCTGGAGTCAGGCAAATAGGCCATTTTTCAGTATTTTAACGGTATTTCAAGAAAGTTGCTTCAGGCAATGTAAAAGTGCAGCTTTTTAAGCCAAATTTGGTCAGGAACTCTTCATTGGCATTCTGGTGGAAATAAGGATGGTTTGGTTACTATTTTAGACACCAAGAAATTTGAGAAATTTTGCATGTCCGGAGTCAGGAAAAATGGCCATTTTTTCAGTATTTCAAGGTTATTTCAAGAAAGTTGCTTTAGGCAATGTAAAACAGGAGCTTTTTAAGCCAAATTTGGTCAGGAACTCTATAATGGCATTCTGATGGAAATAAGGATGGTTTGGTTAGTTTTTGAGACATCAAGAAATTTGAGAAATTTTG
Organism: Muricea muricata; assembly: GCA_963855995.1. Taxonomy (NCBI): domain Eukaryota; kingdom Metazoa; phylum Cnidaria; class Anthozoa; order Malacalcyonacea; family Plexauridae; genus Muricea; species Muricea muricata. The sequence goes on along the minus strand of OY979717.1, from coordinate 20,636,205 downwards.
CATGTCTGGAGTCAGGCAATATGGCCATTTTTTCAGTATTTTAAGGGTATTTCAAGAAAGTTGCTTTAGGTAACGTAAAACTGGAGCTTTTTAAGCCAAATTTGGTCAGGAACTCTAAATTGGCATTTTGATGGAAATAAGGACGGTTTGGTTAGTATTTGAGACATCAAGAAATTTTAGAAATTTTGCCTGTCCGGAGTCAGGCAAAATGGCCATTTTTTCAGTATTTTAAGGGTATTTCAAGAAAGTTGCTTTAAGCAATGTAGAACAGGAGCTTTTTAAGCCAAATTTGGTCAGGAACTCTAAATTGGCATTTTGATGGAAATAAGGACGGTTTGGTTAGTATTTGAGACATCAAGAAATTTTAGAAATTTTGCCTGTCCGGAGTCAGGCAAAATGGCCATTTTTTCAGTATTTTAAGGGTATTTCAAGAAAGTTGCTTTAAGCAATGTAGAACAGGAGCTTTTTAAGCCAAATTTGGTCAGGAACTCTATAAGGGCATTCTAATGGAAATAAGGATGGTTTGGTTAGTATTTGAGACATCAAAAAATTTGAGAAAATATCCATGTCTGGAGTCAGGCAAATAGGCCATTTTTCAGTATTTTAACGGTATTTCAAGAAAGTTGCTTCAGGCAATGTAAAAGTGCAGCTTTTTAAGCCAAATTTGGTCAGGAACTCTTCATTGGCATTCTGGTGGAAATAAGGATGGTTTGGTTACTACTTTAGACACCAAGAAATTTGAGAAATTTTGCATGTCCGGAGTCAGGAAAAATGGCCATTTTTTCAGTATTTCAAGGTTATTTCAAGAAAGTTTCTTTAGGCAATGTAAAACAGGAGCTTTTTAAGCCAAATTTGGTCAGGAACTCTATAATGGCATTCTGATGGAAATAAGGATGGTTTGGTTATTATTTGAGACATCAAAAAATTTGAGAAATTTTGCATGTCGCGAGTCAGGCAAAATGGCCATTTTTCAGTATTTTAACGGTATTTCAAGAAAGTTGCTTTAGGCAATGTAAAAGTGGAGCTTTTTAAGCCAAATTTGGTCAGGAACTCAAAATTGGCATTCTGATGGAAATAAGGATGGTTTGGTTAGTAGTTGAGACATCAAAAAGTTTGAGAAATTTTGCATGTCTGGAGTCAGGCAAATAGGCCATTTTTCAGTATTTTAACGGTATTTCAAGAAAGTTGCTTTAGGCAAAGTAAAGTTGAAGCTTTTAATGCCAAATTTGGTCAGGAACTCTAAATTGGCATTCTCATGGAAATAAGAATTGTTTAGTTAGTATTTGAGACATCAAGAAATTTGAGATATTTTGCATGTCCGGAGTCAGACAAAATGGCCATTTTTCAGTATTTTAAGGGTATTTCAAGAAAGTTGCTTTAGGCAACGTAAAACTGGAGCTTTTTAAGCCAAATTTGGTCAGGAACTCTAAATTGGCATTCTGATGGAAATAAGGACGGTTTGGTTAGTATTTGAGGCATCAAGAAATTTGAGAAATTTTGCCTGTCCGGAGTCAGGCAAAATGGCCATTTTTTAAGTACTTTAAGGGTATTTCAAGAAAGTTGCTTCAGGCAATGTAAAAGTGGAGCTTTCTAAGCCAAATTTGGTCAGGAACTCTATAATGGCATTCTGATGGAAATAAGGATGGTTTGGTTAGTTTTTGAGACATCAAGAAATTTGAGAAATTTTGCATGTCTGGAGTCAGGCAATATGGCCATTTTTTCAGTATTTTAAGGGTATTTCAAGAAAGTTGCTTTAGGTAACGTAAAACTTGAGCTTTTTAAGCCAAATTTGGTCAGGAACTCTAAATTGGCATTTTGATGGAAATAAGGACGGTTTGGTTAGTATTTGAGACATCAAGAAATTTTAGAAATTTTGCCTGTCCGGAGTCAGGCAAAATGGCCATTTTTTCAGTATTTTAAGGGTATTTCAAGAAAGTTGCTTTAAGCAATGTAGAACAGGAGCTTTTTAAGCCAAATTTGGTCAGGAACTCTATAAGGGCATTCTAATGGAAATAAGGACGGTTTGGTTAGTATTTGAGACATCAAAAAATTTGAGAAAATATCCATGTCTGGAGTCAGGCAAATAGGCCATTTTTCAGTATTTTAACGGTATTTCAAGAAAGTTGCTTCAGGCAATGTAAAAGTGCAGCTTTTTAAGCCAAATTTGGTCAGGAACTCTTCATTGGCATTCTGGTGGAAATAAGGATGGTTTGGTTACTACTTTAGACACCAAGAAATTTGAGAAATTTTGCATGTCCGGAGTCAGGAAAAATGGCCATTTTTTCAGTATTTCAAGGTTATTTCAAGAAAGTTGCTTTAGGCAATGTAAAACAGGAGCTTTTTAAGCCAAATTTGGTCAGGAACTCTATAATGGCATTCTGATGGAAATAAGGATGGTTTGGTTATTATTTGAGACATCAAAAAATTTGAGAAATTTTGCATGTCGCGAGTCAGGCAAAATGGCCATTTTTCAGTATTTTAACGGTATTTCAAGAAAGTTGCTTTAGGCAATGTAAAAGTGGAGCTTTTTAAGCCAAATTTGGTCAGGAACTCAAAATTGGCATTCTGATGGAAATAAGGATGGTTTGGTTAGTAGTTGAGACATCAAAAAGTTTGAGAAATTTTGCATGTCTGGAGTCAGGCAAATAGGCCATTTTTCAGTATTTTAACGGTATTTCAAGAAAGTTGCTTTAGGCAAAGTAAAGTTGAAGCTTTTAATGCCAAATTTGGTCAGGAACTCTAAATTGGCATTCTCATGGAAATAAGAATTGTTTAGTTAGTATTTGAGACATCAAGAAATTTGAGATATTTTGCATGTCCGGAGTCAGACAAAATGGCCATTTTTCAGTATTTTAAGGGTATTTCAAGAAAGTTGCTTTAGGCAACGTAAAACTGGAGCTTTTTAAGCCAAATTTGGTCAGGAACTCTAAATTGGCATTCTGATGGAAATAAGGACGGTTTGGTTAGTATTTGAGGCATCAAGAAATTTGAGAAATTTTGCCTGTCCGGAGTCAGGCAAAATGGCCATTTTTTAAGTACTTTAAGGGTATTTCAAGAAAGTTGCTTCAGGCAATGTAAAAGTGGAGCTTTCTAAGCCAAATTTGGTCAGGAACTCTATAATGGCATTCTGATGGAAATAAGGATGGTTTGGATAGTATTTGAGACATCAAGAAGTTTGAGAAATTTTGCATGTCTGGAGTCAGGCAATATGGCCATTTTTTCAGTATTTTAAGGGTGTTTTAAGAAAGTTGCTTTAGGCAATGTAAAACTGGAGCTTTTTAAGCAAAATTTGGTCAGGAACTTTAAATTGCAATTCTGATAGAAATAAGGATGGTTTGGTTCGTATTTGAGATATGACGAAATTTGAGAAATTTTGCATGTCTGGAGTCAGGCAATATGGCCATTTTTTCAGTATTTTAAGGGTATTTCAAGAAAGCTGCTTCAGGCAATGTAAAAGTGGACCTTTCTATGCCATATTTGGTCAGGAACTCTAAATTGGCATTCTGGTGGAAATAAGGATGGTTTGGTTAGTATTTGAGACATCAAAAAATTTGAGAAATTTTGCATGTCCGGAGTCAGGCAAAATGGCTATTTTTATGTATTTTAAGGGTATTTCAAGAAAGTTGATTTAGGCAATGTAAAAGTGGAGCTTTTCAAGCCAAATTTGGTCAGAAACTCTAAATTGGCATTCTGATGGAAATGAGAATGGTTTGGTTAGTATTTGAGACATCAAGAAATTTTAGATATTTTGCATGTCCGGAGTCAGGCAATATGGACATTTTTTTAGTATTTTAAGGGTATTTCAAGAAAGTTCCTTTAGGCAATGTAAAAGTGGAGCTTTCTAAGCCAAATTTGGTCAGGAACTCTAAAATGGCATTCTGATGGAAATAAGGACGGTTTGGTTAGTATTTGAGACATCAAGAAATTTGAGAAATTTTGCATGTCCGGAGTCAGGAAATGGCTATTTTTCAGTATTTTAAGGGTATTTCAAGAAAGTTGCTTTAGGCAATGTAAAAGTGGAGCTTTCTAAGCCAAAATTGGTCATGAACTCTAAATTGGCATTCTGATGGAAATAAGGATGGTTTTGTTAGTATTTGAGAGATGATGACATTTGAGAAATTTAGCATGTCTGGAGCCAGGAAAATGGCCATTTTTCAGTATTTTAAGGGTATTTCAAGAAAGTTGGTTTAGGCAATGTAAAAGTGGAGCTTTTTAAGCCAAATTTGGTCAGGAACTCTAAATTGGAATTCTGATGGAAATAAGGATGGTTTGGATAGTATTTGAGACATCAAGAAGTTTGAGAAATTTTGCATGTCTGGAGTCAGGCAATATGGCCATTTTTTCAGTATTTTAAGGGTGTTTTAAGAAAGTTGCTTTAGGCAATGTAAAACTGGAGCTTTTTAAGCAAAATTTGGTCAGGAACTTTAAATTGCAATTCTGATAGAAATAAGGATGGTTTGGTTAGTATTTGAGATATGACGAAATTTGAGAAATTTTGCATGTCTGGAGTCAGGCAATATGGCCATTTTTTCAGTATTTTAAGGGTATTTCAAGAAAGTTGCTTCAGGCAATGTAAAAGTGGAGCTTTCTATGCCATATTTGGTCAGGAACTCTAAATTGGCATTCTGGTGGAAATAAGGATGGTTTGGTTAGTATTTGAGAAATCAAAAAATTTGAGAAATTTTGCATGTCCGGAGTCAGGCAAAATGGCTATTTTTATGTATTTTAAGGGTATTTCAAGAAAGTTGATGTAGGCAATGTAAAAGTGGAGCTTTTCAAGCCAAATTTGGTCAGAAACTCTAAATTGGCATTCTGATGGAAATGAGAATGGTTTGGTTAGTATTTGAGACATCAAGAAATTTTAGATATTTTGCATGTCCGGAGTCAGGCAACAGCTGGGCATTTTGTCGTCGCTGTCTAAAATAGCGCGGGCGCATTTCTTGAACTTAATTTTTTTTCTTCGAACAATGAAAACAAGTATTTTGAGATAATTTTTTAAAGTCTCTTGTTGATTTCTTCATGGAAAATAAGACGTTTCTCAACAAAATAAGTCACAGTGTTTGTATGCGACGATATAACAGCGTAATCGAGTGCAAACGTGCGAAGAAATGCTATTTGGAAATTGGCGACAAATGGATATTTTCCACTCATGGTCAGAATTTCAGAGGCAGGGTTTAACTACATGGAAACAAGCAAGTGTTCTCATTTTACTGTTGGTAGATGCTTAGTAACTGTTTAATCCACAGGTATGCTCAGTAAGTTGTTTGTTCTACCTTATCAGGAATCATAAGTGTCTGAAAATACACAATTTGAAGAAAATGACATATATTCCCCTTGTAGATTCGCAGAGTATAGCCGTTGCCTTTGATTAAAAATTGTGTTTTATAAAAGTTAAATGCTACTTTGTTCTATTAAAGCTTGAACCATTCATAGGAAAAATGCGCCAGATGTGGCAATCAACAAATGCATTTGCTGTAGTGCAGATGACATGTGATGACATGTTATTTAAATTGCTCCACTATTGGCTTATTATAAAGCAAAAATAGCTGCAAAATGATGTTGAAGAGAATCGAGTATTGCTGTTATGATATATGAAGTGCTGTACTGATTTGTTCAAATTTAGAAGTCCCGTGGTACTGTTTAACACAGGCATGTTTGCCTTGTGAAATCCTGTAGTGACATGGCATATAAATGCAAATATCTCAAAAGTTTGACTATTGCCTTTCTCTGAAATATGCCCTAAAATTATCTTTTCATATCAAGTGTCCTGGTAAAATTAGTGGGCATGCTGGGAAAAATGCGCACGATATGTTTTTTTTTACCTAAATCATGTACATCCAGTAATCTCATAATATTTTGCTTCCTCTTTCTAGTCACATAATAGCTATATATTCACTCATTGTAAATGAAAATTTGATACAATGTTGCTTGCACCCTGATAAAGTAATGAAAGTCTTTTGTACCCCTTTAGTTCTATATAGAGGTTGTAGACATGTGTCAAATTTTGCACTTGGCTGTTAGCCTGTTAGCATGTTACTGCTAAGGCTTAAATTATGTTGCATTTATTGAAATGATATTATAAAACAATCTAAATATGCTTTTTAATTGCAATTTTCATGAAATAATCCCAAAAGTTGTTATACTGGTGTACAATTGTGCAGTTTTTATGTGCAGCATGTGCATTAATTTGACAAATTAAATTACATTTATTTTTATTATATTTTATGCTTTATTTGTAATAACATGGCTTAAATCTTCCAAACCAGTCAACAATGTCTTTCTAGCTTGTATACCTATGTTTTTAATCCGTATCTACTTGGACTGGACAAATGATGGGTAATATTCATTGACTGAATTTTCAAAAAGTACGAGCTTGCCTGTATTCATAGCATAAAAGCAAAATAATAAAGCAAAATAATAAATTTTTAAGTTAAAACCTTTGTGATGGATCGGTTAACGTTTTTCATTAAATATTAAAGCATTTTTGTTCATTAAAGTGGTCGTTCTATGAGTATTGAAGCCAGGCAAATCCAGAAAACACTCTATTCATACGCCGCCATATTGAATTTCACTCCCTCGCCCCAGGGATTGCGCGCTAAATTTGGCGCATGCTCCGTACAAAATGCCCAGCTGTTGAGTCAGGCAATATGGACATTTTTTTAGTATTTTAAGGGTATTTCAAGAAAGTTGCTTTAGGCAATGTAAAAGTGGAGCTTTCTAAGCCAAATTTGGTCAGGAACTCTAAAATGGCATTCTGATGAAAATAAGGACGGTTTGGTTAGTATTTGAGACATCAAGAAATTTGAGAAATTTGGCATGTCTGGAGTCAGGCAATATGGCCATTTTTTCAGTATTTTAAGGGTAATTCAAGAAAGTTGCTTTAGGTAACGTAAAACTGGAGCTTTTTAAGCCAAATTTGGTCAGGAACTCTAAATTGGCATTTTGATGGAAATAAGGACGGTTTGGTTAGTATTTGAGACATCAAGAAATTTGAGAAATTTTGCCTGTCCGGAGTCAGGCAAAATGGCCATTTTTTCAGTATTTTAAGGGTATTTCAAGAAAGTTGCTTTAAGCAATGTAAAAGTGGAGCTTTCTAAGCCAAATTTAATCAGGAACTCTATAATGGCATTCTGATGGAAATAAGGATGGTTTGGTTAGTATTTGAGACATCAAAAAATTTGAGAAAATATCCATGTCTGGAGTCAGGCAAATAGGCCATTTTTCAGTATTTTAACGGTATTTCAAGAAAGTTGCTTCAGGCAATGTAAAAGTGCAGCTTTTTAAGCCAAATTTGGTCAGGAACTCTTCATTGGCATTCTGGTGGAAATAAGGATGGTTTGGTTACTATTTTAGACACCAAGAAATTTGAGAAATTTTGCATGTCCGGAGTCAGGAAAAATGGCCATTTTTTCAGTATTTCAAGGTTATTTCAAGAAAGTTCCTTTAGGCAATGTAAAACAGGAGCTTTTTAAGCCAAATTTGGTCAGGAACTCTAAAATGGCATTCTGATGGAAATAAGGATGGTTTGGTTATTATTTGAGACATCAAGAAATTTGAGAAATTTTGCATGTCGCGAGTCAGGAAAAATTGCCATTTCTCAGTATTTTAACGGTATTTCAAGAAAGTTTCTTTAAGCAATGTAGAACAGGAGCTTTTTAAGCCAAGTTTGGTCAGGAACTCTCTAATGGCATTCTGATGGAAATAAGGATGGTTTGGTTAGTATTTGAGACATCAAAAAATTTGAGAAATTATCCATGTCTGGAGTCAGGCAAATAGGCCATTTTTCAGTATTTTAACGGTATTTCAAGAAAGTTGCTTCAGGCAATGTAAAAGTGCAGCTTTTTAAGCCAAATTTGGTCAGAAACTCTACATTGGCATTCTGGTGGAAATAAGGATGGTTTGGTTACTATTTTAGACACCAAGAAATTTGAGAAATTTTGCATGTCCGGAGTCAGGCAAAATGGCCATTTTTTCAGTATTTCAAGGGTATTTCAAGAAAGTTGCTTTAGGCAATGTAAAACAGGAGCTTTTTAAGCCAAATTTGGTCAGGAACTCTATAATGGCATTCTGATGGAAATAAGGATGGTTTGGTTAGTATTTGAGACATCAAGAAATTTGAGAAATTTTGCATGTCGCGAGTCAGGAAAAATTGCCGTTTTTCAGTATTTTAAGGGTATTTCAAGAAAGTTGCTTCAGCAATGTAAAAGTGGAGCTTTCTATGCCAAATTTGGTCAGGAACTCTAAAATGGCATTCTGATGGAAATAAGGATGGTTTGGTTATTATTTGAGACATCAAGAAATTTGAGAAATTTTGCATGTCGCGAGTCAGGAAAAATTGCCATTTCTCAGTATTTTAACGGTATTTCAAGAAAGTTGCTTTAAGCAATGTAGAACAGGAGCTTTTTAAGCCAAATTTGGTCAGGAACTCTATAAGGGCATTCTGATGGAAATAAGGATGGTTTGGTTAGTATTTGAGACATCAAAAAATTTGAGAAAATATCCATGTCTGGAGTCAGGCAAATAGGCCATTTTTCAGTATTTTAACGGTATTTCAAGAAAGTTGCTTCAGGCAATGTAAAAGTGCAGCTTTTTAAGCCAAATTTGGTCAGGAACTCTTCATTGGCATTCTGGTGGAAATAAGGATGGTTTGGTTACTATTTTAGACACCAAGAAATTTGAGAAATTTTGCATGTCCGGAGTCAGGAAAAATGGCCATTTTTTCAGTATTTCAAGGTTATTTCAAGAAAGTTGCTTTAGGCAATGTAAAACAGGAGCTTTTTAAGCCAAATTTGGTCAGGAACTCTATAATGGCATTCTGATGGAAATAAGGATGGTTTGGTTAGTTTTTGAGACATCAAGAAATTTGAGAAATTTTGCATGTCTGGAGTCAGGCAATATGGCCATTTTTTCAGTATTTTAAGGGTATTTCAAGAAAGTTGCTTTAGGTAACGTAAAACTGGAGCTTTTTAAGCCAAATTTGGTCAGGAACTCTAAATTGGCATTTTGATGGAAATAAGGACGGTTTGGTTAGTATTTGAGACATCAAGAAATTTTAGAAATTTTCCCTGTCCGGAGTCAGGCAAAATGGCCATTTTTTCAGTATTTTAAGGGTATTTCAAGAAAGTTGCTTTAAGCAATGTAGAACAGGAGCTTTTTAAGCCAAATTTGGTCAGGAACTCTATAAGGGCATTCTAATGGAAATAAGGATGGTTTGGTTAGTATTTGAGACATCAAAAAATTTGAGAAAATATCCATGTCTGGAGTCAGGCAAATAGGCCATTTTTCAGTATTTTAACGGTATTTCAAGAAAGTTGCTTCAGGCAATGTAAAAGTGCAGCTTTTTAAGCCAAATTTGGTCAGGAACTCTTCATTGGCATTCTGGTGGAAATAAGGATGGTTTGGTTACTACTTTAGACACCAAGAAATTTGAGAAATTTTGCATGTCCGGAGTCAGGAAAAATGGCAATTTTTTCAGTATTTCAAGGTTATTTCAAGAAAGTTGCTTTAGGCAATGTAAAACAGGAGCTTTTTAAGCCAAATTTGGTCAGAAACTCTATAATGGCATTCTGATGGAAATAAGGATGGTTTGGTTATTATTTGAGACATCAAAAAATTTGAGAAATTTTGCATGTCGCGAGTCAGGCAAAATGGCCATTTTTCAGTATTTTAACGGTATTTCAAGAATGTTGCTTTAGGCAATGTAAAAGTGGAGCTTTTTAAGCCAAATTTGGTCAGGAACTCAAAATTGGCATTCTGATGGAAATAAGGATGGTTTGGTTAGTAGTTGAGACATCAAAAAGTTTGAGAAATTTTGCATGTCTGGAGTCAGGCAAATAGGCCATTTTTCAGTATTTTAACGGTATTTCAAGAAAGTTGCTTTAGGCAAAGTAAAGTTGAAGCTTTTAATGCCAAATTTGGTCAGGAACTCTAAATTGGCATTCTCATGGAAATAAGAATTGTTTAGTTAGTATTTGAGACATCAAGAAATTTGAGATATTTTGCATGTCCGGAGTCAGACAAAATGGCCATTTTTCAGTATTTTAAGGGTATTTCAAGAAAGTTGCTTTAGGCAACGTAAAACTGGAGCTTTTTAAGCCAAATTTGGTCAGGAACTCTAAATTGGCATTCTGATGGAAATAAGGACGGTTTGGTTAGTATTTGAGGCATCAAGAAATTTGAGAAATTTTGCCTGTCCGGAGTCAGGCAAAATGGCCATTTTTTAAGTACTTTAAGGGTATTTCAAGAAAGTTGCTTCAGGCAATGTAAAAGTGGAGCTTTCTAAGCCAAATTTGGTCAGGAACTCTATAATGGCATTCTGATGGAAATAAGGATGGTTTGGTTAGTTTTTGAGACATCAAGAAATTTGAGAAATTTTGCATGTCTGGAGTCAGGCAATATGGCCATTTTTTCAGTATTTTAAGGGTATTTCAAGAAAGTTGCTTTAGGTAACGTAAAACTGGAGCTTTTTAAGCCAAATTTGGTCAGGAACTCTAAATTGGCATTTTGATGGAAATAAGGACGGTTTGGTTAGTATTTGAGACATCAAGAAATTTTAGAAATTTTGCCTGTCCGGAGTCAGGCAAAATGGCCATTTTTTCAGTATTTTAAGGGTATTTCAAGAAAGTTGCTTTAAGCAATGTAGAACAGGAGCTTTTTAAGCCAAATTTGGTCAGGAACTCTATAAGGGCATTCTAATGGAAATAAGGATGGTTTGGTTAGTATTTGAGACATCAAAAAATTTGAGAAAATATCCATGTCTGGAGTCAGGCAAATAGGCCATTTTTCAGTATTTTAACGGTATTTCAAGAAAGTTGCTTCAGGCAATGTAAAAGTGCAGCTTTTTAAGCCAAATTTGGTCAGGAACTCTTCATTGGCATTCTGGTGGAAATAAGGATGGTTTGGTTACTACTTTAGACACCAAGAAATTTGAGAAATTTTGCATGTCCGGAGTCAGGAAAAATGGCCATTTTTTCAGTATTTCAAGGTTATTTCAAGAAAGTTGCTTTAGGCAATGTAAAACAGGAGCTTTTTAAGCCAAATTTGGTCAGGAACTCTATAATGGCATTCTGATGGAAATAAGGATGGTTTGGTTATTATTTGAGACATCAAGAAATTTGAGAAATTTTGCATGTCGCGAGTCAGGAAAAATTGCCATTTTTCAGTATTTTAACGGTATTTCAAGAAAGTTGCTTTAGGCAATGTAAAAGTGGAGCTTTTTAAGCCAAATTTGGTCAGGAACTCAAAATTGGCATTCTGATGGAAATAAGGATGGTTTGGTTAGTAGTTGAGACATCAAAAAGTTTGAGAAATTTTGCATGTCTGGAGTCAGGCAAATAGGCCATTTTTCAGTATTTTAACGGTATTTCAAGAAAGTTGCTTTAGGCAAAGTAAAGTTGAAGCTTTTAATGCCAAATTTGGTCAGGAACTCTAAATTGGCATTCTCATGGAAATAAGAATTGTTTAGTTAGTATTTGAGACATCAAGAAATTTGAGATATTTTGCATGTCCGGAGTCAGACAAAATGGCCATTTTTCAGTATTTTAAGGGTATTTCAAGAAAGTTGCTTTAGGCAACGTAAAACTGGAGCTTTTTAAGCCAAATTTGGTCAGGAACTCTAAATTGGCATTCTGATGGAAATAAGGACGGTTTGGTTAGTATTTGAGGCATCAAGAAATTTGAGAAATTTTTCCTGTCCGGAGTCAGGCAAAATGGCCATTTTTTAAGTACTTTAAGGGTATTTCAAGAAAGTTGCTTCAGGCAATGTAAAAGTGGAGCTTTCTAAGCCAAATTTGGTCAGGAACTCTATAATGGCATTCTGATGGAAATAAGGATGGTTTGGATAGTATTTGAGACATCAAGAAGTTTGAGAAATTTTGCATGTCTGGAGTCAGGCAATATGGCCATTTTTTCAGTATTTTAAGGGTGTTTTAAGAAAGTTGCTTTAGGCAATGTAAAACTGGAGCTTTTTAAGCAAAATTTGGTCAGGAACTTTAAATTGCAATTCTGATAGAAATAAGGATGGTTTGGTTCGTATTTGAGATATGACGAAATTTGAGAAATTTTGCATGTCTGGAGTCAGGCAATATGGCCATTTTTTCAGTATTTTAAGGGTATTTCAAGAAAGCTGCTTCAGGCAATGTAAAAGTGGACCTTTCTATGCCATATTTGGTCAGGAACTCTAAATTGGCATTCTGGTGGAAATAAGGATGGTTTGGTTAGTATTTGAGACATCAAAAAATTTGAGAAATTTTGCATGTCCGGAGTCAGGCAAAATGGCTATTTTTATGTATTTTAAGGGTATTTCAAGAAAGTTGATTTAGGCAATGTAAAAGTGGAGCTTTTCAAGCCAAATTTGGTCAGAAACTCTAAATTGGCATTCTGATGGAAATGAGAATGGTTTGGTTAGTATTTGAGACATCAAGAAATTTTAGATATTTTGCATGTCCGGAGTCAGGCAATATGGACATTTTTTTAGTATTTTAAGGGTATTTCAAGAAAGTTCCTTTAGGCAATGTAAAAGTGGAGCTTTCTAAGCCAAATTTGGTCAGGAACTCTAAAATGGCATTCTGATGGAAATAAGGACGGTTTGGTTAGTATTTGAGACATCAAGAAATTTGAGAAATTTTGCATGTCCGGAGTCAGGAAATGGCTATTTTTCAGTATTTTAAGGGTATTTCAAGAAAGTTGCTTTAGGCAATGTAAAAGTGGAGCTTTCTAAGCCAAAATTGGTCATGAACTCTAAATTGGCATTCTGATGGAAATAAGGATGGTTTTGTTAGTATTTGAGAGATGATGACATTTGAGAAATTTAGCATGTCTGGAGCGAGGAAAATGGCCATTTTTCAGTATTTTAAGGGTATTTCAAGAAAGTTGGTTTAGGCAATGTAAAAGTGGAGCTTTTTAAGCCAAATTTGGTCAGGAACTCTAAATTGGAATTCTGATGGAAATAAGGATGGTTTGGATAGTATTTGAGACATCAAGAAGTTTGAGAAATTTTGCATGTCTGGAGTCAGGCAATATGGCCATTTTTTCAGTATTTTAAGGGTGTTTTAAGAAAGTTGCTTTAGGCAATGTAAAACTGGAGCTTTTTAAGCAAAATTTGGTCAGGAACTTTAAATTGCAATTCTGATAGAAATAAGGATGGTTTGGTTAGTATTTGAGATATGACGAAATTTGAGAAATTTTGCATGTCTGGAGTCAGGCAATATGGCCATTTTTTCAGTATTTTAAGGGTATTTCAAGAAAGTTGCTTCAGGCAATGTAAAAGTGGAGCTTTCTATGCCATATTTGGTCAGGAACTCTAAATTGGCATTCTGGTGGAAATAAGGATGGTTTGGTTAGTATTTGAGACATCAAAAAATTTGAGAAATTTTGCATGTCCGGAGTCAGGCAAAATGGCTATTTTTATGTATTTTAAGGGTATTTCAAGAAAGTTGATTTAGGCAATGTAAAAGTGGAGCTTTTCAAGCCAAATTTGGTCAGAAACTCTAAATTGGCATTCTGATGGAAATGAGAATGGTTTGGTTAGTATTTGAGACATCAAGAAATTTTAGATATTTTGCATGTCCGGAGTCAGGCAATATGTACATTTTTTTAGTATTTTAAGGGTATTTCAAGAAAGTTCCTTTAGGCAATGTAAAAGTGGAGCTTTCTAAGCCAAATTTGGTCAGGAACTCTAAAATGGCATTCTGATGGAAATAAGGACGGTTTGGTTAGTATTTGAGACATCAAGAAATTTGAGAAATTTTGCATGTCCGGAGTCAGGAAATGGCTATTTTTCAGTATTTTAAGGGTATTTCAAGAAAGTTGCTTTAGGCAATGTAAAAGTGGAGCTTTCTAAGCCAAAATTGGTCATGAACTCTAAATTGGCATTCTGATGGAAATAAGGATGGTTTTGTTAGTATTTGAGAGATGATGACATTTGAGAAATTTAGCATGTCTGGAGCCAGGAAAATGGCCATTTTTCAGTATTTTAAGGGTATTTCAAGAAAGTTGGTTTAGGCAATGTAAAAGTGGAGCTTTTTAAGCCAAATTTGGTCAGGAACTCTAAATTGGAATTCTGATGGAAATAAGGATGGTTTGGATAGTATTTGAGACATGAAGAAGTTTGAGAAATTTTGCATGTCTGGAGTCAGGCAATATGGCCATTTTTTCAGTATTTTAAGGGTGTTTTAAGAAAGTTGCTTTAGGCAATGTAAAACTGGAGCTTTTTAAGCAAAATTTGGTCAGGAACTTTAAATTGCAATTCTGATAGAAATAAGGATGGTTTGGTTAGTATTTGAGATATGACGAAATTTGAGAAATTTTGCATGTCTGGAGTCAGGCAATATGGCCATTTTTTCAGTATTTTAAGGGTATTTCAAGAAAGTTGCTTCAGGCAATGTAAAAGTGGAGCTTTCTATGCCATATTTGGTCAGGAACTCTAAATTGGCATTCTGGTGGAAATAAGGATGGTTTGGTTAGTATTTGAGAAATCAAAAAATTTGAGAAATTTTGCATGTCCGGAGTCAGGCAAAATGGCTATTTTTATGTATTTTAAGGGTATTTCAAGAAAGTTGATGTAGGCAATGTAAAAGTGGAGCTTTTCAAGCCAAATTTGGTCAGAAACTCTAAATTGGCATTCTGATGGAAATGAGAATGGTTTGGTTAGTATTTGAGACATCAAGAAATTTTAGATATTTTGCATGTCCGGAGTCAGGCAATATGGACATTTTTTTAGTATTTTAAGGGTATTTCAAGAAAGTTGCTTTAGGCAATGTAAAAGTGGAGCTTTCTAAGCCAAATTTGGTCAGGAACTCTAAAATGGCATTCTGATGAAAATAAGGACGGTTTGGTTAGTATTTGAGACATCAAGAAATTTGAGAAATTTTGCATGTCTGGAGTCAGGCAATATGGCCATTTTTTCAGTATTTTAAGGGTAATTCAAGAAAGTTGCTTTAGGTAACGTAAAACTGGAGCTTTTTAAGCCAAATTTGGTCAGGAACTCTAAATTGGCATTTTGATGGAAATAAGGACGGTTTGGTTAGTATTTGAGACATCAAGAAATTTTAGAAATTTTGCCTGTCCGGAGTCAGGCAAAATGGCCATTTTTTCAGTATTTTAAGGGTATTTCAAGAAAGTTGCTTTAAGCAATGTAAAAGTGGAGCTTTCTAAGCCAAATTTAATCAGGAACTCTATAATGGCATTCTGATGGAAATAAGGATGGTTTGGTTAGTATTTGAGACATCAAAAAATTTGAGAAAATATCCATGTCTGGAGTCAGGCAAATAGGCCATTTTTCAGTATTTTAACGGTATTTCAAGAAAGTTGCTTCAGGCAATGTAAAAGTGCAGCTTTTTAAGCCAAATTTGGTCAGGAACTCTTCATTGGCATTCTGGTGGAAATAAGGATGGTTTGGTTACTATTTTAGACACCAAGTAATTTGAGAAATTTTGCATGTCCGGAGTCAGGAAAAATGGCCATTTTTTCAGTATTTCAAGGTTATTTCAAGAAAGTTGCTTTAGGCAATGTAAAACAGGAGCTTTTTAAGCCAAATTTGGTCAGGAACTCTAAAATGGCATTCTGATGGAAATAAGGATGGTTTGGTTATTATTTGAGACATCAAGAAATTTGAGAAGTTTTGCATGTCGCGAGTCAGGAAAAATTGCCATTTCTCAGTATTTTAACGGTATTTCAAGAAAGTTTCTTTAAGCAATGTAGAACAGGAGCTTTTTAAGCCAAGTTTGGTCAGGAACTCTCTAATGGCATTCTGATGGAAATAAGGATGGTTTGGTTAGTATTTGAGACATCAAAAAATTTGAGAAATTATCCATGTCTGGAGTCAGGCAAATAGGCCATTTTTCAGTATTTTAACGGTATTTCAAGAAAGTTGCTTCAGGCAATGTAAAAGTGCAGCTTTTTAAGCCAAATTTGGTCAGAAACTCTACATTGGCATTCTGGTGGAAATAAGGATGGTTTGGTTACTATTTTAGACACCAAGAAATTTGAGAAATTTTGCATGTCCGGAGTCAGGCAAAATGGCCATTTTTTCAGTATTTTAAGGGTATTTGAAGAAAGTTGCTTTAGGCAACGTAAAACAGGAGCTTTTTAAGCCAAATTTGGTCAGGAACTCTATAATGGCATTCTGATGGAAATAAGGATGGTTTGGTTAGTATTTGAGACATCAAGAAATTTGAGAAATTTTGCATGTCGCGAGTCAGGCAAAATTGCCATTTTTCAGTATTTTAACGGTATTTCAAGAAAGTTGCTTCAGGCAATGTAAAAGTGCAGCTTTTTAAGCCAAATTTGGTCAGGAACTCTACATTGGCATTCTGGTGGAAATAAGGATGGTTTGGTTACTATTTTAGACACCAAGAAATTTGTGAAATTTTGCATGTCCGGAGTCAGGCAAAATGGCCATTTTTTCAGTATTTCAAGGGTATTTCAAGAAAGTTGCTTTAGGCAATGTAAAACAGGAGCTTTTTAAGCCAAATTTGGTCAGGAACTCTATAATGGCATTCTGATGGAAATAAGGATGGTTTGGTTAGTATTTGAGACATCAAGAAATTTGAGAAATTTTCCATGTCGCGAGTCAGGAAAAATTGCCGTTTTTCAGTATTTTAAGGGTATTTCAAGAAAGTTGCTTCAGCAATGTAAAAGTGGAGCTTTCTATGCCATATTTGGTCAGGAACTCTAAATTGGCATTCTGGTGGAAATAAGGATGGTTTGGTTAGTATTTGAGACATCAAGAAATTTGAGAAATTTTGCATGTCCGGAGTCAGGCAAAATGGCTATTTTTATGTATTTTAAGGGTATTTCAAGAAAGTTGATTTAGGCAATGTAAAAGTGGAGCTTTTCAAGCCAAATTTGGTCAGAAACTCTAAATTGGCATTCTGATGGAAATGAGAATGGTTTGGTTAGTATTTGAGACATCAAGAAATTTTAGATATTTTGCATGTCCGGAGTCAGGCAATATGGACATTTTTTTAGTATTTTAAGGGTATTTCAAGAAAGTTGCTTCAGGCAATGTAAAAGTGGAGCTTTCTAAGCCAAATTTGGTCAGGAACTCTAAAATTGCATTCTGATGAAAATAAGGACGGTTTGGTTAGTATTTGAGACATCAAGAAATTTGAGAAATTTTGCATGTCTGGAGTCAGGCAATATGGCCATTTTTTCAGTATTTTAAGGGTAATTCAAGAAAGTTGCTTTAGGTAACGTAAAACTGGAGCTTTTTAAGCCAAATTTGGTCAGGAACTCTACATTGGCATTCTGGTGGAAATAAGGATGGTTTGGTTACTATTTTAGACACCAAGAAATTTGTGAAATTTTGCATGTCCGGAGTCAGGCAAAATGGCCATTTTTTCAGTATTTCAAGGGTATTTCAAGAAAGTTGCTTTAGGCAATGTAAAACAGGAGCTTTTTAAGCCAAATTTGGTCAGGAACTCTATAATGGCATTCTGATGGAAATAAGGATGGTTTGGTTAGTATTTGAGACATGAAGAAATTTGAGAAATTTTGCATGTCGCGAGTCAGGAAAAATTGCCGTTTTTCAGTATTTTAAGGGTATTTCAAGAAAGTTGCTTCAGCATTGTAAAAGTGGAGCTTTCTATGCCATATTTGGTCAGGAACTCTAAATTGGCATTCTGGTGGAAATAAGGATGGTTTGGTTAGTATTTGAGACATCAAGAAATTTGAGAAATTTTGCATGTCCGGAGTCAGGCAAAATGGCTATTTTTATGTATTTTAAGGGTATTTCAAGAAAGTTGATTTAGGCAATGTAAAAGTGGAGCTTTTCAAGCCAAATTTGGTCAGAAACTCTAAATTGGCATTCTGATGGAAATGAGAATGGTTTGGTTAGTATTTGAGACATCAAGAAATTTTAGATATTTTGCATGTCCGGAGTCAGGCAATATGGACATTTTTTTAGTATTTTAAGGGTATTTCAAGAAAGTTGCTTCAGGCAATGTAAAAGTGGAGCTTTCTAAGCCAAATTTGGTCAGGAACTCTAAAATTGCATTCTGATGAAAATAAGGACGGTTTGGTTAGTATTTGAGACATCAAGAAATTTGAGAAATTTTGCATGTCTGGAGTCAGGCAATATGGCCATTTTTTCAGTATTTTAAGGGTAATTCAAGAAAGTTGCTTTAGGTAACGTAAAACTGGAGCTTTTTAAGCCAAATTTGGTCAGGAACTCTAAATTGGCATTTTGATGGAAATAAGGACGGTTTGGTTAGTATTTGAGACATCAAGAAATTTGAGAAATTTTGCCTGTCCGGAGTCAGGCAAAATGGCCATTTTTTCAGTAGTTTAAGGGTATTTCAAGAAAGTTGCTTTAAGCAATGTAGAACAGGAGCTTTTTAAGCCAAATTTGGTCAGGAACTCTATAAGGGCATTTTGATGGAAATAAGGATGGTTTGGTTAGTATTTGAGACATCAAAAAATTTGAGAAAATATCCATGTCTGGAGTCAGGCAAATAGGCCATTTTTCAGTATTTTAACGGTATTTCAAGAAAGTTGCTTCAGGCAATGTAAAAGTGCAGCTTTTTAAGCCAAATTTGGTCAGGAACTCTTCATTGGCATTCTGGTGGAAATAAGGATGGTTTGGTTACTATTTTAGACACCAAGAAATTTGAGAAATTTTGCATGTCCGGAGTCAGAAAAAATGGCCATTTTTTCAGTATTTCAAGGTTATTTCAAGAAAGTTGCTTTAGGCAATGTAAAACAGGAGCTTTTTAAGCCAAATTTGGTCAGGAACTCTATAATGGCATTCTGATGGAAATAAGGATGGTTAGGTTAGTTTTTGAGACATCAAGAAATTTGAGAAATTTTGCATGTCTGGAGTCAGGCAATATGGCCATTTTTTCAGTATTTTAAGGGTATTTCAAGAAAGTTGCTTTAGGTAACGTAAAACTGGAGCTTTTTAAGCCAAATTTGGTCAGGAACTCTAAATTGGCATTTTGATGGAAATAAGGACGGTTTGGTTAGTATTTGAGACATCAAGAAATTTTAGAAATTTTGCCTGTCCGGAGTCAGGCAAAATGGCCATTTTTTCAGTATTTTAAGGGTATTTCAAGAAAGTTGCTTTAAGCAATGTAGAACAGGAGCTTTTTAAGCCAAATATGGTCAGGAACTCTATAAGGGCATTCTAATGGAAATAAGGATGGTTTGGTTAGTATTTGAGACATCAAAAAATTTGAGAAAATATCCATGTCTGGAGTCAGGCAAATAGGCCATTTTTCAGTATTTTAACGGTATTTCAAGAAAGTTTCTTCAGGCAATGTAAAAGTGCAGCTTTTTAAGCCAAATTTGGTCAGGAACTCTTCATTGGCATTCTGGTGGAAATAAGGATGGTTTGGTTACTATTTTAGACACCAAGAAATTTGAGAAATTTTGCATGTCCGGAGTCAGGAAAAATGGCCATTTTTTCAGTATTTCAAGGTTATTTCAAGAAAGTTGCTTTAGGCAATGTAAAACAGGAGCTTTTTAAGCCAAATTTGGTCAGGAACTCTATAATGGCATTCTGATGGAAATAAGGATGGTTTGGTTAGTATTTGAGACATGAAGAAATTTGAGAAATTTTGCATGTCGCGAGTCAGGAAAAATTGCCGTTTTTCAGTATTTTAAGGGTATTTCAAGAAAGTTGCTTCAGCATTGTAAAAGTGGAGCTTTCTATGCCATATTTGGTCAGGAACTCTAAATTGGCATTCTGGTGGAAATAAGGATGGTTTGGTTAGTATTTGAGACATCAAGAAATTTGAGAAATTTTGCATGTCCGGAGTCAGGCAAAATGGCTATTTTTATGTATTTTAAGGGTATTTCAAGAAAGTTGATTTAGGCAATGTAAAAGTGGAGCTTTTCAAGCCAAATTTGGTCAGAAACTCTAAATTGGCATTCTGATGGAAATGAGAATGGTTTGGTTAGTATTTGAGACATCAAGAAATTTTAGATATTTTGCATGTCCGGAGTCAGGCAATATGGACATTTTTTTAGTATTTTAAGGGTATTTCAAGAAAGTTGCTTCAGGCAATGTAAAAGTGGAGCTTTCTAAGCCAAATTTGGTCAGGAACTCTAAAATTGCATTCTGATGAAAATAAGGACGGTTTGGTTAGTATTTGAGACATCAAGAAATTTGAGAAATTTTGCATGTCTGGAGTCAGGCAATATGGCCATTTTTTCAGTATTTTAAGGGTAATTCAAGAAAGTTGCTTTAGGTAACGTAAAACTGGAGCTTTTTAAGCCAAATTTGGTCAGGAACTCTAAATTGGCATTTTGATGGAAATAAGGACGGTTTGGTTAGTATTTGAGACATCAAGAAATTTGAGAAATTTTGCCTGTCCGGAGTCAGGCAAAATGGCCATTTTTTCAGTAGTTTAAGGGTATTTCAAGAAAGTTGCTTTAAGCAATGTAGAACAGGAGCTTTTTAAGCCAAATTTGGTCAGGAACTCTATAAGGGCATTTTGATGGAAATAAGGATGGTTTGGTTAGTATTTGAGACATCAAAAAATTTGAGAAAATATCCATGTCTGGAGTCAGGCAAATAGGCCATTTTTCAGTATTTTAACGGTATTTCAAGAAAGTTGCTTCAGGCAATGTAAAAGTGCAGCTTTTTAAGCCAAATTTGGTCAGGAACTCTTCATTGGCATTCTGGTGGAAATAAGGATGGTTTGGTTACTATTTTAGACACCAAGAAATTTGAGAAATTTTGCATGTCCGGAGTCAGAAAAAATGGCCATTTTTTCAGTATTTCAAGGTTATTTCAAGAAAGTTGCTTTAGGCAATGTAAAACAGGAGCTTTTTAAGCCAAATTTGGTCAGGAACTCTATAATGGCATTCTGATGGAAATAAGGATGGTTAGGTTAGTTTTTGAGACATCAAGAAATTTGAGAAATTTTGCATGTCTGGAGTCAGGCAATATGGCCATTTTTTCAGTATTTTAAGGGTATTTCAAGAAAGTTGCTTTAGGTAACGTAAAACTGGAGCTTTTTAAGCCAAATTTGGTCAGGAACTCTAAATTGGCATTTTGATGGAAATAAGGACGGTTTGGTTAGTATTTGAGACATCAAGAAATTTTAGAAATTTTGCCTGTCCGGAGTCAGGCAAAATGGCCATTTTTTCAGTATTTTAAGGGTATTTCAAGAAAGTTGCTTTAAGCAATGTAGAACAGGAGCTTTTTAAGCCAAATATGGTCAGGAACTCTATAAGGGCATTCTAATGGAAATAAGGATGGTTTGGTTAGTATTTGAGACATCAAAAAATTTGAGAAAATATCCATGTCTGGAGTCAGGCAAATAGGCCATTTTTCAGTATTTTAACGGTATTTCAAGAAAGTTTCTTCAGGCAATGTAAAAGTGCAGCTTTTTAAGCCAAATTTGGTCAGGAACTCTTCATTGGCATTCTGGTGGAAATAAGGATGGTTTGGTTACTATTTTAGACACCAAGAAATTTGAGAAATTTTGCATGTCCGGAGTCAGGAAAAATGGCCATTTTTTCAGTATTTCAAGGTTATTTCAAGAAAGTTGCTTTAGGCAATGTAAAACAGGAGCTTTTTAAGCCAAATTTGGTCAGGAACTCTATAATGGCATTCTGATGGAAATAAGGATGGTTTGGTTATTATTTGAGACATCAAGAAATTTGAGAAATTTTGCATGTCGCGAGTCAGGAAAAATTGCCATTTCTCAGTATTTTAACGGTATTTCAAGAAAGTTTCTTTAAGCAATGTAGAACAGGAGCTTTTTAAGCCAAGTTTGGTCAGGAACTCTATAATGGCATTCTGATGGAAATAAGGATGGTTTGGTTAGTATTTGAGACATCAAAAAATTTGAGAAATTATCCATGTCTGGAGTCAGGCAAATAGGCCATTTTTCAGTATTTTAACGGTATTTCAAGAAAGTTGCTTCAGGCAATGTAAAAGTGCAGCTTTTTAAGCCAAATTTGGTCAGAAACTCTACATTGGCATTCTGGTGGAAATAAGGATGGTTTGGTTACTATTTTAGACACCAAGAAATTTGAGAAATTTTGCATGTCCGGAGTCAGGCAAAATGGCCATTTTTTCAGTATTTTAAGGGTATTTCAAGAAAGTTGCTTTAGGCAACGTAAAACAGGAGCTTTTTAAGCCAAATTTGGTCAGGAACTCTATAATGGCATTCTGATGGAAATAAGGATGGTTTGGTTAGTATTTGAGACATCAAGAAATTTGAGAAATTTTGCATGTCGCGAGTCAGGCAAAATTGCCATTTTTCAGTATTTTAACGGTATTTCAAGAAAGTTACTTCAGGCAATGTAAAAGTGCAGCTTTTTAAGCCAAATTTGGTCAGGAACTCTACATTGGCATTCTGGTGGAAATAAGGATGGTTTGGTTACTATTTTAGACACCAAGAAATTTGTGAAATTTTGCATGTCCGGAGTCAGGCAAAATGGCCATTTTTTCAGTATTTCAAGGGTATTTCAAGAAAGTTGCTTTAGGCAATGTAAAACAGGAGCTTTTTAAGCCAAATTTGGTCAGGAACTCTATAATGGCATTCTGATGGAAATAAGGATGGTTTGCTTAGTATTTGAGACATCAAGAAATTTGAGAAATTTTGCATGTCGCGAGTCAGGAAAAATTGCCGTTTTTCAGTATTTTAAGGGTATTTCAAGAAAGTTGCTTCAGCAATGTAAAAGTGGAGCTTTCTATGCCATATTTGGTCAGGAACTCTAAATTGGCATTCTGGTGGAAATAAGGATGGTTTGGTTAGTATTTGAGACATCAAGAAATTTGAGAAATTTTGCATGTCCGGAGTCAGGCAAAATGGCTATTTTTATGTATTTTAAGGGTATTTCAAGAAACTTGATTTAGGCAATGTAAAAGTGGAGCTTTTCAAGCCAAGTTTGGTCAGAAACTCTAAATTGGCATTCTGATGGAACTGAGGATGGTTTGGTTAGTATTTGAGACATCAAGAAATTTGAGAAATTTTGCATGTCCGGAGTCAGGCAAAATGGCTATTTTTCAGTATTTTAAGGGTATTTCAAGAAAGTTGCTATAGGCAATGTAAAAGTGGAGCTTTCTAAGCCAAAATTGGTCATGAACTCTAAATTGGCATTCTGATGGAAATAAGGATGGTTTTGTTAGTATTTGAGACATGATGACATTTGAGAAATTTAGCATGTCTGGAGTCAGGAAAATGGCCATTTTTCAGTATTTTAAGGGTATCTCAAGAAAGT
Source organism: Muricea muricata (assembly GCA_963855995.1). Taxonomy (NCBI): domain Eukaryota; kingdom Metazoa; phylum Cnidaria; class Anthozoa; order Malacalcyonacea; family Plexauridae; genus Muricea; species Muricea muricata. The sequence goes on along the minus strand of OY979717.1, from coordinate 20,613,027 downwards.
TGGTTTAGGCAATGTAAAAGTGGAGCTTTTTAAGCCAAATTTGGTCAGGAACTCTAAATTGGCATTCTGATGGAATTAAGGATGGTTTGGATAGTATTTGAGACATCAAGAAGTTTGAGAAATTTTGCATGTCTGGAGTCAGGCAATATGGCCATTTTTTCAGTATTTTAAGGGTGTTTTAAGAAAGTTGCTTAAGGCAATGTAAAACTGGAGCTTTTTAAGCAAAATTTGGTCAGGAACTTTAAATTGCAATTCTGATAGAAATAAGGATGGTTTGGTTAGTATTTGAGATATGACGAAATTTGAGAAATTTTGCATGTCTGGAGTCAGGCAATATGGCCATTTTTTCAGTATTTTAAGGGTATTTCAAGAAAGTTGCTTCAGGCAATGTAAAAGTGGAGCTTTCTATGCCATATTTGGTCAGGAACTCTAAATTGGCTTTCTGGTGGAAATAAGGATGGTTTGGTTAGTATTTGAGACATCAAAAAATTTGAGAAATTTTGCATGTCCGGAGTCAGGCAAAATGGCTATTTTTATGTATTTTAAGGGTATTTCAAGAAAGTTGATTTAGGCAATATAAAAGTGGAGCTTTTCAAGCCAAATTTGGTCAGAAACTCTAAATTGGCATTCTGATGGAAATGAGAATGGTTTGGTTAGTATTTGAGACATCAAGAAATTTTAGATATTTTGCATGTGCGGAGTCAGGCAATATGGACATTTTTTTAGTATTTTAAGGGTATTTCAAGAAAGTTGCTTCAGGCGATGTAAAAGTGGAGCTTTCTAAGCCAAATTTGGTCAGGAACTCTAAAATGGCATTCTGATGGAATTAAGGACGGTTTGGTTAGTATTTGAGACATCAAGAAATTTGAGAAATTTTGCATGTCTGGAGTCAGGCAATATGGCCATTTTTTCAGTATTTTAAGAGTATTTCAAGAAAGTTGCTTTAGGTAACGTAAAACTGGAGCTTTTTAAGCCAAATTTGGTCAGGAACTCTAAATTGGCATTTTGATGGAAATAAGGACGGTTTGGTTAGTATTTGAGACATCAAGAAATTTGAGAAATTTTGCCTGTCCGGAGTCAGGCAAAATGGCCATTTTTTCAGTATTTTAAGGGTATTTCAAGAAAGTTGCTTTAAGCAATGTAGAACAGGAGCTTTTTAAGCCAAATTTGGTCAGGAACTCTATAAGGGCATTCTGTTGGAAATAAGGATGGTTTGGTTAGTATTTGAGACATCAAAAAATTTGAGAAAATATCCATGTCTGGAGTCAGGCAAATAGGCCATTTTTCAGTATTTTAACGGTATTTCAAGAAAGTTGCTTCAGGCAATGTAAAAGTGCAGCTTTTTAAGCCAAATTTGGTCAGGAACTCTTCATTGGCATTCTGGTGGAAATAAGGATGGTTTGGTTACTATTTTAGACACCAAGAAATTTGAGAAATTTTGCATGTCCGGAGTCAGGAAAATTGGCCATTTTTTCAGTATTTCAAGGTTATTTCAAGAAAGTTGCTTTAGGCAATGTAAAACAGGAGCTTTTTAAGCCAAATTTGGTCAGGAACTCTATAATGGCATTCTGATGGAAATAAGGATGGTTTGGTTAGTTTTTGAGACATCAAGAAATTTGAGAAATTTTGCATGTCTGGAGTCAGGCAATATGGCCATTTTTTCAGTATTTTAAGGGTATTTCAAGAAAGTTGCTTTAGGTAACGTAAAACTGGAGCTTTTTAAGCCAAATTTGGTCAGGAACTCTAAATTGGCATTTTGATGGAAATAAGGACGGTTTGGTTAGTATTTGAGACATCAAGAAATTTGAGAAATTTTGCCTGTCCGGAGTCAGGCAAAATGGCCATTTTTTCAGTATTTTAAGGGTATTTCAAGAAAGTTGCTTTAAGCAATGTAGAACAGGAGCTTTTTAAGCCAAATTTGGTCAGGAACTCTATAAGGGCATTCTGATGGAAATAAGGATGGTTTGGTTAGTATTTGAGACATCAAAAAATTTGAGAAAATATCCATGTCTGGAGTCAGGCAAATAGGCCATTTTTCAGTATTTTAACGGTATTTCAAGAAAGTTGCTTCAGGCAATGTAAAAGTGCAGCTTTTTAAGCTAAATTTGGTCAGGAACTCTTCATTGGCATTCTGGTGGAAATAAGGATGGTTTGGTTACTATTTTAGACACCAAGAAATTTGAGAAATTTTGCATGTCCGGAGTCAGGAAAAATGGCCATTTTTTCAGTATTTCAAGGTTATTTCAAGAAAGTTGCTTTAGGCAATGTAAAACAGGAGCGTTTTAAGCCAAATTTGGTCAGGAACTCTATAATGGCATTCTGATGGAAATAAGGATGGTTTGGTTATTATTTGAGACATCAAGAAATTTGAGAAATTTTGCATGTCGCGAGTCAGGAAAAATTGCCATTTTTCAGTATTTTAACGGTATTTCAAGAAAGTTGCTTTAGGCAATGTAAAAGTGGAGCTTTTTAAGCCAAATTTGGTCAGGAACTCAAAATTGGCATTCTGATGGAAATAAGGATGGTTTGGTTAGTAGTTGAGACATCAAAAAGTTTGAGAAATTTTGCATGTCTGGAGTCAGGCAAATAGGCCATTTTTCAGTATTTTAACGGTATTTCAAGAAAGTTGCTTTAGGCAAAGTAAAGTTGAAGCTTTTAATGCCAAATTTGGTCAGGAACTCTAAATTGGCATTCTCATGGAAATAAGAATTGTTTAGTTAGTATTTGAGACATCAAGAAATTTGAGATATTTTGCATGTCCGGAGTCAGACAAAATGGCCATTTTTCAGTATTTTAAGGGTATTTCAAGAAAGTTGCTTTAGGCAACGTAAAACTGGAGCTTTTTAAGCCAAATTTGGTCAGGAACTCTAAATTGGCATTCTGATGGAAATAAGGACGGTTTGGTTAGTATTTGAGGCATCAAGAAATTTGAGAAATTTTGCCTGTCCGGAGTCAGGCAAAATGGCCATTTTTTCAGTATTTTAAGGGTATTTCAAGAAAGTTGCTTCAGGCAATGTAAAAGTGGAGCTTTCTAAGCCAAATTTGGTCAGGAACTCTAAAATGGCATTCTGATGGAAATAAGGACCGTTTGGTTAGTATTTGAGACATCAAGAAATTTGAGAAATTTTGCATGTCTGGAGTCAGGCAATATGGCCATTTTTTCAGTATTTTAAGGGTATTTCAAGAAAGTTGCTTTAGGTAACGTAAAACTGGAGCTTTTTAAGCCAAATTTGTTCAGGAACTCTAAATTGGCATTTTGATGGAAATAAGGACGGTTTGGTTAGTATTTGAGACATCAAGAAATTTGAGAAATTTTGCCTGTCCGGAGTCAGGCAAAATGGCCATTTTTTCAGTATTTTAAGGGTATTTCAAGAAAGTTGCTTTAAGCAATGTAGAACAGGAGCTTTTTAAGCCAAATTTGGTCAGGAACTCTATAAGGGCATTCTGATGGAAATAAGGATGGTTTGGTTAGTATTTGAGACATCAAAAAATTTGAGAAAATAGCCATGTCTGGAGTCAGGCAAATAGGCCATTTTTCAGTATTTTAACGGTATTTCAAGAAAGTTGCTTCAGGCAATGTAAAAGTGCAGCTTTTTAAGCCAAATTTGGTCAGGAACTCTTCATTGGCATTCTGGTGGAAATAAGGATGGTTTGGTTACTATTTTAGACACCAAGAAATTTGAGAAATTTTGCATGTCCGGAGTCAGGAAAAATGGCCATTTTTTCAGTATTTCAAGGTTATTTCAAGAAAGTGTCTTTAGGCAATGTAAAACAGGAGCTTTTTAAGCCAAATTTGGTCAGGAACTCTATAATGGCATTCTGATGGAAATAAGGATGGTTTGGTTATTATTTGAGACATCAAGAAATTTGAGAAATTTTGCATGTCGCGAGTCAGGAAAAATTGCCATTTTTCAGTATTTTAACGGTATTTCAAGAAAGTTTCTTTAAGCAATGTAGAACAGGAGCTTTTTAAGCCAAGTTTGGTCAGGAACTCTATAATGGCATTCTGATGGAAATAAGGATGGTTTGGTTAGTATTTGAGACATCAAAAAATTTGAGAAATTATCCATGTCTGGAGTCAGGCAAATAGGCCATTTTTCAGTATTTTAACGGTATTTCAAGAAAGTTGCTTCAGGCAATGTAAAAGTGCAGCTTTTTAAGCCAAATTTGGTCAGAAACTCTACATTGGCATTCTGGTGGAAATAAGGATGGTTTGGTTACTATTTTAGACACCAAGAAATTTGAGAAATTTTGCATGTCCGGAGTCAGGCAAAATGGCCATTTTTTCAGTATTTTAAGGGTATTTCAAGAAAGTTGCTTTAGGCAACGTAAAACAGGAGCTTTTTAAGCCAAATTTGGTCAGGAACTCTATAATGGCATTCTGATGGAAATAAGGATGGTTTGGTTAGTATTTGACACATCAAGAAATTTGAGAAATTTTGCATGTCGCGAGTCAGGCAAAATTGCCATTTTTCAGTATTTTAACGGTATTTCAAGAAAGTTGCTGCAGGCAATGTAAAAGTGCAGCTTTTTAAGCCAAATTTGGTCAGGAACTCTACATTGGACTTCTGGTGGAAATAAGGATGGTTTGGTTACTATTTTAGACACCAAGAATTTTGTGAAATTTTGCATGTCCGGAGTCAGGCAAAATGGCCATTTTTTCAGTATTTCAAGGGTATTTCAAGAAAGTTGCTTTAGGCAATGTAAAACAGGAGCTTTTTAAGCCAAATTTGGTCAGGAACTCTATAATGGCATTCTGATGGAAATAAGGATGGTTTGCTTAGTATTTGAGACATCAAGAAATTTGAGAAATTTTGCATGTCGCGAGTCAGGAAAAATTGCCGTTTTTCAGTATTTTAAGGGTATTTCAAGAAAGTTGCTTCAGCAATGTAAAAGTGGAGCTTTCTATGCCATATTTGGTCAGGAACTCTAAATTGGCATTCTGGTGGAAATAAGGATGGTTTGGTTAGTATTTGAGACATCAAGAAATTTGAGAAATTTTGCATGTCCAGAGTCAGGCAAAATGGCTATTTTTATGTATTTTAAGGGTATTTCAAGAAACTTGATTTAGGCAATGTAAAAGTGGAGCTTTTCAAGCCAAGTTTGGTCAGAAACTCTAAATTGGCATTCTGATGGAACTGAGGATGGTTTGGTTAGTATTTGAGACATCAAGAAATTTGAGAAATTTTGCATGTCCAGAGTCAGGCAAAATGGCTATTTTTCAGTATTTTAAGGGTATTTCAAGAAAGTTGCTTTAGGCAATGTAAAAGTGGAGCTTTCTAAGCCAAAATTGGTCATGAACTCTAAATTGGCATTCTGATGGAAATAAGGATGGTTTTGTTAGTATTTGAGACATAATGACATTTGAGAAATTTAGCATGTCTGGAGTCAGGAAAATGGCCATTTTTCAGTATTTTAAGGGTATCTCAAGAAAGTTGGTTTAGGCAATGTAAAAGTGGAGCTTTTTAAGCCAAATTTGGTCAGGAACTCTAAATTGGCATTCTGATGGAAATAAGGATGGTTTGGATAGTATTTGAGACATCAAGAAGTTTGAGAAATTTTGCATGTCTGGAGTCAGGCAATATGGCCATTTTTTCAGTATTTTAAGGGTGTTTTAAGAAAGTTGCTTTAGGCAATGTAAAACTGGAGCTTTTTAAGCAAAATTTGGTCAGGAATTTTAAATTGCAATTCTGATAGAAATAAGGATGGTTTGGTTAGTATTTGAGATATGACGAAATTTGAGAAATTTTGCATGTCTGGAGTCAGGCAATATGGCCATTTTTTCAGTATTTTAAGGGTATTTCAAGAAAGTTGCTTCAGGCAATGTAAAAGTGGAGCTTTCTATGCCATATTTGGTCAGGAACTCTAAATTGGCATTCTGGTGGAAATAAGGATGGTTTGGTTAGTATTTGAGACATCAAAAAATTTGAGAAATTTTGCATGTCCGGAGTCAGGCAAAATGGCTATTTTTATGTATTTTAAGGGTATTTAAAGAAAGTTGATTTAGGCAATGTAAAAGTGGAGCTTTTCAAGCCAAATTTGGTCAGAAACTCTAAATTGGCATTCTGATGGAAATGAGAATGGTTTGGTTAGTATTTGAGACATCAAGAAATTTTAGATATTTTGCATGTCCGGAGTCAGGCAATATGGACATTTTTTTAGTATTTTAAGGGTATTTCAAGAAAGTTGCTTCAGGCAATGTAAAAGTGGAGCTTTCTAAGCCAAATTTGGTCAGGAACTCTAAAATGGCATTCTGATGGAAATAAGGACGGTTTGGTTAGTATTTGAGACATCAAGAAATTTGAGAAATTTTGCATGTCCGGAGTCAGGCAAAATGGCTATTTTTCAGTATTTTAAGGGTATTTCAAGAAAGTTGCTTTAGGCAATGTAAAAGTGGAGCTTTCTAAGCCAAAATTGGTCATGAACTCTAAATTGGCATTCTGATGGAAATAAAGATGGTTTTGTTAGTATTTGAGACATGATGACATTTGAGAAATTTAGCATGTCTGGAGTCAGGAAAATGGCCATTTTTCAGTATTTTAAGGGTATTTCAAGAAAGTTGGTTTAGGCAATGTAAAAGTGGAGCTTTTTAAGCCAAATTTGGTCAGGAACTCTAAATTGGAATTCTGATGGAAATAAGGATGGTTTGGATAGTATTTGAGACATCAAGAAGTTTGAGAAATTTTGCATGTCTGGAGTCAGGCAATATGGCCATTTTTTCAGTATTTTAAGGGTGTTTTAAGAAAGTTGCTTTAGGCAATGTAAAACTGGAGCTTTTTAAGCAAAATTTGGTCAGGAACTTTAAATTGCAATTCTGATAGAAATAAGGATGGTTTGGTTAGTATTTGAGATATGACGAAATTTGAGAAATTTTGCATGTCTGGAGTCAGGCAATATGGCCATTTTTTCAGTATTTTAAGGGTATTTCAAGAAAGTTGCTTCAGGCAATGTAAAAGTGGAGCTTTCTATGCCATATTTGGTCAGGAACTCTAAATTGGCATTCTGGTGGAAATAAGGATGGTTTGGTTAGTATTTGAGACATCAAAAAATTTGAGAAATTTTGCATGTCCGGAGTCAGGCAAAATGGCTATTTTTATGTATTTTAAGGGTATTTCAAGAAAGTTGATTTAGGCAATGTAAAAGTGGAGCTGTTCAAGCCAAATTTGGTCAGAAACTCTAAATTGGCATTCTGATGGAAATGAGAATGGTTTGGTTAGTATTTGAGACATCAAGAAATTTTAGATATTTTGCATGTCCGGAGTCAGGCAATATGGACATTTTTTTAGTATTTTAAGGGTATTTCAAGAAAGTTGCTTCAGGCAATGTAAAAGTGGAGCTTTCTAAGCCAAATTTGGTCAGGAACTCTAAAATGGCATTCTGATGGAAATAAGGACGGTTTGGTTAGTATTTGAGACATCAAGAAATTTGAGAAATTTTGCATGTCTGGAGTCAGGCAATATGGCCATTTTTTCAGTATTTTAAGGGTATTTCAAGAAAGTTGCTTTAGGTAACGTAAAACTGGAGCTTTTTAAGCCAAATTTGGTCAGGAACTCTAAATTGGCATTTTGATGGAAATAAGGACGGTTTGGTTAGTATTTGAGACATCAAGAAATTTGAGAAATTTTGCCTGTCCGGAGTCAGGCAAAATGGCCATTTTTTCAGTATTTTAAGGGTATTTCAAGAAAGTTGCTTTAAGCAATGTAGAACAGGAGCTTTTTAAGCCAAATTTGGTCAGGAACTCTATAAGGGCATTCTGATGGAAATAAGGATGGTTTGGTTAGTATTTGAGACATCAAAAAATTTGAGAAAATATCCATGTCTGGAGTCAGGCAAATAGGCCATTTTTCAGTATTTTAACGGTATTTCAAGAAAGTTGCTTCAGGCAATGTAAAAGTGCAGCGTTTTAAGCCAAATTAGGTCAGGAACTCTTCATTGGCATTCTGGTGGAAATAAGGATGGTTTGGTTACTATTTTAGACAGCAAGAAATTTGAGAAATTTTGCATGTCCGGAGTCAGGAAAAATGGCCATTTTTTCAGTATTTCAAGGTTATTTCAAGAAAGTTGCTTTAGGCAATGTAAAACAGGAGCTTTTTAAGCCAAATTTGGTCAGGAACTCTATAATGGCATTCTGATGGAAATAAGGATGGTTTGGTTATTATTTGAGACATCAAGAAATTTGAGAAATTTTGCATGTCGCGAGTCAGGAAAAATTGCCATTTTTCAGTATTTTAACGGCATTTCAAGAAAGTTGATTTAGGCAATGTAAAAGTGGAGCTTTTTAAGCCAAATTTGGTCAGGAACTCTAAATTGGCATTCTGATGGAAATAAGGATGGTTTGGTTAGTAGTTGAGACATCAAAAAGTTTGAGAAATTTTGCATGTCTGGAGTCAGGCAAATAGGCCATTTTTCAGTATTTTAACGGTATTTCAAGAAAGTTGCTTTAGGCAAAGTAAAGTTGAAGCTTTTAATGCCAAATTTGGTCAGGAACTCTAAATTGGCATTCTCATGGAAATAAGAATTGTTTAGTTAGTATTTTAGACATCAAGAAATTTGAGATATTTTGCATGTCCGGAGTCAGACAAAATGGCCATTTTTCAGTATTTTAAGGGTATTTCAAGAAAGTTGCTTTAGGCAACGTAAAACTGAAGCTTTTTAAGCCAAATTTGGTCAGGAACTCTAAATTGGCATTCTGATGGAAATAAGGACGGTTTGGTTAGTATTTGAGGCAACAAGAAATTTGAGAAATTTTGCCTGTCCGGAGTCAGGCAAAATGGCCATTTTTTCAGTATTTTAAGGGTATTTCAAGAAAGTTGCTTCAGGCAATGTAAAAGTGCAGCTTTCTAAGCCAAATTTGGTCAGGAACTCTAAAATGGCATTCTGATGGAAATAAGGACGGTTTAGTTAGTATTTGAGACATCAAGAAATTTGAGAAATTTTGCATGTCTGGAGTCAGGCAATATGGCCATTTTTTCAGTATTTTAAGGGTATTTCAAGAAAGTTGCTTTAGGTAACGTAAAACTGGAGCTTTTTAAGCCAAATTTGGTCAGGAACTCTAAATTGGCATTTTGATGGAAATAAGGACGGTTTGGTTAGTATTTGAGACATCAAGAAATTTGAGAAATTTTGCCTGTCCGGAGTCAGGCAAAATGGCCATTTTTTCAGTATTTTAAGGGTATTTCAAGAAAGTTGCTTTAAGCAATGTAGAACAGGAGCTTTTTAAGCCAAATTTGGTCAGGAACTCTATAAGGGAATTCTGATGGAAATAAGGATGGTTTGGTTAGTATTTGAGACATCAAAAAATTTGAGAAAATATCCATGTCTGGAGTCAGGCAAATAGGCCATTTTTCAGTATTTTAACGGTATTTCAAGAAAGTTGCTTTAGGCAATGTAAAAGTGCAGCTTTTTAAGCCAAATTTAGTCAGGAACTCTTCATTGGCATTCTGGTGGAAATAAGGATGGTTTGGTTACTATTTTAGACACCAAGAAATTTGAGAAATTTTGCATGTCCGTAGTCAGGAAAAATGGCCATTTTTTCAGTATTTCAAGGTTATTTCAAGAAAGTTGCTTTAGGCAATGTAAAACAGGAGCTTTTTAAGCCAAATTTGGTCAGGAACTCTATAATGGCATTCTGATGGAAATAAGGATGGTTTGGTTATTATTTGAGACATCAAGAAATTTGAGAAATTTTGCATGTCGCGAGTCAGGAAAAATTGCCATTTTTCAGTATTTTAACGGTATTTCAAGAAAGTTGCTTTAGGCAATGTAAAAGTGGAGCTTTTTAAGCCAAATTTGGTCAGGAACTCTAAATTGGCATTCTGATGGAAATAAGGATGGTTTGGTTAGTAGTTGAGACTTCAAAAAGTTTGAGAAATTTTGCATGTCTGGAGTCAGGCAAATAGGCCATTTTTCAATATTTTAACGGTATTTCAAGAAAGTTGCTTTAGGCAAAGTAAAGTTGAAGCTTTTAATGCCAAATTTGGTCAGGAACTCTAAATTGGCATTCTCATGGAAATAAGAATTGTTTAGTTAGTATTTGAGACATCAAGAAATTTGAGATATTTTGCATGTCCGGAGTCAGACAAAATGGCAATTTTTCAGTATTTTAAGGGTATTTCAAGAAAGTTGCTTTAGGCAACGTAAAACTGGAGCTTTTTAAGCCAAATTTGGTCAGGAACTCTAAATTGGCATTCTGATGGAAATAAGGACGGTTTGGTTAGTATTTGAGGCATCAAGAAATTTGAGAAATTTTGCCTGTCCGGAGTCAGGCAAAATGGCCATTTTTTCAGTATTTTAAGGGCATTTCAAGAAAGTTGCTTTAAGCAATGTAGAACAGGAGCTTTTTAAGCCAAATTTGGTCAGGAACTCTATAATGGCATTCTGATGGAAATAAGGATGGTTTGGTTAGTATTTGAGACATCAAAAAATTTGAGAAATTATCCATGTCTGGAGTCACGCAAATAGGCCATTTTTCAGTATTTTAACGGTATTTCAAAAAAGTTGCTTCAGGCAATGTAAAAGTGCAGCTTTTTAAGCCAAATTTGGTCAGGAACTCTACATTGGCATTCTGGTGGAAATAAGGATGGTTTGGTTACTATTTTAAACACCAAGAAATTTGAGAAATTTTGCATGTCAAGAGTCAGGAAATATGGCCATTTTTCAGTATTTTAAGGGTGTTTTAAGAAAGTTGCTTTGGCAATGTAAAACTGGAGCTTTTTAAGCAAAATTTGGTCAGGAACTCTAAATTGGCATTTAGTTGGAAATAAGGATGGTTTGGTTAGTATTTGAGATATGACGAAATTTGAGAAATTTTGCATGTCTGGAGTCAGGCAATATGGCCATTTTTTCAGTATTTTAAGGGTATTTCAAGAAAGTTTCTTTAGGCAATGTAAAAGTGGAGGTTTTGAAGCTAAACTTGGTCAGCAACTCTAAATTGGCATTTAGTTGGAAATAAGGATGGTTTGGTTAGTATTTGAGACATCAAGAAATTTGAGAAATTTTGCATGTCCGGAGTCAGGCAAAATGGCTATTTTGCAGTATTTTAAGGGTATTTCAAGAAAGTTGCTTTAGTCAATGTAAAAGTGGAGCTTTTTAAGCCAAATTTGGTCAGGAACTCTAAATTGGCATTCTGATGTAAATAAGGATGGTTTGGTTAGTATTTGAGACATCAAGAAATTTGAGAAATTTTGCATGTCGCGAGTCAGGAAAAATTGCCATTTTTCAGTATTTTAAGGGTATTTCAAAAAAGTTGCTTTAGGCAATGTAAAAGTGGAGCTTTTTAAGCCAAATTTGGTCAGGAACTCTATAATGGCATTCTGATGGAAATAGGGATTGTTTGGTTAGTATTTGAGACATCAGGCAATTTGAGATAATTTGCATGTCCGGAGTCAGGCAAAATGGCTATTTTAAAGTATTTTACGGGTATTTCAAGAAAGTTTCTTTAGGCAAAGTAAAAGTGCAGCTTTTTAAGGCAAATTTGGTCTGGAACTCTGAATTGGCATTCTGGTGGAAATAAGGATGGTTTGGTTAATATTTTAGACACCAAGAAATTTGAGAAATTTTGCATCTCCGGAGTCAGGCAAAATGGCCATTTTTCAGTATTTGAACGGTATTTGAAGAAGGTTACTTTAGGCAAAGTAAAGTTGCAACTTTTAATGCCAAATTTGGTCAGGAACTCTAAATTGGCATTCTGATGGAAATAAGAATGGTTTAGTTAGTATTTGAGACATCAGGCAATTTGAGATAATTTGCATGTCCGGAGTCAGGCAAAATGGCTATTTTAAAGTATTTTACGGGTATTTCAAGAAAGTTTCTTTCGGCAAAGTAAAAGTGCAGCTTTTTAAGGCAAATTTGGTCTGGAACTCTGAATTGGCATTCTAATGGAAATAAGGTATGTTTGGTTAGTATTTGAGACACCAAGAAATTTGAGAAATTTTGCATGTCGCGAGTCAGGAAAAATTGCCATTTTTCAGTATTTTAACGGTATTTCAAGAAAGTTGCTTTAGGCAATGTAAAACAGGAGCTTTTTAAGCCAAATTTGGTCTGGAACTCTGAATTGGCATTCTGATGGAATTAAGGATTGTTTGGTTAGTATTTGAGACATCAAGAAATTTGAGAAATTTTGCATGTCGCGAGTCAGCAAAAATTGCCATTTTTCAGTAATTTAACGGTATTTCAAGAAAGTTGCTTTAGGCAGTGTAAAAGTGGAGCTTTTTAAGCCAAATTTAGTCAGGAACTCTAAATTGGCAATCTGATGCAAATAAAGATGGTTTGGTTAGTATTTGAGACATCAAAAAGTTTGAGAAATTTTGCATGTCTAGAGTCAGGCAAATAGGCCATTTTTCAGTATTTTAGCGGTATTTCAAGAAAGTTGCTTTAGGCAAAGTAAAGTTGAAGCTTTTAATGCCAAATTTGGTCAGGAACTTTAAATTGGCATTCTCATGGAAATAAGAATTGTTTAGTTAGTATTTGAGACATCAAGAAATTTGAGATATTTTGCATGTCCGGAGTCAGACAAAATGGCCATTTTTCAGTATTTTAAGGGTATTTCAAGAAAGTTGCTTTAGGCAACGCAAAACTGGAGCTTTTTAAGCCAAATTTGGTCAGCAACTCTAAATTGGCATTCTGATGGAAATAGGGATTGTTTGGTTAGTATTTGAGACATCAAGAAATTTGAGAAATTTTGCATGTCGGGAGTCAGGAAAAATTGCCATTTTTCAGTATTTTAACGGTATTTCAAGTAGGATTCTTTAGGCAATGTAAAAGTGGAGCTTTTTAAGCCAAATTTGGTCAGGAACTCTAAATTGGCATTCTGATGGAAATAAGAATGTTTTAGTTAGTATTTGAGACATCAAGAAATTTGAGATATTTTGCATGTCCGGAGTCAGACAAAATGGCCATTTTTCAGTATTTTAACGGTATTTTAAGAAAGTTGCTTTAGGCAACTTAAAACTGGAGCTTTTTAATCGAAATTTAGTCAGGAACTCTAAATTGGCATTCTGATGGAAATAAGGATGGTTTTCTTAGTATTTGAGACATCAAGAAATTTGAGAAATTTTGCATGTCCGGAGTCAGGCAAAATGGCTATTTTTCAGTATTTTACGGGTATTTCAAGAAAGTTTCTTTAGGCAAAGTAAAATGCAGCTTTTTAAGGCAAATTTGGTCTGGAACTCTGAATTGGCATTCTAATGGAAATAAGGTATGTTTGGTTAGTATTTGAGACAACAAGAAATTTGAGAAATTTTGCATGTCGCGAGTCAGGAAAAATTGCCATTTTTCAGTATTTTAACGGTATTTCAAGAAAGTTGCTTTAGGCAATGTAAAACAGGAGCTTTTTAAGCCAAATTTGGTCTGGAACTCTGAATTGGCATTCTGATGCAATTAAGGATTGTTTGGTTAGTATTTGAGACATCAAGAAATTTGAGAAATTTTGCATGTCGCGAGTCAGCAAAAATTGCCATTTTTCAGTAATTTAACGGTATTTCAAGAAAGTTGCTTTAGGCAGTGTAAAAGTGGAGCTTTTTAAGCCAAATTTAGTCAGGAACTCTAAATTGGCAATCTGATGCAAATAAAGATGGTTTGGTTAGTATTTGAGACATCAAAAAGTTTGAGAAATTTTGCATGTCTAGAGTCAGGCAAATAGGCCATTTTTCAGTATTTTAGCGGTATTTCAAGAAAGTTGCTTTAGGCAAAGTAAAGTTGAAGCTTTTAATGCCAAATTTGGTCAGGAACTTTAAATTGGCATTCTCATGGAAATAAGAATTGTTTAGTTAGTATTTGAGACATCAAGAAATTTGAGATATTTTGCATGTCCGGAGTCAGACAAAATGGCCATTTTTCAGTATTTTAAGGGTATTTCAAGAAAGTTGCTTTAGGCAACGTAAAACTGGAGCTTTTTAAGCCAAATTTGGTCAGCAACTCTAAATTGGCATTCTGATGGAAATAGGGATTGTTTGGTTAGTATTTGAGACATCAAGAAATTTGAGAAATTTTGCATGTCGGGAATCAGGAAAAATTGCCATTTTTCAGTATTTTAACGGTATTTCAAGTAGGATTCTTTAGGCAATGTAAAAGTGGAGCTTTTTAAGCCAAATTTGGTCAGGAACTCTAAATTGGCATTCTGATGGAAATAAGAATGTTTTAGTTAGTATTTGAGACATCAAGAAATTTGAGATATTTTGCATGTCCGGAGTCAGACAAAATGGCCATTTTTCAGTATTTTAACGGTATTTTAAGAAAGTTGCTTTAGGCAACTTAAAACTGGAGCTTTTTAATCGAAATTTGGTCAGGAACTCTAAATTGGCATTCTGATGGAAATAAGGATGGTTTTCTTAGTATTTGAGACATCAAGAAATTTGAGAAATTTTGCATGTCCGGAGTCAGGCAAAATGGCTATTTTTCAGTATTTTACGGGTATTTCAAGAAAGTTTCTTTAAGCAAAGTAAAAGTGCAGCTTTTTAAGCCAAATTATGTCTGGAACTCTAAATTGGCATTTAGTTGGAAATAAGGATGGTTTGGTTAGTATTTGAGACATGAAGAAATTTGAGAAATTTTTCATGTCGGGGAGTCAGGAAAAATTGCCATTTTTCAGTATTTTAACGGTATTTAAAGTAAAATGCTTTAGGATATGTAAAAGTGGAGCTTTTTAAGCCAAATTTGGTCAGGAACTTTAAATTGGCATTCTCATGGAAATAAGAATGGTTTAGTTAGTATTTGAGACATCAAGAAATTTGAGATATTTTTTATGTCCGGAGTCTGGCAAAATGGCCATTTTTCAGTATTTTAAGTGTATTTCAAGAAAGTTGCTTTAGGCAATATAAAAGTGGAGCTTTTTAAGCCAAATTTGGTCAGGCACTCTAAATTGGCATTCTGATGGAATAAGGATGGTTTGGTTAGTATTTGAGACATCAAAAAATTTGAGAAATTTTGCATGTCTGGAGTCAGGCAAATAGGCCATTTTTCAGTATTTTAACGGTATTTCAAGAAAGTTTCTTTAGGCAAAGTAAAGTTGCAGCTTTTATTGCCAAATTTGGTCAGGAACTCTAAATTGGCATTCTGATGGAAATAACAATGGTTTAGTTAGTGTTTGAGACGTCAAGAAATTTGAGATATTTTGCATGTCCGGAGTCTGGCAAAATGGCCATTTTTAACTATTTTAGGGGTATTTCAAGAACGTTGCTTTAGGCAATGTAAAACTGGAGCTTTTTAAGCCAAATTTGGTCAGAAACTCTAAATAGGCATTCTGATGGAAATAAGGATGGTTTGGTTAGTATTTGAGACATCAAAAAATTTGAGAAATTTTGCATTTCTGGAGTCAGGCAAATAGGCCATTTTTCAGTATTTTAACGGTATTTCAAGAAAGTTTCTTTAGGCAAAGTAAAGTTGCAGCTTTTATTGCCAAATTTGGTCAGGAACTCTAAATTGGCATTCTGATGGAAATAACAATGGTTTAGTTAGTGTTTGAGACGTCAAGAAATTTGAGATATTTTGCATGTCCGCAGTCTGGCAAAATTGCCATTTTTAACTATTTTAAGGGTATTTCAAGAACGTTGCTTTAGGCAATGTAAAACTGGAGCTTTTTAAGCCAAATTTGGTCAGAAACTCTAAATAGACATTCTGATGGAAATAAGGATGGTTTGGTTAGTATTTGAGACATGAAGAAATTTGAGAAATTTTGCATGTCCGGAGTCAGGCAAAATGGCTATTTTTGAGTATTTTACGGGTATTTCAAGAAAGTTTCTTTAGGCAAAGTAAAAGTGCAGCTTTTTAAACCAAATTTGGTCAGAAACTCTAAATTGGCATTCTGATGGAAATCAGGATGGTTTGGTTAGTATTTGAGACATGAAGAAATTTGAGAAATTTTTCATGTCGGGAGTCAGGAAAAATTGCCATTTTTCAGTATTTTAACGGTATTTCAAGTAAGATGGTTTAGGCAATGTAAAAGTGGAGCTTTTTAAGCCAAATTTGGTCAGGAACTTTAAATTGGCATTCTGATGGAAATAAGAATGTTTTGGTTAGTATTCTACATCAAGAAATTTGAGATATTTTTCATGTCCGGAATCTGGCAAAATGGCCATTTTTCAGTATTTTAAGTGTATTTCAAGAAAGTTTCTTCAGGCAATATAAAAGTGGAGCTTTTTAAGCCAAATTTGTTCAGGAACTCTTAATTGGCATTCTGATGGAAATAAGAATAGTTTGGTTAGTATTTGAGACATCAAAAAATTTGAGAAATTTTGCATGTCTGGAATCAGGCAAATACGCCATTTTTCAGTATTTTAACGGTATTGCAAGAAACTTGCTTTAGGCAAAGTAAAGTTGAAGCTTTTAATGCCAAATTTGGTCAAGAACTCTAAATTGGCATTCTGATGGAAATAAGAATTGTTTAATTAGTATTTGAGACATCAAGAAATTTGAGATATTTTGCATGTCCGGAGTCAGACAAAATGGCCATTTTTCAGTATTTTAAGGGTATTTCAAGAAAGTTGCTTTAGGCAATATACAAGTGGAGCTTTTAAAGCCAAATTAGGACAGGAACTCTAAATTGGCATTCTGATGGAAATCAGGATGGTTTGGTTAGTATTTGAGACATAAAGAAATTTGAGAAATTTTGCATGTCCGGAGTCAGGAAAAAATGCTATTTTTCAGTATTTTACGGGTATTTCAAAAAAGTTTCTTTAGGCAAAGTAAAATGCAGCTTTTTAAGCCAAATTTGGTCTGGAACTCTAAATTGGAATTCTGATGGAAATAAGGATTGTTTAGTTAGTACTTGAGACATCAAGAAATTTGTGAAATTTTGCATGTCGCGAGTCAGGAAAAATTGCCATTTTTCAGTATTTTAACGGTATTTCAAGAAAGTTGCTTTAGGCAATGTAAAAGTGGAGCTTTGTAAGCCAAATTTGGTCAGGAACTCTAAATTGGCATTCTGATGGAAATAAGGATGGTTTGGTTAGTATTTGAGACATGAAGAAATTTGAGAAATTTTTCATGTCGGGAGTCAGGAAAAATTGCCATTTTTCAGTATTTTAACGGTATTTAGAGTAAGATGCTTTAGGCAATGTAAAAGTGGAGCTTTTTAAGCCAAATTTGGTCAGGAACTCTAAATTGGCATTCTGATGGAAATAAGAATGTTTTAGTTAGTATTTGAGACATCAAGAAATTTGAGATATTTTTCATGTCCGGAGTCTGGCAAAATGGCCATTTTTCAGTATTTTAAGTGTATTTCAAGAAAGTTGCTTTAGGCAATATAAAAGTGGAGCTTTTTAAGCCAAATTTTGGTCAGGAACTCTAAACTGGCATTCTGATGGAAATAAGGATGGTTTGGTTAGTATTTGAGACATCAAAAAATTTCAGAAATTTTGCATGTCTGGGGTAAGGCAAATAGGCCATTTTTCAGTATTTTAAAAGTATTTCAAGAAAGTTGCTTTACGCAAAGTAAAATTGCAGCTTTTAATGCAAAATTTGGTCAGGAACTCTAAATTGGCATTCTGATGGAAATAAGAATGGTTTAGTTAGTGTTTGAGACATCAAGAAATTTGAGATATTTTGCATGTCCGGAGTCGGGCAAAATGGCCATTTTTAACTATTTTAAGGGTATTTCAAGAACGTTGTTTAGGCAATGTAAAACTGGAGCTTTTTAAGTTAAATTTGGTCAGAAACTCTAAGTTGGCATTCTGATGGAAATAAGGAATGTTTGGTTAGTATTTGAGACATCAAGAAATTTGAGAAATTTTGCATGTCCGGAGTCAGGCAAAATGGCTATTTTTCAGTATTTTACGGGTATTTCAAGAAAGTTTCTTTAGGCAAAGTAAGACTGCAGCTTTTTAAGCCAAATTTGGTCTGGAACTCTGAATTGGCATTCTGATGGGAATAAGGATGGTTTAGTTAGTATTTGAGACATAAAAAAGTTTGAAAAATTTTGCATGTCTGGAATCAGGCAATATGGACATTTTTCAGTATTTTAACGATATTTCAAGAAACTTGCTTTAGGCAAAGTAAAGTTGAAGCTTTTAATGCCAAATTAGGTCAGGAACTCTAAATTGGCATTCTGATGGAAATAAAGATGGTTTGGTTAGTATTTGAGACATCAAAAAATATGAGAAATTTTGCATGTCTGGAGTCAGGCAATATGGCCATTTTTTCAGTATTTTAAGGGTATTTCAAGAAAGTTGCTTTAGGTAACGTAAAACTGGAGCTTTTTAAGCCAAATTTGGTCAGGAACTCTAAATTGGCATTTTGATGGAAATAAGGACGGTTTGGTTAGTATTTGAGACATCAAGAAATTTGAGAAATTTTGCCTGTCCGGAGTCAGGCAAAATGGCCATTTTTTCAGTATTTTAAGGGTTTTTCAAGAAAGTTGCTTTAAGCAATGTAGAACAGGAGCTTTTTAAGCCAAATTTGGTCAGGAACTCTATAAGGGCATTCTGATGGAAATAAGGATGGTTTGGTTAGTATTTGAGACATCAAAAAATTTGAGAAAATATCCATGTCTGGAGTCAGGCAAATAGGCCATTTTTCAGTATTTTAACGGTATTTCAAGAAAGTTGCTTCAGGCAATGTAAAAGTGCAGCTTTTTAAGCCAAATTTGGTCAGGAATTCTACCTTGGCATTCTGGTGGAAATAAGGATGGTTTGGTTAGTATTTTCAACACCAAGAAATTTGAGAAATTTTGCCTGGTCGGAGTCAGGCAACATCGACATTTTTCAGTGTTTTAAAAGTATTTCAAGAAAAATGCTTTAGGCAATGTAAAAGTGGAGTTTTTAAGCCTAATTTGGTCAGAAACTCTACATTTGAATTCTGATGGAAATAAGGATGGTTTGGTTATTATTTGACATCAAGAAATTTGACAAATTTTGCATGTCTAGAGTCAGGCAATATGGCCATTTTTTCAGCATTTTAAGGGTATTTCATGAAAGTTGCTTTAGGCAATGTACAAGTGGAGCTTTTTAAGCAAAATTTGGTCAGGAACTCTAAATTGGCATTCTGATGGAAATAAGGACGGTTTGCTTAGTGTTTGAGAAATCAAAATATTTGAGAAATTTTCCATGTCTGGAGTCAGGAAACTAGGCCATTTTTCAGTATTTTAACGGTATTTGAAGAAAGTTACTTTAGGCAAAGTAAAGTTGCAACTTTTAATGCCAAATTTGGTCAGGAACTCAACATTAGCATTCTGGTGGAAATAAGGATGGTTGGGTTAGTATTTGAGACATCAAGAAATTTGAGAAATTTTGCCTGTCCGGAGTCAGGCAACATCGACATTTTTCAGTGTTTTATAGGTATTTCAAGAAAAATGCTTTAGGCAATGTAAAAGTTGAGCTTTTTAAGCCAAATTTGGTCAGGAACTCTACATTGGCATTCTGGTGGAAATAAGGATGGTTTGGTTAGTATTTGAGACATCAAGAAATTTGAGAAATTTTGCCTGTCCGGAGTCAGGCAACATCGACATTTTTCAGTGTTTTATAGGTATTTCAAGAAAAATGCTTTAGGCAATGTAAAAGTTGAGCTTTTTAAGTCAAATTTGGTCAGGAACTCTACATTGGCATTCTGGTGGAAATAAGGATGGTTTGGTTAGTATTTTAGACACCAAGAAATTTGAGAAATTTTGCATCTCCGGAGTCAGGCAAAATGGCCATTTTTCAGTATTTGAACGGTATTTGAAGAAAGTTACTTTAGGCAAAGTAAAGTTGCATTTTTTAATGCCAAATTTGGTCAGGAACTCTAAATTGGCATTCTGATGGAAATAAGAATGGTTTAGTTAGTATTTGAGACATCAGGCAATTTGAGATAATTTGCATGTCCGGAGTCAGGCAAAATGGCTATTTTAAAGTATTTTACGGGTATTTCAAGAAAGTTTCTTTAGGCAAAGTAAAAGTGCAGCTTTTTAAGGCAAATTTGGTCTGGAACTCTGAATTGGCATTCAGGTGGAAATAAGGATGGTTTGGTTAGTATTTTAGACACCAAGAAATTTGAGAAATTTTGCATCTCCGGAGTCAGGCAAAATGGCCATTTTTCAGTATTTGAACGGTATTTGAAGAAAGTTACTTTAGGCAAAGTAAAGTTGCAACTTTTAATGCCAAATTTGGTCAGGAACTCTAAATTGGCATTCTGATGGAAATAAGAATGGTTTAGTTAGTATTTGAGACATCAGGCAATTTGAGATAATTTGCATGTCCGGAGTCAGGCAAAATGGCTATTTTAAAGTATTTTACGGGTATTTCAAGAAAGTTTCTTTAGGCAAAGTAAAAGTGCAGCTTTTTAAGGCAAATTTGGTCTGGAACTCTGAATTGGCATTCTAATGGAAATAAGGTATGTTTGGTTAGTATTTGAGACATCAAGAAATTTGAGAAATTTTGCATGTCGCGAGTCAGGAAAAATTGCCATTTTTCAGTATTTTAACGGTATTTCAAGAAAGTCGCTTTAGGCAATGTAAAACAGGAGCTTTTTAAGCCAAATTTGGTCTGGAACTCTGAATTGGCATTCTGATGGAAATAAGGATTGTTTGGTTAGTATTTGAGACATCAAGAAATTTGAGAAATTTTGCATGTCGCGAGTCAGCAAAAATTGCCATTTTTCAGTATTTTAACGGTATTTCAAGAAAGTTGCTTTAGGCATTGTAAAAGTGGAGCTTTTTAAGCCAAATTTAGTCAGGAACTCTAAATTGGCAATCTGATGCAAATAAAGATGGTTTGGTTAGTATTTGAGACATCAAAAAGTTTGAGAAATTTTGCATGTCTAGAGTAAGGCAAATAGGCCATTTTTCAGTATTTTAGCGGTATTTCAAGAAAGTTGCTTTAGGCAAAGTAAAGTTGAAGCTTTTAATGCCAAATTTGGTCAGGAACTCTAAATTGGCATTCTCATGGAAATAAGAATTGTTTAGTTAGTATTTGAGACATCAAGAAATTTGAGATATTTTGCATGTCCGGAGTCAGACAAAATGGCCATTTTTCAGTATTTTAAGGGTATTTCAAGAAAGTTGCTTTGGGCAACGTAAAACTGGAGCTTTTTAAGCCAAATTTGGTCAGCAACTCTAAATTGGCATTCTGATGGAAATAAGGATGGTTTTCTTAGTATTTGAGACATCAAGAAATTTGAGAAATTTTGCATGTCCGGAGTCAGGCAAAATGGCTATTTTTCAGTATTTTAACGGTATTTCAAGTAGGATTCTTTAGGCAATGTAAAAGTGGAGCTTTTTAAGCCAAATTTGGTCAGGAACTCTAAATTGGCATTCTGATGGAAATAAGAATGTTTTAGTTAGTATTTGAGACATCAAGAAATTTGAGATATTTTGCATGTCCGGAGTCAGACAAAATGGCCATTTTTCAGTATTTTAACGGTATTTTAAGAAAGTTGCTTTAGGCAACTTAAAACTGGAGCTTTTTAATCGAAATTTGGTCAGGAACTCTAAATTGGCAATCTGATGCAAATAAAGATGGTTTGGTTAGTATTTGAGACATCAAAAAGTTTGAGAAATTTTGCATGTCTAGAGTCAGGCAAATAGGCCATTTTTCAGTATTTTAGCGGTATTTCAAGAAAGTTTCTTTAAGCAAAGTAAAAGTGCAGCTTTTTAAGCCAAATTATGTCTGGAACTCTAAATTGGCATTTAGTTGGAAATAAGGATGGTTTGGTTAGTATTTGAGACATGAAGAAATTTGAGAAATTTTTCATGTCGGGGAGTCAGGAAAAATTGCCATTTTTCAGTATTTTAACGGTATTTAAAGTAAGATGCTTTAGGATATGTAAAAGTGGAGCTTTTTAAGCCAAATTTGGTCAGGAACTTTAAATTGGCATTTCCATGGAAATAAGAATGTTTTAGTTAGTATTTGAGACATGAAGAAATTTGAGAAATTTTGCATGTCCGGAGTCAGGCAAAATGGCTATTTTTCAGTATTTTACGGGTATTTCAAGAAAGTTTCTTTAAGCAAAGTAAAAGTGCAGCTTTTTAAGCCAAATTATGTCTGGAACTCTAAATTGGCATTTAGTTGGAAATAAGGATGGTTTGGTTAGTATTTGAGACATGAAGAAATTTGAGAAATTTTTCATGTCGGGGAGTCAGGAAAAATTGCCATTTTTCAGTATTTTAACGGTATTTAAAGTAAGATGCTTTAGGATATGTAAAAGTGGAGCTTTTTAAGCCAAATTTGGTCTGGAACTTTAAATTGGCATTTCCATGGAAATAAGAATGTTTTAGTTAGTATTTGAGACATCAAGAAATTTGAGATATTTTTTATGTCCGGAGTCTGGCAAAATGGCCATTTTTCAGTATTTTAAGTGTATTTCAAGAAAGTTGCTTTAGGCAATATAAAAGTGGAGCTTTTTAAGCCAAATTTGGTCAGGCACTCTAAATTGGCATTCTGATGGAATAAGGATGGTTTGGTTAGTATTTGAGACATCAAAAAATTTGAGAAATTTTGCATGTCTGGAGTCAGGCAAATAGGCCATTTTTCAGTATTTTAACGGTATTTCAAGAAAGTTTCTTTAGGCAAAGTAAAGTTGCAGCTTTTATTGCCAAATTTGGTCAGGAACTCTAAATTGGCATTCTGATGGAAATAACAATGGTTTAGTTAGTGTTTGAGACGTCAAGAAATTTGAGATATTTTGCATGTCCGCAGTCTGGCAAAATTGCCATTTTTAACTATTTTAAGGGTATTTCAAGAACGTTGCTTTAGGCAATGTAAAACTGGAGCTTTTTAAGCCAAATTTGGTCAGAAACTCTAAATAGGCATTCTGATGGAAATAAGGATGGTTTGGTTAGTATTTGAGACATGAAGAAATTTGAGAAATTTTGCATGTCCGGAGTCAGGCAAAATGGCTATTTTTGAGTATTTTACGGGTATTTCAAGAAAGTTTCTTTAGGCAAAGTAAAAGTGCAGCTTTTTAAGCCAAATTTGGTCAGAAACTCTAAATTGGCATTCTGATGGAAATCAGGATTGTTTGGTTAGTATTTGAGACATGAAGAAATTTGAGAAATTTTTCATGTCGGGAGTCAGGAAAAATTGCCATTTTTCAGTATTTTAACGGTATTTCAAGTAAGATGCTTTAGGCAATGTAAAAGTGGAGCTTTTTAAGCCAAATTTGGTCAGGAACTTTAAATTGGCATTCTGATGGAAATAAGAATGTTTTGGTTAGTATTTGCTACATCAAGAAATTTGAGATATTTTTCATGTCCGGAATCTGGCAAAATGGCCATTTTTCAGTATTTTAAGTGTATTTCAAGAAAGTTTCTTCAGGCAATATAAAAGTGGAGCTTTTTAAGCCAAATTTGTTCAGGAACTCATAATTGGCATTCTGATGGAAATAAGAATGGTTTGGTTAGTATTTGAGACATCAAAAAATTTGAGAAATTTTGCATGTCTGGAGTAAGGAAAATAGGCCATTTTTCAGTATTTTAAATGTATTTCAAGAAAGTTGCTTTACGCAAAGTAAAATCGCAGCTTTCAATGCAAAATTTGGTCAGGAACTCTAAATTGGCATTCTGATTGAAATAAGAATGGTTTAGTTAGTATTTGAGACATCAAGAAATTTGAGATATTTTGCATGTCCGGAGTCTGGCAAAATAGCCATTTTTAACTATTTTGAGGGTATTTCAAGAACGTTGTTTAGGCAATGTAAAACTGGAGCTTTTTAAGCTAAATTTGGTCAGAAACTCTAAATTGGCATTCTGATGGAAATAAGGATGGTTTGTTTAGTATTTGAGACATCAAGAAATTTGAGAAATTTTGCATGTCCGGAGTCAGGCAAAATGGCTATTTTTCAGTATTTTACGGGTATTTTAAGAAAGTTTCTTTAAGCAAAGTAAAACTGCAGCTTTTTAAGCCAAATTTGGTCTGGAACTCTGAATTGGCATTCTGATGGAAATAAGGACAGTTTGGTTAGTATTTGAGACATCAAAAACTTTGAGAAGTTTTGCATGTCTGGAATCAGGCAAATACGCCATTTTTCAGTATTTTAACGGTATTGCAAGAAACTTGCTTTAGGCAAAGTAAAGTTGAAGCTTTTAATGCCAAATTTGGTCAAGAACTCTAAATTGGCATTCTGATGGAAATAAGAATTGTTTAATTAGTATTTGAGACATCAAGAAATTTGAGATATTTTGCATGTCCGGAGTCAGACAAAATGGCCATTTTTCAGTATTTTAAGGGTATTTCAAGAAAGTTGCTTTAGGCAATATACAAGTGGAGCTTTTAAAGCCAAATTAGGACAGGAACTCGAAATTGGCATTCTGATGGAAATCAGGATGGTTTGGTTAGTATTTGAGACATAAAGAAATTTGAGAAATTTTACATGTCCGGAGTCAGGCAAAAATGCTATTTTTCAGTATTTTACGGGTATTTCAAGAAAGTTTCTTTAGGCAAAGTAAAAGTGCAGCTTTTTAAGCCAAATTTGGTCTGGAACTCTAAATTGGCATTCTGATGGAAATAAGGATGGTTTGGTTAGTATTTGAGACATGAAGAAATTTCAGAAATTTTTCATGTCGGGAGTCAGGAAAAATTGCCATTTTTCAGTATTTTAACGGTATTTAGAGTAAGATGCTTTAGGCAATGTAAAAGTGGAGCTTTTTAAGCCAAATTTGGTCAGGAACTCTAAATTGGCATTCTGATGGAAATAAGAATGTTTTAGTTAGTATTTGAGACATCAAGAAATTTGAGATATTTTTCATGTCCGGAGTCTGGCAAAATGGCCATTTTTCAGTATTTTAAGTGTATTTCAAGAAAGTTGCTTTAGGCAATATAAAAGTGGAGCTTTTTAAGCCAAATTTTGGTCAGGAACTCTAAACTGGCATTCTGATGGAAATAAGGATGGTTTGGTTAGTATTTGAGACATCAAAAAATTTCAGAAATTTTGCATGTCTGGGGTAAGGCAAATAGGCCATTTTTCAGTATTTTAAAAGTATTTCAAGAAAGTTGCTTTACGCAAAGTAAAATTGCAGCTTTTAATGCAAAATTTGGTCAGGAACTCTAAATTGGCATTCTGATGGAAATAAGAATGGTTTAGTTAGTGTTTGAGACATCAAGAAATTTGAGATATTTTGCATGTCCGGAGTCGGGCAAAATGGCCATTTTTAACTATTTTAAGGGTATTTCAAGAACGTTGTTTAGGCAATGTAAAACTGGAGCTTTTTAAGTTAAATTTGGTCAGAAACTCTAAGTTGGCATTCTGATGGAAATAAGGAATGTTTGGTTAGTATTTGAGACATCAAGAAATTTGAGAAATTTTGCATGTCCGGAGTCAGGCAAAATGGCTATTTTTCAGTATTTTACGGGTATTTCAAGAAAGTTTCTTTAGGCAAAGTAAGACTGCAGCTTTTTAAGCCAAATTTGGTCTGGAACTCTGAATTGGCATTCTGATGGGAATAAGGATGGTTTAGTTAGTATTTGAGACATAAAAAAGTTTGAAAAATTTTGCATGTCTGGAATCAGGCAATATGGACATTTTTCAGTATTTTAACGATATTTCAAGAAACTTGCTTTAGGCAAAGTAAAGTTGAAGCTTTTAATGCCAAATTAGGTCAGGAACTCTAAATTGGCATTCTGATGGAAATAAAGATGGTTTGGTTAGTATTTGAGACATCAAAAAATATGAGAAATTTTTCATGTCTGGAGTCAGGCAAATAGGCTATTTTTCAGTATTTTAACGGTATTTCAAGAAACTTGCTTTAGGCAAAGTAGAGTTGAAGCTTTTAGTGCCAAATTTGGTCAGGAACTCTAAATTGGCATTCTGATGGAAATAAGAATTGTTTAGTTAGTATTTGAGACATCAAGAAATTTGAGATATTTTGCATGTCCGGAGTCAGGCAAAATGGCTATTTTTCAGTATTTTAAGGGTATTTCAAGAAATTTACTTTAGGCAATGTAAAACTTGAGCTTTTTAAGCCAAATTTGGTCAGGAACTCTAAATATGCATTCTGATGGAAATAAGGATGGTTTGGTTAGTATTTGAGACATCAAGAAATTACAGAAAATTTGCATGTCCGGACTCAGGCAAAATGGCCATTTTTCAGTATTTTAGGTGTATTTCAAGAAAGTTTCTTTAGGTAATGTAAAAGTGGAGCTTTTTAGGCCAAATCTGGTCAGGAACTCTAAATTAACATTCTGATGGAAATAAAGATGGTTTGGTTAGTATTTGAGACATCAAAAAATTTGAGAAATTTTGCATGTCTTGAGTCAGGCAAAATGGCCATTTTTTCAGTATTTTAAGGGTATTTCAAGAGAGCTGCTTTAGGCAATGTAAAACTGGAGCTTTTTAGGACAAATTTGGTCAGGAACTTTAAATTGGCATTTTGATTGAAATAAGGATGGTTTGGTTAGTATTTGAGACATCAAGAAATTTGAGAAATTTAGCATGTCCGGAGTCAGGCAAAATGGCCGTTTTTTCAGTATTTAAAACCCTATCTAATTCTCCCCAGTGCCCCCATTATCAATGTTGGTATATCGATTTCAAGTTCCATGACTAAAAACAACTTTGATACTAGGCTCTGGGGGACAAAATTGCGATGAAAGTACACAAATGTGTTGTTCTGTGTCACAAATCTTTTTTTGCCACTATTTTTTTCCAGGATTGTATGAGCAAACATTAAGAGTCTAGAACATTTGGATTTGGTTTTCGTCAGTTATCGCAGTTATCTCATTTTTGTTAGAAATTTGCTATAGTCGTAATTTATGACTGCTAGTTAATGTTGTATAATGGTAATGTCGTGATTAAGACAACTGATGTTAATAATTAACTTATTAATGATATTTGATCGTTTATAGTTTATTCGCGTTTGGCAGTTTTAATAAGATTATTTGTGTGATTACGTGCGTGTTTAAACTGTTCCTAAATTTGATAATTATCCTCTCGTATTGCCTTTTTTTTAAGACAGTCTCTTTTGCGCATTTCTCGCTGCAGTTGACTAGTAATCCATTGAGATCTCTTATTACCTACTCGTGTATGTATTAGTGGATCGTGCCTATCAATGCATTCCATTAACAGGGACTTCCATTTAGACCACATTATATTTGGATCACTACTTAATTTAATATCGTTCCAATTTTGTTGCTCTAAATCCCAAAGGCATTGCTCTTTCCTGAACTTTTTCATACTTCGAATTTCGATAATACGTTTTCCAATGCGTTCATATTTTGTTTTATACGTCATATAGATGAGCGAATGATCACTGATAGCCAAGTGGAAAACCTCAGAATTAATTGTTTTAGTGTCGGTATTAGTAACGCATAGATCGATTAATGTGCTTGAATTTGACGTTACTCTAGTGGGTTTATTGATCAACTGCTCAAGGCCATAAGTAGCAAAGATATCTTTCAATTTATTGGTATTGTTTTCATTTGCATCTGGCATAAAATCAACGTTAAAATCGCCCAGTAAAAATATTTCGTGACCGGTTGAGTCCATTTTTCCAATTAACTCCTCAAAGTTATCAAAAATAGTAGTCGGTGTATCCGGAGGTCTATACCAGGTGCTAATCAATATTGGATTGGATCTTAGTTTGATTACTTGGATCACCAGAGTTTCTAAATTTTCTACTTCAAGATCATCTCTTAAAGTATAATTCAGGTTACACCGTATGTAAATGCAAACTCCACCACCTTTACGGCCATTAATTTTCCTGTCATTCCGAATTATTTCGTAACCCGGTATATTTACTTCTCGATTATCTATCGTACTATCTAGTTTCGTTTCGTTAATTATTAGCACATCAAGTGCATTTGCACTTGTAAAGATCGACACTGCAAGAAATCTGTAAGGCAATTTGACCGACGAAGCGAGAACAAAGGAAGACCAGCTAAACCAAGCGCTCGACATGAACGAACAGTAATCCGGAGCCTTCGCAGTTTAAGAACAGAACGATCATCTTTCACTGCCAACAAAGTACAAGAAGTAACCGGTCTTAGACTTGTTTCGAACAGGACCATTCGAAGGTGTTTAAAGAAACACGGTTATCACTACAGGCAATCGAGAAAGAAAGGATTAGAGTCGGAAAAGGACAAGAAGCGTAGACTACAGTTTGCACGAAAGTGGTTCAAAGAGTCTACGACGTTTTGGACGGATGAGGTTGGTTTTTATTTTGATGGTGTCAGTTTTGCCCACAAGTTCCACCCATACGGAGATGCGAGATCGGCAAGTAGTATGGCTTGGCGAAAGCCCAACGAAGGGTTGATAATTACAACAAAAGGCAAGAAAGAAGGTAGTTGAGGTAGAATGGCACAATTTTTTGTCGGCACTGCACACGATAAAGGCGTGGTTCTGTGCAAGCAATACACATGCAAAAATGTCACAGGTGAATTTTTTGCGGAATTTATAAAATCAAAGTTCCCTGTTGCATTTTCAAAAGTAAAAAATCCAACAAAACGGATGTTTCTTCAGGATGGAGACCCAAAACAAGTATCAGCAAAGGCCAAGAAATCAATGAATGATTTGGGGTACATTTACTTTCCTATACCAGCCAGGTCACCAGATCTCAACCCTATTGAGAATATGTTTCATATTGTTCGCAAAAGACTAAAAGAAGATGCGATCAATTTAATGATTGAGAACGAAAATTACCGGGATTTTTCGTTAAGAGTTAAGAAGACAATCGAGAGCATCGATACACGGTACATTAATGATACCATTGAATCGTTCCCCAAACGATTAAGAGACGTTACAAGACTACGTGGTTCACGCTCTAAATACTAATATACAGTGCTTTGGCATGTAAAATTTACCAACGTGTCACCAAATATGCTACCAAAAAATACTTATAAAACATAGTGTATATCAACGTGTCACCACGTCTCACCGAGTACTTTTGATAAAATAATAGTTTATATTTTGTTATGTAAACTGTGGTGACACGTTAGTTTCATATACAAATTCATTATAAAGGTTTGGTGACACGTTGATGACACGTTGGTGACACGTTACATAATTATAAGCAATAACCTATTCCGTTCTTTTAAACATTTACTTCTGAATCAACTTCACAACCCAACAGGACTAGCTCGCTGAAACAGTGAGGACAAGGTTCTAAATCCTTGATCTCTTCCCTTATTATTTGATAAGAAAACTGAAATGTACGCCACCTGGCACACATCATATCAGTTTCTCTTTCGTCACGAGCATTGTACTTTCCAATAAACTCAATCGCTGCCTTGCTTGTAGCAAGGAAAGGTATTGTATTTGTTCTGTCTAAACACGTATCAGTTGCAAATTGATTTTTTGGTCGCGGGAGATGAACTGTTTGTCCTTCCAACAAGAGTAAAAAGTCGCTCCACCCAACCCATGCGTACCTGTCTTTGGCAGGATTGATAAACGTCTTAAACATTACCTCAATGGGATTCAGCAGAAATGATTTGCCACAATTTGTAGGTCCTATCAACAAAACGTTCGTACTTTTTCTTCTTCCAAAAATTAAACATTGCCGCATGGCATGTGCAAATACATAAATATTTATTTTGTTCTTTACAAGCACCTCTTAGCACAACGCAACCATTCGCCTTTGCATTGGCAAGGTCCCTTGGCAGTTTCCTCAATTATTTCAATCCTTGATTTTGACTCACGTTCAGCCACTTTAGGGGCATCTTGAAACATCCATGTTGTTTCAATAAGGTCTGCGAGGGCTTTAGATGTTTGATTCAAAAAAACGCGTGTAAATCATTGTCTCCATTTTCGCTTCTTCGTAAAGCCAAGCGCATCAACTCCGACTTTGTTTTAACATTGTTTGCAACCATAAATTGTGCAACGTCAAAATTTGATACCCGTTTTGTCTTGGGCTTACTAGTTTCACAATCTTGGTCATTGTCGTGATCTTCCCCGGCTTTTCTCTTATGTGCTTTTGGGATCGATGACGAAGATTTTCCCATTGCATTTTTAGTTTTGGGCGATCCTATTGTTGTCATGTCTGTGTGGCCAGGACTATGTAAGCACTTCTTTATGTGTCTTGTTCTTGCATAACGTATCTATATGCAGCTACATATCCATGGGGTTTGGAGGAAAAGTGTACATTTATTCCGTATTTCTTGAACATAGAGTTCCTCACAGGGTTCCACCTTCTTGTTCCGTCGAGGCTCGCGGCCATGTGGTAATGTTTCCCACCGTCTGCGTGGTCTTCCATGCAGCAAGCCCACTCGACAACTTTCTTATTTCTTTTACCTTTATCGAACGCCTCAAGTATGCACTTTGAGAATGCTTCGCAATTAGGAATCGTTTTCAAATTCGCACGCGAATATGTTATGAGATAAACTCTCCGGTTCTGGCGGTCGCCAAGTGGCCTAGCAAACTCCACATTGTCTAAATTCTCACTCAAACTATCTGTACCGATCTCTAACTCCATATTATTCTCATGTATATACCTCTACGTATATATTGTAAATGTAAACAGCCTGTCAAATTTTAGCATTTGGATTAACAACTCCGAAATGTTTATGTCATTCTATAAATAGACATATTATGCAATTAATGTAAAGGGCCAGTATACTTATGTATATGCATGTGATTTTGAACATTAAAAAACATTGCTTTATGTAACAAAGTATCACCACAAGCAAATTAAATGACTTAGAGAAGAGGATTAGACATAAAAATTCTAACATAGACCTACAACAATTGGAAATGCATTAGAAACAAATAATGACTAGTTTTCAAAATTCATACAATCCTGGACAAAAATTATTGGCAAAAGTGAAAAAAGCTCTAAAACCCTATCTAATTCGCCCCCGTGCCTCCATTATCAATGTTGGTATATCGATTTCAAGTTCCATGACTAAAAACAACTTTGATACTAGGGGGTGGGGGCCAAAATTGCGAAGAAAGTACACAAATGTGTTGTTCTGTGTTACAAATCTGTTTTTGCCACTATTTTTGTGTAGGATTGAAGAAATTTGAGAAATTTTGCATGTCCGGAGTCAAGCAAAATGGCCATTTTTTCAGTATTTTAAGGGTATTTCAAGTAAGTTGCTTTAGGCAATGTAAAAGTGGAGCTTTTTAAGCCAAATTTGGTCAGGAACTCTAAATTAGCATTTTGATGGAAATAAGGATGGTTTGGTGAGTATTTGAGACATGAAGAAATTTGAGAAATTTTGCATGTCCGGAGTCAGGCAAAATGGCCATTTTTTCAGTATTTTAACTTTGTGCGATATGTCGCAGCGACAAAATTCTGTCAGAGTAATAATAACTAAAAATAGATCTTGCTAGGGCGGCAATGGTATGGAATCAAGATATGGACAAAGGTATGCTTCGAGCATTTGCTGACACTCGCCTATATATATATATATATATATATATATATATATATATATATATATATATATATATATATATATATATATATATATATATATATATATATATATATATATATATATATATATATATATATATATACAGGGTGTATAAAAAAAAACGGAGCCCATCTTTTGTGTCTAATTATTTCTAAATTACTGAAGCTTATAGTACAATTTTGGTCTTGTTTTAAACCACGTTCTTTTCTCTTTCGAACAAGCCGTAATTCGTATTTTTACTCCCAGTAACGTATGTGCTATGACAAATTTAGTAAAAGCTATCGATTTGAGATGCCCGAATAATGATCGAAATTAGCGTTTTGTTTATCCGCGCGTGCACAATGTTGTCGAAATTGCATAATGTCAATATTCATGTCGATACAGCTTGAACTATCCGTTCGTAGTGCACGTTAACG